>JAUMHI010000048.1:6744442-6790016 GCA_032359435.1 Enteromius unitaeniatus | reverse complement strand
GAGAACCAGGCTTAGTTGGGTCCAGTTCTCCTCTGACCAGACGCCCAGCACCTAATTTCCAGTTCAATTTTAGACACATTGGATTGTGTAAGGACTTATAGTGTGTGTGTTAAAACACATTTAACTAAATGCAGATATTTCAATGTTCATTTACAACCTGAATTTATTCATTCATTTATTCATAATACCGGCTTTTTAAAATTTTAAACATTTTGTTTTAAATACATTTTAAGTACCTTTTCAAAGACATGGCTATTTTCAAGGGTTTTTTAAATTTGAAAAAGGTCAAATTCAAGTACTTCAAGCACTTTAAAGCACCTTATACTAATGCTGTAAAAATGCTAAACTTCTTTCAATCTCTCCTGAAGATGAAACAAACTTGTCGCAGCAATCATTAGTCCTTTGAGAATTCATTTTTACAAGGGTGTGAATGCTTTTCACTGAAGAAAGTTAGAATTTTATAAATATGGTAATGTGGTAATAACATAATGGTAATGAACAATTTGAAAAAAAAACAAAAACGAAAAATGTATACAGTGAAGAGCAAACCTCACGATTATCATGTTTTGCCTTCCATTAAGTTGTATTGGATGCACTAACTCTGAAGTAACACTGCAGGATGATTACGATGCACCTCCTGTCGCACAAATAATCAAGCCTCTGACCTGTTCATTTTATTCTAATTTGTTTGGCCCCTAACTCTCTCTCTCCGTCCCCTCCAATCTCCAAAGATGTCACACCGTTGACCGCTACGTCTGACCCCTACGGGATGTTTCGGCAGCGTCTCTCTACCTGCCTGTCCCCACCTCCTTTGTCTCTGGGCGCAGAACCGCGGGACGTGCGTCCGCTGGGGCCCGTTGTCAGGAGAGAGCTGTCTTCGTCCGGCAGATCTGCCCACCTGGTGGGTCTGTGGCCTCAGCGCTGACATGGCTTTTTAATATTTCACCACACGCAGCGTGCACCATATGTCCCTGCCCCCCCATCCATCTCAACCCTCATGAATAATGAATCTGTAATGCACTTCTAATATTTGGAGGAGAACAAAATACGCCTATAGCTCTGCTTTCGGACTTTGTATTTTTAGAAGCTATAACATTTCTCTTTTTTTCCAGTTCAACCTCAATCACATGGCAATAGCTCTGCAGGGGACAAAAGAGAGCACCAGAGAGTGTTTTTCCCTCTCTCTCTGTGTTTTCTGGATCCGACAGGGGATATGAGCGAACAGCATGACCAGTTTTTCAGGAACAAGAGACTTACATATTTTTTACACATCTGACCGATCACCAGACTCAAGTGTTACCCTGTGTCACCGGGAGAATAAATACACAAATTTCCCTGAACAGGTTTGCAGTGGCAGCAAAGCATTTCTGCTGGCTGTGTCAGATTTTCTTGTCAGATTGATAGGAAATCCATTTCTCCAGAGCCTTCGGTAATGCATCTGTTTTTCCTCACCCAAAAATACCCAAATGCAGTGGTTCGCTTCATGCATGTCATGTTTGAGGGTTCCTGCTATTGAGGTTGTCAGATGCTTACACTAAAACACAGCCATGAATTTGCTTCTCAGTGCTTTTCTGCTAGTTCCGCCCTCATCTTGTTGAGAATTCTCCCCTAAGCCGCCCTGACGGACTGTGAGATTAGAAGCTCAACCTATTGAATTGCAGTTAATAATTCATGACATAATTTTGCTTTATCTCAGGGACTTGATACATGAGTCAGAGGCTCCCATTTATCAGGCTGCCATAACCTTTTATAAGCATAATGAATTGCACGCAGTTGATTTGTTGACGTTGAAAGGTTGAACTGGGCCGCACTGCTTGAGAGAAAAGTGCCTGCGCAAATAATTGCACTTTTCTTTTAGCAGGCAAATTAATACGGGGGGCTTTGGGTTAATGTTGGCATTTACTGTTGATTCCTTGAACAGTCAGCTTCACCTGTCTCACCGTGCATGTGTGTGTGCAACATGCTTTTTGTCACTCAAAGGGACTTGCTATGCAGTGAGGTGCCTCAGATCTGGTCCTGCTTAGAAAACAGCTGAGGATTGTGCCCTTTACCATAGCTGATAGGAGTAGATCAGTGGGCATGTGGTGAACTTCTGAAATGTAAATTCATTTACAAGCGCTGCTACTTGATGTTCACGTGTTTTCACTATATAATAGTTACGGGAAAGCAGTACTATAGCATTTATTTAATAACATTTATATATTTATTTTCCATTGTATTCAAGCTGTTTGGAATGCAGCTGATTTGAAATTGTGTTTTTATGGAGGACTTATTATCAGCAAAATTGATGTTTTTAATGTTAAAATTAAAAAATCTGATTTTCAACCAATTCAGCACAGGTGAAGCTTGTTTAGATAACTTAGCAAAATATGTTCAAATATTCTATGTGTATATTTTCTAGAACTTACTGATTTTTAAGTATTCTGCTCTGACTCATCTCGGCACTGAGTGCATGACAACTTGTCACATCTGTCACACACCTGTCACTCCTGGAGGATGACCTCTTTAAATGCCCTGGTGTTTAAATGGGAGTGTTGCTTAACTCACCTCTCTACAGAATTCCCCACGGGTTCTCAAGAGTGTTAAGGCAGGTGAAATGCTTGTCCAACGAAGGTTTTTCACCTTATGTATCATCTTTGACATGTTGAAAGAACTAACAAATAAAGCAGGGATAGAGGAGAGGGTAGCATCTTGTGTTTTAACTTTTTGGATTACTTCACACAGTGATGTGTGAATTTATAACAGCATCAATAAAGCACATCTCCCTCACATTTTCACCACTCATACATCCCTATAAGCTTTACCACTAAACTTGACTGTGCGAGCCAGGCTCTTCTCAATGCATTCCTTCCTCTAGCAACACTATTAGATTTGAAATGCTGTTTGATGCTAAATGATTGACTTGGACTCAAGAGAAAAAGAGTATGAATTCTTAGAGGTCTAAATTCTGTAAATATGCCCTTTGGAAAAATTTATGTGTTTATCTTAAGTAGAGTAGATAGTACAAACAAATAAACAAACAAACAAAAACATGATTCGCTAAATGAAAGTTTCCTGATTATTTCGGTGGCCTTGTCACAAGTCCATTGATTTGGAATTTCTGGGTTACTTTTGCTGTATTTTCACATTTAAAATCCCTTTTGTGGTAAGAAATAAGTCTCCTGAAAGGTTCCATTGTTGTCATCTTTTGTCTGAGAATGCTTCAGTGAGCTATAACACTTTTCATTTTTAAAAAAGTACTTTCTTAAAATTTTTTGGTTCCTGTTGATCAAATTTATATCGTACTCTTATCTCACAAAGTTAAAATTTAGCTCAGGAGCATTAATTTTGCTTGTAAATGTTACCACACTTTGAGTGAAATTCAGTTGAATGAGTATGATTTGGAAAGGCACACGTCCTAATCAAAATACATGACAGAGCAAAGACCAAGCCCTGAGGTAAAAAAACAACAAAAAACTGCCAATAGAATTCATAGACAGAATTGCATCAAAGCACACATCTCAGGAAGTTTTTGGGGGAAAAGATCTGCTGCATTGAAGGTTTACAGAAGCATGTAGCCTCCATTGTCAATAATAGAATATGTTTGGAACAGGCAGGACTCTAGCACTCAGCAACTGATGGAGAAGGGGTTTGGTTAGAGGGGTGACCAATAAGCTGAGGGTCACTCTAGTTGAGTTCTATGATCATATGTACCTGAAAATGTGCATCTGTCCCCATCCAACCTGACAGAGCTTGAGAGGTGAAGAGGTGAGGAAAAGAGTGGCAGATAATTGCTAAATGCTGATGTGCAAAGCTTGTCACATCCTACACAAACATACTTAAAGGGGTGTCAAGGTGCTACAACGAAGTACTGAATTAAGGGTTTGAATACTTATGCAATGTACTTATTTCAGTCTTTTGTTTTAAATAAATTTTAAGTACCTTTTCAAAGACATGGCTATTTTCAAGGGTTTTCCAGGACTTATATTTGAAAAAGGTCAAATTCAAGTACTTTAAGCACTTTAAAGCACCTTATACTAATGCTGGAAAAATGCTAAATTTCTTTCAATCTCTCCTGAAGATGAAACAAACTTGTCGCAGCAATCATTAGTCCTTTGAGAATTCATTTTTACAAGGGTGTGAATGCTTTTCACTGAAGAAAGTTAGAATTTTATAAATATGGTAATGTGGTAATAACATAATGTGAATGAATCTTTTATTTGAAACCAAGTAATACCATTAAAATGTTTTTGTCTTATGTAGCTTGTAGTATTTTAAAACACTTAAAACATTTGTACAGAATAGTATCACACGGTTGATACTTTTGAAAGCACACTTGTGTTTAGGAAAATTATTTTCAAGTAATTTTCGGTTTTACTATTATTATTATTATTATTATTATTAACAGATGCTCAAGATCATCACAGGCGCCATTAATTTTCTCATCTAGGTGCGTACGAAAAAAAAAGTTAATTCTGAACTGGACGAGACCAAAGGCCACGATGTCCAAATGGGTGAGTTGTTTACTTTGTAATTAGTCAGTACACTTCTATACAACCAGATTGACCCATTCAGGCCAATTTGTGCACCTGCTGCGAACTTGATATCGCATTGACTGAGCAATCACAGTGATGTGAGAGCTCTGCTTGTCACTTGCATTTCACCATAAGCCCCCTCACATTCACGCCATGATTTAGAGCTCAATGGGGACCTAATGAGCTAAAAGGCGACAGAAGAGTCACTGCCTAGCTCTGAAACATGGTGTCACTGTTGCACAGTATTACTTCAGAAAAACACTAGTTTTGCACGCTATTTGCTTTCACATTCTTAATATTTTTAGTCTTGCACTGAATTTTCGGCGGTGCCTCTGCCTAGAGACAGCCCCTGGAGTAGACGCTTAGTTTTGCGCTAACTGTACAACATGCTCTGTTGCCTAGGGAGTAAATGAAAGCCGGTAGATCATGTGTGTCGTGTGGATCTGTGTCCTGATGCATTCCCTCATCCTGCTGCTTTTGCACTGTGCTGAGAAATGAGCCAAGGCCATGGATGTGTGTGTGTTCGTGAACTGGCCTGTTATCTTCCATGATTCAAAGCTTTGTGTTATATTCACAAGTCTGCTTACCAGGAACACAGTGTTGCCTGCTGCGATGCCCTGAGTCTGTCCAGACTATAGATAACACGCACATACACCGACACACACACCGACTCACACACACACAAACAAACATGATGAACACAGTCATGTATACCAAGCATTTGGCAGCAGGGCAGCATGACAGCCAGGGAGTGAATGTGTCAAACACAAGCCCTCGTTAATATTTCACCATCTTGAAACCAATCCCTTTGGCAAGCAGTGGCAGGCCACGGCGGTGTGTTTCGTTCCATCTGAATTGTTGATTATGTTATGTTTGAATTCAGTTCAGAGAGTTTTAATGAGGACATCAGAGACAAGAAATTAGGGTTCCAATTAACCACAAGAAAAAAAAGGTACTGTTTTGTATGATTGCTGTTTACTTGTCACTTACAAGCAAAAGCTGCTCAATCTGATATGGTTGGAGGGTTTTATTTTAATGTTATCTTAAAAAACATTATACAATCAAACATTAAATTTTGGCGTAAAATCACAAGTTTCCCACAATTTTTCTCATCTACAAACTACACTGGTGACCATTCGAAGGAGAAGTTCATCCAGACAAAAGGAAAATAAATTATATTTCACCCTCATGTCATTTCAAAACCGTGTAACATCATTTTCATGAAACATGAAGAAAGACATTTTAATGTGTTGGCCATTCTTTCTCATGCAATGAGTCCGGCAAAAACACAGCAAAGGAATTTTAAAAATGGGCTGAAGTCATGTGATGAAAAGAACTGAAACACAAAGGAATAAAAATCCCACATTCATAAATCACAAATTAAATTCATTTCTCTTATGAACAGCACAATAGTCATGCCTTAGAGATATAATGACTTAAATATCAGCCTGTTTTTCACAAAAAGCTATCCTAATGGTTTCAGAATGCATAAAAATATAACAAGCATTGTATTGACTACTATTATGATATTTAATGGGGCTTTTTGATCCTTTATGAAGCTTGCATGGGAAATACCGTCTAATGATTTATTCAAATCCCACAAAAAAAATCTCCTTTTGTAAAAGTCAGGTTTAGGAAATCATAAGGTTTAGTAAATGATGACAGAGAGGGTATTTTAGGTTGAACTATTTCTTTAAAGCACTGTAAATGGATATAGTCTGATACAACAGTTCAGTACCCACTCTAAATCAATTGCTATAGATGTTGTAATACATGGGGACTAGAGAGGACAGTGATGTAAAATGATTTTGAGGCTGACCTGAAGAAAACAAATGTGTGCTGGGTTTCTGAAGGAATACTTGCGAAGTAGGAATAGCCAGCCTCTCCTAGAAACCCAGAACAAATGTTTGTTTCTTTTTGGCAGAAATAATGATGATGCCTGGAATCACAGAAGCGTTTCTTCTCGGCATTTAATAACCTGCCCAGGGTGCAATTGATTTACTCTACAGACGTATGGGCCCTTTCTGAAATAAATCCCAAAGTTCTAACGGAACTGCTGAAAGTGTGACTTAGTAAACCACACGCTCATTTTTGAAGCATTACAGTCGAGTTTACTTTGACACCAAACCAGATCAATAGCATGTCCTCCAAGAGAACAAAGTGCAGGGCCTTGACTTCCACTGAAACCAGAACGTCAGAGCAAGCTGGATAAAGCTGACTTTGCATTTCCCAGACCTCCCTAGAAATTGCTTTTAGATGAAACCTCAATGACCTGACCTTACATGGGTCAGAAAGGTGAACATGCTTGTTCCATGAAACAGTATTGATTTGATTTTCAAAGTGTTATTTGCATTAATACAACTGTATTACAATCAGCTGTTTCAGAGAACAATGGGCTTAGCATATTAACTTTGTGAGCTACACATTGACACTACAGAAATAGACTGAAAAAGAGTAAGAACAATGTAGTCCTGAATCCTGGAAGAGCATCAGTTCATTGACTTCCTTTTGAATATCTCTTTGACAATAGCTAAATATAAGGACTAGAACTACCATGCATATGCAAGTTATGTGCTTGGCAAATTTTGCAGCCCTTTACGTAGTCATCTGTTACAGTAGCAACAGTGGTTTTGAAATGCCCCTTTAAGGTATGACTGTATCAGTTATATTAAAAAAGAAATAAAATAAAATCTCTTCAAATAATGTAAACTACAGATCTTTTATGAAAAACCGAGGGAGAACTCATAGTGAAAAATTCACTGCACACCTTGAAACAAGCCCAAAAAACAACTATCACAAAGTATAAAAATACTATAAAATCATTTAATGATTTATGTAATCTGAATTCTTATTTTGACCACTGAGGTCTGTTTTAATACTTTTACTCATAATAACACATAATCAAAGCTTTTGTGTGTTTTTAGTTAGCTTATTTTTGCAAGGTAACTGCTCAGCTAGCTAGTGTTAGCATACTGCTAACATTAACTAGCCTAGTAGGCTACTCTTTGCTAGCCACTTACACTCCACACAACCACACATAGCTATAATGACTTTAGACCAGGCATTCCTGGTGTCATAGAAGGACTCAAATTCATGGGGTGGACAGAATTGTGAATGACACAAAATTATTTGCCCATACCGTATATTGAACTGCTCTATTGCTATTCGTAACCAGGGACAATGTGGAAACTGAACCTAATTTTCAAATCTGACCCATTTTAAAAGCAATTAAATTTAGATATCATAGAAATGTGCTATACTGTAATAAAATTGATTTTATGATTTCGCTCATCATTTTTTACATTTGTAGTATGTATAAGCAGTTTAATTCATCAATGTTAACCTCCCATCATTCCGCATGACCTTCTTTCATGTTAATTAAATGTTCAACAGCTGACAAGAGGACATATAAAGTGATATAACACTTGATGTACATACACAAACTGTAGGTCATTTAGACAAATTAAACCTGTTTACTTGACAGTTTTTCCTAAATTAGTCTAATTTAGATGGATTGTGGGAGTCTGAAGACAAATCACCCTAAGAGTAATTAATAACTCTTGACGTGTTGCTCTCATGTTTTTCTTTTTTTCTTTTTTCTTTAATGAAGTCCATCAAACTTTACCCTCATGTTCCACTTTCACTAAGCCTTCAGACAAGCCTGATAAATGACTTCCCAGTGGGTGGAAAAGCTACATTTTACACTTCAGATCAGGCATAATGTCAGGGCACGTTTCCTCACTAACACTTGTTCTGCGTGAGGAAGTTCAGAGCTAATGAAAAGTGACCACAGTCTCACCTCAGAGGGAGGGAAAAGGCAGGAGTGGAACCAACTCCGCCCAAATGTAATCTAAAAACAATTTCCCTATTTCCCTGGTGCTCCCTCTACTCACTAAGTCTGCTTGATGGGAGCAGACAGTGGTTAAGAAAAATATTATTTTGGCCCGAGAGCAGATCTACTCAGGGAATTTTGTTGATTGCGGTTCTGCAAATATTAGCACTTTTTTTTTCTTTGTAGTAGCACTACTTTCACTGCACCTTTGTTTATTCTGAATCATTGAAGTTCTAATTGCAGACACAATATCAAGCTTAATCAAAATTCTGATTGCAAAGTCCAAATTAGACACCGAACCAATTCTAATTCTGCGCAGCAAAGATTCCAGGGGTATAATTTACAATAATCGCAGGCTGCCAAAGTACTGGATCAGTAGCTCTCAAAGACATCTCATCTTCCTGATGACAAGCTCTTTTTGTTTGTTTGTCCTGAATTATGTACGCCATGATTTATTCACATGAGGTACCCATCCATTTTAGCTCGACACACCTGATAGAACAATCCAAATAAAAATGGCAGCTAAATGAATCATGCTACAGCTCGGATAATTAATTAGCCGACTTGAAATTATTATAGCAATCTGTGAGAAGTGAATTCAACCAAATTTGCACATTATTGTCACGGATATAATCTAGTCAACTTGATTGCACTGAAGCATCGCTGGGGGGAAAGGGGGTGATAAACCCCTGAATAATTAGGTTGATAATTAAACATTAATACAAACGATTATCATTGTGATATTTCGTCTCTTGGGCTTCCTTCTTTTTCATGCATATAAATTAAAAGCTTTGGGAAGAAAGGAGACAACAGTCACAAAAAACTGCTGTCTTTTAAAAGACTTTCGAAAAAAGTGACAGCAAGCAAGAAATCCATTTCCTCCGAGCACAGGCATCAGGAAACATTCAATTTCATTCACCATTGATGTATTTAAATCCAACAAGCTAAAAACCCAGATAAGAGAAACTCTCAGCACTTCTTCTTGTTCAGGGTTGCTAATCAAACACCAGAGCTATAGGAAAAATGATGTGCATCGTAGATGTAACATATGGCTACATGAGTCTGTTTGTTTATGCATGCATTAATTGCACTTTATTTATTAAATTTATACAACAAATTAATTACAGTCCTTCTGGCTTGCAGTTTAGTTATATACCAATGCCATTTATTCATTGTGCATGTGATCTGTGCTCTTTGGGCTCAAGCGAACACTTGCTGAAGGATGTACAAAGGTTCTGAACCACAAAGCAGGTTTATGGCAGAGGTTACAGAGTCTCTGCATGGGTCTCAGAGTTGTGAGCATGACAATATGAGGGGTGTGACGAAAGGTTTCTTTTATCAGTGGATAGAGGTTCTTTCTGGGACCTATGCGGACAAAGAAACTGAGAGTAACAAGAATTTCAAAGAAGTAGGAATTGATAATAAAAAATATCTGTCTGGCACAGCATTTTTGTTATGTTTGTAATATTCAGGTAGGTAGAAATGGACAAAATTCACATTCATATTACGTAAAACACACTTTTTTAACAGTCATGGTCAGGGTCTTTGGCCAAGGGTGGAGTTAATTACACACTGCAAAATGGCTCCATACACATTGCAAAATTACAGGCCTAAAAATTGCTATGTTGGTAATACTCACGCTCTGTGTAGTAAGCCAGCTAAAAACATTTATTTTTATTTCAGTAACTACAAGAGAGTCATATAAAGGAGCTTACATTTTTCTTTTTAATGTGAGAGGGAAAATACAACATTTAGCTTCTTTGATAGCTTTGATTAATACTTAGATTTGACCAAACTTTGCATCGAACAATAACAGTGATACTATTTTAAACCATTTTTTTTAAATTACCCACCAGTTTGTCATAAACAGCTTTCTCTGTCAGCTGGAATGATATTTTGCTACGCCCCATACCTTTCAACCTTCCCACTACAACCTGCAGAGATCCCTGGAAATGTATGATTCACACAACAGGTCGCTGACGACACCGCAGGAGTCAGGGGGGCTGTTTGGCCCTGATAAGGCATGATTAAGACTGTACAATGGTGACCCAGCTGAAGACAGAGAAAGAATTATTGTGCTTGGGAAAACCGAACTGCGTTAATCTCTTTGAATTGCATTCCCCTTCCTACATGCATTCGTGTCTTCACAGAGCCATCCAAAAAGAAACCATTTGTAATAATTTCTCTATTTCTCGTAATTGCGCTGCTCCGGGTATCCAGGGAGACAGAAATGAACTGTGAAATGGATTAGTCAGTGTGCTTCAGTTGTTCAAGTCAATTGGGTTGAAGGCATTTCTTTCTGTCTGCGTCTGATTACGTTTGAAAGGAATGAGCTTTATTGCCCCCACACAGGTAGTTCCCTTCCGTAAAGATGTTGCATTTATGGCCGGAGGAAAGGCATGGTTTGGCAGTCGTCCATGGACGGAAGCGTACCTCTTATGTTAAGAACTTGAGAGAGAGAAGGAGAGGCAGCATTGGCAGGGTTTGCTCGGTTAGGCTTCCCCCCTGCATCCATCAATCTCCCTCAGCTCACAGACGCTCAGCAGGATCAGATTCCTGGGGCAGAATGGGCCAGCGCTGAAATATGGCCACAGCCACGCCAGTGATTAACAGCGGCTCTGAATATGGATGCCGTTCATATTGGCTTAGCACTCTGGGGTAGCCCATTAGTGCTCAAGCGTGTACAACGCCCACTCTGACATGGCTCCAAGTGTTAAACTCGCTGCAATGCTAAATGCCGTTTCTCATGCTTGAATAGCATCTCTTACAGTGCCAAAGTGTATTTACAGTTCAAGTTTCTCACTGCTTAAATACTTTCAACTACAGAGATCGGGGTTAGGAACAGGTCGTGAAGGTCATAGTTGGCTGTTGAATGAGGCTGACAACTTTATCTGAGTTTTTTCATATTTTACTGATTTCGATATTGCATTCTGTCCTTTAACCGTTCGCCAGCTTGCACTGTAAAACCGTCTTGTTAGGGTTAGCTGCATCTAAAATTAATCTCCAATAAAACATTGCTACTACAGCCAAGCATTTTCAGGCAAACATATTTGTCTTAAAATTTTAAGTCATTAAAGAATAAGACACACAAAAATACAATTTAAATAAAGTATTCATCAAACATACAACAGTCAGATTTATTTGCATTTAAAAAGTAATGTTTCTTTACTAGTTACTTGAAAAAATAAAATAGGCTAATTGTGACAAGTCAGAAGCATTTGGATCCATAAGCAGGCATTTATTTGGGATGGTCAGACAGAAACAGGTCAAACAAGGCAAAAAGTACAATGCAAGGCAGACAAAGGCAGGTCAGTACACAATCCAGGGTCGGGGCAGGCAGCGAGAATCAACAGAATATAAACAATCCAAGTTGTGGGGCAGGCAGCAAGAATCAGAGATGAGTAAACAGTCCAAGATCACAACACGAAAAACCAATACAGGAATAAACGCTCGGAATTGCAAGACGGGGCAGTGCAAGACTTTGTGTCCGTCTAGCAAGAACGCTCATCTTAAATAGGCCTGTAAACAAGCTACACCTGTACCGCTAAACAGTTCCGGTACATGGGTCAAAGACGTCCGGGTGGGAACATTAAAACTCAGGCGACGGTTCCCGGTGATGACAAACAGAAGGAGCCACAGAGGCGCGGTTTGTGACAGAGCCCCCCTCCTGCGAGCAGCTCCCGAGGCGAGGGCCCAGACGAGGCTGACCGCGAGGTCTGGGTGCTGGTCTTTCTGGAGTATCCCGGTGGAAGTCCTTAATGAGAGATGGATGCAGGTAATCCTGGGCGTCGACCCAGGATCTCTCCTCCGGTCCATATTCTTCCCAGTCTATCAGGTATTGGATGAAGCGATCTTGTGGTATACGATAGGCCTCCTCGCCATCAATGATCAGTGGCGTACCTTGGGTTTTGCTGGGGAGGCGGAGCTGAAGATCCCAAGTGGAGAACCATACCCATTGCCCAGGTTGGTATGCCAGTTAGTCGTCTATGTTGATCTGCCTGTTCGGTGGTTCGTCGCACAGCCCGTTGTAAATGTACATGAGCCGAGTCCCAGGTCTCTTCGCTCCGACGTAACCAATGATCGATGGTGGGTAGATTGGTAGGCTCCCCGGACCAGGGGAACAGTGGGGGCTAATGTCCGAGGATACACTTGAAAGGTGGCCAGTTTCCTGAGCGAGTTTTGGGCATACTCGGACCAAATTACATACTGACTCCAATCGTGTTGTTTAGCATGACAATATGCTCTTAGAAAGTGAGTGTGCTCCTCGTTCAACCTCTTTACTTGGCCGTTGGACTGAGGATGGTACCCTAAGGTCAGACTCACGTTGATGTTGAGTTGCTTGCGGAACGCCTGCCATACTCTGGAAGTGAACTGGTGGCCACTATCATGAATCCAGTGAAGCAGCCGAGTTCGCAGATTCTGAGGAACATAATCTCGGTCCTGTGGGCAGTCTGGTGGTGCAGAATCCGTGACTTGTGCCTCCCTGATTTCCATCATTATGTCCCACTGGACGGGAGCCAGGGTGAGAGAATGGGCTCTGGTTTGAGGGGTTGCTGTTAAGTGTCGTGGATGCGGGAGAGGGCATCCGCTTTGCAATTCTTAGAGCCGAGTCCATAGGTAATCTTGAAGTCAAATAATGACCAGCATGCCTGACGAGCATTCAAGTGCTTGGCAGTGTGAAAGGTACTACAAATTTCTATGATCCGTAAGAACTAGGACGGGCACTTTGGATCCCTCAAGCCAATGCCTCCATTCGGCCAGAGCCTCCTTTAAAACGAGCAATTCTCAGTCTGCAACATCGGAATTACGTTTGGCAGGTGTGAATTTTCGGGAGTAATAGGCGTATGGAAATAACTTCAGAGGATCACCTTGTCGATGTGATAGTATGATGCCTACTCCACTGTTAGAGGCGTCCACTTCCACAATGAATTCGAGATCTGGGTTAGGATGACGTAGAACAGGGCTGGTCGTGAAGCGCTCCTTCAGAAGTTAGCGAATCCTAAAAATCTTTGAAGTTCCTTTACAGTGCAGGGTCTGGGCCAATTAAGTACAGACGTGACCTTTTATTCATCCATGGCGACCCCCTCAGCGCTGATGATATAGCCTAGGAAGGAGATCTTGGTCTGGTGAAACTCGCACTTGGGCAATTTTGTGTACAACTTTTGATCAATGAGATGCTGGAGCATGGGCCAGATGTGCTGTATGTGTGAAATCCTGACATGAGTAAATAAGTATGTCATCACTAAGTATTCGTAATGCCCATTAGTTGTAGAGAATGCGGTCTTCCATTCATCTCCCTCTCTGATTCTGATTAAGTTGTGTGCACTCCTGAGATAGAGTTTCGTGAAGTACTTTGTGGAGCAGTGCTGTTCCAGGGCAGAGGGGACCAGAGGGAGTGGATATCGGTACTTGATGGTCATGTCATTTACACTGCGGTAGTCAATGCAAGGCCTCAAGCTGCCGTCCTTCTTTTAACGAAGAAGAAGCCCACTGAGGCGGGTGATGTTGATGGTCGAATAAAGCCTTTGACCAGCTCCTCCTTGATGTAGTTTGTCATGGCCTCAGTCTCAGGTTGCGATAGAGGGAACACACACCCCCTGGTGGGCATAGTTCCAGGTTGCAAGTCAATCACGCAGTCAAACGGTCGAAGTGGGGGAAGCTGCGTAGCTTTATCCTTGCTGAAGGCCTCCATAAGATCATGATAACAGCTGGGTGGTGTTTCGGCGGAGTTGGGTTCTGGTTGGCTGATCTGGGAAGTTGACAAAAAGTACAATGCAAGGCAGACAAAGGCAGGTCAGTACACAATCCAGGGTCGGGGCAGGCAGCGAGTATCCAAAGTGAATAAACAATCCAAGTTCAGGATTGATAACAGTCTAAGATCACAACACAAAAAAACAATACAGAAATAAATGCTCAGACTTGCATGACGGGGCCGTGCAAGACTTCGCGTCTGTCTAGCGCGAACGCTCAGCTTAAATAGGCCTGTAAACATGCTACACCTGTAGCGCTGAACAGTTGGGTCAAAAGAGTCTGGGTGGGAACATTAAAACTCAGGCAATGGTTCCCGCTGGTGACAAACGGAAGGAGCCACAGAGGCACGGTTTGTGACACTAATCTGTTTATGTAATATAGTTGTAGCAGCATGACTTACACAAAATTACTATTTATATTTATACATTTCTTTTTTAATTAAAATGATACATTTTGTCTCATCTTCATTATTGTGGATGAAACAATCTAACAAACAAACAACCCTTGCAGAACATTTTGGACTGTAATTTTTCTGCCAAGACACTTGGTTTGTTGTTCCATTACACTGTTTTTTGATCATCTAACCACACTGCAAAAATGCTTTCTAAGACTAGATTTGCTTTCTTATTTCCAGCTAAAATATCTAAAAATTATTAAATCAAGAAGAATTTTCTAGACAAGAAACAATTACTGTCTTGTTTTCAGAAAAAAAATCTAAAATAATAAAAAAAAATAAAATAATCTTGTTTTTTGTTTGAAATAAGAATATTTTGCTTACCCCATTTGGCAGATTATTTTTGTTCTAAGGAAAAAATTACTTAATTTTAGCTTGTTTTTTCTAAAAACCAGATAGTAATAATCTTGATTTGAGAATTTCTTTTTATATTTTGGCTAGAAAAAAGATACAAAACCTAGTATTAAAAAGCATTTTTTGCAATGCATGAGCATTTCATCTTTAACAAACTGTCATATACTGATAATGAATCTCAAAAAATTCTATTTTTATTTGACATCTGCGTTATCTTCTATTGGTGACAAGCCTTCACAAGCTTTCAGGCTTGCGGATGCCAGATGTCAAGGGTTTAAATCAAACCCCAAATCTTCCCCCATCAGAGATATTTTTCTCAAATGAAAATGTAATTCAGACATTCTGTGTCTTATCATGCAGCCGTTTGCACTGTTTGCTGCAACTAAATCTCTGAGCAAAACTCAGTGATGAATGGCAGTAAATCTGACCATAAGTTTAATCTATACCAGGGGTGCCCAACCCTGCTCCTGGTGATCGACTGTCCTGCAAAGTTTAGCTCCAACACTAATCAAGCACACATGCCTTTAACTTACAAGCAATCCTAAAAAATGTAATTAGTTGCTTCAGGTGTGTTTGATTAGAGTTGGAGCTAAACTTTTCTGGAATGTCGATCGCCAGGAACAGGGTTGGGTACCTCTGATATACTGTTTGTAATAGTGGATGCTAAAATAAATGCACGCAACCTATGCTCTACAATATGCAGTGTTTTAATTGAAAGACACTAATATATGATATAATTAGGAATTTCACTTGTTTAGCATTTGAAAAAAAAATAAACCCACCACTGTCTTAGAGGCAACATACATGACAGCATTTTCAGGGAAAAACAGGTAACCCTTGTATGTGCTGTGCCTGTTCAACAGCATTTTGTGGACTGAAAATGTATAAAGTTTTCCAATATGCCACCGTTATTGTCCCCAACAGGGACTGTTTACTAACAAGGTAACAGTGCCAACTACTGGCCTGGCATACGTAATACAGTGTTTTGCGGATATGTGTAAATGCATATCTTTTAAAAAAAATGTTGTGTATATGTTAAACTTTTTAAAAAACCCATAGGTAAAACATTTACGTTTTTGACTACATCGTTGTCGTGTAAACGTAGCCTAGCAAAAGACTGCAAGCTTGCAGTCAGATCTGCCTCCAACCAATCAACTGATAGACTGAACCAAGTCCCCACCCTGAAAAAACACGGAAAGAAAAGCTCTCTACACCATGACTTTAAGACCTAGTCAGTTTAACAAATACTTTTTTCACATCAGTATTTGGATATGTTCACAGAAGCAAAAGTTACCTTAAATGCCGCCCCTCTCATGACTTGTGTTGTGTCATTTTATCAGCTATTGGTTCATGTTTGACAATCTGTGCCTGTGCCCTCCTTTCGCAATGATTAAGAAGTGGCAATGTTTGCAGCCTTTAGGATAACAATTTCATTAACGGAGTTAGCCATGTAAACAATCTTATTGGTGGCCAATCCATTTTCCTAATTGCTAAAGCCTTCATTAGGACGTTTTATCTGGTCCAGTTGCAATTCTGAAAATGTTAATGGACGTTATTATGCTATTATGGTAATGGGCATTACTCTTACACACAAATACACTCTGACATTACAACATTTTCCACATTCAACTCAGCACCAAACAAGGAAGAGACAAATGGTGGCTGGCAGCGAATAAGACTCTGGCATTATTCAGCTGCTGAAACTGTGGATAATTAACAGGTTGGTATGATTTGTTGGCGTCATTGCAGGAATGCTCTCATCTGCGTAATCAAGATCTTCACTCTGCGCTCTCTGCGGTTTTGTCATTAAGTGTGGAGATGTCGTTGTGCTCTCTCTTTCTCCAAACCCTCTCTGCCCTCTTCAAAGTAGCCCTATCGCAGATCCGTGCCCATGGTGCACCATGTCTAACCTGATTATCACTTGAGCTCAATTATTAGGTCACCCGCCGAGTGTGTTACTGCTGGATTATGGTTTAATGAGCTTACCTATAGGAGTTCACACAAAAAGCGTCACCCCAATTACATACAATCTTACATTCTGATGTGCCGTCTCAGTTGGGAGAGATAGGGAAGAAAAGACTCCGAACTGCCTATGCTGGAAACATAACCTACCATACCCATCATCCCCCCACTGCCCTGCCCATTTCTACCCTCCCCCAATGCCACACACACTCCCGACGCCTAAAGAATAACACTCCATTTTGATTGCATTCTTATGTGAGACAATCAACAGGAATAGACAGTGCCTTTTCACTCTGTTTCTTATCACCTCACACTGATCATGACAGCTAATGAACAATCTCACCAAGTGACTAACAAGCCCGTTTCAGCAGCTGGTCTGAAAAGAGCTTTCACTCAGCCAATGGACAATGGTTCAAAGAAAAGCAGCAAGTGGCAAGCAGCCACTTTACCCCATATCAGCATTTTTAATAAAGCATTGAACTATAATGGACGTTGACAAGAACATTCTAACATTCGTAGTCGAAGTCATGCTGATAAAGGAGAAAGCCACTCAACTTTATCGTTATAATGCATGGTATTGATACCGAATGGCCCCTGTGGGTGAGTGATAGAGAGATCTAAGAGAGATGGATGGTGGCGTCTCGTCACTGAGGGGCTTCCAGTAAATATGACATTAGAGCACAAAGCGTGTATTAGTACCAGTAAAAGCTGATACATTAAAGGACTGAAGATGCATTAATTGAGGCGGTCACAGTTAAAACCATCAGACATGAACCGCATTAGAACTGGGAAACGTTAAAGAGCTCTAATTTGGAGAGATGCTATGCTTCTCTGAATATATGCTCCACACATCTCCGATATTTATTTCACATTGAGTTATAAGAGGAACCAGATGTATCACGACCTCAAAAAACTAAAGAAACCAACAGGAAAAATGAAATCAATTGGTCTGTATAGCTTCATTTTGGAAGCACTGGGTTTGCCAGCAAATTAAAAGGTTGAATAGAAAGGTACAGAATGTCAAAGAAAGACAAAGGTCTTAATAAATGTAATGGTGTGGGTAGTGCACTTGGTGAAGGCCTAATAAATGCCATAATGAGAACAGTGTTCTTGCATAACCCAGCTAATGATTTTTGGCTTCCAGAAAGTTTAGTAGAAACTAAATCACTATTTGAGAATAGCAGAAACCTTCCTTATGCTTTTTGAAATCGGTTTGCTTAACCTTTTGTGGTACGTGTTCTAACCATGACATTTTTTTTCAAGTAAGCATTTAACAAAATAGCTTTAAATAAACAAATCAAAAGAGATAAAAAAAAAAAAAAGATTTCTGGGGTTATTTACTAAAACATTACCAAATGGCAACAGTGTACCACAATAAAAATCACCCAAAAACTAGTTTTTCTATTAAATTATGATTTTCTTTTCAATCGAATTGCACATTTTTTTTTTTATATTGATGCATCCAAACTTCATTTGTCACTTCATTACTACCAAAAACTGCCATACGCATGCAGACACGTTTACACATACATTTTACAGATTTTATTATGATTTTTTTTTTTTTTTTTTTTTTTTACAGTGTCACTGATGGCTAACTCATCCTCATTGTCAACAAATGGGAGTGCCATCTCGCCACACTTCCGGTTGCGCTTTCAAATAAATATTGCTGTATTCATTTTCTGAAAAGAATACATTTTCTTATGCATGCATAAATACAACTAAACTACAACAAACACTTTAAATAGAAGAAGAGAGTGGCAGATTTTGTGGGTAAAGGTGTTTTTACTAGCCTGGCTTCCGCGACTTTAAAGCTCATAGGAGCTTAGTCTGGCCAAGCTACCTTACTTCTAGGAGAAGGGCTTAACCTGCGTCCATTAGATGCCTCGGTATATACTGGACGAATCTACAACCAATCAGACCACTCATTCCGATGACGTATACATAGCGACAGAACCTGAAGACACCGTACCCAATTGTAGCTAGCTTCATTAAAGCAAAAGTATAAGCTACTAAATAAACCTACTGTCCCTAAAAAACCATGGATATTAGGCTGGATATGTATGATGTTAACGTTCAAAAGCACCAGTTTTCAAATCTCCCAGAATATTAATATTGTTTTGAAGTAATAACATTATATTCTTCAAGTAATTGTGTGAAAATACACTTTATTAATTGACACTCTCTAAATGTGTGTGAAAATAAATAGTTTTAAATAAATAATAGTTTTACAGCCTCTAGTGCTAATTCTTTTTTGGAAACTGCACTAATGCACTACTATATAGTGCATATCTAGATGTCAAACACATAAATATACAAAGGTATCATACTGACAGTAATAGAACCTCAGAAAACCTTGCAGCCATTTGATTATTTAAAATGACATTTACCTGTCTTTCAGCTTTTGATGGATGGTTTGTCTTTTGCAAATGAAAAGGTTGCGGAATCATACCGACTGCTTTCTTCAGTATGGTTTGAGAACAGAGGGAGACAGTGCAGTATTCATCTCTGTCACTTGTGAACTGTTGACTGACATCCTGTGGTCTGGCTTAAGACTAACAGGTACTAACTGTGACAGGTGAACTGAAGTTGCTCCCTGTAGAAAAGGCACAGAGGACCTGAGGACACAAGATATAGCTGACAGCTTTCTTTTCAAACATACCTTTCTGAAAATATGTCATTGCTCATATCATTCATTTTTTTCGATATCATTGCAACAATTGCAAACCGTAGATCAATTTGTCCCCCACTGTTAGTTCAAACTGAACTGCTGGTATAGCCATCCAAGTGGAAAACTACTTTAAAAGTAAAATAACTTTTTTTTTATTATTTAATAATAAAAAATTAAACTCTAAAGAACATCTAGGTTACGTATGTAACCCATGTTCTCTGAAGGAGGGAACGGAGACATTACATATGGGAACTTGGCAGAGAGACCAGATTGTCTTTGAGCTTTAAACAAAAGACCAATGAATATTGGTGTGCATTTGATTGCGCTCAGGTGCACCTCATCACTGCACCTCAGAGTCGTGGCAGGTGAAAGTGTAACCTTTAGCCTTTTAGTCGAATCACTTCGACGTTACATATGGGAACACCCATGGAACAGGCCACGAATCTAAGGCCACATTACGCGGAGACCCCCTGACAACAGGGGAGATCTACTTTTCAAGGTCGTCAGCAGAGGATCTGCGCGTAACCTTTCCAACCCTCTGCAGCCCAAGAAGGGGGCGACAGAGTTGCTTTCAGAAGCAGGTGGTTGAGGGCGGAGCACATGAACTAGCACAAGTTTTTACATTTGGAAAAAACAAATACAATATATCGATAGAATTATAGATATAATTAGAGGGAAACACAGCCTTCTGGTTGACTGTGGAAATTTTTTGCCACACCTCTAGCGAAGGAGACCAGAGGAAGCACAGTCGGAACTACTCCACTCTAGTCCTACTGCGGGGCAGGGAGGACTCAGGTTACGCACAATTAAGGGAACACTGAGATATTTAAGCACGGGTCCCGTGGGAGCAGCGCAACAAGCCGGCACCAGCCGGTCTCCTCACTCATCTGCCGTCCTCTGTAAGGACGCAAGAAGACACGGCCTCTACACGGAGGTCGTAAAACCTGGCGAAGGTGTTGGGTGTCGCCCAGCAAATATCTGCTAGAGAGGTGCCATGAGCCAGCGCATAGGACGAGGCGACACTCCTTGTTAAATGAGCTCTCAGTCCTAAGGGGCAAGGCTCTCCCTGGTATAAATAGGCCAGGGAGATGGCGTCTACCACCCAATGAGCCAAGAGGGCAAGAGGTGTGGTCTCGGGGGATTAACCCGACGCGCACCCCTAAGGAATCGAACAATGCTGATCTTGCACAGGGTCTGTGCAAGGAGGCTCACTGGAGGAAAGGCCTACTTGAGCCCCGGAGGCCAGCTGCAGTGCAGCTACATGCCAGTGCATCCCTGTCGAGCACCTTGGGGGACTCAAGGAGGGAAAAAAACAGCGGGCAGTGGGTCGACTCGGGGGAGGCCTCTCTGAAGTGATCCCATATAAGCTGGACTACCTGGGGGTGGAGCCGCCATTCTCCAGGGTAGGTGGACTGCTGTGAGAGCTGATCGGCTGCATGTTTGAGCAACCCTGGAACATGAGTAGCGTGCAGCGATTTTAGCTGCTTGTGACTCCACGGGAGCAGATGGCGGGCGAGTTGTGACAAACGGCGGGAGTGTAGACCACCTTGTTTGTTGATGTACGCAACAGCCGCAGTGTTGTCCGTCTGGACCAACACGTGCTTGTGGCAGGGCATTGAAAGAAAATGACGGAGGGCCAGATGCACTGCCAGTCACTCGAGGCAATTGATATGCCAAAGCAGTCGGACACCTGTCCAGGGACCCGAGGCTGCTTGCCTGTTGCATACAGCACCCCAGCCAGTGGAGGAGGTATCCGTGTGGACCATGACATGCCTCGACACCTGTCCTAGGGGCACTTCCACCCGTAGGAAAGCAGGGTTGGACCACTTGCTGAATAGGCGGCGACACTCCGGGGAAACGCTCCGAAACGATCCGAAGTGTGTGCCACTCGTTGGTGAGGTGGGCAGTCATTTCGATCGAGTCCAGCTCCATACCGAGATAAGAGATCTTCTGCACTGGGGTGAGTTTGCTCTTCTCTTGGTTGACCTGAAGACCCAAATGGCTGAGGTGCCGAAGCACTATGTCCCTGTGCATGCACAACAAATCCTTCGAGTGAGCTATTATCAGCCAGTCGTAAAGATAGTTGAGGATGCGGATGCCCATCTGCCACAGCGGGGAGAGGGCACCCTCCATGACCTTCGTGAAGACGCGGGGAGAGAGGGACAGGCCAAAGGGTAAGACTCTGTACTGATATGCTCGACCCTCAAACGCAAACCACAGAAGGGGTCTGTGTCAAGGCAGAATCGAGACATGAAAGTAGGCGTCCTTCAGGTCGGTGGCTGCAAACCAATCCCGGCTATGAATGCATTCGGAATGAGCATTTTGAACGGCATCTTGAGAAGAGACCGATTCAAAGCTCTGAGATCCAGGATCGGTCTCAACCCACCACTCTTTTTGGGCATGATGAAGTAAGGGCTGTAAAACCCTGACCTTATCTCGGCTGGAGGGACAGGCTCGATTGCTTCCTTCGCCAGTAGGACAGCAATCTCCTCACGCAGTATGGCAGCTTGGCTCTCTAGGCGGACTGAGGTAGAGCGAATGCCACGATACCCTGGTGGGCGCCTGGCAAACTGGATCGCATAGCCGAGGCGTACCGTCCATATCAACCACTGTGAGGGGCTGGGGAGCGCTATCCTGGCTCCGAGCCGCATCGCTAGGGGTATCAAGGGAACATTGACCGCGGTGCCAGCAGTGGGGCAGCCCATAGCGGGACAGGGACAGGGACTGTTCGCCTGGCTGCGTTGAGCAGCGCCTACCTGTCTACCTGGATCCTGCGCTGGCGACACAGTGTCCCGGATCAGCATCTGAGGAGACAAAAAAGTTTGTGTTAGATGGGGACCTACGGGCACTGGGCCCAGAGGTGATGATATTTTTGTTAAGACTGGCTCTCTCTGTGTATACAGAAGCTCCTGGCCCTGCTCACGGAGTGGGGACGGAGATGTCATCGACGTCACCCGAAGAGCAGTCCTCATCACCTCCAGGCTGCCTGTGTCAGGAATGCTTCCCGCCCCTCCGGGTGTAAAGGTCGGTCCTTGAGCAGCAGGTTGCGCCCCTCGCCCACAGCCAGCTCGACAACGGGCCGCCGGTTGGGCATCGGAGCAGGATTCCTGGGGGGGGGTGTGCCGAGATGAGGGCGTCAAGAAAGCGTTCGGTGGGC
Source organism: Enteromius unitaeniatus (assembly GCA_032359435.1). Lineage (NCBI taxonomy): Eukaryota > Metazoa > Chordata > Actinopteri > Cypriniformes > Cyprinidae > Enteromius > Enteromius unitaeniatus. The sequence continues at coordinate 6,767,324 of JAUMHI010000048.1, read as the reverse complement.
GGCACCTGCGTCAGGCTCTTGAAGTCGCTCCTGGACCACCATGGTGGACATCACCTGGCCAAGGGCACGCGCAGCGACCTTCATCTTCCGAAAAGCGAGGTCAGTCGCAGCGCAGAGTTCCTGCATTGCCCCCTGGTCTGGCCCACTCTCGTGAAGGAGCTGCAACACTTTAGTCTGGTACACCTGGAGTGTTGCGAGTGCGTGCATGGCGGTGTAGTAGACATCACCGGCGAGAGCGGACGATAGCCTACACGACTCGGACGGGAGATGCGGGGACGCTCACCACAGTGAGCCACTACTCATGCAGTGATAAGGTGCACCTGAGCGCAATCAAATGCACGCCAATATTCATTGGCCTTTTGTTTAAAGCTCAAAGGCAATCTGGTCTCTCTGGCGAGTTCCCATATGTAACATCAAAGTGATTCGACTGAAAGGGTAACATTTTATTTCTTAGTTGTAACTAAGAAAACCTAGTTTTGACATTGCCTATATCTATATCCCACCATCAAAATACATAATCTATGCAATGATGAACTCTTTCAGATGGCAAGGATGAATATTCACTTATTTTGCACAAGATGGTTCTCAAACATTGCCATGGTTTATGAAGCTAGCAGCCACACAATTAGCAACAGATGGTGGACAAAATACTTCTAATTGTCAGTTCTATATTATGTGCAGTGCTCAGAAAATTGTTTTGATGCAGCCAGCATCTTTTCAAGAAGTTGAAATCCTTTTATATTAACTTAATCTGTTTGCCAAAGCAACAAGCAAGGATGTAATTTAGACCTCTGGCTACAAAGTTTCCCAAAACATATTTGCATGTTATTTTTATTGGAAGCACTTCATATTATTAAATGTAGTAAATGTTGTGGTGGTAATAATATGTGTTTATGACTAGATATGTGTGGTTTTGATTAAAATGTAATTTAAAAGCCTGAATACCACAACTTTACTTTAGTTAGGAATAAATTAAGTTTTTTTAATAACAAAAATAATCAAAACAAAAATTTTAAACAAAAATAATCTTTCACGATATTAGTGATTTTACTTTATTTCTGATCAAATAAACGCAGCCTCAGTGAGTATAAAAGACTTTCAAAGACATAAAACAAATATTACAGACCCCAAATAGTTTGACCAGAGTTTATATCACAATATTTTTTGGGAGAAAACAATGATTTTTCAAATTAGCTTTCAAGTGTGTTTATATTCTACACACGTTGACCCACCATTGGGCGGCATTCAATGAACAGAAACATTTTTCACCAAGTAGCCAAGTTTTTGTAGCCAAGACTTTAAAGATGTCTGCCTACAAAGAAAATAACCCACACTGTAAAGTATTCGCTGAAATAAAAAGCGTGACAACTAGCCCCGTTCTCCCCTATACCAGTAGATGTTTTAGAAAAGACTCTAGCTGAATAGCTAAGAAATGAAAGGCACAGAAATAACAATTACCAAACTCATGCTCATTTTATTGTAGCCCTAATGGCATCTCCTCTTGGATGGTGAACCTCCTATGAACATTTTAATTAACACAGTGTCTGGCCTTCCAACTCATGTGCTGTGTCTGCTCTCATAAAGTGACAACCTGAGAACAAGAAATAACCACTGCACATATCCTAAAGAAGGTGTTGGATTAAAATGAAAGGATGTGGTGGTTCCTGCCTTGCTAAAAAAAGAAAATTGATAACACACATACAAATGCAAAAACATAAAACAATATCCTAATAGTAGGTAATGATTTAGTTGCATTTATTCATATTCCTAAAACTTGTCACAGAAAAAAAAATGTGACAAATGTTAATTTCACATTAATTTCTATTCCTTGGAAAAAAAGAAAAGAAAGAAAGAGCAAGAGATTCTTCGTTTCAGAGAGTAATCTTTACACTGCCATACAGCAGACTTGCAGGGAAACTGTATATTATTTATAGCTCACACATAATGCCTGTGCATATTAATGCAAATATCACACATGCTGTGTGATTAAGACTGAATGTAAAAATTAAACTACATGCTAAAGTCAAATCTGAATGTAGAAATAATCTTTGGATGTTGAGTATATCAGAATGCTAGCTAAAATACATTTATCTATTTTATAAAACTTGCACTATTTTTTGTGTTAAAGAAAATATTTAGTAATATTTTACTTAAAAATATTTTTTTTCTTATTTCGATGTCAAATATTTCTGACATGAGCATTGTAGAGAATCCAACTGCAGTGAACAGTAAAGTTAGCTTCGCATTTCAAATGATGGAAAAGCAAGCAGGACAAGACTCAAGATGTTTTCCCTCAACATTACCAGCAGTCCTGCCAGCACTCTCCTCCTGTTCCTCATGGGCCATTTGTTTGGCTGGATGAAGCCATGTTTCCAGTTGAGGAGCCAATCAAAGAGCACAGAGGCTCTGGGCCAGTGATGAGTTTTTCTGGCTGGCCCTGTCTGACAGCTGTCCTATCAATCCCACTTTGTGTTTCCTAATTTGAAGTTGGTGTACTGCCCAAAAGCAGATGTGCAGGGAAGACATAACTGGGAATACTATCTCAGCTCTCACCCCAGGGCAAAAACAACAATCTTTACATTTGATCATATAGTTACATGGGCACATTTTATAAGATTATGTCTGTTTATCTAATACTTTTCCAGGAAATTGGCTGGATATAATCTTTATATTAATTCTAAAGATTGCACATAATGCGTTTTTCAAAGTAACTTTGTTAGGCATCTGCTGCCGAATGACTTGATATGTGGTAGTCATAAATCCTTCAGATAGACTGAATCAAAATTATTACCCATCCAGTCACCTGATAACTCATTACATATAATTTCCCCCAATTATATGTGCCTCTTGAGATGCTTGTGCTTCTGAAAACCCCTGGAAACTGTTGTGTTGGACAGAAGTCATAGTTGGCTAAATTTCTATAGTGGTGAATAGAAACCACAACAAATAATTTTTGCTTTTACATTTGCTCCACTACCATAAGTAAATAAATAAGTCAAGTTATTATTTCGATTAAACATTCCAAAAAAGTTAATAAATGCTGAGCGATTGATTACATTGGTCAGAAGAGACAATTCTCCATCACTCCCTCAGTATTATTCAGTGTGAAAAGGGACTTGATGCTGCTGAAGGCGTTCTGACTTAAGACCCAGATGTACTGCAGCATGTTTACAAGAAGAGGACATACACTGTACATAAAACAGTCTGAAGATTTCAACAGAGACGAGAGGAATGAAATTATAGAGTCGACGAACTGAGATGGATGTTCTACAGAAGAAATGCTGAATCCTGCATCAGCAGCGTCACATGCATTGGTCTGTTGTGACAAAGAATGAAAGAAAGAAATTGTTGAATAAAGGCACAAGAAAAGTATTCTTGTAGCTTCCTAACATTACAGTACCACTGATGTCACATGGACTATTTTAACAATGACTCTACTTATTTTCTGGGCCTTGAATGTCGTTGTTAGGTTGCTGTCTATGCAAGGTCAGAAAGCTCTCGGATTTCATCAAAAATATCTTCATTTGTGTTGCAAAGATGAACGAAGGTCTTGGAATGACATGAGGATGAGTAATTAATGACAGAATTTAAATTTTTAAGTGAATTATATCTTTAATGCCAGGGTAACACTAAGCATATAATCTTATAAATATGCATTAGTTAAAAAAAGAGATATAAAAAGCTTTGCTAGATTTACAATGTTAATAACTGTAAAAACACATCATCACAATCTGTGAAAAAGGTTCATGAAAGAATTTTATGGGCAAATCTTTTTTAGCATCTTCTCTTTGGGATATACACAGAGTCAGGGATGTGCTGGGATTTAGGGACAATTTTTAGGCCTGGAGCAGTGGCAGCTAATCGGAGAGGGACTCATTAGAAGTAGAAAGGTGAGTGTCAGCGTGGAGCTCAGGGGCTGTGCAGGGGAAAAGGGCCACTGAGCACTGGGACGCGGTGGCCACAGGCGGGGGTATTAATTGAGAGAGATTAAGTTGCTCTCGCCCCCGCCTTGACAACACCATCAATAAGGGCTCTCGAAGTCATCCCCAGACTGATGTTCTCAGTGTTTCACAAGGAACTGTGCGACAGGGAGAGCAGCTGGCAGAGGACCTGTCCATGGGAACGCGGGGCCGACTAAATTGAATATGGAACAAGGTCACCTGGGCCGCCCGCATCCTCCAAGCACTGCCGCGATCGCATCAGTTTGAAGGAAAGTGGATGCAGTTGATGCTTAGATTACTTTGCGAGGATTTGAGCAGACAGGTGAGGCCAAGAGAATATTGGAGATGGAAGACAATATTGAGAAATATGGAGTGACAAAAGGGTATTAAATATCAGGAGAACTGAGACACAGTTATGAGATTCAGAGATTACTTTTAGATAAGGTAAGGTATTTCTAAAATGCATTTGTTTTTAAAAAAAAATTAATTGCAAATGATTACAATGACTATCATGCATATGCTGACATTATTTATTATGTATCTCAGTATGGGACCACTTTATAAAAATGATGCACAAACGAGTGAAACTTACAGTATAAGCAAATGGAAAAGAAGATAAAATGATGTCTGCTGGCTTAAGTCCCATTTCTTTATTAAAGCACACAATATTGGGATGGACTGATGAAGTTGAGCTGAGTCTTTGGTATATGTTTGTTGTTAACAGTCTGTGTTCTTGGCATCTAGTGAAGCAACTGAACTTGAGTGAAACTTAGTTTTTTGGACTAATGTTTAATGATGTGTGCTGGAAAAGTGCCAGATAAGAAAGTCAATAATTCATCTCAGAAGCAGAATAATTTAGGGGGAAAAAAATAAAACTCATGATGGCACACTGCCTCAGGGCTGGAATCCCTTAGTATTTGGCAATATCTTTGATGATAAAGACATTAAAAATAATTAGGACTGACGAAAACAGCATTTACAATTGTTTGACTATTTAAGACGATGATAAAATGATTTCTTATCCGGATGAAACAGCTGTATTTGAGACTAGCACAGTGGTGTGCTGTGGCCCTTTTTACGTCTATAATTACAGCTGAAATCCATGTAATTGTTTCTTTTGTTTGCATGCCAATTTATCAAAATTGTTACAAATGCAAAGTGCTGAACCAGTAAATTACTTAGACTGTATCTGAATGATGACTACTGACTAAAAATATCCTCTTTTTAATTACTCTATTCAAAATATCTCCCATATTACCGACGCACTCAAGAAAGCATTGTGTATTGTTCATCTCCATTTTTCATGTTTTTTTATTTTTTAAGTTGTCTTTGTCTCTCCGTTGCATAACAGCTGAAGAAACAGCACATACTACAAAAATAAGATTTTTCAATTATTGCTTGAGCTGATTTGTAAGTATAACAGCTGTGGTTACCAGATATAGTCATCAAATATTCACTCTGTCATATTGCACAGACTAGTGGGTTGATCTGAATTATTATATATATATTTCCATCCTCATTCAATTGGCAAATAATTAATATTAATAACAGAGAGAGGAAGATGTCTCGGAAAGAATCCTCAAATACACTGACCTGCACATGAACCTGAATGTGAAATGAATTTATGAGAAATAAACAAATAAATCAACGTTAAGTAAAAAGACAAATGCATCTAATTTCCTTATTTATTTAAAATGCCATTTTGACATCTTTATATGTTATTGTTTAAATCTTAATAGCCACAATGATGAATACGTAACACTCATAATAATTCGGTAATAAACTGTTAAATGGTTAACGGTTAAAAAGGTAAACTGACATTGCCAGAATTCCCTGCATTGCATTTAAAATTTTGTTTGAATTTGATGTTTTTTCTTTAATATAATTCTGTTTCTTCTTAGTTTTTTTTTCTAATCAGTGATGTTTATTAAGGTTGTGTGTAACATGTAATGTTGTTAAATGAATGTTTATTTCATATTTCAGTCTTGTCACGGATGAGGCAAGAGACATGCAGATTCATACACAGACAGTTTTATTCACACACAGAGTAAACAATAGCAGGGTCGGAGAAATGGCAAACGGGCAATATCAAAGGCGAACACTGTAGAATAATCCAGTACATATAGCGAGGGTCGAACGAGGAGCAAACATAATCCAGAAGGGCAAGACAAAGTTGTAAATCCAGGTACAGGCGAGGTCGAGAACGAGGAACAAAGGAAACACGGTAAACACGGATGGCTGGACACAGGGAGAAAACACCGGGTACATTCAACATTGGCCAGCAACTAACACATAGATTTACGGGGCATTTATAAACATGACAGTGACACTAAGGGGCGGAGAACACATTAGTTACTAAGACAACACATGAGGTGGGCAGAGACAGAGTACACAGATAATTAAGCCTTCCAGACGCTCCTGAGGTGGGAGCAGATGGGGACGACCCCCAGAGAAGAGCAGACGGCAATTACCTCCACCAAGGCGGAGCGGGCGGCAGAAATGTCCTCCTGGGCGGAGCAGGTGGCAGGAAAGCCTTCCAGGACGAAACAGACAGCAAGGCCGTCCTCCAGGGCAGAGTGGATGACAGCAGAACCCCTCTGGTTCGGCCGGACAGCGACAGAGCCCTCTTGGGGCCACCAGACTGACTTTGCACCCTTGAGAACCAACCAGTCAGAGACAACGCCCTTCTAGGCCAGGAATGAATGCGCCCTTCGTGACCACACCGACACTTACATCGCCCCCTGTGACGGAATAGACTGTGATGGCACCCCTCTAGGCTGGCTGGACCATAACTCAGGGACCTCCATGGGCACTGCAGCCACCAATGGGGACTCTGGAGATTCTACAGCTAGAGCCGACTTCTCTAGAGGTCGTGCAGCCACTGGAGGACCCGATGGAATCTCTGAGTCACACACGGATTCTGGCGGCTCGGGCCAAGGGGCCTCACAGTCTTCATGGAGCTCGAGTGTGTCCAGGAGCTGAGATCTGAGATCTGATTTCTGAGGATCTGGCCACTCGGGTTCAGGATCACAGACAGCATCTGGCGTATCTGGCCACTCGGGTTCAGGATCACAGACAGCGTCTGGTGGATCCGGCCAGATGGTAGAACCCATCACTAGCAGATCAGGGATCACTAAGATGGGTGGCAGCCCCTTCGGCTGTAAAACGCACACCAGGCTTTGAAACTGGTACCGATTGAGCATGAAACAGCCTCTTAGGCTGTAAAACCGGGACTAACTGTGCTTTACATGGCTCGTTACATCGTGAAACGGGGCTGGAACCCGTTATCTGTGGTTTAGGAACCGCAAGGGATTTCGGCGGCGCTGGCATCCCTGACGCCTTTTCGCGTGTCGACTCGGGAGCGGGCCTCTTGTGCTGGAGAGGAGTTCGCCGAACGGTGAGGCGGGAAACGAGCCACGGGCTTGATTTGACGCTAGCGATGCGGTGATTAACCCTCACATGTGTGCGAACGTCCTTCTCCACCTCTCCGACCATGAAATACGACCCACAAAATGCCAGAACAAAGTCAATAAGACTCACCAATGACGCAGCAGTTCGCGATCCAGTCCAGATAAAAAATATCCTTTAATCGTCTCCTCGTCCACATTGACGAGGTGCGATATTGAAATGAAGTCCGGAACGTACTCCTCTATATGGCGTCCGTGCTGAAACAGCGAACGCAAAGAGGATTCGGGAGCCGGGTTGTAATCCTGCCAGCGGGGCAAACAAAAGTCTCTGAGAGAGCGTGGCATACTGTCACTGAATCCAGTGTTGACTGGCCAACCTGTCACGGATGAGGTGAGAGACATGCAGATTCATACACAGACAGTTTTATTCACACACAGAGTAAACAATAGCAGGGTCGGAGCAATGGCAAACAGGCAATATCAAAGGCGAACACAGTAGAATAATCCAGTACATATAGCGAGGGTCGAACGAGGAGCAAACATAATCCAGAAGGGCAAGACAAAGTCGTAAATCCAGGTACAGGCGAGGTCGAGAACGAGGAACAAAGGAAACACGGTAAACACGGATGGCTGGACACAAGGAGAAAACACCGGGTACATTCAACATTGGCCAGCAACTAACACACAGACTTCCGGGGCATTTATACACATGACAGTGACACTGAGAGGCGGAGAACACATTAGTTACTAAGACAACAAATGAGGTGGGCGGAGACAGAGTACACAGATAATTAAGCCATGGGGAAAACAGACATGAAACACATTTCACGAAAGCTGGAGTGCCAATAGCAGTCTTTGGCTGGCAGCTCCAGCTGGATGTGACAAGTTAAATGAGTCTCACCATGATGGTGTTTAGTGTTTGTGTGAATGACTCAGAGCACCTTCTCTATATGTTTATATTTTAAAACTACATGTGTTGGGCTTTGGTTCATCATGTGACTTTCTCGTCCTCATCTGCATTTGGTGCTTATTAGTGTATTTGAAAGCTACAAAACAGATTTCAGTGCTTTAATAGCTTGGTATATTAACATTATATCAGTTAATGAAATTATGGTATTTAACTGTAAATTTAACTGAAAACCGTAAAACCTAAAACGTTGTTACCGTATTTTTACTGTCAAATTCTGGCAACCTCAGCTGCCAGTTTTTTACCATCAATTTTAGAGTTTTTTTTACAGTGTACATTAACTAATGTTAACAAACAACACCTTATTGTAAAGTTTTACCAGTATTTTAGGATGTCGTCTTAGATGTCGTCAGATTTCCTGAGTATTTTGTTTGTATATGGCCTACTGGCTATTATTAAGAGAAAAAGCAAGTAAAAAAACATCTAACAACAGTATTCAACATGAGAATGCTGTCACTATGATCTGAAACTACATTAAACTTTTTCTTTTTTTTACTCCCTACTGTCAAGTCAGTGATCCCCATGATTGCTGCCCTCATTTCTGTATCATAGATTCTGAGAGTAAAGCATACATAAAAAAATATTTTTTCCTATTTTTTTTTCTTTCAGTGTTCACCCAGAAATGGCCAGTCATTGTTTACTCATCCTCATTTTGTTCTTCTAATACTGTATGCCTTTTTATCATGCAATAGTATTGAAAGGCAAGTGAATGATGCCAATTTATTTCTGTAATGCAAAGCAGAAAGATTTTGCAACATTTTAAACAAGCTACCTCAGGTCCGCTCTAAATGAATCATTAGCTAAAAGTTTGCAAGAACCTTTCTAGTTACATGGAATTTCTATAACATTTCTCAGCATGATGCAGCATACAGCGATGTTCCACATGACAGCCTTTCCTCTGCCCTCTGTGCCCACCTGACAGCATCTGGGGGCGGGCACTACTTCTGAAGAAGTCCGCTGATTATGTTTGTGATGTGAGCTGTCATTCCAGTGGTTCCCCACCTGTGGAGCCCAGGTGCAGCTCTACATTCATTTACAGCACACTGAGAATTAGTCTAACAGCTCTGGCCAGGATAGGACAGACTCCACAAGCCACTGACAGGGCAGACCAGAGTGAAATAAATTACCATTTTCACACAGAAGAATTGAGACGGAAGAGAAGAGTCAGTCCTCTGCACATGGCGCCTCAAATTAGGTGCCACCTGTAATTCAGTTACCCACAAATCTTCCACCAGAACCGCTGCCTTTGAGGCTGGCATGGTATTAGTTATTAGCCACAGGAGCGCTCTGAGGACAGTGCTGGAGACGGGAAGAGGCAAATGTCAACTGGCAGGGGAATGGGTGCTCATCTCTGGGTCTTAGCTGAGTCTGACTTGCTGGGGAGATGCATCTGAGTTATGATGACAGGGATGCAATGCCAGAACTATAGGTCTTCTGTTGACTATGACACATATAAGATGAGAGTACCCCGGGGCAAAGGCAAAGCAGAGCTGCAAAGATAAAGATAATAACGTGCTTTACCTAAACTAAAACCAAGCGCATGATATGAAATAAAGACTGACTTCAACATGACAGCAAACTGAGTGGCTGATTGGATTGACAAGACAATTAATTCAGAGTCAAAGTCGCTTTACTGTCATTTCTCTGCAGTGTGGTAGGAGATGATATGAAACATGATGTCCCCTGGAGCCATGGTGCAGACCATGTAGCAGATATTGACAAGACAACCACTTCCACAATTTACCATAAAAATGTATACAGTTATGGGCAATACTTGAACATAGCATTAAATGTTTCATATTTTATGTTTGTCATGTAAATCAATTATTTCACATTTAACATAATGTTTAATTAAATATTTTATTTTATAATATTTTTATATTGTATTTTATTACAATTATTCAATTATTTTTGTATATGTGGAAGACTTTGTCCATTAAAATATGGGCTTATTACTATAAACATGTACTGGAATGGCATAAAGGTAACATTTCAAAAGGCACACTGAGCCTCAGTCCTGTAAGGGGAGAGACAGAAACAGAAACACCAAGTTCTGAGTCTCAGTTCTTAAATAGGGAAAAACACTAACAGATACACTTGATCTGAGCAGCAAAGGGATAGCAGACACCTTCGTTCTGAGTCTCCAGCAAGTCCACTGAAACAATAACAGATACCAAGTCTCCAGCTTTTGAAGCAGCAACAGATAAAACTCTAGTCTCTAGTCTGGGGGAATGAGATACTCTAAGTTCAGAGTCCCCATCCAAGAATGAAGCAGAATGACCAGCTTCTGAGTCTCTAGCCCAGAGAGGCAAAAGACATACAGACATCTGCAACAAGGTTAAGCTCCAAACTTTCCCCTCAAGGTACTTTTGTCTGCGTCTTCAAGGCTAAGGACCTTCTGCACTTACTCCAGGGCCATGTCTATGTTACAGATTGATTTATGTTCAAGCTGTAGAAACAGATTCCTGTTCTTTTCCCAACTGTCATGATGCCGGTGTTTCTCAGCGATGCAGAGAGAGACGGAGACAGAAGTTCACACGCAATGAACATTTAATAAGGTGACCAGAATACACGGAGGACTGACGAAGGTGCAGAGACCAATGTAGACAAACACAACATTTCTTTAACAATGGACGCTAGACTCTAGACAGGGCATGAAATAAATACAAGGGCTAATCAAAGACAAGACACCTGGAAGACACGGCTGGCAGAGGATCAAACATAATAAGAGAGGTGGGGATACAAATGAGCAGACACATGTGGAGAATTAAATGAAAACAAAAACACAAAAGCATGTGGGACAAAATCAAAACATAAACCCAAGAGACACGATGGTGTGACAATCGTTATCATCTTTTGTCAATAAAATGTATGGCAACACTTTACAATAAGGTGTCATTTGTTAACATTAGTTAATGTATTATCTAACATGAACAAACAATGAACAATACATTTATTTATATAACAATTTGTTGTGTTTAATAAAATAAAATAAAAGAATTACATTGAATTAAATAAACTTGATCCCACTGATATCCAGGGGAAAACTGCTTAATTTGATTTGTTTCATCCTTGACATCCTCCTGTGTTAACCCAGGTTAAACAGTCCCTCATTCTGTGTGGTCCACTGGGATTTGGCTAATCCCATTGCTTGAGGCTCACCTGGGGCCTAAACACCTTGACTAAGCTCTAACTGGGGCATGAGCTGCACTCATGCACACAGCCTGCAGAGCACACTCATAAATGTGCAGGCTTGGAGAACACTGTCCCATTTGTGCACAAATATGTTAACATTAGCTGTAATGTATGTTTTGCATTACATAAAAAAGCATTGGCATTTCTAAATTTCCACTGCCCCCCCCCAACTAAAATCCATCACGTACACAAAAGCACGCAACAGGAAAGGGTACCTGAGCATTTAATCAAGCTCAGTGCAACAAAACTTGTGACAATGGGAAACAATGTAAGATGTAAAACAAGAGGAGCATTAACTGGGCTTGAGGGAGCTACAGGATTCTCCATTTAATTTGCAGCACTAGAAAAACTGAATGAAGACATAGCGCAAATGACTCAAAAAATAAATAAATAAATAAAAAACAGCTAAATGAGTCACTATTGTTTTGCTTTAAGGCTTCTCTGGAGAGACTATAGCAGCAAAAGCTGTGGAGACCGAAAAGTAAATCAGTGCTTCCTGTCCAAGTTTATATCTGGTTCCTTCCTCTTCTTATCAGTATCCTAGCAGTGTCCATTTAACCCAAGGGTTGGTGACTAAAAGCGTCTCCTGCATCGAGCACTGCAGTAAGAGACTGTAGTTGAACGAAATGACATCCCGTGGAGCCGGCATGATTCTGGCACAAGGACTAGTATGCTCCATGCATCAATTTTTCCCTCAATCAATTGCTTTAATGAAGAATGGGCTGGAATTAAATCTAAACCTCTAATAACACTAATGGTGGCTCTTTTTTCCACAGTCGGAGGCCAAGTTGCTGCACCCTCAGGGGAAATACCCTCCTCTCTAACCATTTATAATCAATGATTAGCCACTGATAAGTGATTAGCCAGGCCAACTTTAGACTCGATCAAAGCAGAGGAGCAGCCTGCAACCTTAACAGGCAGACGTGTCTCAAAGACATGAACTCGAATTTCTGGTTTAATTTCTGCTTCTTTTGAAAGTCATTTAATACCTTCCTCTTGTCGGAAATGGAGAACCAGCAGGATGGCAGAAAATCCTGGCACGCTTCGTACAGTCAGTCTACGTGGTAATGTAATTTTTTTTCCAAAAGCTAATGGACTTGGATATAGCGTTTTGCTTTGACAGAGCAAGACGAGAAGTCAAATGGCCACTAAGAATAACCCCAATGGTGAAGGAGGAGGTGGTATCAGTCAATGAGCAGAAAAGAAAAAGAGACATTTACCTTTCCTGTCTGTCATGGAATTGATGCATGGAAGAAAAGAGGATGCCTTTTAGTGTCCTCCCATTCATTAGGAGAGTCTCGTTAATGCACACCCCCAGGTAGGGCATCAATTTTTCCTAACATCTTCCCATTAATGTGACAGAAGAACAAGCTCAGATGTTGCTCAGAACTCTGATGGCATGACACTCAAACCACAAGACTGGCACAAGACAGGAGGATCTGAATCAAAACATCATGTCAATCAGCATCACTTGAGCTAAAATTGTGGTATACTTAAGAAGATTTTTATTTTGCTTTGATGGACTCATAAAACAGAAATTGTGATTTAAAAATAAGTTATGCCAGTGGACTAAAATAACATGTTATGACTCAGAGCATCCTTACATAAAATAACCTTTTTCATTTCCATTGAGGAAAAAAAATATTAATGTGTAAATTGTTCTAAAATATGAAGCACCAAGTTTTCTAAATAAAAAACACAAGGAAAAAAAAATAAAAAAACCCCAAAAAACCTACAATTACAAACATTTTTTGAAAAAACAAAAACCTCAGTCACAAAAAGAACATGTTTGTAATAAACTTGTAATAAATATATTTATAGCCACAAAGTGAATAGTTGAAAAAATCATACTAGCAAGGGTAAAGCATGAGTTTGATTTCTAAGTGATTAATGAAAAAAGAATGTCATGAATAAACTGTAAGTCTATTTGGATAAAACTGTCTGTAAAAATATAAGATAATATACTACTGTTGAAGGGGTATTTAAGGCTGACTGATGGGGCTGTGTGGTTATATATGGCAAAAACTCCCTGCATCTCAGCCACCTCTTTTCTTTTCTTTGTCTCAAAACTTGCCTCCATACTTCCCCTATGCCTGTGGGGGAAAATAGGTTGGGGTGCAAGTGTCTGGAGTGTTCAAAGTCTCTCTGAAGAAGATTCAAAGTTAGCTTAGCTTTCATGTCATAAAACACTGTCATAAAAGTTTGTGATTTTAGATGCGTACAGCCACCCACCATTAATTAAAATAAGAAGGGTTTTCTGAGGTAGTCTACATTTCATCTTTACCCTTAACTATACAACTATTTGGAGAATTCAGCTTAGACCACTCTCATCTATAAAAATTTGTCAGAATTAGCAAAGCAACTTCTTCAAAACAAGCCTACTGTGAGACGAATCCGAAACCGCAAGGAGATCAAAGGGAGGAAGTCCATGGAGAGTAATAAGGGGAAGAATCTTTCAGATTTAACCATAGATAATCAGCAAAAACACAAATCGCAGTACCACATCCTTTATTCAAGAGACGTCCGTTCACAATGCTGAAATATTCTTACTTTGAGCTGACCAAAACATAGAAGTTAGATTACAAACGACACCCAATATAGGAATGTCATGATTAATTCTGATACTTACACTGTGGATTGAGTTGGTGATTCTCTACTAATGACAATAGATTTTATTTCCTGAACAGCTGTCAAGGCCCTGAGTCTGAGACAGGCTGCTAGGGAGAGTCGAGTGCTCTTTGGCAAGAGCAATAAGGAAAACATTATTCCTTAGATTGATATTTCTGGTAGGAAAATTATGTATGTAACTCCAAATTAAATTCTTTATAAAATTATCACAACCCACTTGGTTGCTGCCATAATTTTATTAGAATTAAAATGCAAAGGATACAATATATTTGTTCTTAATGTTTAGCAGTTATATATTTTATACACTAGGGCCCCTAACCATTTATGCAGTCAGTTCATTCCCTATAATTCTCAAGAAATTTGTGTGCATATTGGTCTATTCACAATCCATAAGGCATTCAGTGCACCAAATGGCAGGTCGATGACGGTGGAGAACAAGCTAGTGACATGTCCAAAAACATCAGGATCTTATGTCAGAAAACACATCAGAAAGAATCAGAAATGAGCAGTCTCCAGTCTCTGACTGGCACAAAATATCTCCATACAAATGTATTGTGTCACTGTCTTATTATTTGACGTTTTCAGCAACTCTATGCATAATAATAATGTCTTTACAAAGTGAATTATCAAAGCAGTCCCAGTCTTGTTCACATTCATTCAGGACAGAGGGAAAAGTCACATCTCAAGCGTGAACAAAAAAGACTGCTTGTAATGATATGGAATAAATTATGCAACACAAAATATGGCAAGTGATTAATCCAGTTAGTTTTAATGGCAAATTAGACAATCAGATAATTGGTTCATGTTTTTGTGTTTTAAATATTTTCTTAACTAAAGTCTAGTATTACTGATTAATTAACGTTTATTTAAAATTCTATAATTAAAATAAACTTTTAATAATTAACACATTCAAATATTATACTTAACATAATAAAGAATTTTATATATAGGATATTCTTTTGTGCATCCAAATGTATTAAAGAAATGTAGCAAAAACAAAAGGAAAGAAAAGAAAAAAAAACAAAAAACAGCATAGTATAACTGGAAAAAGGAAAGGAAAACAGAAAACTTGAAGAAAAAAAAACTGAAAAAATAGGAAAATAGGAAAACTTCGGTAGATTTTTATTAATGTGAATTAGTATACAAACAACTTCAATATATTCTGAATATGTGACACCAGACCACAACAATAAGCATTCCATTGAAGTAATAGGTTGTTTGGACAATATTTGGCAGAGGTGAAACTATTAGGGTATGGGTATTCGGCAGAGAGGGGAGAAACATTGACAAGAGTCAATAAATACTTTTTTGCATTTTTATTGAAAGTGGAACAAATGTATTTGGCGAGGGCACCCCCGCAGAAATTGCAAATATGGAGGAATTCGCAGTGTGATCGGAGACATTTACCATCATTGAAGTTTGACAGATTGAGCGGGAAGGAAGGGAAGGGTGGGGGAGAGGCTGTTGAAGGAGTGAGGGGATTTTAGGGAAGTGGGTGCCACAATAGGAAGATGCAAGCTTCATTATGACGGCCAGATCCCTGAGCTCACACCTCCTATGGGAAAAGACTGAGCAGATTATTTCATATTTATGATGAGTGGCATGTTGGGATTGGCGGGGGGCCAAATGAAGGAATGCTGGTTTTGGGTGGATTCATAGATGTCTGTGTGTGGTTGGGTCGATTTGAAAGGAGTTAGTGCATGAGTTCGGCTTTTTATTTGATCTTCGGTAAAATGGGATACCGGCTGTGGCGAGGGCATGGCGAAGAGCAGGGATTGTCCATTTCCCTGAGGTGAGAGCAGAAGAGCATGCAGATGTATATGATAGGGCGGGAGAGGCTTGCAGTGGTGAATGGTAACGAAGGGGACGAGGAGATAGGAGGTCTATGTCGTTAGTTTGTGGCCTCGGTTAGCAGCCGCAGGCTCCCATGGAAGCTCCGGCGGGGTGGCAGCATGCTGTCTAGCTGAAGCATGGAGAGGAGCTGGGTCTTTGCGTTCAGGATCTAAGGTAAACTCTGTTTCTGACATCTTGTTTGCAGAGCTGGGTCATGTGTAAACGAGATGCGGAAGGGAGGAAAATGTTAGGAAGCTCTAATTGGGTGAAACGGGAATATGCTGATTGAGGAAACGCAGAGCCAGCTGTGGCTAATTATTCGAATGTGCTCCTCCCGAAATTTGTTTATCAACAACACATAGTGTAATATTTATTTGCTTGCTACCTTACATTCTTTTAATGGTTTGGAAAACTGCATCTGATGTTTCTCTACATCGCTTTCATCTCTGGGTCATTTACTCAAGCTTCGTTGTCATAGCTTTGTAGGAATTAATTGCTTTCGCTGAACTCTCCACGAGCAATTGTTACAGGTGCAGATATATAGCTCAGATATAGTGACTTGGAGATTTTGCTCCCTTTCCTTACCTCGGCTGAATGAGAAGCGATCTGGCAAGAACTTCCTCGGACCAATAGTAGCTCAAAGGCGATGACCTTGCCTTCCATAGCGAAGCGGGCAGCGGAGAAGCCCACCAGGGCGGTGCAGGTGGCGAAGACCTCCTCCTGGGCGGAGCAGATGGTGGAGAAGCCCCTCTGGTTCGGCCAGACGATGGAAATGCCCTCAGCGACCGAACAGCCTGAGTTAGCGTCTTTCTAGGAGGACTGTACAGTGATTGTGCCCTCCGAGACCAGACTGACAATGAAGGCGCCCTCTTGAGCCGAACCGACAGACATTGCGCCCTCGGGAACCACAGCGAATGTAGATGGGAGGGAGGAACCAGTGAATAGTCCTGCTTGCGAGGCTTGCTTGAGCAGGAAGCGAGGAGACATTCGAATTCAAGTGCAGGTTGTTTATTGAAATCACAAGTGAGACAAGTAGGGTCGATCAGGAGCATACAGGCGTGGAGCAAATATAGCATAAGAGTGGTCAGTGTCCAGACCAGGGTCGGTAACAACAAACACAATCCAGAGAGTAACACAGAAGTCGTGGTCAAAAACCGGCAAAAGCAGGCAATGGAGACGTCCTCCGGGGTGAAGCAGCCAGCGGAGAAACCCATAGGGACGGAGCAGGCGGTGGAGAAGCCCACCGGGGCTGAGCAGGCAGTGGAGAAACCCACTGGGGCAGAGCAGATGGCGGAGACATCCTCCTGGGTGGACCACACGGCGGGAGCGCCTTCCAGGGTGGATAAGGTGGCGGGAATGCCCAACTGGGTGAAACAGATAGAGAGGCCATCTTCCAGGATGGCGGCAGAGCCCCTCTGGTTTGGCCAGACGATGGAAATGCTCTCAGCGACCGAACAGCCTGAGTAAGCGCCTTTCTAGGCTGACTGTACAGTGATTGCGCCCTCCGAGACCAGACTGACAACCGGCCCTCTTGAGCCAAACTGACAGACATTGTGCCCTCCAGCAACCAACAGTCAGTGATAGTGCCCTTCTAGACTGACTAGAATGTGAATAGACCCTTTGGGACCAGGCAGGGAATGAATACGCCCTTCGAGACCAACTAGACTGAGAATGCGCACTCTGAGACCTGACAGTCAGATTCTGATGAGTCAGAGTCACAGGCCTCAGATAGCTCGATTGGCTGGGAAACCGGGACTGACTGGACTTGACACGGCTCCTCATACCGTGACTCGGGAGTGGGACCCATAACATGCAGATTATGTACCGTGAGGACCTTCTGCAGCTCGTCAGGCTGCGTGATCGGAACAGACTGGAGATGACACGACCCCTCGTATCGTGCTACGGGGCTAGTACCCGTTTCTGACAGACTTGACACCATGAGGGCCTTCTGCAGTTTCTCAGGCTGCGTAGCCGGGGCAGACTGGGTAACACACAACTCCTTGTGCTGTTGTGCCGAATTGACGCACCCTGCAAGCGGATCAGGAACTGCTGGGATGGCTGACAGCTCCCCTAGCTGTAGCCCTGTGCTCAACTGGACATCGCTCTGCCCCTCTCGCTGGGTGATGACATAAATGCCTTCTAGGGGTGAAACAAAGATCGCAGAAATGGCAGACAGCTCTCCTAGCTGCAGCCCTGTATTCTGCTGAACATCATGAGTGATGGTGCCAGCACCCTCTGTGGGCGACTCGGGAATCACCGACGTGGCAGACAGCTCCCCTAGCTGTCAAACGGTACCTGGCTGAACATCACTCAGTGCGAGGGGCGAAGGGATGGGAACAGCGCCCTCTGTAGGTGTCTTGGGAACCACCGGTGTGGTAGACAGCTCCCCTAGCTGTCGTTTGGTACCTGGTTGAGTACCCGGACCAGACTGTACACCACACAGCCTGTCTTGCTGCATGATGAGTGGTCAGTGTCCAGGCAAGGGTCGGTAACAATAAACACAATCCGAAGAGTAACACAGAAGCGGTGGTCAAAACAGGTCAGCAACAGATCATAGATTATTTTGACCCAAACTATTTATTTTTGGCTATTGCTACAAACGGTATGGTTTGAAGAAAAAAAGAGAGAGAGAGAGAGAGGAGAGGATGCGTTTGAAAACATTTTAAGAAATGTTAATACGACAGAAACTGTATTTAACATGATCACAGTATGTTTGGCCTATTAATAATGATTTAATTTCCACAGTTAAATTGTAAACAAATGATATACTGTAAGAACACAACAGAGCTTTATGAAACAAAAAAGGTAGCTAAAAGTTAAACCCCTGCATTCAGCAGAGGCAGGGATGCATCCCTAACAGAAAATCACAACCTACAAATATACCTGTGACTAGTTTTGTAAAATCTTGCAAAGCTCTATATATAAGGGCATTCAAAACCACTGAGGATTTTTTCCTTCGTTCTTTTCTTCCAAACACAAGTTTCTTTGGGTTAAAAACAACACATTCCACGGAATCTAACACTCAAGAAAATATAACAAGCTCTCACATTATTATCACTTCATTTAGGCCAAAGAAAAGTGAAGTAGCTTTTTCACCTCTGATTGTGTTGAGTAGGAGGAGGCATTCTTAAACAGGAATAATTGAACATGAGCATATGCAGGTCACAAAATAAATCCATATGCACTATGGAATAGCTGGTGCCATAAAATTATGAATATGCTTATGCGGAGCACCTGTCACCAACCATTTTTTGAAAACTTTCGAGAAATATCTGCAAGCTTTAAATGTCAAATTCAGATCAGTGGCATCCTAACAAATTTTACAATACTTTTCCTAGCCTTTTGAAGAATAGGAATGCACATGAAAAAAAAAAACCCTAAAACAAACAAACTTAATTTCATTTTTACAAAAAGTGTTAAAATGAATTTTGAAGGTGAACTTGTCATCTCACCATATGCTCAGTATTTCTTGTGAAAAAATAAGCTTGTGTCCCTTCAGACACAGACCTGCTTAGGTCAGCACACTGAAACAAGCCTTGTAGAAGACATGGATATTGTTTTTTTAGCATTTAAGAGTAACCTTATGTTGCAGAGTGTGGCCTTTAGAATACTTTTTAACAGCATTTGCTGCATAACAATGACATTTCTCAAAAGTTTGATTATTCTTGTTTCAATAGCAAAAAGGCTACATATAAATAATTAAATGACTATTCTTGTTACATCCCATCTGAGTTTCTTAAGTGTCTCTTTAAAGATTTATGGATAAGTTTTTTATACCACAGTATTGATTTTTTGGCCACTTTAATGATATCAATGGTAATGCTTAATGATACGATCATCATAGGTAAAAAATAATGTTGATTTATCAAGAAAGATTTTATTAATAAAACTGCAATATATATTGCTACATTGTGGATAAACATATTTTCATTTTGATCATAAACTCAGTGAGGCTAAAACAGCTCTTTAATAGACCACTTCCAAATCAGTGTCCGTCATTTAAGAAGGAGGCTACAACTTAATCACCATAGATACTGTATGGACCCTGAACATGTGGTCAATTTCACTGCCTGCCAACTCAAGGGACTGGAACATCTGCATGGTTATAGATAGACGTTTCAGAGATACTGACTAACTAACTAACTTACTGCTGACCAGAGAAATGGTGTGAGAGTTTTTTCCCCTCTCTTGTGAGATAGAAGTTGAGATAAAAGAAAACAAGCCAGATGCATGGCAAGATTAGCATGCAAATACTTGATGACTTTCAAAATCTTTGAATTAACTAATAACTAATTTATAACTTCTGAAGCCCACAATAGATTAGACGGGTATTCCTAATGAATTCTAATGAATGCATAATGCATTATAAATATAAAAAAAAAACGTATAATGTGTTAAAACATCTCATGAATAATCCAAAAACAATTATAATACATTATAGTAGGTATTTGTGATTATAACTTTTAAGACTAGGATTATTAATAACACACAGTGAACGCCACATTAAAGCTACTTCATTTATAATAAACTTATTTATACTAAAATAAGTTATTATTTATAATTTATAATTACAATACCTTACAATATCTTGTGAGTGGTAATGTGCTAAGTGTTATTTGAGTGTTTCCTGTGAGGCTAATATTAGCTAGCTGATACTTTCAACTGAAAAAAAAATGCAATGACTAATGCGTACCATCAAAATATGATATTATATTGATATCATATTAAAAAACTGATATTACACATTCGTCTGATCTGATATATGATCTTATGGCTGTTTGAGAAAAAAAAAGTATTGTCATTATTATTACTTATAAGGGGTAGCTATTGTCTGCTTTAAGTAAAGTAACATAAGTAAAATGGCAAGATGAGAGACTTATAATACAATATAACCTATTGTAACTTGAATGAATCGCGTTCACTGTGTGTTATAAATGATCATACTGTAAAGAGCTACAAATAAACTGTAACTATAATAGTATAATTGTAAATATTCTAACACATTAAAACTGTTCTTATGCATAATCATGAGATGATACGACATATCGTAAAGTTATTTATAGTGCATTATGCATTCATTACAATGCAGTTAGAATACCCTTATAATGTATTATAATTATGTGCTTCATAGATAGTGTTACCAGCACTTCTCTTGAACTGGTTTCTAACCTGTTGCAGAATCACAGCTATTTTCTCAACCTTCTTATCTTGTCTTAGCCTAACCAGCGAAATAAGAACTTGCTTTGACACAGCCCATTTTAAGCACAGTATCTAGTTTATTTGTTTTCTTTAAGCACTAGAGTGGCTTCCCATTTGCCTGAATTCCCTTGTTTCTCTCACACCTGCCAACCAATCAGCCATTAATCATCAGCATTATACGCTCAGTGCATCTGCACTGCAGCAACAGTAGCCTCGTCCTACTCAGCCTCATCAGAATCTGTCTGTGGGAGTTCAGTGAGAAAGGCTAATGGAGATTCTAGTCCTTCTGCCCTACAACTATAAAGCACTTTATGTAAGCTCTCTCCTGTCGGCACAGACAAGATCCTCTTCGCGCTATTCCAGTCTGTTGCATACCTCATTCTGAACCACAGATGAAGAATCCCAGCCCACCTAATCTATCCTTCACTAGCTACCAGAGATTTCTCAGTCCATTGACGTATTTGGGATTGTTAATCCGCTGTAAGGGAGGGAGGCTTTATCTTGGTATTTGCCAAGATGATGTCACATTCTGCTCACAATTTCTGGGCTTCAAGTTGCGGTTTTGGAACCGGTTTTCTCATATTTTTTTCATGAAACAGTACAACTCTCACTTCCAGTATGATTATATTGTAGTTGTAGCTCCTTAAATACACCCAAATCCTTTGCCTAAATGATGGTGGACATTCTTCTAAGGTGATCTCAATATTCAAGCTGTTGCTCCCAGCTGCCCTTAAACATCAAATGTCCATCATCCTCTGTCCAACTCCCCTGTGACTCCCAAGGTGGGAAAACAATTTGATCTTATGCTTACAAGAAAGTGTCCCACACCTACAATCCCTGTTACCTTGGTCCATATGTCTGAATACTTTATCTCATTCCCATTTGCAGTAGAACAGTCACTGAAGACAGACACTGTGGGATTTGTGGCAAAACTGTTTGGAGAAGCTTGTATGAATAAATGTAATAAAAAATAATCGTCCACTGGGAACTATGATATTCTTCTTTTCAGAAGTGACTGTAGGATACAGGTACAGGGGAAGCAGCAGGTCCAGAGGTACAAGGCAGTCATTGCTTTGTGTCGGCCTGGATGGGCACCAGATGTGTTTGTAGACAAGTATAGAGGCAAACCAGCAATGATTTGAGGTGAATTGCATCATTCATCAAGTCACACTGATGAAACAAGTGAAACTTTCAGATTGCCCCAGTTCAGTTTCTTCAATGGCACTTAAGTTTCAATATCCCTCCCCACCACTGAATTCTCTAACATATATTCAGCAGATATATGCAGATATTCTGCACTTAACTTAAACATTTTTAAAAGGTTCATTACAGCGATGTCATAGAACAGGGGTGCCCAACCTTGCTCCCAGCGATGGACTGTCCTGCAAAGTTTAGCTCCAACTCTAATCAAACACACCTGAAGCAACTAATTACTTTTTTTAAGATTGCTTGAAAATTAAAGGCATGTGTGTTTGATTAAACAGTCGATCGCCAGGAGCACAGGATTGGGCACCCCTGCCATAGAAGAACAAATTTAGTTCCACAACGAACCATATGTGCTACAGCATCTCCTGTTTTTTTCTGTGGGCAACAATGTAACTGTTGGAAATATATATATATATATATATATATATATATATATGTGTGTGTGTGTGTGTGTGTGCATGAATATTATTATATGTTGTGTATAAGCATATATTAATTTTAATTAT
>JAUMHI010000048.1:6715143-6734756 GCA_032359435.1 Enteromius unitaeniatus | reverse complement strand
TTGTTTATATTAAAACTTTGTTGAACTTTCTCCATCGCCTCTTGATCCGTGCTTGGACCATACACCCACCGTTACAACTGTAAATTATACATCACAATCAACATTTTTTATTTTAGAGGGGTTTCACAAATACAGTGGCCAGTTGCCATTTCGTGTCTTTATACATAACCATCCAAGTCTTGGACAACAGATGGTCAGAAGAAATTAAGCAGAATGTAACTTGACTTTAAATGAAATCACTGATTCTTGAGAAGTGGGACAAAACAGGGTGCAATATTGAAAAAATAAAACCTTCTACTCAGACAAAAGAAACTACATTTTTATATCTTACATGTACTAAGCTATCCTTTTATTCAACTTCTCAACTTTTCTGGTTTTTTATCAAAATGTGCTTTTTACCTTGCCAACATCTGTTTTGCAGGCAAGCAATCAAGTGTTTTTTACATTTCAAAACAAATTCTCAAGTTAACAGATACATTTTCACATGCAAATTAGTAGTTAACTATCAAACGACTTAAATCAATAAATTACTGTATTAAATCAAATGCAATAAACTGTGAATATGTTATTGCTAATAAGATTTTATTCAATGTTCACATTTTTAAATTTATTTATTTTGATATTTCATTGGAATCCAAATTATGTATTTTCTCTTATCTCAGAAAAATGTGTCTGTCGTGAATGTGCTATGGTAACAAGCTAACATTTCAAAACATTATTAATATCTGTGAACAAATAAATCAATTAGTTATTACCTCTATCCATTTACATTCACCAGGATCATAATATTCACATGTAAACTTTTAACAAATGATTCAAAAATGATCAGAATACATATGATCATAAAAACGAATAAACTGTATTATGTATAGATGTGTTTTATCCAGTGTCATGTGTTCCCTCAGCCTTATGTTCCCTCAACCCTAACTTCAATAGAAGTAATGCCTATCAATCCACAAAAACAATGCATTCTGTATCATTTATATTATTAGAAAAATTCAACACTATTTTAAATTTAAAATTTAAAATCATTCTCTGTTGATGCTATGCTAACAGAACCTGCTTCAGGAGAACACAAGAATTAAGCATTTAAAATAATTGCCCCTTAAATTGGAAGATGGTGTTGACATTAGTTGACAATAATTGTGACAATAATTGTGACACAGGAAATATTAACAAAAGGATTTCAAATATTGAAACCATAAAATTACCAGAGCCTGACACTGATTTATCTGCAGAGGTGCAATGTGGCAAAGAGGTCCACTGGAGTGACAGCTGCCCCTGATGTTCAAAGTTTAAATTTGAAAAAAAAAAAAATGAAACAAAATAAAAATGCTGACTCATACTGCTAATTTAATATGACAGAAATAGTAAGAATACTAGCCAGTGTTATTATGGTATTTTTATTTCTCTTTGACTCATTCACTCAACAGATGGGTTCATGGGCTCATAAAACCCTGTAAATAAATAATTTTGCACAATTTTTGTAACGGGTAGGTTTAGGGGTTGGTTAGTGTGGTCGTTCGTACAAAATAAACCTAGTAAAACATGTTTTAATCACCGTGAGATCTCTGTAAAAACTCACACACACTACATTTAAACCAAACACGCATTATGATTGATAATCAGTCACACGTCATTTCATGACGACAGACGCAATATGACACTGTCATTATTTTTACGCTCGTTAGAGGGTGCGTATATTCAAAAAGTAAATATAGCTTGCTATAAAGGTACTTGCACAAACGACCTATAGAGTCATTTTTTGTTGGAGGACAGGCTCTTCAGACATTATGTAATTTAAGACACAGAAATTCTGAATGATTCATTTACAGATTCAACCAAAAAAGGTTTGGATAACACAGATTAAAAATGCTGCTACTTTGTGGTTTCTCTGCGCATGTGAATCCACTCTTCTGTAAAAATAACAATAAATGTAGAATAAAAAACTTGTAATATTGTGCACTTGTAATAAAAGGTAAAATCAACATTAATCTCAGTTTTGATCATTTACAGCTTTGTGCTTAGGCTAAATCACAGTCATAGCTACAGAATATTTGCTGATAGATTTGTCAGGGGAGGGAGTTCTCTGAATATTCATTACATGTTTTCCGCAGTCAGACTGAAACACAAGTACGCAGTGCTCAGGCCAGGCTTTACCTACTCAGCTTCCTTAAACACACTGTTGATTTTCCATCATCGATTTCTGGATAATTCCACATAATTACTTTTATCTGAGCGGTCCTGATAGCAGGACACTTTCCAGCTAGGACCTTCCTCCCTGGGGCGATGGGTTCAAGGTTTCTGAGTGCTTGTTTTTCCCCCCACAATTAATTAAATGCAATTAAATACTTGATGGCACAAAAGTGTGTTAGAGGAGCTCCCAACAAACACACGCTCAAATCTCACTCTCTTTCACACTCACCCCTGATGGAGGCTCTCTCACACTTGGGTCACGCTCAATCATAGCACATTTCCGCTTAATCTAGCCAACCACTTGCACTGCAGTCATTTATGCTAAGCTCTGTTATTAGTCGACTGAATGGACAATGAGCAAGCGGGAATCACCGCTTAGCAATTATGATTGCTCGCTCAGCTGAAGCATAATGATAGACACGTTTCAACTGATCTTCTTGAAGCAGCCATGTCAATGTTGATGGAGTTATTTTTTCATTTATAAATGCATTAGTTTCATTAATATGTTATATATTGTTCAGACCACTCATTCATTGCCATTCTGAGAATTGCTTGCTTTCAAAAAAATAACCCTTGAGCGAAAATCTATCATAAAACTTTATGTTATAGAGTAGCAACAGCATTTTTATCTCTGCAGCTGTCAGGAGCAATTGGACCAAAATGAAGGCCATTAGCGGGACAAGCAGAGCGGGAAAGCCTGAGTCATACTGTTGATTTTGTGATACTGCAAATCTGCACCTGTCACTTGTACCAGCTTCCATCACGCATTACTTCCAAACACATACACAGGCTTATCTTAGACTATTTAGATCAAAGTACTTTTGTGAAACAGAGCTGAAATAGATCAGGAGCTTACTGAAAGGCACCCTTAAAGGATTTAGTTATAAATGGAAGAAAGAATATTTTAAATCACAACATCATTGCAGTTTTTTCTTTTTTTTTTTTGATGGCCTCGACATTTTGCTGTCTTTCAACTATGTGCTGGAAGGGATTCATGTGAAATACCTGACCATTAAAGTCACGGTTTGTTCAAAATATGTTGTTTCAAAACATTTTTTTTATTGGTTCGGACAAAATCAGCGTAAAAGTCCTTCACATATCTTCCTACATGTTTTTAAAGAAGAAAAAGCCATTGGTTTAAAACAAAACGAGGTTGAGTAAAGGATGACAGAATTAAAATATTTGGGTGAACTGTCCCTTTAACGTGTGTTGTGTTTGTTCAGAATGCGACGGATGCTGCACCAGTCATTCATGTAGAACATCTGATGACAGCTGTTCTCTTGAGGGAACATCGAGACCTCCTCATGACCTGGAAATCAATATGTCCCCACGCTGTAAGGTAACAATACTCCACAGTAACATTCAAGATATTTTCAGTCAGAATCATTCCTGTTCAAACTGAAGGCTGCCAACTGCATTGTGTATCTTTATTTAAGCTGCTTCTGCACAAAAACCAAAAACATGGGCACATTTCTTATTGTTGGGGAACTTATCCAGTTCCAGTGATATCCAGTCATTTCAATGGAAGCTTATTTCCACCAGATTATGAATACAGTATATAAACACACAATTCAATATATTAAAATATCACAATTCAAAGTTCTCACTATCATGAAATCAGATTTGCGAGATGTTAACTCTCAGTTCAGTGTTTATAATGTGCAATTAGGATATATAGAAATATATATCTTAAATTTGCAATTTCAAAAAAAAGTCAAGAAACTCTAGCCTGGCTTCTATGGAAGCAGATTAGTCTCATTAATAATTCACACAAAAGACACGATGCACACATGAGTAACCAAATTCAACTGCATGAAACGTAATTCACGTGCACGAAAAAAAATACATATTCATAAAATACGTGTCACAAACGCAAAACACAACCCACAAATGTACAACTGTGTACAAAAACTTTTGAATCTTTAAAATTCACGAGTTAACCGTGACTGTGAATGTACAAATCGTCATTCATGTGTGAATCACCCTGGATTTGCT
This sequence comes from Enteromius unitaeniatus, assembly GCA_032359435.1. Lineage (NCBI taxonomy): Eukaryota > Metazoa > Chordata > Actinopteri > Cypriniformes > Cyprinidae > Enteromius > Enteromius unitaeniatus. Next base: position 6,730,565 of record JAUMHI010000048.1, on the reverse strand, counting down.
ATGTGTATTTTTGAGACTGTCCTGGCAGCCTGTTTCTCCCACTTGTGTGACTCGTACTCTTTAGCCAATCAGATGCTAGCTCGCCATTCAACCAATCATAGCCCGCCAAGAGCGCAGGACTAAAGGAGCTCAGCTTTGCACACCTTATGCGCAATCTGAGTTAATTAGAACGGAAATGAAGTTTTACCTCAGCAATTCGGCATGGTGAATTTGGAGTTTTCATTAAGTCGTAATGAAAGATCTTTTCACGATACTCAAAATGTAAAGTTACACATGTGTGCATCGTGTCTTTTGCGTGAATTATTAATGAGCCTTCCATAGGCTTCCGCCGCTATAAAGCTTATAGGAGCTTAGTCTGGCCAAGCTACCTTACTACCCGCCTTCTGTGGGGTAGCTCGTTTCTCATTGGTTCCCACATTTTGGGAACATAAATGCTCTAAAACGGCAGCTTTGCCAGACTGACTTTGCACGTGAAATTGATTGTAGTGTGACAGGAAGTATGGGCAGGCACAGGCTATAGAAACTCGTAATTGTGAGAGATTTCATATACAAGTAAGTTGTGCTTCATCACTCACTATATCATTGACAAATTACCTTTATGCAGCTTTAATCTTATATGAAAATTATATTTTGTTTATTTTTTTCTTGTCTAGACATTTGAGGGGGGACAGTCACTGGTTCCCTTTCAAAGGGCATCTGCAAAGGCATGATGCCTTGTTTGCAGTCCATATGAATTTCCCTTGTTGTGGTGCTTGTGATTTTCATCATATTATGATACGTGATTTACAGTCAGCAAGAGCCTATTTCCTATATAAGACAATAAAGGAAATGCATGTCAATCCGTAGGAATGTCTCCTTTATGTTGAATTGGCCCTATTAGAGGACATTAAGCATATTAAGTCCTCTCTGAGCCTCAGTTTATGACATACACATTCAGCCACTTCCATTTTCGTTGAGCCTGTTTTGCAGGGGAAGGAGATAACAGCCAATCCCCAGTTAATAGCTACCTCTTGCCCTTTCCCTCATCATACAATGGTGAACAACGCTTGATCTTGGTCCACTGAATGAATACACTGAAGCCACAAGAAGCAGTATTTTTTTTTTTTTTACTTTTTTACATATCAGTTGCAAAGGCAAAGGTTAATTAAATAATGCCTTTTTTGTGAAGCTGTTGTGTGCTGCTCTGGCATGGTTGGAAGAAATTTGCATGTAGTGGTTCTCTAAAAGAACATTGCATGTTGTTCACAGTGGCTCATTTAACATGGCCATTTGACTTGCACTTCACCAAGGCAGCAATGGTTTTCAGTTCGCTTGCCTGATGTTTTTCAATATACAAAAAAATACTTCTGAAAGCATTATTTTAAGCATATTGCAATTTGAACAACTGTCAGATACCCACTTAATTACTTCTAATTATGAGCACTTCAAATGACAGGACATCAAATTGATATAATTGAAGTTTGAGTAATTATCCTTATATGCAGTTATTTTTGGTAATCTTGTCATAAAAACATTCTTGAGTTATTATGTGCATATATAAGCACATAAGCATTTGTTTTATTCTCATGATACATAAATGCATCAGTGGGGCTAACATGGCTGTATTTTCTGTTTATTGTTTTCTTTTTATTATGCTACATGGTTTTAGCTAAAGAAAAATGCTAAATGCTTGAACATTCACAAGTTACTGCCAAAGCCAGTCAATGGCACATTTGTAAATGAAGCATAGTATTACTTAAGGCAACACTATTTTAAGGATGCTCACATACTTTCCCTCACAGTTGGGTATTATTTTGGTATTTAATTAAAGATAGCCTACAGTACTGTTAGGACAAACTGCCATACCACTGTGTCCTTAGCAAGTGATATCAGGTTATCAATGTAAAAAACTTAAATTATCTTAATTATGCAAATTGTCTGTGATCTAAAATTAAATGGGCATGCATGTTTCTTGCACGCATTTACAAGAGGAATTTGTTATGAAGATTTTAGCACTCAAATTGCATTAAAGTGACGTTATTGAAATCCAACTAATGCAATATAGATGACTATCCATTAATGGCAATTAAATTTGTCTCTTTATGTAGTAAAATGCTTTGATTATTAAACTGCCTTACTTGTAAATAACAAGATATCGTGCATCTTTGATACTGAAATTTTCAAAAGATTACAGACATTTACATTTGACAGTATTAATAACTAAACTAGACTTAAGTTCAAGGAAAAAAATCCATCCAATCGAACAGGCAGAGATAAATTAATAATTAAAAAAAATGATTCTTCAGTTCAAAGGGTTAAAATCAGCATATTTTCTATCAAAAGAAATTCATAATTTATTTAGCAAGGATGCATTAAAATTATAAAAAGTGAGAAAAAGTGACTTTGTTATTAAATATTTCTTGTTCTTTTGAACATTCTTTAAATGAGAGGCTGAAAAAAGTAACAACGTTTCCTTAAAAACTGTTTGCAATATTGATAATAACATGTTTCTTGAGCACCTCTCAATTTTACTGGTTTCACTGTAATTTTGATCAAATAATTAATGCAAACTAAAAAAAAAAACAGACCCTAAACTATATAGTATTACTGTATATGCAATATAATATTGTCAAATTAGGTTGAGACATCTCTATTGAAAAGCTTAGTGAAATTACTAGCCCTTGACACCTATTTTGGCAGAAATCATCTCAGTAGCAGTGCAGTGCATTAAGATCAGTGACAGCAGGATCAATAAAGTGATCTAAGGGGACAGTCATTGGGGCCAGTATGAAGATAGCCTGTGTCATGAGAGCAACAAGGCAATTCATGGCCATCACAAAGCATTCAGAGTGTTAAGACTCTGTGACCTTCTTTCCTCTCACAGGGGAGATATCCACAGCTCTCTCATGTGACTGAAACTGCATAATAGATTGCCTTCTATGCAGTATGCATAGAAAGTGTACTCAGTATTCATGATACAGTATGCAGGTAATACCTGGCTGATACCACCTTATTTGTTCACCTCATCATCAGCACTACAAGGGTGGTGGAGGTGTTTCATGTGCCAGTGGTCCTAAGAACACACAGATTAAAAGACAATGGCAGCATGACAGATGTAGAATGCACACCACACACCTTTATGACATAACATTATTACATATTTGTAGTTTGTTAATGATTGAAAAGTAAGTTATAAATACGGTGCACTAAGTGCAGAAGCCATAGTTAGTAAGAGTTTGAACTATAAGAAATGTATATAGCACATTTTATGGGAATTATTGGCAATATGATATACAATGTTTGCTGATGGCTGTGTGACATTCTAAAATTTATTTATTTTTGACAGATCTCAAACTTAGTCGAAATGTATGTAAATGTGGACACAGCAATATTTACTAACAATTTGAACAACCCCAGCTGGCACAGGACATCAGTATAATGTCATCAGTAGGCAGACGTTGCACTTTGGTTGACATTCAAGAATGGTTTTGTTGAGAATTTGACGTTGACTATAATGTTGGATTTTGCTTACAAAACTTAAAAACAACGTGTCAAAATGTCAATGTCACCAAATGTCTCAAATTATTATGTTGAAGTGACATTGAATGTTGGTTACCCGACATTGTAACCAAAATGGTATCAAATATCGACATATTATGATGTGTGCCTGCTGGGACTAGTTAAAAAACTGATCTGAAGTTAAAGTCTATTGAAGCTAATATGCAGAAAAGAATGAATATATGTTTCTTCCTAACAAATCATAAAAAGCTACAGATTCACTTCAGGATCCTGCTGATCTGATTCTACATCTCATCATTGTAAACCTAAGCTTACTTGAACCGAATAGTTCAAATACTAAATTCTGATTGAGAAAACATTTTCACAGACCTCATGTTAACGAATATTCATATATCCCACTATACATTTAATCTACAATCCCTGCCTCTAGTGTTGTATATTGCTGTATAAATTGTTAGGCAATTTAAAACCACCTACTGTTACTGTAATCAACTACATGGTGGAAAATTCCAGTAATTACTAATCATAAATGCAACTCGTGTCATTTGAGTAAGCACATTACAGTGATTTAACACGTGTTAAGGACTTGTATGCACTCTAGTTCATGTGCTGTCCAAGAACACGTCTTCTGTAGTAAACGAATGGCCTAACATGGCTTATTGCTTTCATATTCATTAGCCATGCAACACTGCTTCTTGAATGTGTTTAGATGTTTATAGTATTTGATATTTCTTTATATGCCATTAATATTTCATGCAGAGACTTCAGGCAATGAAATGTGTAAGCTTGCTACTGTCAGATTCGCTCTTATTGAGGTTAGCAATAACTTTCCTGACAATTTTTTTGACTTACTGCGGGATTCGCTGTACCAGGAGCCAGGCAGTGTCTATGAAGAAAAGGTGCAAAGTTGAGATTTTAATACAGATTTTAATACACACCACAGACGGCACGTAATAAAAGCCAAAGCCAGTTTAATCGTTTACAGTCCCTAATTCAGATGCTTCTCTCGCCATTTGAAGCCATACAGACTTTCCTTTCATTCTATCATAATGAGGGTGAAATTATCCAGGAGCTCATCTTCGTTTAGTAATAAAAAACCCGCTCTTAGAGAATGGAAGCGTTAATTAAACTTTATTTAACAGCTTGACAGTCCTGCACGTTGTCTGTGTGTTTTGCAGTTTCCTGCATCACTCTCTTGTGTATTTCCCTGACCTTGTGAGGAAAATAAAAAGAAAGGCAACAAACAAAAAGGATAACGAGACGGCACAAATGAGATGCCTGGATTCTTAATTGCATCCCCAATATAGAATCCATTCTCGGAACGTGAGACTGTGATCAACAAACAAACAAGATGACTAAGATAATGCTCTGATTCTGATGAATACGAAACCCTGATTAGGCCGGTACAATGCTCAGATTGCAGAGAATGCTTTTGTCTAAGGTTAGCCAGGCATTTGTTCATCCCTGCATTATTCTGGCTGTGCAAGGCAGTGCTGTACGTGGGTGTTTGTAAAGAGATGGTCCATAAGTCTGCAGGCAAGATACGCTCAGAGGAAACACGACATTCAAACTCGCAAAATGTTGCAATTTGCCGCTTTTATATAACAAAGGCTTTATGCAAATGCTGCATGTCAATGTTTGTACAAGGAAATAAGTACGGATGTTAGTTGTTTGCCTCATTTCTCACAAGGACACGAGCCCGGTAGTCATCATTCGGGTTGTCCAGGTTCAGGGAGAGGTGATTAAACACGGCGCCCAGCAGTAGTGCGGACAGCAGGAAGACCATGTTTTAGCTCTGTGGGATAGAGGTAGCGGGTGCAGAAATCGTACACATCCGTTCCAGGGAAACAAAATGGCACAAGGGAGTGCTGTGACTGGGCCTATGAGTCATAAAGTACGAGGAAATCTACAGATTCTGTAAAAAGAAGGTCGGCGCACAAAACGGCTCCTAGAGCGTGCAATTGTAGTGGAGCAGAAAGAAGGTAATACTGTCTAACAACAGAGCAGCCTCGGAGAGATGTGACTCAAGGACTGGAGGGGAAATAACAGCGGAACATCTGAGCTAATCAGATCTGAGCTACATCTGAGCTAATCATACAGGATGGCAGAATAATTCTGCATAATGATGTCACTCTCACAGAGAGGTGAGGGCATTTAGCACTGCTGCAGGAAGCTGCTGAATTTTAAGCCACATGCAGTAGAAGCTCAAGCCTCAGATGGTCTGGCGGGCACTGCCTCAAAGTTGCTAAAAAATGACCACAGCTGTCTTGCTCAATAACCTCTGCATCGCTTGTGCGAGACCTTAAGATTAAATATTTAACAGTTCTTTCCTAGCTGTGACAAAAACCCTGGCTTCAAAAAGCATTCATTTCTAACGTGTTTGTAGCCATATACTGTGGACATTTTGACCTGAGTGCGTGGTGAACCCAAAAGCACACATGAAAGCACGTGCTCGTTTCTTTGTTTTATTACATAGTACTTCAGCATCATTCAGTTGGCAAAGTGGCGTAAAAAACATAGTTGTTTTATCTTATCTAAATAATTCATACATACAGAGTACCTGGCACAATAAAAACATAAAACATATGTACATGTACATTACATATTACATGATTTATAAATAGTACTGATTTACAGCATATACAATTTTTAAAAGCATGTTTTTTCGACTGCAGGGAAAAAACTAAACAAAAACAGTAACATTGTGCATTTACACAATTTTCTATGTGTTTAGGATTCAAGAATCGACATAAAAAGGCTAAGACATAAGATCGACTAAGAAGGGGCAATCTGGCGGTATTCAGGATTTTACAAAACACCATTCTCTCTTTCTCTACACCACTTCTGAATGACTCTGTATCACTTTTTGTCTTTTATTTTCATATACTACGCATATGCATTTGTAATGAAATTACATGCTTTTTGGATATTCAGAAAAAGACTGCACGTGAATGTAGTTCTGCAGAAATGGGACATTTGTAATCAAATATATCTACTTCACATTAATAGATTTATTTATTTTAAATGTCACTGTTTCTTCAAACTGAATACAGTTCATATGTATTGTAGTTATTGTTTTATTTAAAACCTCGATTTCCAATTCGTGTTCATTAGCAGTGGGGCTTTGTATTTAATTATTTTTCTTTTTTTTTTAAAAAGATGCTTTAAAACATATGGTAGCATAATTATTAAGAATCAAGTTCAGTCTACCTTCCATATGGCTATTTGTAAAATCAATGAAGCTAAGTCATTAATTCCAGTTTAACACATTTCCTTTGAAAATGAAAGAATTGTGAAAATTCAAAAGACACAGAATTACTTATGTTCTTCTCTTAACTAGCTAGAATTGCTTTTGGATTGAAGTATCTTAGTAGTTAGTATTTTAAATAAGTAAATGAATCCTTCTCTTGAGTTTAGCCTCTTTCATCTGATGCAAGCAGAAGAAATTGAATCCTTTGCTAACAAAACCATACTTCTGTTTTGGAGTTACCCCAAAGCAGGATTTCAATAAATTTCAGCTAATATTTGTTAGAATTAATCATATTACCAGCATTTCATTACCATGTCTTGTAATGTTTTTTCCATGTGTAATATGTAAATCAAACCAATAATATTAATGAATTTATAAGAAGAATTGCTTTAGTTGTTACTTTGAAAAATAGTCAATGTTAAATTAGACTCCACATGACTCCACTGGATCATTCTAGGTTATGTAAACCATTCCGAATTTACAAACAGGATAACCTAAATAGCAGGACAAACAAAAAAAAAATCTTATGAAAAATAAAATTCAGGGCAGGGTACTCTATGTCCTACAGATGTTTTCAGATAGATCTAGCCTACTGTACTGTATTTTCTCCTAATTCAAGCAGGTTATAATATGAGGGATACAGGAAACATCCACGCATGGATTTGCACTTGGTCATTTTTGTGCTTCTTTTCAAATATTGTAGGCAACAGCATGTGAGATCTACAATTTGAAGTACATATTAAACCACACATGACACATTCTGTAGTTGACTGAACTTGACTGTCATTCTGTTTGTTTTTCATCACTACGCTGAGGTTGACACTGCTCATAATTAACAAAATAAGAAATATAATTTGCCCATATCAGTTCAGCTTTTACAGTCGCATTCAGTTCCCCATTACATGCTATGGGCTTTTTGATTTGCATAAAAACTACTCATATAAATGAGCACTATGGATGTGTTCAACGCAGTGCTGTCATAGCACATGGTGCATAGCGCTGTTTTGCTGCATTCTGCAAGCCTTTAACAGGCACAGCAACATATTTTTTTTATATTAAAGTAATTAGTATCGTACTGTAGTGCCAGTGTGATTCATTTTAAATGCTGTCACACATGATGAATGCATGTGTTACATAAATTCTCAGCAGGTTTACTTTGACCCTTTAGAACTTCATAAATTCTATTTTGTCTGTATATATATTCTTTCTTGACCATGACCATGCTGCCCTTGATTGGATAAAACTACTTTCTTTGAGGTGATTAAAATCTGTTAAAATCTTCCCAACACCAAATCCTAATAAAACATATCAGAATTAATCAGGTAGGTGAGTTATATATTTCCTAATAAAAGTGTTGTGCAATTATTTTCTGCAAGAATCTCTACTGACAACATGGCACAGAAACAGTATCCTTTCCAAGCGGCAAAAAACATACTCTTTTGTATGTTACCCAAGGACTACTTCCTATCTCAAAATTTGAACTGAGAGAGCAGCACTGCAGATGATGTCTCGCTACTGCAGTATAAAATACGTTGTGTTACATACAGAAATACCTGTAGAGCTAGAAGAGAGGCCGCAGGGGAATGACAGCAGAATGAGGGGGCAACATGGGTGGAAACATTGCAGGGCGTGGCAGGGCGTGGAATGTCACAGTCATCGGGTGAATGCTAGGGGGCGCCACCACCGGTACCTGCGAAGGGGTCACAAACGGAGGTCCTGCGTTAGGACACATCTCCGGCCCCAGAGGGAGTCGAGAAACAGGCACTACCTGGGGGTAGATAGGGGGTTGTGGATGCAGGAAAGCGGCGTGGTGCTGTAGTATGGTGTGACGAATTGTGATGGAGCCAGAAGGCACGGAGGATGGCAGGTGAACTGGATGGAGGACAGCAGATGACATGGGCAGATGTGGCCTGGGCAGGACAGATTTGAGCTTGGTGGGGAACACCTGCTGGTGTAGCACCTGTCCGTGGCTCTGGATCTGCAAGACGCAGCATCTCTCCATGCTGTCTGAGGGGGCCTGGAAAGATGGAGTGTGTTGGAACAGGCTGCTGGTGGTGTGGAAGCACTCTCTGCTTAACTTCTCCTCAGCCTGAATGCCTAGGTGAAATCTCTGCGGTGGGGTCTGAAGGCTGTGCTGACATGATTTGTCGTGAGTGGCTTTTTCAGTCCTCTGCAGGGCTAAATCTCGTACATTGAGCAGGCAGGCCTGAGCAGCCACTGAATGCTTGTTACAGTTCTTTAAGGGGGTTTGTGCTGCTTTAGACTCACTACTGTGGATGTTACTATTCTCCTTTGTTGGCTCCTTAGAGAGCTTTGAATCTGTCTCCAGTAGAGTTAGACTGCCCTTGGTGCATGAAGCATTGATCTGAGAGGAGGAGCTCTGCTGCCAGTCACTGCTCTCCTCCACAGTATGACCCAGGGCACTGCTAATGGAAGTAAATGTCTGAGAATCAACCGCACAGCTCTCTCCATCATCAATACTGCATGATATTTGGTCTGACCCATGCGAGCTGTCACACGCGCCTTTTAAAACAAGGCATTTCATGCTCGACTCCTCTGCAGCCTTGTCTTGTTCTTCCAAAACACTGTTCGTAACAATGGGGCATTCATTTGCAAGGCATGTGGTTTGATCTTGGACATGTGACAGCCTCTGTCTTTTTTTTCTAGTCCCGTGCTCACAACAGGTAAGTTCTGTGCAGCCATTAGAAATCTCTGCCGGTGATTGACAGGGGTCATAAGACTCATCTCCTTCTCTTAGAAAATCTGAATGCCTTCTTTTCGAAGTCTGTCCTTCACATGGTCCAGTCTCTGGTAACGGCAATGTCTCTTCATGGCACACTTCGGCTGCACTGGATTTCTGAGAGTGAGATGCATCCTGGCTTTGGGAACACTGTCCTGTGGTCGTTAGCTCCCCTGCAGCTGGATTGTCAGGCTTTTCCCTGCTGTTCCCAAGCACCTTTCCACTGTCGGCACAGAACTCATCAGAGAGAATGATGCAGCCCGCTGAGCCGTTTACGTCGACTGCTGCCTCCTGCCTCCTGCCTCCCACCCCTTCCTCAACTACAGGAGCTGCGCTGCTGTCCTCAGCCTGATTTTGAGCTGATTGCTTTGACTTCTCTAATGGATGCACTTGCTGTGAAGTGGTGCCTCTAAATTGGCTATCAAGTCCTTCCACACACTCAGGTCGTCTGTGGAATTTCTTAGATTTCTCTGTCTCCCGGTGTCCGTCTCTCCTCCTCTTCCGCCTCCTCCGCTTCCTTTTGCAGTGGCTTCTGTAATGACGTCGGTTCCTGGCTCGCAATTTCTCTTCTGCCCTCTTACTTGCATGGATCCAATCTTTGGAATGTCTACACCTGTCGTGTGTTTTCAGCCTGACACCACTTTCGGTGTCACTTGAATACTGATAACACTTTCTGACCTTGCCTTCAGGTCCTTGGCTGGGACTGCTTCTTGGGCTGGCTGTGGATTCCTCAATGTGCTTGTCAGAGTGGCAGGATTTGAAACCTGAGCAGACAGATAATTCCTCATCAGTTTTGGGCTCAGTCATTTCCTGAGTGTCAGTAGACCTTCTAATCCGTGACCTCTTGAAGTCAAAATGAAGGGGGTTGCAACTGAAAGACAGGGACGGCTCTGTCCTTGTGAAGGTCACCATCTCAGAGGGCCACTGGAAGACAGTGTTACCGTCTCTGCTTAGGACAGAGAAAAAAGGCTGGCTGGGCTTCGTGAACAGGTGAGGTGTCTTTGCAATTGCATCTTCCGCTTGCTCTTGTTGTTGAGGGCAATCGTTCTTAGGTGGCACATCTAAGAAAGTCTTTTCTGGAGGCTCGCTGATGGTCGAGTGCCCCTCCTCTATAATGTCGCTCTCCTCTGCGGTCACATCCTCAGAGGTCTCAGGTTTACTATCAGCATTTTCAGACTCTCCTATGCTGCTTTTCAGACTCTCAACAGAGTCAAGAACAATATCAGCCCTGTTCAAATGAAAAGGGGAAGTGTTTAAGAGCGAGACAGCCGGACTGGGCACATCCTCTGAGTAAACGAGCAAAGCACACAAATCTGAGGCTGTTGATGAGGGGCTCTCCCTCGCCACAGGCGTATGTGATGACCCCTGACTTCCGGCGCTGTCACTTTTTTGGAAATGCTTGCCCTGCTGTGTGCCAGTGCTGTAAATTGTCTCCTCACAATTTAGTACTTTTTCCTCCGTGGGGGAGCCGGAGGGGTCAAGCTCGACAGGGGTTGCTCTGAGTCTTTGTCTGCGGCTCCGCTCCATCGATCCCTCTTCCATACTCTCACAGAAAACCGCCGCTGATGACTCAAGCTTAACAGATGCTTTCTTTGGAAAGGAAAAAGAGAATGCAATTTTGCGTCTGAAAGTTTGCTTTTTGGCCCTCCCATTGTAAGGCCATTGCGACTGCTTACTAGCTATGCCACAACTGCTGGAATGGATCTGACCCCCTGAATCTTGAGCTGCACAGCTTTGGTTCTCTTCTTGGGCATCATCACAGCAGGACTCCCTGAAAGAACCTTCCACTGCCACCGTGGTAGACTTGAACATAGGACCACTTCCTGGGGCACTGTACCAGAAAAGAGAGGAAGATGTAGATTACATCAGTATTAGTATAGAACGATATTAAAAAACTGAGTAAATACTGTGCTTACTATACGTAAAAAGATTTATGTATACAATAAATGCATTTAATATAAAGGAGTTCTGAAAAATAAAGTTAAATGCATGTGCCCGGTTCATTTACACTTTTAACTAACTAGAAAAGAAGCTGATAATGAGGATTAGACTTCACAGGGAAAACTGCACAAGGTTAACCTAGAAGATTTGAGAATAAAATGTTAAGTTGAAATGTTACATGAAAACAAGAACATCTGCAAATTTGTAGAAAGGAGTAAACATAATCAATTTGACAAAAAAAAAAAAAGATTGACCTATTGACCTAAAGATTGATTTACCTAATATTATTATATATTATTTATTATGTATTGTGTGTGTATTCTTATATACATACACACACACACAGTATATATAGTGTTCTCTATTTTTCCAGACTTTAAATACAATTTCATATTTTAGACCCTATTCTATATATGTATTCACTGGCACATTGTACATAAATAAATTGAAATAACAATTTATGGAAGTAACAATTTAACAAAATGTCCCCCACCATTGCACCTCTCTGCGTTGTTCAGCAAGCTCATGTAGGCGTCTGAGAGCTCTCTCCTGTTTCCTCTCATCCTTCCTAGATTTGGAGGCCACGTTGCGGGCAAACTCTCTCTGCTTCAGTTCCTTTAGCCTCTGAGGGGGGACAAAATTGATCTCATTCATTCACCTATATCAGTATGTCAACTACGCCACAGCAACAAAAGCTATTTGAATAATAATCCTCTTTGAGACCATGAATCTTTCTTCCATGCTTTAACAACCTTTCATTATAAAGACTGGGTCTTGCTGTGTATCACAAGATGAGGGATACACAGCAAAAAGATTAAAAATCTCTTCAAGAGAGAAGCAGGGTAATTAAGGTGTTTGCACACCAATGTTATGTTTCATCAAATCCATTTTCTGTGCAAATGAAAAGAAGCTGAGGATGAGGTTGCTAAACTCCATGAAATTGTCCTATTTATTTTAGATAAAACTCAGTGATGCTAATTTGCATTTGTTTCCTGGTCTGAAAGGCTTTGTGCTTTGAATGCAAGATTGATGGAAGTCGCCATGACAGGGCCACAAATACATCTCAGGTAGTGAAATGTATCGATTAGGATTACGTCTGAGCATACAGTGTCCACTTACATTAAGTCAGTTAGATAAGCTAAATTAACTTCCATTAATTATTCACAATTATATGATATTTATGGATGTTTAAAGACCACGGTCCTTTTGAAAGCAACAGAAGTCTCCAAGCTCTAGACCAGTTATCATTTCCAATTAATCCTGAAAGCTTTCATTCAATTTTCCATTAATACTTGATGCTCAGCTTGAAGACAGATGACGAGCTCTTCTGAAAAGCATCTTCATAGCACAATGAACTACATATTTCACTCCGGCCAATCAGATTTCGTGTAATGAGTAAAAACAGCGGTTGCTTTTCCAGGCAGCCAAGAAGAATCATCTGGCCCAACATTACGCATTCCACTCAGGTTGCACAGTTATACACAGTTCAGTGGCGCTGTAACCTCTCCTATTTGAGAAGGCTTCAGTGATTGCATTTACCGTGGCTGGGGCTCATAGTCAGGGGAACGCGAGGCGGTCACATCAGATATAATTTTGTCATGTTAAAGGGCCGCTCAGTGTGGAGTGGGCACATCAGGGTAACTAGTTTGATCCCATCAGGATAGGGTCTCTTTGTGCACCTGCCCTCGATCCTTCAGCGCCTATCTTGTCGCTCTCTGCTGGCACAGCATGGACAAACTTAGGCCTGATGCACTGCACTGGTTTGCTGTCAGCCAGCCTTGCAGAAAATAGCAAACAGGTTGGCGTGGGCTATATTTATTTGACTCTCAGGTGCATTTCTTGGAGCTGTTCTTCATTGATTGTTAATGTATTTGGCGAGAGAAGCTCTGGAATGAGCCGTTAATGCATGTAGCCTGTATTTCACACGACTGGATGTGGTTACATCATTTATAGTAGGATGCAGCCCTGATGCGAGAGAGCAAATGCCCAGTGAAATCCTTTCATGTACAGTGGGGGCAGATATGACTGACAGGCCACTTGAGAATGAATGAAAATTTTAACAGTAATTTTTTGACCGGACTTGTATTCTTAATTAAAAGCAACACTGAGACCAGTCAGAGACAGACAGTGAAGGCTTGGCAGTGATGATTCACACACTGACAGGAACACCAGGCTTTTCTGTAGCTCTGGGCTTCCTGTGGGGCGGCGAGTCTCCCGTACTCCATTATATTCTCAGCAGACATGCTCTGCCAACTCCTGAGGGTTGCTGGGAAATTGTGCTATTCATCCATCAACCCCATTTGCGGAGGAGCTGAATGGTAGCATGCACCCTTGCTTTAAAAGAGTTTGAGCCGTGCAGATAGGAGGTCATGTGATAAACACATCTGTATGACACAAACTAGCAAGTGTAGCACCCATATCAGAGAGTGAGGGGGAGTGGCTTTTCCCTTCATAATCCGTTCATTTCGCTCCTTTTGCTGTGTTCAATAGCAAGGTCATGGGTGGAGGGTTTGTAGATGGTGTTCAGTCAATAGTTCAGTGAGCCTTGTTATTGACAGCGCAGCAGGCCCCAGAGACTCTGTGCATTTAGTTTCTGAGTGAGTCAGAGCACAGGGGTCAGGGCCAATATCAAACAGCAGGACAAGTGGTGGAATTAAAGCTTTAACAGGCTATTAAAGGTTACACTGCTATTTTTGGATGCTGGGGGCCTAGTTATGATACATTTTTATGGTGCAGAATATCACATACAACTGGAAAATTCAATATTCTGAACTATAACTGAAACTATTTAAACAAATAGGCAATACATTCTGGGAAGTGGAGTGTTCTTCCACCCTGCTCTATCAATCTAGCCATTCATTCCTTTAAACAAACAAAAAAGGAGTTTTTCCAGGTTCCCAAAGTACCATGCTTTTCCTAGTCTAAAGAACATTTGAATTATCTAAAGAATAATTTTTACATTATAAAGAAACTTTAGTACAATGGAAATGAATGGTACTTCATAAAACCATAGATGTAATAAACAACCTTTATTTTTAATATGCATCTACATTTTTATTTAGAATGACCTGTTTGCTATCAATTACTTGCATTACATTCACCTAGAATACACCTAGAAATATATAACATTTGCATGCCCCATGGACCTGGTTACTAATGAAACCAAATGTATTCCAGTTGAGCTATTTTCTGCAAAAGTGCTCGGGTGTTGGCTTTATGGCCATTTGCTGTGCTTAAGAACAGGTACAAAACTAGCATTCTACCTGGTTTATGCAGCATGCTGCTGCGGAAATAGATTTAATGCTGTCCTGAGAAAAGGGGATAAACAACATGAACAAACAACAACAAAGCACCAGGACTTCCAATTGTCCTGCCTGCTTTTGATCTATGGTCTTCTAAATTAAAACTCCATAAGACCACCACCACCACTCCACTGACACTGACTGTGGAAGGGGAAGCCATTTGTCTTGTGCTGTACATGTGTGCTACAAAATCCATTTGTTGTCATCTTCTAAAACACTCTATTATTGCTATGCATTGCATCAGTGGAAGTCTCAAGGGGTAGACAACAAGCCCATTACCTGCTTGTGAGCGTGGTCATACGAGTTGATGTGGTTGTCAAACTCTTGATGCTTGTAATACTGTTTGTCACACAGCTGACAGTAGAAGTTGGCCTTGAGGTCCTCCAGGGCTTTGGCCAAGGTTTTCTCCTTCTCAGCATAATCCTGGAGTGAAAGGAAACAGCATAATCCATCAGGATAACAGCTTTCAACTTGTTTAAAACCACTTTATGAAACCACATCATTTAGAGTGATACTATGAAGAATGTGATTAGAAAACCCCCCAAAATATTATGCATAACACAAAACTTTATAATACAAAAATTATTGTATTATATTGAACAGACTATTTTTCCTATTACTACAGAAAGACTATTCTCCAACTCTTTATTTGCTAGATGTGGTCAAATAACCTTACAAATATACACACAAA
>JAUMHI010000048.1:6702729-6715043 GCA_032359435.1 Enteromius unitaeniatus | reverse complement strand
ACTATGAAGAATGTGATTAGAAAACCCCCCAAAATATTATGCATAACACAAAACTTTATAATACAAAAATTATTGTACTATTGTACATACAGCCATTTGTGAGAACAGACTATTTTTCTTATTACTACAGAAAGACTATTCTCCAACTCTTTATTTGCTAGATGTGGTCAAATAACCTTACAAATATACACACAAAGATTGGTAGACAAAATCATGTATATAGTACACATGTTGCTGTCATATTGATATATATTCATAATTTGAAAGGGGGAAAATGTGTGTTGCTCTTCTTTGAAAATGATACTCATACTGTATATCCAAACTCAGCTCCCTTGATGCCATCCTCATTTTCTTTCTTTTCTTTACTACTCTTTATTAAATATTGATTTACAACAAATCTTAGATGGGAATACTTTCACCAGGGGCAGATTGTATTTCAAATCTAATTTCTTCAAAGCTCTGGATATATGGAAATGTGTTTTAAGGTGAAAAATAAAGAACTCTACTCCCAATAGGTCTCCAATCCAAATGACCGCAGGGAAGAGGAAAAGCACTTGCATTTTAATTGGAATCAGTTTACCATAAAACCCATCTCAGAGTCAAACGTGAGCCTGTCACTTCTGTGAAGAACAGCACACGGAGGAGGACTAGTAAATCAGCCAAGGATGATTAAATCAACTATCAAACTTGTCAACCAGAATGAGAAGGCCAATAAATGATATACGATTGTCATCATCAGTCAAAGCCGACAAACATATGCCTGGTGTTATTACTGACATAATCGTGAGCTTTTCACAACTGCATCAAAACCATTAGTCTGAGAGACAGGGAAGCCCAGCCCATTCAAATGATCTGATGCCTTGTAAAAATAGTCTATCTCTCACTAATCCTAGGTGAGAATACACTGCTGCTAAACACTCATCTGTGATATGCAAAAATAATAACATCCCTCTCATTTGCTTCCACTGCGAGACAGCATGAAACAATTGCCGTGTAATTGTATTTAATAAGTGGCTAGCTTACAGGTAATGAAAACTGAATCGCTTGATTGGCTGGATGTGCTAGGAAAAGTGACCCTTATTATCTTTTGCTCAATAGCACTGAAAGCTTAGACCAAAATTACTCACTCTATATGAGGAAATGGTTATGCCTTTTGGGAAAATCCTTCTGTGAGCATCTGTGCTGGTGCAAAGCAAGCTCGTGTTCTTATAGACTTACTAGCAACATCACTGCAACTCAAAAAAAACTGCTCAGTCAAGGGAGTTTTCACCAAAAAAAGTTTGCTTTAGCAACTTTTCTACTTGAAAGTGTGAGGGAGTAAAATTAAACAACAGAGCTAAAAAGAAGAAAAAAATATAACCACAGCGAATGATGTGGTGTGAAGCTGTGAACTCATTTACACAGCAGATAGATCTAATCACTGCATGGGGGAAAGCAGCCACTTAACAACAACTTTGTGTCAAGCTGAGAAATCCCCCATACCTCTCTGTTCCTTTTAATATTTCAAAATAGAGTGAGGTTGTTCTCAAGGGCATGTGACCTTATATGAGGGTAATAATAATAATGTGAGGGTAATAATAATAATAATAAACATCATAATAAAAACATAAAAATTCATGATTTTTTTTTTTGCGGTAAACATCACTCTTACTGTTTTACACTTGAAACAATACTTAGTATTAAATTACCGTACATAATGCATCTCGCACTATACAAACATAACAGTTACCGAAACTCATGCAGAGAGTTGATAAGTGGTGTGCTATTGTCACGGCCGGTGTTTGCAGAGAGAGAGAGAGCAGAACATTGGAGGCAAGTGCTTAATTTATACTTAAAGTCTCTTTAATAATAATAATAACCAAGGCAAAGATTCAAACATCCAAAAACAAGTACAAACACGGGTGACATCCACATTGACTGACAAACTCAAACTCAAAATACAGGGGTTTTATACACGGAAGACTAATCACTTGACACGACACAGCTGGGGAAACACAGGTGGAAGGGAATCAACTAATAATCACATCACAACACAGGAAAGACCATACATGGGCAAACAGGAAGGAAGACAGGAAGACATAAACTGAAACTAGCACAATGAAAACGAAACCAAACCAAGAATACAAAAACAAAGAGAATAAACAGACATAAAACGTTACAGCTATTACTTTTCTAAGTTATCCAAGTTGCATTTTTTGCCTAGCAGACAATAAAACAGGTGAAAAATCCCATAAACCTGGAGCAAGGATCAGAGCCATATTTACTCAACAGGATATCATACAAATTTGGGAGTGGGCTCAAAGCCCAACTTAGCTCCAGCCTAGTGACCACAAAGGAGACAGGCACATAAGCCTCAGTTGAAGACAGTTTCTTAAGTACTCATTTGAAAAAAGTAAATGACAACCAAGGGGTAATCTTTATTTTTCATTTTTTATGATTCAGATTAGACCAATCTACCTTTTATGAAACTGACTTAAAAATGTATGATCAGTCTTAAATAGATAATTAACTTTTTATGCAACCTGCCACAGAACACACTAACTGCTGAATGAATGAATGAATATTGGATAACACTCTAGTAGGGACCTATTCTCAATTAGTGGATTATTAGCACACCTATTGTTAATATATTTGTAGTTAATGGTTTGTTAATATAACTGAACCTCAGAATAAAGTGTGACCAAATACTGTTGGTAGAATGAATTCATTATTCTTATTTTTGTGAATAAACTAATAACAGAGAACTACACTGCTCAAAAAAATAAAGGAAACACTTAAACAACACAATGTCACCACATGAGAAGCATGCCCAGGCATTGTAGGGAGTTCATACAGGCATGTGGAGGCCACACACACTACTGAGCCTCATTTTGACTTGTTTTAAGAACATTCAATCAAAGTTGGATCAGCCTGTAGTGCATTTTTCCATTTCAAAATTGATTCAAAAATGTGATTCCAAATCCAGACCTCCATGGGTAAATAAATTTGATTTCCATTGATCATTTTTGTGTGATTTTGTTGTCAGCACATTCAACTATGTAAAGAACAAAGTATTTAATAAGAATAGTTCATGCATTCAGATCTAGGATGTGTTATTTTAGTGATTTAAGCAGTCTATATTAAAACACCAGCTGCTTGCATTATAAGTATGTTTTGCCATGGCACTTCAGTCTCACAGCACCAGTCTATTGTTTTCTGTAGGCCATGCACAAAAATCAACAATCAATCAAATCTTTCCAGCACATTAAACACTGTTGTGAGTCCCATGTAAGTGATTGCAGACTCTGTGTATTATAAAATCGTTATAAACACACCTTTTTGTGGTGCAGTTGCCACCCCCGATGCCCTAAGCACACAAAAAAACAATCAAACTAAAGTCTCGGCTCATGATTTCAGTGTTAAGTTGTAGTGGATGGGGAAATAAAGATCATCCTCAACCTTTTAAACGTAGTCTCAAGTCTAATCAAACATAGAAATAATTGATGCGTGCCACATTTAGAAACATTTTGCAAACTAAACATTTGCCTTTTGTTTAATATTTGTAGCAGCAGACTTCTTCAATCTGGCATTCCATTAAAACATCAAAAGACAAGGGTATTTACATACAGTGGATTACTGCCTGACTTAAAACAAATCCTGCGATGGGTTGACACACAGGGGGTGTTCATATAAATAGCACACTTCTGAAGCATCACAATGCATCTCCAAAATCTGAAGCGATACTTAACATGGCTTCTCTTTTTACTGAACATCAAGCACGAGAACACGAAGCGCTAAAGATCAAGTGGCTCTTTATGCATTTATGGGACTGCCTAACAAGGTCAACCACAAGGGTGGGAACCACAAAGACACCTCACATCAGAAATTTATTGAAACATAAAGACAAAATATGATTGACACGAGCGGTGATCAGAGAGACTGTGATTGCTCTTTTTATAGCACACCTGGGTTATGAGAGATGTATTTTATGTGGCGTTAGAATAGGGGTGATTTCTGAGCAGAGGGTTGAGGGAGCGTATTTTGGTGCAAACAGAGAAAATGAAGATGGTCCTTCACAAAATCACATCAAGTGATTCATGAATTAAACAGTAAATTAAACCCTGTCTCAAATAATATTAATTAAAAACAATGTGTTGATTAATTAATGCACATTTCCAGAAGCCTTAGAACAATATCTAGTCAAGAAAATCTAAAATTCTATTTCATCAGGGATTGTTTCATTTTACAGATTCTCGCATAATTTATGAGGAAATAGAAAATATTAACTTTGCATATTGCTCTCGGGCAAATCTGTTGTAAATCTCATGCATATTTTCATCTGTTCTATTGAAGACTCAACAGTTTTCTATGATAAGCAGCCGTGATGACAACACTTCACAAATCACATATATGAAAGCTGTTTCATACTAATATCACACATCATTATTCAATCTGACCTCGAGTCAAATTGTCACAATTATGTCATGATCACAGCAACATCTGCTTGCCTATTTTATAAATCAAACCTGCTCAGTGTATGAACTACAATGATACACAGATGTTGCTTAAAAATAACAATAATAATAATCTAATAATTTGAATAATAATATTTGATTTAAATTACTCCACAAATTATTATTATTAATAATAAAATATAATATACAACAATCTTAACAAATTTTAGTGACGTTGCAAACTAGTTTCGGGTGGAGCGTGTAGGAATCAACCACAGCTGGCGCCACATTAACTAATCAATCTCCTCATTTCATCCATCCAATCAGATCCATCTTACCCACTAGAAATAAACCCATTTCCTTTCCTTCCGCATCTTGTCTTTGTGCATACCTTCTCCGCCCCTTCTCCGCCTGTTCTCATGCCTTCCTTCACGGGGGGCACGCAGGGTCCATACCGGAGTCCTAGCTCTGCCTTCGCTATGGTTCAGATCACTAGGGCTCGGAGTCTGCCGACCCCCCGGCTCGCCCCCGGACAGCACGCCAAACTTGCTTACTATTTATTATGAGGAAGCGTGAACTCAAGAAACAGTCTTATCTCTTTACAAAGAGTTCTGACTAAGAAGCCATTCCTACAATATATTATTTTAAATATTTATTAATAATAATAATAATAATAATAATCTACTTTATTTTCATTACTTTTTAATCATAATACTTACAATAATATTTATTATTATTATTAAAATGCAATAAATCTTAAAAATACTGAAAGCAGAGTCAATTTCAAAAGTCTTCTATAATAATCATAATATTCTTCTTCTCATTATTACAATTAAAATATGATTTACAATAAACCTTAAAAGTAGTACTGAAAGCACTACCATAATTATGACTGGGTGAAGGAAACCTTGACTAACATTATAAGTAAGGAAAAATGCTAGAGGATAAAAACATTATGGCATGTGGGTCCGTTAAATATGCCATTTCTTTTTCTTACTGCCTCTAATTGCATTGTTCTGTGTGTTTAAACGATGTCAATTATCAAAGAGCACAGACCGATTGAGTTCTTGATTATCACATTTTCTCAATCACATCTTTTTAAATTAAAATTCTAATTAAAATATACACTGTACACACTGTGTTCCACTTCAAGCTAGAGCAAAAAGCGGAAAACCACAACACCGACTCTGCTGGCTGGCGGAACCGTAGCGTAAATGTATTTTGACATGATCCGCTTGTTTCCGCCCACTCAAGTAGTTTTTAGAGGAGTAATTTTTCTCTTCCTCGAGCGGATCGGTTGTGATGGAACATTGACTGTACTGTTCTCAAAACACACTGCTCTAATAGCACACAACTCACTACCGCTTCTACAGTTTATAGACGAGACAATGCAAGGTTCAAGCCACACTTCGGCAATGGGAGGAGAAGTCGTTTTCACTAACTGCACACTCTGACTTTGAAACAGCGTAATAACCCAACAGGCTCCAGTCTTAATAATGATGCAGTGGCATTTTTACACTGAAGACTGCAGGAGAGCGAGATCTCTCCGAGCAGACGCTTACATCTCGCCTGTTGTGATTAATTGTATCCCTTCTGGTGGGATTCCTGTTGGCTGTTGTTTCTAAATTGCTGACACACACAGAATCTATCTCCATTATTGACTGAAGAGTCTCCTCTAGAGGGCATGATGGGAGCTCCTACATTTGTCTTCAGCTCTCGCTTGCTGTAATGTGCTCTTCCAACAACCACCTGATTACGGCACGTAATTGTATGAGGATTAAGAAAAAGTGTTGTGGGTGTCTAGGGAACAACACATTTGATAAGATTTGAAATAACACAATTTTCCACCAACGACAACCCAACAGTGACCTGTGACAGTGATCCTATGACATTGGCATAACAGTATATTAATAAAAGTGATTGATTGATTGATTGATTGATTGTTTAAGAGATGAGGAGCTCTGGTTTGAATCCCATGTAACTACAGTTCAACAAAACAGTTCAAATGTGCATAAAAGGAAGTTAAAATGACATGGCTGCATCACCAAAATCCTTTTTATATCAGTTTTGCATTTGTTAACACTATAGGGTAGGTTTAGGGTTAGATTTGGTGTATTTACAACATGATAAAGAATTAACTTTTAGCAACAGTCTTATTATTTAACATAATAAAAACACAAAAATACGTACCTATATCAATGTAATAACATGCCGGGGTTCACATATTGAATCTGTGTTTTAGCGCCACTCAGGAAAACATGCAGTAAGGCACATAAAACCTAAGTGCACCGCTGTACATATTTTTATGGGACAAGATGGGTAAATATACTTACAATCAGCATGCATGTATGATTTTTAGATTGGACTTTTAATTCTATTTAAAAGTGCAAAGTATATACACTAAGCTACTGAAGGAAGTTCATAAATGTGTTAGTTACTTTGTGTAAGAAGCTAGGAGGTCAGCTAAGCTGTCTTGTATTTTAAAGTGATGGTAAAGCAAGTGACTGCTTCCCCAGGCTAAAGTAAATCACAAGAGATACTTGAACTTTGTATATTGTAACTTGACTAACTTGCATTGCATTTATTCTATTAAGGGCGAAGAGGGTACATCAGCCTCATTTAGCGCCGGATTTCAAAACAGCCTTTAGCAGTGTTTTGTCATGGGAAGCACTTCATATCAGAGCCAGGCATTACCGTTGCTGCTGAATAAACATTGCTGAAGGAATGTACAGTATCACATGCTGTATAGCGCTGCACATGGCACTGTATACTATTCATATTCATAAGCTGCAAGTTCAGAATGCTGTGAATCATAAACAAACAAAGGGTGCTATTTTTACTTTTGTACTGTATTTATGTATTTTCCTGTTTTTATTAGAGAGATTAAGAAGTAGGTTTAGAATTTTAATTTCTTGAAACAAAAAAAGACTTGAAAATACTTTTCAGTGGTTTGGTAGATAATGGATGAACTTGTGGGAGGGCAAAGATACTGAGCTTAAAAATGGTTTTCATTTTAGTTATTTTTTGACGTTTCAGCAACCTTGAGACTTCTTGAGAATTCTTTTTCTTAATCAGTATTTTTGCATTGTTTTTCAATAAATCATTAAAAAAAAAAAAAAAGGGTTTGCAAATAGTGTTCTTGTTTTAATCATAAATCTAACAGACTATATGAGCTTTATGCAAAAAGCTAATTGCCAATTGGGGTAATAATATATATATATATATATGTTTTTTTTACTGGACAACTATACAAAAAAGGAGTCATAATTGGAAAACATTATGATCTGTTCCTTCTAAATTAAATCTCTTCATCACGTTATTTGCACATTGTATTCATAGAGTGCAAATGTTCTGTGAATTGTTTCATTATTCATGCATCGCTTTTAAAAAACATGTATTTGGTGGGTTTACACCAATTTCCAAACACATTTCAAGCATGATTTTTTTTTTTTTTTGCTTTGAGTAGTTGCAGAGAGTGGGCTGTAATTGGAGGCTGTGTAGACTGTAGACACAAAGCCTGGAGAGAGAAGAATCCCTGAAGACCCGAGTAAACGATAAGTTGACTGAGACAAGGCCGATTTAGGTGCTAGATGAGAAACTCAGCCTTACACTCTCGGTTTATACACCAGGGATCTCAAAGTGTCTCGTGTGAGGTTTTGTACTAAAGTGATCTGCATTACAATTTCGCCTCTATAAGCACTAACCCCCCCGGCCGGGACTGGAAGAGGATGTAGTTGAATTAAGACAAGAGAGGAGAGGGAGATCACACACACACACTTACACGCAGGGCTGAGTTAAAAGCTGGTTTCCATCTGCTTTGTGCCCATGGATTTGGGGCAGGGAGTAAAAAGAAGAATTCTCTTGTAAAGACTGTGATCAAATGCCCTTGACTTACAGCTGCAATTACTACAGGGAAGTTGCACTGACAAGGTAAAAAGTAAGAAAGAGACCAAAAAATAAGAGAAGAGAAAGGGTGTGGGACTATACTGACAAGCAGTCAGAGGAGATGTGCCTCCGTTTGACAGCTGCTAATTTTCCTAAGGTTGCCCTCCTATTGTGAGGGAGGGAGAGATGTGATAATTATCATCTGCAATCAACTGAGGTTATGAAGGGAACAGCGTATGTTTTTCTTTGGCTTTTCAGAGACACGACACGGGAGCTTGGATAAATCACAGGGAGCATGCAGCAATTAGAGGGACGTTTTTCTGCTTGATGAAGCTGAGCTTGATAAGCCTTTCCCGAATGTCTCAAAAACGAAAAAAAAAAATGCAGCTGTAGTCAGGTGCTGTGAGGAAAGAAAGCTGAGCACTAATGCAACCTGTCAAAAATAGGAAACATGCTCAAATACATGATCCAAACTACACATGATTCCCTTTCATTCCTAACAGGTAATATTCGGCTTGTATTGATCCTTTGCGTGCTAAATATTGATCTAAGGAGTGCTTGGGCAATCAAAGTCAGCTCATGCATACATATTCATTCCATGCATGCATATTCATCTTAAGCATACATATTCATGAATAATTACATGCAGGTATTGTCATTATTATTTTTCCACACTCAAGCTGAGATGCGAAGATATGAACCGTAAAAGAATTTCCAGATCTGAAAATGAAACCAAATGTTTGGCTGCAGAGCAAAAAGGAAATGGCATATGCAGGACTCGACGTGAGTAGTTCTTGCACAATCACAGAAAACAAGCATAGTGGGTTTTTTAGCACATTTTCATTCAGTGGCACGCTTGTATTAACTGCTATAAAATGTGAGCTGGAACAAACGCGATTAAAAGCAACCCACAGACGACAGTGACGATAAAAGATGACTAATTTGCTAATTCCCTCATTGGCATGATGGTGTGCTGGGAGTGTGCAGGACTTGCAGGTCTGAGTGTTTCTACAGATTTCAAGCTGTAAGCTCGTAAACAAGGACATTACTGGTGTTTTATTTCATTTTAAGTGTTTTTTTTCTGTTATATGTACGTTTGAATTTCACACTTGCATTGTCAAGATGTCACCATCAAACTGTTAATTTCCTATCGGTTAGCTTCAGTCAAGGAGGTTTATGATATTTGGAGAAACTCAGTTAACATTCTCATTCATCTCAGTAGGTGAGTTAGCCGAAAGCCATAAAGGCATCCATACAGAGACCTGCTCTGTTTTGGCACTGACCGTCAAGTTACACCTATTTTTATTTTACGTTCAATAAAAAGCAAAAATTATAAAATACAATTAAATATTAGTTGTTGCTTTTAAATACATTTAAATAAATAACATTTGGGGTCTGTAAAATGTTTTTGATGTTTTGATGATGTTTTTGAAAACTTTATTTGATGAAAAATACTGCAATACTGTAATATATTAGGATAATTTTAAATAACTTATCTATTTGAATGTGTTTTTAAAATGTCATTTATTCCTGAGAGGGCAAAGCTGAATTTTCTGCATAATTATTAAAAAGATAAATCTTTTTGTCTGTATACTGTCACTTGTTTAACTTAATGTCTCCTTGCTGAATGTATTAATTAATACTATTGATTTATTTTCCATTTTATTATATGATCTTATTTTGAAATGCGCATATTGCTCTCTGTTTGATTTATAGATGTTTTTTGTACACCAGATGGTGTATATAGAGCATCGGCCAGCAGAATCTAACACGGCCATGCTAACCAGCCAGACCTTGACCTCTTGCTTTCAATCACATCAGGCGAAGTTTTCACGCCATGTGATTGCGGGTGTATATGAACCAGATCTAAGCAATAATATGACTTTCTGTTACTCCCTCTTCTTCAATAAGCTTTTCAATCATTGAAGCTATGTGATGTCTTTCCTGTGTGCTTTGAATCCGCTGCGATTCCCACTCTGTGACGGTCGAAGACGACTGAGCGCATGAAGCCAAGCAGCCACCTTTCATCTCTCAAATCACGCTATGTTGTTTGGTGTAGCATATGTGCATGTGAGCCACACTAAAGCACGACGTGACAGGGTTTAATCTAAGCTTGGGCTCGGCAGTCGCTCTGTAATGAATGGGCAGCCTCAGTTTGATAGCTGCTAGCGCTGCCTATGCATCAGCGTTCTGCTTCAAATGAGCAGCATCTTCGAAGTCTCATCTCCACCACCTCAATCGATAATAATAAGAGAGACTCTGCCGAAATGAGACAGGCTGTAATTAATCCTTCCAATCGCACCAGCCGGCCTCTGCCAGCCACTTCTGTCTTAATAATGTCGAAAGGCCTCATGACCCAGCCACTGAAACAACCATTTAATCACAGTGTGACACAGTGAAACGGGCCAGGAGACACATACGCCACACATATCACATATAGGCCAAGGGGAAAACACAAAGGTCTGAAGGGTTTTTGGAAAATGCTTTCAGTCTGTTAACTGAGCTTCAGGTCCTGTTAAATAACAGAAAAAAAATCAACAACAACAAAAAGAAGTGAATCAAACTATTCAGACCTGAATGTTCCTGAACTGTAGGAATGAGTGACTTCCAAGGTTACAAAGTAACAATGTCTGACAGCAGAAAGCATCTTTCTCCATTGATGGCCATTTAAAAATATCCAAGTATAAGTGTTCTTACTTTTTTGGTAGAAAAATTTAAATTATAAATATTCCATTTTAGTATACCAGATGTTTACCAGGGCCTGATTTCTTTATGAATGGCTCTTAAAAGCATGAAATGGATTTTGATTGTATTAAAATACATAGACTGTTTTTTTAATATTAAACAATTTAATAATTTTACTGTGTTTTTGCTAAAGTAAATGCAGCCTTGGTGGCATGGGAGACTTCTTACCAACCCCAAAAATTTGAATGATAGTGTACTGGCCAAGCAAGTGCCATTGAGATGAATAGGAATGCTAATGCATTTGTCCAGATCTATCTTCCTTCCATCAAGGGGAACACCATTTGATTTTAAAGTCAAGTGTTGGTCAAATCAGATGTACCGACAACACACAAACAGCAGGCACAAAATAAACTTCAAAGCACAAAAGGAATGCCTTGGCTTTGATGACATGATATGTGATTACCATTTGAATATCCTGAGACCCAATTTCTGCCCCTCCCACCCCCCAAGAACTGGAGCATAAACCGAAAAGAACAAAAATGAGGGGGGGAAATGTAAAATAATTCTAATGACCTACTTCTACTATCTTCCCCCAGAGCTCTCTTACAGAGAGCTGTATGCAGGATTATAATAACAGGGCTCTAGGTACAGAAAAGAGCAGGACTGAGAAGGAATACGCAAAACAACTTCAGTGGGCTGAGATCAATGGGAGCTGATATTTCTGTTGTCATCATTATCTCGGCATCGCATTTAATATCCGAAGAGGGTTTGCATGCTAATTTGTAAATTATGAGCACCCGGGACAAGGACTGATGACGGATTGGAAGGGCTTGCTGATAATGATCTTATGGTTGACACTTGCTTGTATATGAAAGAGCAGTATTGAGTTTCTTAACAACCTGCATTAGGGTAAAGCAGTGTAAATAACTAATTCTACTAGCACTAGACAAACCCAAGTTCATTTTGCTATATCTGTACAAGCATATGTGCTATGAAAAAATTAATAGTGACTTAATTATAAACCTGATTAACAAAAACAACATTGTAAAAAAAATATTAACCTGTAATTGTTAGCCTAAACAGTTATTTCTACCAGATTTACTGACCATTAAATTATAATTTATTTTTAATGTATATTAGTAATGTTAAGTAAAACACACACACTATAAGTCACTCTGTTCTCCTATTTGATAATGTTCAGTGCTTTGCTACAATCTGTATTGTTAAAAGCACTGTATATGTAACATACTCGGCTCTATGTCATGTCATGTTTTGTTTTCTTTCCCCATGTGCTCTGTGTGTACACGTGTC
>JAUMHI010000048.1:6685400-6702629 GCA_032359435.1 Enteromius unitaeniatus | reverse complement strand
GTCCCTCGTTAACTGTGATTGTCTTCCCTATTTAAGTAGCTCCCTGTGTTCCAGTCTTTGTCCGTTGTCGTAAATGTCAAGGTGTGTAAACTATATGTTTAATCTTTGTTTATAATTAAAACCTTTGTTGGAATTTACTCCTGCGCTCTCCGTGCCTTCCCTGAGCACACGCACTGTTACAGTATAAATAAAAGTGACTTGACTTAAAAGCAATAATTGACATGTTACTGTTTGTATGTTAATAGTTTGTTTGTTTTTCAGCGTATGAAAAAGATTGTTGTTATATGTTATATGGCGAATCCAGATCTGGCTTGTCCGGCCATAAATTAATGAATTTGAGAGAATTCACTCTGATAAAATGATTCTGACAAAATGATTCATTTCCATAAACTAATGTTCTGATATTCTAACTCCACTGTGCAATATGCACAGGAAAATCAGTTTGATTAATTCATAAATATTACCGGTAAAATATCCTAAAAGATTTTGTTTGAGAATGGATATGGAATAGATTATGACATTGGCATTGCATTACAAGCTGTCACAGCACATGGTTTACCCATAAAACAGTTTGATTCATTCAGTAATGAATGATCAAAGATGCAGTAATGAATGTGTCTCAGATAGCCTCTGCAAACAATTACTGTGACACAGGCTTGACAGGTGTGATTTAGCTGTGATGGTATTATAACTCATAACCTTTGTAAGCCATCAAAACCGAGATTTCATCTCTGTAGCTGACGGTAGAACACAGAATAAGAGAGGCTAAAACATAAAAGGTTAATTTATTCTACATTTGTTTTGTGAAACATGCATAATATAAAACATGCATATATTATAATATAAACCAATAGTATAGTAGTAAACATAGCATAAAATTAAGTTCATAATTCAGTCATTTTAATATGTAAAGTTTAAAATAAAAAAATATATATTATAGATTTGTTTTTAAATTACAATAATTGGCATTTTATTATTATTAACTGTGTTTAACCAAACTCAAAAAAATAAAAATAAAGATTTTAGTTGTTTGCTCAGTTTACTTCAATAAAATAAGTTAAAACAACACAACATTTTGTTGTCATTTACACTCAATTTTATTATGCTAATGGAAATCAAATTTGTAAGTTTGTTGTTCAGTTATATTTGACATTTAAAAGAGTTTATGTTTATGTTGATTTTTGAGGTTACCATCATGGTGAAGTGTAGATCTTGTTGTTAAGCTATGTGATGAGGCTATTTTTACTTTATCACTATATGTACTGTAGCATGTGATTAAGTGTTATGATGTCTGTTACGTTTAAAAAAAAATGGTAACCAAAAAAACTAAATAAAAACAAAACAAACCAGTCTGTACAGCAACAGCAATTGTTCAATCATCAAGAGTGAATTATGTTCAGGGAACTTTCACTGAACATGTCAAATGAAATTGGTTTGATCTCATTAAATTAGCATGAATTTTAGTCATCAGTACAATTAACTTACTTTAAGTTCAGATGAATCAGTTAAAATGAATGGAAATAGGTGTCATAATTTTATTAAGTGCAGTTTAATTGGAATCAGGCTCATTTGTTGCTGGACACCTTTTCTCTTTTTGCTGTTCGTTCCATAAAAATGCTGTCCCCATCAGTAAGTGTCATGCCGTAGAGTAATTATGGCTGGCTTCCCTTTCAGCTGCGAGGCAGGTTCTCTGAAAGGCAGTCTCCGCAAAGGTTCTATAAAAAGTAAATTATACTTTAGGAGCATCATTAGAGTGCAAAATTACTGAAACAATAATTCCAATGGCAACGAAAACTATTATCTCGCCCAAAAAATGAGAATACACCATGTAGGCTATAGAAGCTAGGATAATGTGCAAAGATAATTAATAAAGTGCATAAGCATTACATTACAGCAGCCAAATTCCACGTTAGTAACAGCATGTGCTCCTCTGTTCCATTTCCAGTGCCAGTGTAATGTAGATAATCTACAATCAAATCTCAACGAAGGGTCACGCTAACCTTTGAAAGAAATCAACCAGACGTGAATTATTCTGATTGTCAAATGAATCAATTAGCCAAGCTGGAAGCCTCATTTTCCTCTCTGCAGCTTTCACGGGCAACTTGAGAATGAACACGTGTGTCAACGCTTTAAGGAGAACCCCCTCAAACTGACAAAAGCCTAGTGTATTCTCCTTTTACTATAACTGATTGCAAGCTATCTGCCTTTGTTTGCAAGTGAGAGGCAATTAAACAAGTGGGTGCTTTTCTTTTCACACAGTGTGATGGAAATTGTAGAAGATGGAATAATTCTCGGTAGTTAATAAAAATGAGTGTCTAACACTGGAACAATGGTTATAGGACCCACTGTCATCCACAGTTGGGATTCTAAGAGAAATTTCGTGCTCCTATTCATTCTTTTAATCCTCCCTGTCTCCATCTCTTGGGGAAGCGTTTGCTTTATCAAAACTAGGCTTAAGACAAGCAACCATGGTAACAGAAAAAGAACCCCGTCTTTCCACACAAGACCTGCGTTCACGTAAAGCGGCAAAGTGAGCGTTTGGAGTGGTATTTTTGAACTCTGTGTAGATGTGATCAGAGATGTGATAATGCGTCTTCTGTGTCGTCTCTCATCTAAAGTCTGCTTGAGCTCCACTTCCCAACCCTCAGCTATACGCCAACATAATGCACCGCCAAGATTTGCCACTGGAAAACAGATGAGCTTAGATAATTGCTAGTGAAAATAATTCTCTTAAAATGAGTTTTGGAGATTTTTGGAAAGAAATCATACGCTAATGCTTGTTTTAAGAGATGTTGCTTGATCTTTAATGTCAACCCCCTCATAAATAGCTATAGTGAAATTCATATCTCAACATCAGAGATCTTTCATTGTAAATCCTCCCATAAAAATGTGCATATATAACTTGTGCATTTAGGCTATGCAAGTAATTAAAATAACAGCATTGCAAACTAAGAAATAAAATACAGGTTCTGTTTTTCCAGTAAAATTATTTGAAACACTTTACTTAAAGCCTTTATATATAATGCATTATAAAAGTAGTGCATTGATTATGCCTTGTAATGCACCTTATAATGCATTGTACAATTTCATGAACCGGAGGTAATAAATGATCAATTCCACTGTGTTTAAATTTGGTTAGAAATATAATAATTATTACAAAGCACATTGCGAATAATCAATTATACCCTTTAATATACCTTTGTAAGGTGTTACAAAATTATCTAATCATAATTAAAAGAAGAAACCTAACTGTGAAGTGAAATTGTGTGATATTGTAGACTTAGAGAATAATTACATTTCAGAGAATAAATCCAGATTTTTTTTTTCTAAACATCACTAAATGTTGTTAGATTGAAGCTTAAAACAAAGGGGAAAACAATTTGCCAAACTTATTTTCTCTGTTATTTCTTAAAATAATTCATAATATAATTTACTTTATAATGAATATAATTTGGCTCCTCAATTAAATCTATGTTGCTTGAAAGATATTTTACAAGAAAACAAGAGTGCAGAATATAAACAAAGAGAAAAATCAAAGTATGCTCTATTAAAATAAATTTAAAGGTACACTGGATAATTTATTAATTCTGAGCCATGCTGAGAAATGATTTCTCATTGGGATGCCATCACTGGAAATGAGTTAAAATTATAACATGTCAGCGACACAAGCAGAACTAATGTGCGTGAACAACATTCTCCATGACATCCTGGTCCTTAGCAACAACAGAATCACTCCAGATGTTCAGAGATGTTCACTCCAGGACTGAATGATGATTATGAGTGCTCACAGTCTAGTTCAAACACAAAGCGCCCGGGCTCCCCTCGTTCAGCTCTCTCTTAACAAGTTAATGAAATAGCACTGCTAGGGGGAATTTGATTAAGGTTGCAGACTTTTAATCATGGAGGAATCTGAGATTTTTGGGGGGGTGGAGGGTGGGTGATACAGAGGTCTCAGTGGTACACGAACAACAACAGAGCGAATAAACGGCAACTGATAAGTCCCAAGGACAAAGGGAGTCAGGTGTCAGGAGCTATAAACATTGCGGCCTGGGCGCTAGCTGCGCACAGTCTGTTGTTTGGGATCTTGTCGTGGGTTATTAGCAGCAGTTGGGGCAATGTTCGCTGGGAGAGTCCACGATCAGGCAGCTGCGCACAGGGGGTCAGGGGAGGAAGATGAAGCATCTGGGCTGGAGGTCTCTGAGGACATGGGGTACATCTGTACATCACTGATATCACATGATACTCTACTGACAACACTGACTCAATCTGAGCAACCGCAATCACAGCCCATGTAAAAAGACATCACTCTGATATATAAGAGTAATGGTTTTTGGACTTTAGCATGATGGGAGCTTTAGCATTGATCTGAGCCCATGCAATTGTGTTTGATACTTCACAGCCGACACCAAACAAAAGCTAATTATTTAAATGAATGGATAAAAAAGTTTACAATTTATTCTTGGATTTTTTTGGGGGGAACTTCAAAAAATACATAAAATGATTCATAAAAATCGGTGGGGTCAATGGGGTTGTTGGACCTTAATGATCATCAGAATATAGTAAAAAATTTTAAGCACGATTTAAGGAGAAAATGGAAAAAGAAAAGAAAGAATATGATTTTAAAATAATAATAGTGTAATAGTAATAGTATATAAATACATGAATTAATTAAAAAGCTCCAGGTTTGATCTGCTTGTTTGCTAGGCTAAACAATATAGCACATTTTTCTGATTATTTATCAACATGACTAGATTTATTATTCAATAAATAATAAACAATATAAGAAATAGTTCTACGCAAATATGTATTATTGCAAATAGTACTGTTAAATAGTTCACTGTAACACACAAAAAAATAATAATAATAATCACATTTTATAAAGATTAAAGATGAAAGTTTTGGAAGCACAACATAAGGTCAAATTTGTTAACATGAACATTTTGTTGATGCTGACAGACTCATTGGGTGAACTATCGCTTTAAGTCATACGGCAGATACATATGTTGAGGTTATGTGACAGTGCAATAGCAGCTTTTAAGCCCAAACAGAGTTAAAGGCACACAACTGACTGTGAAATGTCTAAAAGGCTATGGCTTTGCACATAAAAGTGTTGGCCCCTTTTGACTGCATCGGTTTCAGTCCTCGGTTCATTTTGAAATGTCAACTCTGTTTTGACTGCCACAATCACAGGAACTGATACAGGCATCTCTGCTGTTCCAATGGGAAATAAAAGGTGAAAGCTCTCGAAACCTCCTTTTAATATGACCTTTACTGACCTCAGAAACGGGTTAAAATGGGAGTGTAGGCGACGAACTGTTTTAGAGGGTTTAGGAGAATGAAACTCAATTTCATACGGCTGTGAGAAGCTGTAAGAATTGGACATGGATTTATAGGAAACGCCACCACAGTTAAAGAGAACAGCGTATGCATAGCAATATAGTCACAAAAATACAGCACAATGGCAGGCGTACTGACACATACTGTAATAGCTGTTCAAAAAGTTTTTTATCATGGTTCTATCAAATCTGACACACTTTTATAGACTTGCTGTTAAGCAGTCTTATGCCAAGTTCATTTTACAGCAATCGACACTGCTTCTAGTCATATCTGTTCCCAAACATTTTTGTACTTCAGAAAAGATAAAAAGCCATCGATTCTTGTGATTTATCATTGTAGCAGATGTTTCCTGCTATGTTAATGTTAAACTAAATTCACCTCCAGTGAGGAAGAAATTGTACCTGCTGTTGAAATGAAAGACATGGCTTGTGAAATTTCATGTATTTCAAGTCTGTACCTGATGAACTCTCATTTATTTCTCATTCTTAATGCTGAAGTGTGTAATTTTTTTGTCAAAGGGGGATAATTCGCTCAAAAGTTTAAATTCTGTCAGCATTTACTCGCCCTCATTTTTTTTTTCTCACACAATGAGAGTCAATGGGGACCAAAACAATACAGGATTGTAAAGACAAAATTGAGCCACATATTTTATTTCAGAACAAAGTCAGTCAAACAGGTTCGGAACAACATGTAGGTGAGTAAATGATGACAGAATTTGAATTGCGCAATCCAACACAGCTCAACCAATGATGTTTATTTGGGGGTGGGACCAACTAGTTTTGCAAGTTCACTGCAAGCGACAAAAAAGTTATCAATGAAAATGTGCTTTTCTGTCAGTGCATGTGGAAAAACTGGCATCGGATACTGGAGAGACGTTCGTTCCACTTCACGCTGGGCACCATGACAATGAATTTATTCACATGATGTACACAGTCTGACGGAGTGAAAAGGTACAGTATGTAAGCAACTAATTATTCATCTGTTGCTGAAACGAGGGTCTTGACTGATCTGACAGCAACAGCATGTTCAGATTTCGAATCAAATGATATTCAGCACAATTTTTTCTCACTGGCCATCTCAAAAACATAAGAATAAATTCAGAGTGACGGTTGTAAACTGGGCTTTCCGTTTCATTCAGGGAGCGTTTGCTTTCAAACCACCCTCTAAATACAAATTCCTTCTTTGTTAATACTTAAATATTAATACGGCACTGCATGGATAAGCTAAAGAATAAATCTAGTTTGTAGTTCCTTTTTCCTTACATGCAACCAAACTGATCAAAGGACTTCTTTTTTTTGCAGCCACTTTGAAACAGTGTCTGCGATCTCGAGTTGAAAAATGAACCAATGGCAGTAATGTTACTGCAAACCCCAAACAGAGAAAACAGAACCACAGGCCAGCTCTAAAAGGTCAGTGTAATTGCAGTTTTACAGACTATTCATTGAGTTACACACAGCGATGGACAGCTGTGTTGGTGTTGTTGCTGTCAACAGTTTTGATAGCATTTCTGAACAAAGATTTCGTTTTGTGGGTGAGTTGTTGTTATACCGCGAGTTATAGAAGTGGTTTTGAGATCTAAGCGCACAGGAATTCCCCATCTACTCCCCTGAGTCCTGTGCTATAGGGGCTAGAACAGCAGCATTCTCTCTTAATCTGATCTCATTTTGCTTTATGGATTTTTTTTTTCTTATCCCCTCTGATGCTTACATCAGTGAGCGTCGCTACTCTTGTGTGAGCTGAGGCCATATCATGATTGGGTTTTTACAAGACGCTCCAAGCCATTTGAATCTGGCTTGTAATAGGTTTTTTTATGACCATCCTCTCCTTCTCTCTGTCAAATTTGTGTGTGTGTGTGTGTGTGTGTTTTTATAGCTTATCTAATTATATTTTAGGTCTGGGCCTGGAACAATATTATATCATAGCCCAAACCACCCCCACCCCCATACTTAACATTTTGGTAAGGCCACATTGCGTAATAAAGCAGTGGTGAGATCAAGACGCCTAAAATGCAAAGTGTCAATCAGCAGGACTTACTAATTAAAAAGCCATCGGGGGACCACAGTAAATCTACATCATGTCAGAATTCATAAATCGGCATATTATTTTTATGTTGAAAACATGCATCTTTTATAGGACGGTGGAGATGCTCCCCTACCTTTTTTTTCCAATGATGATAAATCTAATACAAAAGAAGCATCTCCATTTGTCGAGCAGAGTTTTCATTTCAGTTCATTCGTGTGTGTTACAATAAGTAAACCTGGATATGTTTTTATGTTTTGTTGAGTGGTTGCCTTCGTTATCAGGAGAGCATGTGGTAGTGACAATATGTTCTCTCCAGTACACAGTTCCCATCTATCACTTGTCAATGGCTCGCTACACGTATGAAATTATAAAAACAATTTGCAAACAAATACATTCCCACAACTGATGCACATCTTTTAATATATAGGCATACCACTGTTTTTATGAAACCGTAGGCACACTGAAAAACCATGCATATACCTACATTTTACCTCAAAACAATTTTACCATAGTGTGTGATTAGCAAACCAATACATTTTGACATTTGTGACACATAGCTCTATATGTTTGGATTTTCTGCTGTAGTAAACTTGCATGGTGGCACACCCGGTGCAGCATTGCACATTCAGTCCAGATTAACAAG
The DNA here is from genome assembly GCA_032359435.1 of Enteromius unitaeniatus. Taxonomy (NCBI): domain Eukaryota; kingdom Metazoa; phylum Chordata; class Actinopteri; order Cypriniformes; family Cyprinidae; genus Enteromius; species Enteromius unitaeniatus. The sequence continues at coordinate 6,694,627 of JAUMHI010000048.1, read as the reverse complement.
AGTCACGCTTAAAGAGCTCAATGACTTGTAGAAGCAAGCTTAAATTGTAAATGCATTTGTTAGTGATGTGTAAGTGGTGCATTATTTTCAGAAATGGCAGCATTAACCTTAACCATTTTGTTTTTGAACTGCCATAATACATACAACAAAACAATTTCATGTTGTTTTGTTTCAAACTCAAATTAGACACGTTTTAGCACAACTCACTGTATATTTCACTTAGTATCGCAAAGTTTGAAACAAATAAACATGTACTTTTTTATAGCATGATTAGCATACCAAAATATTTTGATGTTTGTAACACAGAGCTCTATATGTTTGGATTTTCTGCCATAATAAACTTGCTTGGTAGCACACCTGGTACATCATTGCACATTCAATACAGAGTAACAGTTCAAAGACTTGTAGAAGCAAGCTAAAATTCAAATGCATTTTCATCTCACATTTGCTTTTGTTAGTGATGTGTAAGTGGTGCATTCTTTTCAGAAATGACACCATTAACCTTTCAGTGCCACTCACTGGACATTTTATTTCCGAACTGCCGTGATACATACAACAAAACAAGTTCATGTTTATTTGTTTCGAACTAAAATTGCACACGCTTTAGCACCACTCACTGGACATTTCACTTAGTATTGCAAATGTGCAAGAATCGATTTTACCACAGGCATGTTTTTTCTAATGAGCGTGTGTTGTTTTTCTCATAAAATATTTAAATTTCACTTGTAAATGAGCAAATACTACAAACCTGAATTCTAATATTTAATACCCATAGGCTTAACATCCTTTTGTCATGTCACAAGCAGCATGTCTGTAACCCCTCCCAGGGGAACATTACAGTTTAAAGTCATTTGAATGTAATCTGGAATCTCTCAGTGCCGTACATTACAGAATGAAGGTGAGCAGACCTCTCATCATTATGTTTAAGATATAATGGTGTCAATGACTTAAGTAGATGTTGGAGCAGTGGGATTTGATTGTGCTCCTGTGTCACTGCTGTAACGATGATCTAAAATGAATGTAAATTAAAACAATAAGGCCCAAGAGGCCTTACATCACAGTGATTCTACAGAGCCAAGGTTAAAAGTTGCTGTTAGGCACAATGTGACGAACGGCACAAGAATATGACATCAGTATTCGATAAATAATTGTGTTTACTTCCTATTATAACAACAGCAGAATTATTAAGAATACAAATTGTCTACATTTGGCTACTATAGGCTATTTAACAAAAAATATAGGTATAATAAATATAGAAACTGAAGTGTGATCACGAGTGTGCATATCACAAGGAGTGTTACTTATCCAATTTAACGTAATCTAGAACCAGAATGTCTATATTTAAATAGGCTGTTTCAAGGTAAACACTGGATTTTTTTGTTCTTATAAAAGGTTTACACATAAAGTGATCGCCTTCAGCAATGACTGTTCTAAGTATTGTCAGCATATGTGTATGCACATATTCCTTGTCTTTTGCTTGCTGGCAATAAAACACAATCTTCAATGACGACATGCTTTTTGCCTGCAGACTATGAAGGCAAACCGCTACATGCTCACTAAAAAAAATCCAACATAGACAATATATATATATATAGTATATAAAACACTGAGCGCACCTTTACTTCTGTGGATCCTTTCTAATGCATTTCCAAAATAATTGTTTACTCATTTGTCTGTTTACTTGTGTAATATTCGTATAATATTATCCTTAGCTTGTGCGGGTGGGTTAGCGTGATTTAGTTGTTCCTCTTAGCTTGTTTCCATGCTGACTGATAATGACTTCTTGTCTCCATCCCTGAGCGTCTGCATTCTTCTCTCTCAATCCCTCTGCACTCCAACTCTGCTCATCTGGAACCATACTCTCTCCCATCTACACCCCCCCCCCAATTAAGGGTCTCTGTAACAGACCCTCTGGAGGACGAGATGTGGAAGCATACACAATGACTAGCCACACCCAAAACACAGAGATGCGCGCGCACACACATATCAAACGGCCCAGCAAAGCAACCCACACACGGTCATGCAACAGATATTCCTATGCAGCAAAAAAAGAAAAGAAAACACTCCATTATAAGCCTCAAACAGCATGGAGCACATTCACAAGAGTGAGAAAAGATTAAATGCTGGAGGACTGAGCACTAAAAATATACTAATGCCTTTGTAACTAACCTACTCTGCTCCGTTGCAAGTCAGCAGGGACCGCATTACAAGCGCCGTCATTCTATAAAGGATAGCAATCAAAAGAACTCTGAATGCGAGGTTGCCATAGCAGAGAGAGGGAGTATATTTCTGTCTTGTGATGTGGCATAGAGGATCAGAGTGAATACTTCAGCTCTGGCATATTTAATATGGTCATAGTCGCTCTGCCCTGCCTCTGTGGAGATGCACTACAAAGATTCAGCAATGTATGGGTGTAACAGAATCTGAGACACAGATAAAGAGATAGCTGATTGAAAGGGAGAGGAGAGAGTGACTGTTGTTGGCCCAGATAGCAGCAAAACAACAAGAGATAATTGGATAAAAGCGAGTTTTGGTAGGGTTACCGTATCTAATCTGTCCAGGACTGCTAGTGTGTGACGGTGGCGTGGGATGTTCCCCAAAGCCCTTTCTGTTAGATAGAGCCACTCTAATTCACTGTGCTGTGAACTCTCCACAGCTTGCTCGACAAGAATGTGCGACATTCGAAGAGAGAGTGAGAATCTGAAGGGAAAAAAAAAGAGCGAAGGGAATGGCACTCTACTAATTGGTAGCTTTACTCTACTGCAGTAGCACTGTTCAGATTGCATCATAGAGTGCATTTAAATGAAATAAAAATCAGCTCATTCTAAAAAAAAAAAAAAAACACACAATGGAAGTAAATGTACTATGAAATTGCAGTGTTTGTATGATAAAATTATAAAACCACCACTACTAAATTATTACTCCTAAATTAACTAAATGACAATAAAGCTAAATTAAAACCACCTGAAAGTGCAATTATTTATAATAATATTATTCATAACTATATAACAATTCATATTTATAAATAATTTCAGTATAATTTGTAAAGTTACAATAAACTGGCAAAATCAATATTATTGTATAAAATAGTATACATGTGTATATATATATATATATATATATATATATTATTTGATGTTTTTAGAATATATATATATATATATATATAATTAATAATTTTTTTATTGTTATTATTATCATCATTATCATTGTTCCTAAATAAACAAAGAAATATTGCAATTTATATTAGAATTATTTCACAGAAGTGTAAAAAATGTGTACAAAAAAAAAGAAAAAAAAAGAAAACCGCCTTGTAAGTAATAAAAAAACAAAAAAAAAAACAAAAAAAAAAACAAGGGTAAGCTTGATCTTTACTTAATATTCTATGATTTTTGGCATAAAAGAAAAAGCTCTAGTTTTGACACATACAATCTATATTTTTAGCTACAAATATACCCGGTGCGACTTAAGACTAGTTTTGTCATCCAGAGTCACAATTTGCATTTTGTAATTCACAAACAAACTTTAGTTCAATTCTGAATGGAACATAGACCGAACAACTGCCTAATACGCAAATGTTCCATCTTGCATTTTAGCATTACAATCAGAATTTTATGACAGATATCTGATTCAGTCCACAAAATTATTCAGATCACATTAGGCAGATCAAATATACTGTTTGTAGATTCTTTTAGTGCAATTAATTTTTTAACGTCGAGCTGCTCATATGCTCACTGCCTGCTTCATGCACACAGTGAGGCATGCTGGGACGCAGCTGAAATGAGATGATAAAGCATCACGACTGGGCCACACGCTGAGGGTGTCTCCTGCCTTCTGGAGCTGCACCGTACCACCCAGTGCGATTGAGCCTATAGAAATCTGTCATCCCTCTGCTAAACCGACAGAGGGTCACATTTCAACATGAACAACATTCCTTATTTATAAAGTAATGAGAAATGAATAAGTAAATGAATGGATGTACCTTGATGTAGCAAGAAAGTCTCTCCTGACCACCATCGGATACGTTAGACCTGACAGAAAGCTCTGTTGTTCTTGATGAACAATGGAGCAAAGGTCAAACAAGGTGATTTTTAATGGAAAGCCAGCCAGCATGGAGACAATATGCCAATCTGGTGCTAGTTGTGACAAAATGAATTCCCATCACAAAAGAAATCAATACTCATTGTAGCCTCCTTCCTCTTACACAGCCATTTGTCTTTCGAACAGAACCCTGTCACTTCTTCTGGCTGTCTGCAAATTATTCACACTTATTCAGTGTATCTTAAATTCCCAAGGTGCCTGCACAGGCTCCTAGCTCCTACGAGTCCAGTTTAATCAGTAAATTGTGTCTTTTTCGCTCTGTACTACCAGACAGAAGAAGAGGGGCTGGTATTGTACCCAGGAGAATCTATCAACTGGAGGAGGATTGCTTTTCCCTCTCACGTATGAGGAAGTATATAATACACATTATTTAGATACAGGACAGTGGATGTGAAATGAAAGAATTGAATTGATAGGTTGCAGACTCCACGCTGGATCTTGGGAAACCCATTTCTCTTCCATATCACAGACCTTCAGCTGACACTAGCTGAACAACAGCTGCAGATATTGCACTCTGCAATTTTATTTCACTACATGTCTGATCGAGGGGTTGGCAGCAAACAAGAAGCCCGCCAAGAGAGGGCATTTCTGTCTCCCTGCGGATGCCTGCCTGTGAATAATCCCAAAAAGAGTTTGGTACGAAATAAATATTTTTTTGGTAATGAAAAATTATAATTCTGTCGTCATTGTTCTTCCAAACTCATTTGGTTTTCTTTTGTGATGAAATTGTGAAGAATGTGATTGTTTCTTTTAATAGTAACATTGAATATGGGCTGTAGCTTTACAAAATGATAGAAAACACCATAAAAGTAGCTTTTAAGATTCTGCAGAAGATTTAAGTGCTATATGAAAGCTGAAATTAAAGCCATTATTTTGTGATAATCTTCCACTCCAGTGGTTATCCACTGCCATTACCGGAACATTCAGTCATTGAGTCATTCAGACCAGTTTTGTGAATTGGATTTATAAACTCGCTGAAAAGGTCTGACTCAAAAGAATGAAGTAAAAGACGTAAAAGAAGAGCTCATATAGTTGTCCAGATTTCAGTCGATAATGACTTGCATAAAGCTGTTGTTTTGCTTCAAAGTCGGCATGAAATTAGATGCATCTCATTGATCTTATAATGAATGATTCACTCGTGCATATGTTTAGATTTTTTTTGTGCCCATAATTTAAAATCAATAGATGTCACAAGATATCAATTTCTAACCTGTTGTTAATTGGATGAAATATTGAATGCATGTCATAAGGGCAAAAGATTGTTCACTATATTCATTTCATCACAATTTTAAGAAGCCATATTAATGTTGCTTCATTCATTTTCAATATTTCAATATTCAATATTGTTTGGAATTACATGAGATTGACAGAATTTTAATTTAAAATCCATTGGTATAATGTTTATTGCACTGTTCTTCACTTGCTCTTCCTTCAGCGAATCATGCGGCTGTTATTGAGTAGCCCTCTTAATCAGTCATCAGCCAAGTGTCTTTCCCTCTTAAACGAGAGCACAAATGCCACCAATTTCTGTAGAGAAAAATTACTGTGGTTGCAAATGTCACAAGACCCAAAATCAACAGTAATAAGCGCTTTGATCAATAATAGATCACGCTGTCAGGTACAAACACATTCTGCATTAATTAGCTGTGCGCATGGCGGAGGCTGAGTCAGGTTCATATGCTACACCCCTGGATGTGAAAACAAATCCAATACGCCCCATCCATTGGAAATGAGTGCTTTGATTAGCCTATGACTTCGAGAGGAGAAAGACATTAAGTTGGAGGCCATTGATTCAGTGGATATCAGTCTGGGATCAGCAGCATGAGAGAATTGTCTCTGAACTGCTGATGTGTGCAGAGTGTGATCGTATCATGAAAAAGCAGGAGATGGACTGACAGAGAAGCCATTTGATGGCGAACAGATGATTTGGCACAGGTAAAAGGACAGATAAGTCAATTATGTGGCTGCGTGTTCAACAGCTTACCCCAAAGTGCAGCTAATTTTCCCTCCCTATAAAGCATAAGTACAATCCATATGAATTGATACATGCATATTAATTATAACTCCTCTGTTTGTTTTGTCAATGAACATACATTTTAGTGATATTTAAGATCAGGACCGTTTTTTGTCTACACTGTTGGGACCAAATGTCACCAAAAGGATAGTAAAACCTTAAATCAGTAACATTATGGGGGTAGCCAATGGTGCCCATGAGAAAAAACTGTTCAATAAGCATACTAAATATTAAGCCCCCAGCAAGCCAGGAAAACAAATGCCTATGTGTATACTCCATGTTGCTCTAGGAGGACTGTTGTGTTATAAAGTACATCACTAGAGATAAAAGCATCTGCTGACTGACAGCTTGCCATTTATTTTCTTACTAAATCTGGATATGACATATTGCCTATATGTAATCACATACAGTACATATATACTGTATGCAGATGGAATGCAAACAAGTAGCATTAAAGGAATATGTCTGGCTCAAAGCAACATTTAAGCATTTAAGAGCAGAACATATATCTTATTTCAAAATAAAAAATAAAACAATAACGTATTCCTAATGTAAAAAAAGAGGTTACAACACTTAAAATGAAAGTGAAAGGATTTAAAAGCAGAAGGTTATCATTTAATAAAGCACTAAAATTAATTCTTCTGTTAACTCTTCCAGTTATGTTGTTATGGCAACAAGTAAAGTTTGTAAAATAGAATAGAACAGCAAAAAGAAATTGTTAAGTATAAGTGTGGCTTATACTTCCATTATAGGAGGGACTACTCCAAAAAAACATTGTGGTAATTAAACAGTATTCCCATTAATATTTAATTTCTCTCTATATATAGATACATATATGTGCGTACAATAAATCAGACGCACCACATACTGTATGCATTTCAGCATTATGGTGACTCACTGATTTTTTTCTTACCCAAGCTAAAATTTCAGTTGGTATTTTTCAATTCGGGAGCACAGTCTCATAATACCACAACCTGTTCAACAGCCCCCTTTATTACCCCGGCTCTATTTTTATGTGCGTGGGTTTTAAGTCAGTTCACAGCCTCAATGCCTCTGTTTATTACTACTGCTCTTCAAAGATGAATTGCATTAGCGATGAGCGCACTCAGCCCGATACAACAACCAAGCGCTACCTGGAAAGGCGCCAGAATGGTTCTAACATTAGCTCCACATCGCATATGTCAGAGTCAGTGCGTGATCGGCTCTCTGAGGCTGTGATTGGGGCAATCCAGAACGGCAAATCAAATCAGCTTTTACAGGGGACGGCTGTAAGTGCTAGAGAAACACTGACCACACATTAATTATTAAACACGGAGATATCAGGCTTATAAATGTAGACTGCAGATACACCTCTACGGCGACGAGGAGATGCTATCTGAACCTCACAAATAGGGCCCTTAAGTGCCCCTGAACCTGAGATAAATTTGGGCAATCAAAGAGCTTGTACACACCGCACAGCGAGATGCTGAAAGATTGCACGTCTCCATTAAACTGCAGCAACTTGTGCTCAGGTTATTTTGAGGTAAACAATCGAGGCTGGATACTGAGCAATGTGAGGACGAACATCGCCCTGCTTTGCGGGTGACAGCTGTAGTCATTGTGCCACTTAAAGCAAGACCACGAGAGCACAGTGTTCAGGCGAACGCGCCAATATTTACAAAAGCATTGTGCAAGCAGAATGGCCGACACAATGCCTCTGGACCGCAATGAAGAGGTGAAAATCCCTTCAAAGCTTCCGAGTCAATAATTGTTTGCTTAATAATATAGATAAAACAACGTTTTGTTTCCTTTTGTTTGCAAAAACAACCCTTTCGTCTCACCGGGCTACATTGTTGACTAACGCAGAGAAGGGAATCATGCCTCTGGCAGCAATGTAGAATCCCAATACATGTTCTCTCTGTCATGTATTTCAAAAAGAAGCTTAATTAGTCTTCCAGCTTTTAGGACGCTCCGGCTAATGAATTTCATTAAACAAGAAAGTGGCCTGATATGTGGGCATTACTCTGACAGATGAGAGGAGGGGAGTGGGTGGAGAGGGAGGCTAGCTGCGTGGGTAGTCCAACAAAGATACAGCCTCCAGCAAAGACTTTATAAAACACACAGCGATGCCCTGCAAAGCTACTCATTATGTAGACAATGACAGCCATCATACTGCTGGGAATGTACGTTCTCCTGCATCCCAACAGGATGGTTTTAATGAAGCGGGTTTGGAATCGTAGGAGCACTGTGAGGAAAGTCTTTGGGGTCGTAGAAATGCTTCTACCTTCTGTGAGGCTGAGCTCTCTGCTGATACTGCGAGAACATGAGCCAACTCCTGGCACCTGCCCAGGCCCTGAGCTGAACCCGACCCTTCCCCTGGGTCCTAGCCCGCTCCCTCCCCTTCTGTAATTTTAGTCCACTACTCTACAAGCACAGCGGAGCTTTTGAGCAGAGCCACTACACAGATAAACACTGCAGCAAGGAAACTCAAACAATGTAGTGAATGTATCCCAACACTTCTCAATGTGGTCTGCACTTTCAGATCCAGCTGCAGTGAAGCATTCAATTTATGAGCAGGATACTGAGAGTTGCTGGAATCAAGAGTGCATTTTAAATTAGCATTTTAATATTTTATTAAATGGAAAGTTCTTCCTAATATGTAAATTGTGCCATCATTTGCACACCATCAGTTCGACTAACTTTTTTCCATGAAACTACAGAAGAAGATATTTTGAACAACTGGTTTACACACAGTAAAACAAAAAAAGAGTGTTTCAAAAGTTTGAAGCACCAAAAAGAACATTTAATCCATATGACACGATTGATATTTTAAAAGCCTTCTGAAGCAGCTTGCTCAAGTTGTTTAATTAACAGAAATTTAATCCCATAAAATCAAATCAAAACATTGATCAATGTCATATTTAATATTGTCTGAGTATTCACGCGCTGATCAATGTTCTGATTTAATATAAGTTTGAATAAAGACCTAAATTCAGTCTGATTGTCATACACTCTCAAAAAATATGTCACCCTTAGAGTTTCACTTTATTTACCCATACAGTGATCCCTCGCTACTTCGCGGTTCGTTTATCGCGGATTCACGACTTTGCGGATTTTTTCTTTGGAGCCTTAT
>JAUMHI010000048.1:6649317-6667820 GCA_032359435.1 Enteromius unitaeniatus | reverse complement strand
CCGAACCCTGCCTGTCTGACCATTCTGTGAATAAAGTGTTGCTTTTGGATCCTAACGCCATGTCGAGTCCGTTACAGTATTATAGCCTATAGGAGTATTTTTTTTTTTCAGTTTAGTGATTTTAGTACTTCAACATTTTTCAGTTTCATCTGATATTTATATTTTATTTAAGCTTTATTTCATTGACTGAAAACTGTACAACTGTAGAAGTGTAACATCTGTAGAACAATAACAACAATTAGTCATATCACTTTTTTTGGTAAACATCAATAAATACACAATACACTAATCTTGGAAATTATATTTACATTTTGGTGTTTACTAACAGCATTTGTAATGATATCCCAAAATGTACAATAGTTCCTCTAGTAAATAGTGGTTTGTAGATAATTACAAAACATCCCTTTCTGGCATCATGTGAAAAAGTTGCTGGCCACTGTTGTCATGACAACAGAGTAGAAAGGCTGCATATACTGTAACTTTACACAGACAGGGTCAGTAACCAATTCCAACACAACATTAAGTTGTGATGGAATTGGTTAATGTATTTTAAGTTAATTTCCACTGTACTGTCATTCTTTTTCAAACCAAGGAAAACATCAAAATAATTTTCAATCAACATTACTGTACGTCATAAAAACAGTTGATATAGCTCAATATATAGTGAACCCTTAAGGTCAAACAGACAGTAATTGTCCGTAATTGTTAAACGATGTCTTGTAAAGCTTATGTAAGCCCATAAAATGGATGGTTCTGGGACAGGGGTGACGTAGCGGAGCTGCATAGTAAGATTAGCATCCTCTTTGTGTTTGATGCAACTCAATCAAGCAGATCTCCAAGGTTTATGACTCTATTACGGCCCGTGACATGGGCAGAGGAGGGCCGGGGGCCTGTCCCTGTGTCTCCGGCATCAGGCGCTTAGCCTGTGATGAACTATCCGGTTTGGAGGACATCAGATAACAGAAGAGGGCTGAAAGAGAGAATAACAGCATACAACCTCCTGTTTAATGCTTTTATTTGACAGTGAGAAAAGAGCCAGACAGATGAATGATCCTAGAGAGGACACCGTTGTGAGTGAATGCCTGCGGGATCATCTTTTGTGTTTTTAGTTTGTGGGGGAAAGAAAGAACCATCAATTAAGGGCCGTTCACTACAAAACAATAACTATAACCAAGTTTTAAATATTATTTTGGCACAAAATCTTAAGGTGAAGGTTTAGTGTGCAAAAGGTCAATTGTTTATTGTTATTAGTGTAGCAGCTCACACAAAAGTCAAACAAGAAAGAATATTGTCATATTTACTGTATATCAAATTCCTGATTCATGAAATGAAATTTGACAATGACAATTTACTGGAACATGAATAATGTATTAATTTAAACAAAACACACACACACAATGGCCAAGTATTTTAACATGTAGTTTACTTCTGCATAACTGGGTATATATTTTTAGTCTTCTATTTCATAGATTTTGTTTGGTAAATAGATTTATTTGAGCTTGATCTATATCATTTTTCAAATGTTTTAAACCTTTTTTTACCATGTCCAAAAGGCGCTAAATCGTTTCTAATAATCAAAGCGTTTTGAAGTTTTCCACCCAGGGAGAAACACATTTGGGATGACGTTTCAGCAGGCAGCTGTTTAACAATTCAAGAACAGAGCCATTTATTATTTTTCCATTCTAAAAATGCCCATATTACACATGTTAATGTTATGGTAAGCATATGGGCAAAAGAACACCTAAACAAATGTTCCTCCTTATGAATAATGACACAGAGCTTGTAAAGGTGTGCTGTAATCTAGCGGGAATAGCTAAGTGACTTTGTCCCCATGGCTCCAAACACGCAGAGCTGTTTCCTGGGTAGTTCATTCACAGCTACTGCAAAGATGATGAGCTCACAGTATGGGCTAAACAGCACTCTCACTTCAGCTGCCATCCTTTGAATTACATCATAAATCACTCATAAGTGGGGAACAAAAACGTTCCTGTGTTTCAAGCATAAAGCACCGGCGTTAGGTTGATGGGAGTTACGCCGCTCAAATGAGAGTTTTTCACCTTGCAGAAAAAGTCATTTTATGGGCAAAATAAGAGATTCGGAGCACAGTCTATTTACTGGACGCTGAGAAACAGATGAGCAGTACTGCGTAAGGAGCTTAAGTGGAATAAACTGAGAAGTCAGTGGTCTGTTGAGGAAAGCTCATCATAAACTTGGTCAGTTCTCCCACCCTCTCAAGACCCAGAGAGCCAAAGAACTGCTAGAGAGTTTAAGAGGCTTACCTCCTCATCAAACACACACACATAAATCTAGATGCATGAGTTCATACACTTCAGACCAGCATACAAATTTGTGATTTACATCCCCCATTCGTCAGTTTGAATTTTAAGGACAAAGCGATTAGAACCACTAAAGCACAGCCCATAACAGAAGTGGCAATTATGAAGAAAAGTCATTAGGAGATGTGTGTAGGTAAACAGGATTGAGAATCTATAAGACTCACTCACCTTCTAGCAAATGAAAGCACAGTTGAGATACAATTACTGATGGATGAGTCTTCTGTTAATCTATAGGCTTGAAGGATTAATGATGATTAAAGGGTTAATACATTCGCCCCCATTTTGTACCCAACTCATAGTCCCAACAAAGAACTTACATATAAATCACTGATCTGCTGTAAGTTAATCAATAAGTGTTAACTGTAAAAGGCATTAGCATTTTACATTATTCAGTGGATTGTAATGTGTGCGGAAGGTGGTGGTGTTGTTATTAATGACGTTATCCATTATTGACAATATCCATTTTTTCCACACACAGGCTGCTTTGTTTTGTCATATATGGGTGTTTCTTCAACTTTTTTAATGTGTTGTTACACTTTGTACTTACACATACCATTCTGAGGGTTGTTACATGTGTGTAGTTACAGAAATATTACAGCTGTAGATACTATGTAGCAATGTGTACTTACACTGTGGTTACATACTACATACACATCTAGTTACTATGTAAGCACACAGGTATTAGGGACATTTAATATAAAGTGGGACCGTTATTTCTCTTTACATTGCACCTTCTAACACGCAAGTTATTTTTTGTAACTTAACTGAGTTGTAGTGTGAAAGGACAATCTCTTAGCTTTGATACTGTAGGATAACTGGATAACAGGCTGATTATTCAAATATGGATACAGTGAAAGAAAGAACAGACCAAGTGGAGTTAAAATTGATGATGGCAGCAAAGATCTTGGCCTCAATGCTATTCAGTCATGTTGCCTTTTTCGTAATACTCCCTTGATATTTGGAGATCTACAGTAGTTGACACGGACAATGATTACTGAAGTCTGATACTACTTTTGATTCAGATAGTGAGCATTGTATTCTTGCCAGTTGTAACATAGGGTATGACTTTCTTTTTCTTTTCTTTTTTTTGAAGCATTTAATTTCTGTTCATCATAAACTAAACTAAAGTCCTGAACTGGAATGTTTGTTTGCTCTTCTTTTAAAAATAAGAAGCCTGTTTTTAAGATTAGCAGTATTATTGTAAAAGATACATGTACAAGCTTTACTTTTTTGGCCAGTAATGTTTTTTCAGTGTATTTTGATGAGGGGGTGGCTAATATTTTCATTTGTGTGGATGATTTGATGTACTATAGACCTTATGACATGCAGTTTTCATGACCGTGATGAGTGAACTTGCTTTTTTTGTTTTTTTCAGAATGGAATTAACTGCAAACTTTAAAGGTTTTAAAATGCAGTGTCTGATTGTTAAATAAATGTTATGTGTTAAATGTTAAATATGGTGTACCTCATTAAAGCTTTTGCAATCTTTTCTACAAATGTCATGCCATTTTAATTTTGTAGGAAGAACCAATAAGTAACAAAAGTGCTATTATAAATAGTATTTTGAACACTCACCATTGCACACCATTCAATTTACACTGGTGTTGAAAAGTAGAGTGTTAAAAATGAACTCTGTAATTGAGTACTGGTGTACACTGGTGTAGTGCAAAAATAGTGTTGACTAGGTTTAAACTGAACAATGAGTATTGAATTTACACTCAAAGGGTGTCAAAAAGTTAACACTATCAAAAGTAAAAATGTACCTACTATCGTGTGGACTCATATAGACACGTTGCTGGTGACAGTGTGAGTGTTCTTTATACATCAGTGATTGTGCTGTGTAGGGAAATCCCTAAATGACTTTCAGAGATGTGTAATCACCATTGGAATTAATCTAATGATGAGTGGTGGGGAATTATCTGCAGAGAGAGGAGAAATGCATCGCTGAGAACTATATTATGCAAAGAACATGGAGTTATTTGATGTAGAGAGAGCGAGAGCTTCTCTATGCTAATCTGTCTTGACTTGCCATGTGGATATCTGAGTTTCTTAACTACAAGGACATTTTTAACAATCACAAACTTTCCGTTCTGTTTTTCTTGTTGCTATAGATACAAACACTTCGAAATGGCTTTACAGAAGAAAGCCCAGCTGAACTCAGCGTATACCTGACAATGAAACCTGAGAAGGTGTATGTTCTCTGAGCGATACACAAGCGATTGTACTCTGAAAGTGTGGTCATTGACCTTGCGATGAAAGCCCACTTCTACATGAGCCAGAGTACAAAATGACATGCTTGAAAAACAGTGCTACTCAGGCACTTCAGCCAGAAGCTGCGAACATCCAGACAAACCAAATACATCTTAATTAAAGATGACGAAATAAGGACTTCTCACGGTAACGCATCCACTTAAAGGACGAGCAAAATAACCTTTATGTTTCTGGCTTACACTTTTGCTATGCACATTGACATGAAAATAAATTATGCGTTTGGCCGCCGTTAGCTCAGACGATTTTTGAAACACCTCTTGAGTTTTTGTAGCTGGTTAAAGTAGAACAGCCATCGCTGGAGGATCTCGGCAAACAAATTATGCAAAATCGAAATGCCACAGGAAGCCTTACCCTTAACGTTTACCCCAAGGCTCTGAGCAGCACACTGCATACTGAGGGAAAAAAACAAGCAAACAACTAAATAACATAGACATTTCTAGGCACTTCTTTGTGTATGCATGCTTGCACACACTCCCACACATAACGTGAGATAGAAAGAGTGACTGGGAGTGTGTGAGAAAAGGGGTGTTAACCTCTACAGTAGTGAACTAGAAATGAATGTACTGCCTTGCCTCCTCACGTTCAGCTGAAGACTAGATGGATGGCAATACATATCAGCACAAAAGCTCCAGATGAGTTGCTTTTGACACATTAATTGCTTTTGGTATAGTGTGTCCTTCTTGGTGCAAGTTGTGACAGAAATTACTCTGGAGAGAAAAATGCACTGACCACTCAAAGATTTGGGTCGGTATGGCTTTTTCATGTTTTGAAAGAATTCTCAGTAACACTTTATAAAAAATAGTACACAGTTCATTGTTAAGGTTAGGTCATGATTAGTACGTCTTAACTCATCGTTAGCTTATATTAAATTAATATTTAATTTCGGTATTGGTACATGATTATTCATTTACTGTTATTATAAAGTGTGACTGAAATCTCACCAGTGCTGCATTTTTAATGGGTTTCAAGCAGAATGTGAAAATGTGTAAATACAATTACTGTAGTTCTAGACTAAATATATAAATACATACCCCTCAAAATTAATAAAATCTGAAAGTCTGACTCAGAATATGATGCAAACCTGCAATAATTAAATTTGTTAAGAATTAAATTTTTATTTTCTTCAGACTGAGGCTTATTCATTGTACTTTTGGTGTGAAAGGGCTTTTACCTATACCAAAAATATATATATTTTTACTTCTAAACATAAAAGCAAGTCCTGCCCAGAGGAGAAAGATTTGCCCAAAAGTAAATTAACACATTACTTTTCATAAAAAGTAACTAAGTAATGCAATAAGTTACAACAAAACATTACATTTAAAAGTAACTTTACATACATATATGTGTATACAACTTATATACTATCTTATTGGTCATTTCAGAGGTCAGTAATGGAAAAGTTATCAGTGCTCGTCTATTGATCATACTCTACCTGAAGACCACATTCAGCACACAGTTTGAATTTAGAAATTCTTAATTCTCCATGGCAACATCTATCTCATACTCTCACGACTTACAGAGCTATAAAGAGAAACCAATAAAGTCACCACACTTTTCTTTGTTTTTTCTTAGTGTTCACTTTTTATTTCTTTAAAAGCTTTGCTGATGCCTCTCAGCAGATTTAGCACAAGGGCAAGATGTTCAGAGCTAACATATGTAATGTTCAAAAGTGTCCAGATGGGATTTGAGCTCCTACCTTGCAGTAGTTATACCTACAAAATGCGGTGCAATGTACGAAGGAGTAGAGAAGCAAACGGTTCACGACGATACGCATTTAACATGAGTCATTACGCAGCTACACAACAAGGGCACTTCTACCATTTCCGAGAAACATGGCTCTGTGAGCTCAGGGAAAGCGATGCTTGTTTGCCATACATCATTTGGGTCTTTTGAATGATTGTATTTTGTTCTGTTTTGACCATTTTCTACCTTTGTACTCGCACAGGCTCAGCGGGGACAGATAAGAGCTAAATGCGCAGCTCCAATCAGAAGTATCTTGTCGTGCCTCACACGCAGTGACCTGGCCTGTGGAGATGTCATTCACTTATCAGGAAGGAGAAAGCAGAAGTCTCTTTCTCTCTCTCAATCTCTACCTGCCGAGGCCTGACAGAACACTGAGGTGTATGGGGAGTCGGCTCTGCTGATAACAGCCCAACTTCACATGTCGGCAAATAGGTTTCCATTTCGCTTTTGCAGTTCACTGGCGCTTATCCACATAAACATTCCAGCAGCTCATGTAGGTAAGAAATGTAAAGAAAGAGAGAGAAGGATGTACAGAAAGAGAGACATTGACTGAGTAGGTCAAATTTAGGGTTGCACAGTTCCTCTGAAGCAGGAAAAATTATGGTTAACAATACACTGAAAAACTGTTTTAGTCTCTTTTCAAGTCTCTCTCAAATGACAGACAAGAAGCTGCTCATTCTGATGGCACAATCCTCCTGACAGCTTCCAGCTCTGGCTTAGAGGATGATTGCACTCTCCCAGAAAAGAAGACCAGAGAAGGAAATTGCAGCTCCAAGTCCATGTTTGGCTCCATCTGGCAAGACCACCGTGCAGGTGGCAAAGGTAGGGGTTGACTTTGCATGACTTCTTAAAGAGTTACAGTTCCTATAGAAGAACTCCTGCTTTTTGATTTTTGGGATTTTATTGTATATTATTCTGCAGCTTTTGTGCATAAACTGTGTGATGATGGACAGCTATATTTGCTTTTGTGAAACAAGTCAGAAGAATTCAAAATTAATTAAATAAAATTAATCATGTGGACATATACTATTGTTGAAAACTTTTTTTATCACTTTACAAGAACATATTGAACTGAAAGACCTTTTCATTTTTTACAATAAAATTATAATTTAATTTAACACTGTTTTTGACACTGTTTTTAATATTGGTGGTAATAAGCTGTGT
Organism: Enteromius unitaeniatus; assembly: GCA_032359435.1. Lineage (NCBI taxonomy): Eukaryota > Metazoa > Chordata > Actinopteri > Cypriniformes > Cyprinidae > Enteromius > Enteromius unitaeniatus. Next base: position 6,660,306 of record JAUMHI010000048.1, on the reverse strand, counting down.
TCTTGAGCATTAAATTAGCATATTAGACTGCTGAAAATTACATATTTAAATAGAAAAAAGTTATTTTAATATGATTTTACAATATTACTGGTATTTCATTGTTTTTGAGCACATTAGGTCTGCCTCGGTGAGCATATCTGAATTCTTTAAAAACATGAAAAAACATACACACAAACAAATGAATTTTTAAGTCTGCAAAAAACAGTAAGAAGTCAGTCAGGAGAATGATGAGTTCTTATGATTCTTTGCAACTTGACACAGATGGATTTGAACATCCACAAATCGATTCTGTTGTTAAACATACATGAAAAACAAAAGGCATATCACCAAATGCATTATGTCTCTTTAATAATCTATTCATTTCTAACCTCTGTGGAATGAGCTTAAAAATCTAAGTGTGTGACTTGGCATGCACTTACTTGACGAGGAGGCTCGGTTGCTGCAGCAACGACAATTATAACAGTCATCGCACGAGGGATGCTTATGTTTTTCAGTCTTCAACTTGAGCAGCTGTGCACGTTCTGCATACGTTCTCTGTAATTTCTCACTGCATGTTTCAGCATAGCATCATCTAGCTGAGTATTTCTCCACCATTTTGAGATAATTAAGTGGTCGGCCTTCCAGTAAGCCATTAAGAAAATCACACAAGCATCAATACTCTAATTCTAAGCCTTAAGGCTAGCAACCATTGATTCTGTCACTTCTAATGGCAGGGGGCTCTATGGAGGCCAGGACCATGACTTCTCTTGAAACAGATCTTGCCTAAAGTTTTCTCTTCTTGGCAAGGTTTGCAAAAGGCAATTGTGTTTGTGATGTTCAAAATAAAAGCAATCTGCTTTGGATCACAGAGTTTGACCTGAATTTGATTCCCCTAGCTTGCTGTAGACGCTTCTGTTTGAAACGCGGCTCAACTTCAAACTGTCAAAATACACCAGCACTTGAGGAGCTGGAGATTGTGCTGTATTATTTCTAAATCCGTATCCAGGAGAGAGCAGATGATCCACATTTTAGCACGAAATGCCCAATGTGTTTAAAATGCAAGACATTAAGACACAAATAGAGCAGAACCGTAAACACTGTGAACATTGAAATGTCATCTTAATCTCTTTAAGCTTCAGTTCTCCAAACAAATACTCAAGACTCAAAAGGAATTTACCCTGAATTTGCGTGTGATGTTCGAGGAGGAGGTTTATTTTTTTATGAGATGAAGCCGTGGGAGTGCCGACGACCTCAATGAAATGGAAACAAGCCCAAACTGCATCTGGAGGTTTGGCGCGTTCTTGACGAGCTGACGGGCTTCAATCTGGAATGAAAGTCTAAGACAAATGTTTAATGCATTTATTATGAATCGGGGTGATTGTCTCCATCACCTCTTCTTCCGCTCTGCTCTCGACGACGGCTCTTCAATCATTCAGCCGATTGCGAAATACAACACGAAGTTAATACGCTTAAAATATGGAGCGAGCCAGCAAAATACATTCCAGTCAAATTGTTCTTATCTCTAACTCTAATGCATCAGAGGACTATTTCATCGTTTTTTAAAATGTGTCTGACAGCTAAAAAAACCTAATTGTTCAGGTCCCTCATTATCTCATTATGAACCATAGGTGCATCTTAGAAAAAAAAGTTAAATGCGTTATTAGTAGGGATAGCAGGAGATGGAGAGTGAGTGGCTTGGCATCAGGTTCACTCTCGCACCAAATGAGTTTCTCTCTACAATCATAGAACAATAAATTTGAACAAGGCTGACTACCCAGACAGTTGACAGACAACCGCCATCACCTAATTGGTGGCAGAGGTCTTTTATTTAGAGTGAGCGGGTATAAATCACTCTTTCACAATAAAAGAAAAGGCTCCAGAGAGATTTAAGAAAGGAAATGTATCCTGAGTGGCCATTGTTAGAGGACTACACATGTGCTTGAGAAGCCTTGTGCTTCACAGATTATTGTCCTGGCCGTTTGAGCACATACCTGGCCATTCACTTCAACCTCTCTGCAGCTACTGAGAGGCAGTGGTGACAGGAAAAGAAAGAAAGAAAATTGATTGATGGATGGATGGGACAAACAATTAAAAGGAAACTTAAGATGACTTTCTTTTCGTCTCCCTTTCTCCTGAGGAGCAGGTTATGCTGCTGGAACACGAGTGGGGGAATTGAAGACCCCTGACATCAGCAAAACACAGATATGGCTAAAGTGCAGTGATTGCTGACTCAGGACCAGTGAGTGACATCTCTTAAGTGCACGGAGGGATGCTTTTAGAGACATCGGCGCTGGAGAGGACAGAATAAGATGTGATTCTCACATCACTCTGACTGTAGGGTTGCTTGGGGGGTACGGTGACGCGTAGATAGGGGGTATTTTGTTTTGTGACACATCTGGTCCATATATAGCAAAGCTTTTGCAACAGCACTGAGGGGATAAGAGCTGTTCTTCTTTTCGAGGGGTCACTTTTAGGGTTGCCAACTTCAGCAGAAAAAAATAAATAGCACACATGCCATTAGAGATTCAAGTTAACGACTGGCGGCAAGAGACAATTGATGAATGAAATGAAAAAAAGAAATGAAATCACTTAGATTTTGGCTCAGTAACAAATGTCAAACTGAACTGTCAAACATCGTTACATACATATCAGTCATATCATATGGCTCGTTTCTTTCCTAGCACAAATAACACTAGAACTGTGACTGTACATTAATACTCAGATAGATTTTATTGTTATTTTTAGGTATTCATACAAACATTCTCAATATCCTCAGCTGTACATAATGACAGGATCATTTTACTACATTTACTACAAATTATGCAAATATGTTAATAAATGCATTGACACTGAACATGTTTAATTAACTGGTTGATTCAATTACAATCACAAATTATTTTCGGGTGTTCAATGTGAATATAAAAGGGTTGTTGTATGTTGTGTGCTCCATCAAGTTCAAGTTCAAGTTCAGTTTATTTATAAAGCACATTTAAAAACGGCCACAAGCTGACCAAATTGCTGTACGGATAAAAATAAAGTACAAGTTAAGCATATAAATGACAACAAACAAGACACTCTTTTGTGTACTAATAGCAGAAAAACAGTTAACATAACAGACTGTTATAGACTAAAAGCAGCAGAGAAAGGTTTTGAGAAATGATTTGAGCACAGTGGGAGCAGATCTAATGTAGAGCGGGAGCTTATTCCATAGTGTCGGGCCAGCCACTTCAAAGGCTCGGGTTACCCCTTGATTTTAGTTGGGTTTGAGTATCTGAAGGAGGAGTTTGTCTTAGGATCTAAGGTCTCCAGTGGGAGAGCAGGGGTACAGTAGAGTTAAATATAGAGTAGATAAAGCATGTAGAGACTTATATACCAGTAGTAAAAGTTTAAAATAAATTCTAAAATTAATCGGAAGCCAGTCAAGAGTGGGGTAACATGATCAAATTTCCTCTTGCCCTTTAGAAATCTAGCCGCAGCATTTTAAAATGTGAAATTTGGGACTTGGATATGCCAAAATTAAGGGAATATAAGGGTTATAAATAGCAGTCTCCATGAAACCTGCAAAAAGTTGCGAAATGGCGAACTCCCAGTGTCAAAGGTGCAGTATGTAAGATTGACAGCTAGCGGTTGAAATGGGTACTGCAAAAACAAAGGCATTCAGCCCCGGAACGCAGACTTCAGAGTAGAATTACTGGCTATAGCATTATTTCTCTGAGAAATAGCTTTGTAAACATAACATGATTACTTGACAATGCTGTGCTTTCGGACAACTAGAAGTGGGCAGGATCATACAGATTAAAGGTGAAGAAATATTGAGAGCTAGCAGTTGATACGTGTACTGCAATTCTGGCCCTTGAATCTGCCCGAAATGCACATTTCAGAGTAGAATCGCTGGCTATAGCATTATTTCTCAGAGAAACAGCTATGTAAACAAATATCTACAAACATATTATGTTATTTTGGGGATTTAGAAGAGTCAGGTGCTTACTGCACCTTTAAATGTAGCATCTGTGAAATGTAACATCAGACACTAACACATTAACTGATATGTTATCTTAAGACACAAAAAATGAGACAAACTATGTCCTGTTTGAATAAGAGCTCATTGTGTTTTGTAAGAACGGGTCAGCAGCACTAGTCAGACTGAAAATAGACTGCAAAAGGGGAAAAGAGGGTAGAATGCTAACTCAGACAGAGATATTGCTTACCTGGGGTTGTGAAGTAGTAAGTTATTAGACTGTGGATATGAAGCGCTCTGCTGTGGTAACAGTGTGCACTCACACAGATAATGCCATTCTCTGTAAACAGAACAGCAAGCAATATTCTGATGCAAGCCCCATAAAACAAGAGTGAGTTGAAATGCTACGCATGTCAACGATTATCAGCAATCTCACCTACTGTTTTTTAGCGTAATTGCCAGATGGTGAGGCTAATTAATTCCTATCCCTTGAGAGGAACATTATGTTTTTACAATCTTATAAAACCAATTCAAAATCGTGGGATGTCGAAGAGAGCAGAAATTTCTTCCTCGGAATATCAAATGAAGTACCCCTGAGAGCTGTGGGCTTCTTTCGGTCCCCAGAGCAAAGGCCAGATCATTTCTAATGCCTTTACATAAACATCACTATGCTCAGAAATTAAAATGTGAGAACTCTCTGCGTGCCTTGTGGGAATTTAAATCAATGTACAACACCCAATAAAGCTGTAAAGAAGAACTGCTTAATGAATACCACACCAGGACATCTAAGCAAACAGACAGTTGACATTCTTACACAAAGCAACTTACTTCTCACTTGAGTACCCTGGAGTCAGTGCCTTATTCAGACACACAATAGTTAAAGTTCAAGAATCAATCCTTGCAGATGTAACATAGTATTGTGTGTGTGTGATTTTTCTTTCTTTATTTCATGTACTGTATGTTCTTAATAGGTTAAATTAGGAAATATAACAAAAATGAAAAATACGTAAATATGTAAAATTTATTTTTATTTTTGTATTGTACACTGTATGTTCTAAATAGGTTAAATGAGAAAATGTAACATACATTTCCCCTTTTTTCCCCCTTTCAGTTTTTTTCTAGGATTCTTCTGTAATGCTAATTATTATAGTACTATTTGTCTTCCTAACATCAATATTTTGGTAAATATTTAGCTCAGATACATTTTCAACTTCTATCATTAATTATGAAATGCTAATTCTAATGTTTTTTGGAACAGCCAAGAACATTGTGGGACTAGTCATAAAACAGGAAGAGATTGTACATAAAAATATATTCAGCATGTAAAACTTCACTGTCTCATTTGTCAAAAGGTCATAATGTGAATGATTACTCAATCTTAGAACCCTTTATAGTGTAGCAGACAGAGAAATAAGTCTATATCATGCTGTGAAACCTTTGCTTTGGAAAAACATCTACAGTTCATTAATATTAATTTACAAAGCCCCAAACTGTAAATATTAGTTTGACAAAGTTTTGTTTGAAAGTTTAAAAACCTTGCAGGTTTGTAAGCTTAGACTGGAGTGAACGATCAATAGACAAAAACAGAATGACAGGGAATAATCGATTAAACAAAAACCGGATAGATTAATAGATACATCTATGTTGATTTTATATGGCTGCCAATGAGTTAATCTGCTTGTTGCATGACATTTTTCAGTGTGTTTGAATTTCTATATATGTACAGTATTCATGCAGTGTTGCATTCTGGATGCACAGCTGCGCTCCCCTGGTGATGTGCTTTATGATTAAGGGAATCTGCTGACTTGCTTTTTTGATCACCCAACGTCATCAATCTGATGAAACAAGGTATACACACACACACACACACAAAATCAGCTGCACAACAATACTGAGTACATGATCTCATTCACTGTTATTATCTGATTAAATCAAAGGTACTAGATCTCAGATGAGATCTCACATCTCTCTTCTGATCAAATTAATATCTGTGAATGTGCATCAGCGCTCCACGGCAGAATGCAAGAGAGAACACACATCCACAGAAAACATACATATACTTTGTGGCATACATATATGGAATACATATACTTTGTGTATGATTCAAGCACTATAATGGCGGAATGATGTGTTATTCAGTTAAATCTTTCTCTTTACTAGCTTTGTTTATTTTTTAATAAATCATTTGCAGAAATTACAACGTCTTCATTAGCATATACACTATAAATGAATTAGCAGAAACCAGAAAAAATAATAATAATAATTAAAAATAACGTCTTACCACAATATCTTCTAAAAATGAAAAACAAATTAAGACACTTTTTTCTGTCTTTTATAGTTCATACCAGATTGAAAAAGCTTCTTGAATGGGACAAAGATATAAGGCAGGATTTTGTATAGAAAATGGATCATATGAGTGATGCAGGGATTGAAACTCGCCCAGCTGTTGGACATGTTTATTGATGTCATGGGAGGTATGTTAATGTTTTTAATTAAATATTAGGAGGGCATGAAAAAATGTATACTTTTATTTCATGGTGACTTTATAAATCTGATTAAATGCTAAAGCTGAGCATGTGCAAGTTTCATTAGCCAAGCTAAAGTGACTTCAACATAAATGGGGTGCTCGAAGTGCATAATATAAATTACACACTTCAGGAAAGGAGAAATGAGTTGTGAGGTGAATGAGAGAAGCGATCGTTGGCAATAGTTGTGTCAGTGCCCGGTTATCTGTTGAGCCTTTTCCCCTGTTGCTCTGTACACACTTCTGTGACTGTATCTTACATCTACCATTTCCTTTGGTCCACATGCCCACAGAGTCTGTTCCCAATGTGATTGTTCTGACTTTCAAATAGTTCTGTCTGCCAGCTGGGATCAATAGGGCTAATCCCTCCTGTGGACGCATCCTGTACTCGCTAAAGCAGGTATTACTGGCACAGTGTGATAATTTTTTTTTTTTCCTGGTAGGGTCTCTGATGCTGTAGGCTTTCCTAGAACAGGGATAAACAAGGTTTTTATTAGTGTGCTGTATTTGTGGGCCACAGGTGTTGGAAACAGCAATTTCTTAGATCATGGGAAACCTGCAGCATCCCTGGAATAAAATCTTTTCTAAGGAGTGATTAATTTTTTTTCTGTCATGTTGGACAGACTTCTTTAAAAAGTGCTCAAAGACAAATGTGTTTTAAATTTCAATCATTTTTTTTTTTTTTTTTGAACTGAATTATAACTAAGCAAGCAATTCATTTCTAAGTACACATCAAATTAATTCAAAATGTTTTTAGATAGATAGATATCCATCATATCTATCATGCACACATACATAGATAGATACATATATATCCACATTATGAATGTATGTATGCATCTATGTATGTATAGATAGATAGACTTCCTGTGTGTTGTGGCCACTTCAAATTTCAAGTCATGAATTGAAAAACTAATTCAATCCTGATTTTTGCACAACCCTGCTATACCAATTACATAAAGGAAATGAACAGGATTTTACAAAGCAAATGGATTGTGTTTTACTGCTTTTGCTCATTTTCTCTAGCCATTCCCAAGAGTGCTAATAAGATACATTGTTTGCTACGAAGAATGAATTTAAACATCGACTTGAGTCTATGTTTACAAAGTATACAGCAAATTACTGAGGAAAAATAGGGTGCCACATTGCTGTGGAACAAATACTGCGTTAACAGGACCTGTGAGAAATAAAACTCCTTGAATATCTTAAGGAGCCAGCCAATATGGATTCTTTCGCAAGACACTACTGACATATTATAGTTATCCTGTTTCCGAGAGAAGAATAAATGCCATTAGAATTCCCCAGCTACACTCTTCTCGCCTACGCCTCTTCGGGGCGGGGTGGAGACGGCCTTTCTCTTTTTTTGTTTCCCCTGCATCATTTTCTGCTGACTGCCATTATCCACCATTGGTGAAAATCTATTCTTGATCACAGTGCCCTCTCCACGAGGACCTTCAGGGTAAACCTCCCACTTACCAGTGCTCCCTGTGGGAAAGCAATCACTCAACGTCAACACACCTTTGCAGATGCCGGGAGTCTCATAGGATGCACCTACCTTAACTAAGGTCGTACAGAGCCACTCATCTTTGCATCTGTTGCATGGAAACAGCGAGAAGAAAAAGAGGCTAAAAATGCTAACAAGCTCCTTGGAGGCTTTCAGTGGTGTGTAGCATCCAAAGTGATTGGAGGTCAACCGAAATGCATCTCTGTTACATTACGAAAGAGAGGGAACTGCAAATATGCATTGATTGGTCCTCTAGCTGCCACTTTCTAGGCCAGCTCTAAAGCAAGCGAGGCCCCAGGGGTGCTCTTCCGCTCCAAAAGCCACATGACCTCCGTTATCTCGATGGCCCGCTTGCACAAAGCAGTGATTACCAGTGACCTCTAAGCACTGGGAGCAAAGACGGTGAGACCATTCCCTCCAAAAGCACATACGCGGCAACATGGCTGCCGCAGGCTCTTGAGCCTGCAAACTTCCACTTCCATCTGTTCTTCTCAACATTATCGAAAAAGAAACCGGGCGAGACAAGGTGGTTGGGGGGAAATCTCTCCTCAAGCCAAGCGTGCATCCTTGTGATGACAGACTGCTGGAGGCTGAGCATCATAGCAAACAATGCTGTTAGATTTATAACAAGAGGCCCTGAGCACTGGCTGAAGGCCATCTCCTGCTGAGAGATGGGAAATGTACACAAGATGGATGACACAGAGCGACCGGTAAATACTGCGTGAACAATGGACCATTGTGGAAGTGAGTCACTGAGGACACCCTTGCTTTTAGTTCACCTCTCATATTTATATTGCCTTAGTTACTTTCTAATGCATCCACGATGTACAACTCACATTTTTCTTTGATCTCATGAAAGTATGTGCATTTGTGAACCACACAGAAGACAAAGAGGAAAAAATAAGCAATACATCTAGCCAGTGCACAACTAGCTTTATGAAATCTCATCCTCAAATGATAACACCGCAGGACCTAGACCATTTAATCATACTCAATGTAGAGAAACATTTTATTTTGGAGCGTAACATCTACTGCACATCCAATCAAAACAGAGCAAAAGCTGGCAGCCGTTTTGGCTTCTGAATGAATTCTCCTTCTCTCATAGCTGTTCCTCCAAATCAATTGATTATATTGGTTTTTAAAGCTCTTCATAACACCCTTCCTCACCTCTCGTACGTGTCTGTGGAGGAGCTTGGGCCCTTACTGAGGACGACTATGGCTGAACGAACATATGACTGATTGGCTACAGATAGGGTTCTGGCAGGTGTGCACACTTTGGGGCGAAGTCTATGAGTCCACATTCCCCCGAGTCAGTGCCACTTGTCATTCAGGTGATCAGACAGGGGAAAAGATAATGTCGTATCTGAAGTCAGCCCATAAATCAGTGCACAAACTCTTTTAGACTTCCTCTCATCTCATCTGATAAACATTAGTGTCTGCTGTCTGAGTACAGTGCTTTCTTGTAGCACCGGCGGTCTCGTAACCTGAACAATTATCAGATGAAAGAAACATTTTGAAAATGTTTTTCAGGTTTTGTAAGTGAAAACAGCTTTAAAAACCACAGAGACATCAAATGGTCTTTCTCCAAGGAGATAAATGCAGGCTCAGAGTGCTTGTAGATGTGGATTGTAGAGGACTGTGACCTTCTCCACGAGCAGCGGAGGGACTAGAGAGCAGCTGGTTGGTAAGAGGGCGCAGCTGCCTGCATCCAGTTGCAGTCTGATGTGTCAATCAGAGACTCAGGGTCCCACATGCAATTTCCCATTGAAGTGACGATGGTAAAAAAATGTGTATATTAAAGTCAGATCATGGCAAATAGGGGTTTGTAATCAAACCAGTTCATGTACTACGTTCTATAACAATCACAGGTTCCCTCCTCGCTCTACCAAGACCATACACACTTTATGGAAACCAACCCATGAATACATTAATGTATGACTGAATACATTTACTTAAAACAGGGGTAGGCAACGTCGGTCCTGAAGTGCCAATGTCCTGCAGAGTTTAGCTCCAACCCTAATCAAAAACACCTGAACAAGGTAATCAAGGTCTTCAAGATTACTAAGGCTACAGGTGAGTTTTATTTTAAGGATTGGAGCTAAACTCTACAGGACATTGGCACTCCAGGACTGACGTTGCCTAACCCTGACATAAAACAACGATTCAGTTATCAGCAACTTGGCCCTGAGGTAACAAACAGTATGCAGAATTGTAATATGAGTTTAAAATATAAATAAAGAAACTTTGTAAAGTCAAACTTGTTTTTTGTTTACGTAAAATATGTGTGTGTAATGTGTATATTTATTATGCATAAATGCACATACATGCATCTAATTAAGAAAATTATTTTTATATATTTATATAATATATTTTTATATATTAAAGGAATAGTTCACTCAAAAAATTCAGAAAATTATTTAAAACAGATAAATCTATGAGTACTGCATCAGAAAACTAACCTATATGCCTTTGGGGGTTTATCACATATCCTCTTAAGCAGATTGATGCGTTTTTGTAACAAAAAGTTGTTGTTTTAAAATTATAACCTAAATAACTGACTTCCGGCAACAGCTGTACGCGCATCCACAAGAGCGTCAAGTTCCGGCTTCTTGGTTGACTTCTAACTCTATGTATGATGCAGTCGTCATACGTCAAGTCAGAAGTCAGCCAAGAAATCGCTCTTGGACAAAACTTTTTTTTTTTTATAAACTAGGTTATATTTTCTCTCAGAATGTCCCACTTTATATTGTTTCCATAATATCTGTGTACTTGCATAGTAACTAGATGTGTGTGTAAGTAACCATACTACATCACACTACTGTAACTACACACATGTAACAACCCTCAGAATGGTATGTGTAAGTACCAATGTGTAACAGGACAAAGCTAACAACACTTTCACTTCACTAATTACTAGGGATGTAACGGTATAAAAATTTCACGGTACGGTAATACCTCGGTATGAATGGCACGGTACGGTATTTATTGAATCATTTACATAAAAAAACAAAACTAATTAAGAGG
>JAUMHI010000048.1:6596697-6646958 GCA_032359435.1 Enteromius unitaeniatus | reverse complement strand
AAGGCCTACTGAACTAGCTCTACCTTACAAGATGTTAATCTAGATTAAAATCCTTATTTATAATCATTTATAATTATTTAATTATATTTATAATTCAATTCAGCAGTATGTATTGATGCACCACTGTAATACACCAATGTACCTGCACTATAACTCCTCAAGAAGTGTCCACTTAATATATTGTGTAATTACATACATGTAGTTACACAAACATTACATCTGTAGATACGCCGTACCAATGTGTACTTGCACTGGGATTCCCAACCCAGTCCCACGGCAATTCGTACCTATTTTTTGCGAGGTGGCTTATATTTTTACTTATATTTTTATGAATTTGTACGAATGACCTATACCTAACCCTGCCTCTAGGGACACAATATAAAGTAGAACCAAAAAAATAGTCCATTCTTGTAAAATGTATTCGATTTTTATTTTATTTACTATACTTACTATACTTTAATATAGTTTTGCCATCACAGGAATAAATTAAATTATATACAGTTTTCTACTCATTACCATCTTTCCAAATCTCCAAAATATAAAAACAAAAACCCACACTATTGTGCAAGAAACCTTGACAACATTGTGAGCAAATGTTACTAAATTCTAGAATCTCTAAAACAGAGGCTGCTTTTAAGATTTTGGAACTGTAGACAAAAATAAGGCTGTGTTCTCAGAGGTTGCAATGCACATTATCAGTTCAGTGTCCAACAATGAGCGGAAATTACATAAACTCAGATAGAGATGAATGCTGCAGTGAATGTAATTGGAAAACCATCCTATTGCTTTCCTTTGCAGATCCACTGATACTTTTGCTCTTTGTTCACGCAACCTGTGGTTATCACTTTCCTCTTCTTTTGTATACTTCTTTCTCTCAGCATGTTGAATTTGTGCACAATGACAGCATGAGGTCTAGCCACCAAGAAAATAGGCTCCTATTTTCTTCTTCTTTCTTTCTCTCTCTCTCTTTCACATTCACAGACACACAGTTCCTAAAAAGTGCAGGACTCAGTGGTGTCCCACTTATTGTTACAGGCCTGAGGGACCCAGGAATCTTGAATAGATGGACACTGCTCATCTCTTTCTCGTTCTTTCGATAATCTCTTGTTATTGTTCTTCTCTGTATTTCCTGCTAACACCATTTCTTTCCTTTCCACTTGTTTATTTCCCTTCTTGCTCACTTTCCTCTCCTTCTTTTATCCTTGCCGACTTTTTCCACAGAATAAAGACAGGACTCAGCAGTATCTTGCAGCCATTCTTGTGACAGGAACGAGAGGCTGCTGAGATGGAGATAAATGGGGAAGCTCAGGAGGGGTGAGCGTTGACATTTGAAGCTTTTGACATTAAGAAGGGATCAGCCTTTCTGACTCAACTTGTTTGGTACTTTCACTCATTAATGTGACTGAGAATATGGAGTTTTAATGTGTGGAGTGTAAATGACTCAGAACTTTGAGCTCCATCATCACCAGCATATCTTCATATTATAAAATGTTTAAATGCTATTTAAACTAATCTTGTACTAGAGAAATAGAACATTGAACTAGAGCGCAATTATTAAGTAAATAGATGCACATCATTCAGTAGAATTAGATTAAAAAGTTAATTTTGGAAGTAAAAAAAATCAAATACTTTCTTGTAAATTGTACAACATTTTTGTTTTGCTTCTAAACAAAAACTTTTTCTTTTTTTTCCCCCGTTTACTTGTAGTGAGACTAAACAAAAGCACAGCTATGTAAGAGACTTTCAGTATTGTATATAAGCAGTCAGTTATAAAGCAACACTTCCAAAACTTTATCAAAATGTTGTGACGGAACCAAGCATAGTCTAAATCTGTGCAGTAATGTAGGTTAACTGTAGTTTAGTTGAAGTGCAAAGGCTCTACTTTTCTTAACACTACGTCAACAAACAAAAGCAAGTCAAAAACCTGCAGACAAGTTTGGCACTATCTCCTCTCAAAATAACAATGCTCTCTGTATCCATGGCTGTCAACATCAGAGCATAATCCTGCTTGACAAGAGCATAGACTCTACGTGACACTTCATTCACATTCCAGTCCCATCATATCATGGTCCCTGCAAACACCTGAGAGGAATCTCTGTGCAGGGCCCTGGTTCAGGAGCACTGTTCAGCAACCAATGTGTGCGTTGATAAAGTCCGCTGATGTTTGCGCATGGCTTAACCTGCATGCAGTGGTTAGGCCATTTTTTTAAAGGCATCATGCTGTATCATTCAGTGGAGTCTGAACAGGGCTGACAGGGCCACAGAGGTTCTGTGAGCTGTAATTCAAACTCTCTCACCTCCTGTGTGATGCCCACCTCACTTCTGTCAGTTCATGTCAGCCCATAAACCCTTGCAACCCCTTATGCATTTCTTACACGTTGACAAATGTTTTTTTAAGCAACATTCAGCAATACATTTAACAAAAATAATAATCAATTTGATAATAATAATATTTATTATGTATTTTAAAATACATTAATAATTATGTCTGATGTAATGTAATGTTAGAAAATTACATTAAAGGTTTGGGGACCTTTTAAATGGTAGTGGAATTTGAAATGTGTTTATAGAAGACATTAAAAAGGGGGTAAAATTAGCAAACATTGTAAAATATTGTAAAATACTGACAAGCCTTTTGTGTGTGTGTGTGTGTGTGTGTGTGTGTTTTCTCCTTTACATGGAAATTTATATGTACATGTTTATAGTCAAAATGCAATAAAAAATGTATTCATTAATAATTAGTAAGTGATAATTATTGCTGGTAAATGTATATTATTTCTAAATATTTCTAATAATAACTAAATAATAAACTATACAAACTATTATTAATAATAGTTATGTATTATATAAAATAAACATAATAATCAATACTACTACTAATGATAATAATATTTTTATTAATAACAAAACTGTCACAATACAGAGGCAAGTAGACGTACGGATCCATGTGCAAACTTTTATTGACAAACCATAGTCAGTACCGACAGGGTAAACAATGGCAATCGGGAGCATAGGAGGCAAAGAGGAGAGAATAATCCAGAGAGGGAAGCACGGGTCGGCAACGGAATAGTATAATTATTTTATATTAGACTTTACAAACATCCAATAAAAAACACTATTTTTTATATTCTAAAACTGTGGCTAAATAAATTGATCTTATTTGCTGTATATATTTGTTTAAATAAAAACAAGACCAAAAATATTGATTAAAAAAAAAAAAAACTGCCAGTGTTCTTGACACTCATTCCCTCTCCACACTGGGAACTTGAGGAGGAAGCCCTCATTACCACCATCAGCAATCATGGAGCAGCTCTTGAAGAATAATTAGATCATGTCTGAATGTGATCTGGAATGAGAACGCTTCACATGAAGGACCTCCGCCCTTATTCTGATCTCCTTAGAGTCAAATGAAAGCGGTACTATTTTAATGCGGCAGGAAAGCCTTGCGTTCACTCACACATCTGCACCAAATGCCCAGGGCTGAATGCATTAAGTAAAACCACAGCAGCAGCGTAGTATTGATCCTTCACACAAGCTGTTGCTCCTAAGGGAATTGATAAGAATCATTTTGAAAGAGAAGTAAACCTTGATGATTGTAATCGGGAGATATTATCATTGATTTTTCCGGCCTTTATTCCATTGTGTGCCAAATAAAGAAGCATTTCATTGTACGGTGGCTCTCCTCTTCCCCTATCCCACTCATTAAATAGTCCATACTGCTGTGGCCTTTTCACTGGAGGCACTATTGATATGCACCCTGCCCTGCGAGTCTACACACCTAGATTATCCAATAACAGGTTACTTTTCTGCAGTGCTGCATTTCCAGAATTTAATTAAAACTATAAATTAATAAGTCTAATAGGACCTGCATAAATCCTACTGCACAGCCAAAGTCTCCTTTAATTCCTTCCTGATCTCTTTAATATAAGATTACACAGTGACTAAGAGGGCCTGCATCCTGACGTGTTTTGAATTAGGCTGCATGTACCTATCAAAGCGGGATGTTTATGTCTGATGCTGCGTCTGGGCCAGGAAGCCAGTCGACTGATGGGGTTTAAAATGGAACCATTGTACTACTGCGGGTACTCAATTAATAATGTCAGCTGGGCAAATCATAGCAGTGTACTTTTGAAGATCATTATATTTGCATCTATCACATCTTCAGGCACAAACAAAACATTGCTCAATTCATTACCAAAACTCGCTGGACATTTAACAAGCTCATATAAAATGAAGAATGAATACTTTAAGAATCTTCAGATGCACTGGTAATCAAATTCTTATTAATATTAATTCTTCTTATTATTAATTAATAGGACTATTTTTAAGTTGAATGGCTGCAACACACAAAAGTTGGGAATAGTAAAAGTGAAATGGTTAACTCTTTTCAAACTGTTTACCAACTTCCATACAATAAAAAAATGCATTAAATCCAGAGAAATTCCAGTATGTATACACCAAGGCAAAACACCTCAGTTGAATGTTTGTGACCTTTGAGTCCTCAGATGCCGTAGCATGAGAAACCTTCATGCTGCGGTGTCAAATATAGCCACATGGGCTCTGGAGTACAAAGGAAAACTGTTTTTATTTATCACAAAAGGCTGCTACATTACGAAATGCAACTTGAATCTCTGTTACACAAGGAGAAATATTGAAATCAATTCTAGGCATCAGAGGGTTCTCTGGACCGATACTCATCATAGATTGCCCAAAATACAGTAAAATGCATGCGGTGCTCAGGTGAGCCTACAATTGCGTTTGAGGGAAATGCACATCAAATTGTCAGTCCTAAAGACAAAAGGGACCATCCAGATTTTAATCAGTGACAGGTGCAAAACAAATGCTTGTCATATGGGTGCAAAACAGCATGAGTGACTTGCATGTGTGAAAGTACCATTGACATGGAGGTATATATATCATTTTTCATGGGACGTCCACGATTATTGGATCAAGACAATAGCATGTCTCATTGTACATGTGCTAAAATAGCAAAGTTTCATAGAAATGCTTAGATGGCCAGCAGATGGGTCTTCTGAAGGAAGAAAATGTCTTAAAAAGGAGACTCACACAATACAGACTAATGAGCAGCTAAAGTTTTGTGTCATGGCTAAAATGTGTCATTAAAAGGGATGGTTATTAAGAAATGATGGAAATGTGCCTGTCCCAACCTTTTTTGAAGTGTGTTGTACCCCTAAAAATCTAAATGTGTTTACTTGAATAAATTAGTTGTTTCCCCTTTTCTGAAATTGAGAATTATAAATGATCATTATTAATGACATTATAATTCTTATTATTGAGGTTTATAAGGCAGAATGCCAAATGTTACTTTATTTAATATGTATTATATATTAAATAATTATACTACTATAATATACATAGTAAGGTGATAATTTTAAATGTTCATTATGAATAACTCAAGTGACATAGGACTATAATAGCATATTTATACAGTGTAAAAATGATTGCTGTGATTCACAATTTAAAATTCAACATTATAATAAGTTAAGCCTTATATCAACAACAAAAAAATGTTTGTGTTTAACAGAAGATCAGTTAACTATCTTAGTTGAGCTGGATATTTAACTCAGCAACACCGGTATGCTTGCTTACCTTCTTCCACATTACTACATCTTAACAAAAATTTAAAAAAGAAAAAAAATACAAATAAAAACATTAGCAGTGAATGAACACGCTGCCATCTAGTGGTCAGTGGAATACCTTAGCTAAAGTCACTACAGGTTCAAGCTAGAAAAAAAAATGCATGCTCTCTTAATTGCAGTACATCCAAAACAAGACTAAATGTTTCTCAGTAAAACAACGAGTTCATTTGTTACTAAAATGTGAATGTTTAGGTCAAAACGTAAGTCTGAAGGGATCTACACATACAAATATTTTTTGAAGAGACTACAAAATGGCAGTACTTTTTATTTGCCATTTATTCAGGAAACATTCACTCTGAAAAACAGAGGTTTAATTTTGTGTTCTGAGTGGCCTATGATTTCCTGTGAGGTCAATGAAACCCTGACAGCTTTAATAGTATACCTACCACAACACCTTCATTTATGCATGGCGGGGTGAAAAAGCCACAAACAACTTGCCACAAAAATAAGCCTGTTTCAAGGTTAGTTAAATCATGCCTCCGGTGGAAAAGCAGCAGTAATCAGGATGGATTATATCTGAAGCAGGCCCGGGGGTAGCGTGCATCTCTGAGCATATCACCTGAGCTGTGCACTGGCAGCCTCTGACAGCAAGGGTCAGCCTCACCTCCAGAGACCCGGTCAGTGTCACCTTCAGCAAGCACTCAGCCATGTGTCTGATCTGGGATCCAGCTGGCTACCCTGCCTGACCTCCACTGCCTGATCAGAGCGAGGTTCAGACACCTGAAACAAGTCTCAGGGTCATTTAGAAGGTCAACGAAAGAGTCCAGCGCATAAAAATGCTCCACCTACAAGTCCTAACCTTTGAGTCTCGAATCAAAGCTCAAAAAAATAATCTATAACAAAGGCTAAAGTTCACATGAAGTTACAAATTACTTGGAGCCAAAAATCACATATTGGATTCTATTATACGTGACACATTTGAAAACAGAATCTAGCAGAAATAAGGTAAGTACACACAAAATCAATAACTCTGTAAATGTACTCAATATGCTGAGCTGTGAAAGGGTTTCAGCAATGCAAACCAATTTGTTCTCATTTGCACATCTCACCCAATATGAAATAAATGTAAATTTATTTTATGTTGAAGTAAATGCTGCAGCTTTATAGGATTTTTTGGACAAGCCCTGAGGCCCCAAGAACCCCAAGCAAGAGTATCGTTAACAAGCGTACCAGCCTTCTACATGTGCACAACACACAAATAGCTTTATAGCTACAATCTTTAAAAAAAAAATCTTTTTTTTTTTTAAAGAAGGCATTTAGACTGCTACCTTGCTCTCACATTGCCAGAGGGTTTTTAATCCCGAGTTCTATTTAACAGCAACACGTTTTTCTATAACTGCAGTGTAGTAAGGCATTTATTACTGAAACAAGAATTGGTTTGTTTGGTTTGATATAGATTTACATTATGGTCGAAAGATGAATCTCAAAACCACAGTCACTGTTGGCAAGGGTTCAAATTTCCAAAAGATGCTGGAAAACTGAAGAATCTGCAGGACATGGAGGATTTTTCTGAAGAACAATGCTACGTTTAACTGTTCAGGACAAACAAGGAACTCATGAACAACAGTCACAAGAAAAAAATGTTGTAGAGCATCAGGGAACCACACACAGGATTAAGAACTAATGAAGTGGGGGTTGAAGAACAAACTTTTGAGTGGGGGTTATTTTAATAATGTTTGCAATTTTTTTGTCATGTGGACTATATGTAAACATCTTGTGTGTAAAATATCTTACCCAGGACAGTACTAATTTACAAAATAAAATGCATTTTGTATAATTTCTCATATTTTGTTCAGATTTATGAGTGATACTTCAGTCATTAAAAATATTTTAAATATACCTGTATCTGATATCTTTATGTTGTTTCTATATTAGTTTGAAGATTGCATGTAAAATTAAAGTATATATAGTATAATTACAGTATTAAAGTATATTTAAAATCCCTAACGTTAGGTGGGATTAATCAAGTTTAATTTCAGGGGGAAAAAAACAGCAATTTATTTATTCATTGGATTTGCAATTTGATGAGAATAGATGTAAGAACTTAACTACAAAACATCACTTTAAGTGCTTCATTCCATCCAAACCCACTGAATCCACCCACATGAAGACTGTGAGAAGGTCAAGACTGTGAGCAGTCTCTTGATACTTTCAAAGTAAAGTCTTAAGTCCTCAAAGATAAAAAACAAACTGATCAAACACATATTCATTATATTTGTGTGACCATTTTGGAAATAAGCTGCATTTAAGGGGAAAAAACAAATTACCAGATGTTCATTAATTTATGATGACATGCAACAATCAACCTCTTACTCATCAAATACAACTAAAACCAAATCTTCAGCCAGAAATTTGCCCTTTTTTTAAATTGAAGTTTGTTTTCTTTCCCCAGATTTACATTTATTTATTTTTTTTAAAGAGCAAAAATATAGATCTGAAGGAGCGGTTTTCATTCAATTTTTGTTATTGCCTCATCACGCCTAGTTAATAACTTAATACATAACTACAGAAACAAACTACAGTTTCTCATCAGACAATGTTTATTAAAGAGAAAAGGCATTTTTAAATTCAGACATTTCTAAAAAAATGGATTCTGTCCTATTAAAATAACTGATAAAGTTAGTGAAAACCCACAAAATGCCTAAAAACAGTTACATAACCCAAATGAATAAATCCTAGATTACGGCCTTGATCTCAAAAAGCTGTACGTGTCAATGATATTCTTATATGAACCATTCTTATACATAAACCCAGAAAGCTGATCATAACCATGCATTTCAAGCAACTCTTTCAGATTTTCTACAATAGTCCCACAGTCCCACAAAGGAGCGTGTCATGATTTGGATATCCAACAAAACTTCCTTTTGGCATTTGTTAAGACCTGAAACACTTAATGCTTATGATTAAGTTAAATCTGAATGATTTTAAGGACAGACAGGAGGGAATAACTTCAAAAACACGCAACTCCAAACCAAGCAGCTGAAATCAGTCCATGTGAAACACTCAAGAGTCCATCTTCTGTAAAACAGCACGCAAAGTTAATTAATCGGAAAGCGTAAATATAAAGTGCTTTTGTATTCACTCAGTTCTTGTGCTCAAGAAAACCCAATGTCAGTTTTTAGAGCAATGTCAACACGTCAGAAGGCTGTTGATGGTCTCAGAGCTTTTTCATCAGGACTCTTTAAGCCATTACCATCCAAACATATACTCCATTGCTTTCGATACAAAACTGTCATCCTTTTTTGGTGTCTGTTGATCTGATACAACCTATGAATCAGAACAAAACAAAAAAGCAAGCACTTCAAACATTATGTTTTTTAAATGATTCTTTACAGCAGATTTTAGTTTGATGCCCAAATAAATGACATTTACACCGTTTCCATTATTCAAAATAATATTTTCACAAATAAGAAATGGTTTGGCTAGATTCTTTTGTCAAAAGAAAGTTATTTATAATTATTGACATAATAATAATAATAATAAAATTATAATTTTATGTATTTATGTATTTATATTTATATGTATTTGTATTTATATTTATATATATTAAATATATTTATATATTTATATGTATATGTATTTATAACTTTATGTATAATATTTATCCCCAAATCTGAAATCCTTAACCTTTGTGGTTTCATAATATGCTCCTCCATTCTTAAAAGGCAAAAAAACAGCTAATTTTTCCACACAATCTCAGCATTATCAAATTCATTATTAATTATTTATTTATGTTTATTATTTAGTTCAAATAATTTGTATGGTTTGAAGAGCAGTGTGAGTGTGAAAGGTTACTGGTCAAGCATACCTGGTAGTCACTGCTGGATGCCTTGTAAGCAGCACTGAGGGGTCTCATGACAGATCGGGGAGTTGATAGAGGGTGACTGGGGGTGCCGGGAGCCTTCACCGGGGGTGTGAACACTGAACTGGAAGCACTGCTTTTTTCCGAACTCTCCATTACACTCTGCGAAAAGAAATAAATAAATAAATAAAACACAATGTAACATTGTTACAATTACATCCAAAAGAAATATCACTTTTGTGCTTCTCACCTTATCGATACAAGGTTTGACGCCAATCATTATGGCTTCTCCAAATATCTTTCCATCTTTGCTTAGAGCTTTACGTGCCTGCAGTTTCGACTGATACTGAACGTGCATCCAGTTGCCTGTGTTAGACATCTGTAAACCAAAGAAAGAAATTTCTATACAATACAAATCTTATATAAAACAGACTGCAGTGATTAAACGTTGCCTGTACTAACCACGTGTTTTAATATGTTTCCATACTGTGCAAACTGTAAAAGGATGTACGATGCAGATGCTGGAGGGAATCTGTGTGCAAAAATAAATAAAATTCATGCCACATGTAGAAGTGGACAGCATAAAACCTGACACATCACATCTGCCTTCCTGAACAAATAAATAATCTAAACTCACCCAAAAACTGTGACCCAGGTGTCGTCTAGCTGGTCTTCTGAAGACAGAGCATCTCCTTGCGTGAAGAACGGATCTACTTGAGCAGGGGAAAGTGTTGTTTTCCTTTGCTGCCCCACGGGGCTAAACAAATTAGAAACTACAGGACAAGAATAGAAACTAAGGCATCTATTTTTTGAGAGAACACCTCATTCGATAAGAAGTCATTAAAAAAAGGGATTTTTTTTTTACCTGTTCCTGGTGTCCCTGGTAGACCAGACAATGGTGTGTGTACTCCAGCAAATTGCTGTGAAAAATTAATTTATAATCTATGGACAAAATCTCAATAAACACATGAAGATGGTTCTTATTACTGTTAGGGCAAGGTTTAACAAAATCAATGGTCTAATATGACTGCAAAAAAAATAACTACACAGTGGCTATGTTTATGCATCCGGTCCCATTACTCACTAATGACTTTGCAAGTCAATCAATCTTATTTTGTATGATAAACAATAACTGATTGCAATAAAAACTAATTCTAAATAAATTAGCTATTAAATGTATCTGCATGTCCCTCTATGAACACAGGACATGTGCTTTAAACTCAAATTAAGGCATTAATTGTCTCACTTGTTTGCGAGCAGCGAGAGGTGACATTGCCACAGCAGAGCCATTGAGGTCA
This sequence comes from Enteromius unitaeniatus, assembly GCA_032359435.1. NCBI lineage: Eukaryota > Metazoa > Chordata > Actinopteri > Cypriniformes > Cyprinidae > Enteromius > Enteromius unitaeniatus. Next base: position 6,636,198 of record JAUMHI010000048.1, on the reverse strand, counting down.
TCATAGATGCTTCTGACTGGAGGGGCTCCGCTCTTGTCTTTAGGCGTTGGGACTACCGGCTGTGGAGGAGACCAACCTAAAGGAGGAGAGCATCGAACGTCAACATATTCATATTTCCTTACGGCTTTAGCAAAACGCAGTAAAAGGATCATGTTTACCAGACAGAAGAGGAGACCTTGTTTCTGCCCCACCTCCTGTCAACCCAAAAGACCTGGGCTGAGGTGTGACAGGAGCAGGCAGGTCCCCCATCAGAAACCCAGGTAAAAACTGTGCCCCAGGCTTGGGGGAGGTTGGAGAGCCGAGTGTCATTGGTTCAATGCCTGTTGTTAGACACAAAAAGTGGTCAGTGAGATATATATTTAATACTTCTTTTGAATTACAGTCTAAAGCCTACACTTGCTTTTAAGAGCTAACGCTACGTGCGGACAGTTAAGAACATCTACAATTCACTACAATTTTAATATACGTGAATGTTTTTACTCTAAATATGAAATACCCGCATCACCTGATAATGTAGGATTTGTTCTAAAGCCGCTCAAACACATGCTGTATTGCACCGCTCACATTAGCACAGCCACATTTACGCACAAACTGATCCAAAATATCAATAAATAAACACAGGCCTGCTGTAAAGCATGACGACTTACTCTGGATGTCCATACTGGGTCACTATCTCGACAGCCACGGATGGAAGATTAGCTGTACCTTACCAAATAAAAAAAGAGTGCAAAATTTTTTTGAACCAGACGGAAGTGGCGCGTGCTCTAATGACGCAGACTCGTTGCACTTCCGCTGTCAAGAGACCAGCTCGCGCTTCTGTCGCGCCCCTGCAGGAAAGGACCTGAAACTGATTTTTATGCTTGGAACCAAATTCAGGCTTTTACTTTTTCTCACCTGGATTATTGTAATGCCCTGTATACCGTTTTTGGTAGGAAGTGCAAAACAATATCTAAAACTACGAGATTAAAATCGTAATATTTTGAGATTAAAGTCGAAATGTTACGAGAATAAAGTTGAAATACTACGAGATGTTTCAAGAATTTAAATAATTGTAATTAAAGTTATATGTTTAATATAGTGTGCTTGCAAATGACCCGGATTGAGAGAAGGCCACCGGAATTTAGGCATATTGCTTTATGTTACTGGGATGAGAACTCGCGGAAACCACTTCATATCACGACATTTATTAAGAGTCTGAACAGGGACAACTTTTGATCTTCACATCAGCTCACACAATCAGTCGACATTCCTCTGGGGGGCACTGTAGCTCTCTTATTTAACGCTTTTTAATACAAAAAAAGACTACAAAGACTGCAAAGACAGCTTTATTATTATTATGGGTTATTAGCAGAAATAATATTTCATGTCTTCCATTGGATTCGTTATTTATAGTGCGCCACTCAATAGCAATAAGATTTGTGATTCAAATTAGTTCAAATTAATGTTTTTCCTCTTTGTTTCAAGTGTATAGCAAGATATAAAAGTGAAGCAGCATCAGAAAGGCATGGAAAACGGGCTATAGACTCATTTATAATGAAGTCTCATTGTAATCTTTCTGATATAAGTCAGGCTATAATATATATATATATACACATATATATACATATATATATACACATATATACATATATATATATGTCATGTTATAATATACATATTGTTTGTTATTTTGCTATAAAACTAGCAGATTATGAAAGCAGACACTTTAATCTCGTAGTTTTAGATTATTATTTTTCTTTTTGGTGGCACAAAAACGCCGTCGTAGGATACACTTAGGTGAGAAATGCTGCAAATGGGTTGCCAAATACGTTCTAAATTGGTGCTTTACATTTTAAAACCAAAGTGAAGTTAAAGTTATGTGTTAAGTAATATCTAGTTTAACTCATTTTTAGGAACTGTATAGTTTTTTCTCTCCTTTTTGCGTACATTTAAATGCTGTATTGCTGGTTTCACATTTTTCAGGTTAACTGTTTTACACTAAATGACCTGAAGGTGTCACTCTTTTTCCACTGGATGGCTTCATTCCCATCCAGGACCTCCCAAAGTAAAGGAGCATTTATCTGCAAAATTAAAAGTTAATTAAGTTTTTCCACTATTTGTCCTTAGTTCATATCCATTTTAGGGCTATATACGTGCATATCATTTAATATAATATTTCCACTGATTTTTTTTTTATGTTGATGTAATTTTGAGGCAGGCCTAATAAATTCTTTATAGAAGTCTATATGTAAACTAATTAATATTATGCAACTCCAATCAAATTTTAACAGTAATTCTGTATGAAAATGACATCTTCATAAAGGGTAGGCTAAATATATAATTAATTCCTAATGCTTAGGAAATTCAGTTCTGGTTAGCCAGTTAATTTCTGACTTTGACTGCATCTTATTATTTGCATTATAAAATAAATTACATTCAAGTTTTAGATTATTAATTTGCTTTATTTTTTTTAACAATCATTATCCTGTTGGAGATGGAGAGCTGCTGGATTCTGATCAGTGCACATGACTGGATTATATCCTGCCAAAGGAAGTGTGCATGGTAAAAAAATAAAAAGGTTTTGAGAGCAATGCTAAGTATTCATTAGTGCTCAATGATTTATATCAACACTAACTATGTCTCTCTAGAAAAAAGAGACAGAGGGAGTAAGAGTTTTCTATTAAATGACTGAGCTCATATCCCCTGGAGCAACGCTGAATATATGATGCCAGTCATCTGCATCCAAATAAAGAGAGAAATGCTATCTCTGTTTAAACCCATTAAGCAAATTGCCATATTTGAAAGATGCATTTGTCTTTTTATTTTGATTTATTTAAACAAATTGACACCCAGAGGGCCTTTCCTTTATAAATCCCAACATGTTGGGTGATGTTTCAGAATAGCATTATGGCATTTTCTGAAGCCCATTTAAAGGTTAACTCATGTAATAAAGCATTTATGTTGCCATAGAACTTCATTTATTTCACATCTGTTCAGTGACTCTCATTTATTCTCACAAGGTATATCATCTTCAGTAGTTCTGAATGCCATGCCACACTGATTCTTCCCTGGGAAAAGTCTATTATCAAGGAGCGAGATAAAGCTGAGGTGTAGATGAAGCTGTCTGATAATAAGAATGCAAACAGCTTGCTCTCTGTGACTTATACCAGCCAGTGGCAGCCTTGCCTTTATTACTCTGCCATATTCCATGTCATGCTCTTGGACTGTCTCACAATAATGAGCGCTTTTTGACCTCGGTAAACTGTGAAACTGGCTGCTTACTGTGTATTACACCTTTACAGAGCTGACAAAGAACTCAAAATGACTAATAAAATGAAGGTTATGCTTGTGGAATATGATAAGCTGTTTTAGATGACAAAAATATCAGCAAATAGCCTACAGGCAATATTCCCTGTATTGTTAAAGACAAGGTGAACTGTTTTCTTAGTGTAAATGAGAGTTTTTACTGTGGGACTTTAAGTGATCTGTTCATTTAAGACTTGCAATACTGGCCACAGCATCATCTGTATGGTAAGTCATCCATGACCAGTGTTTTACTTCTGACAATAAAAACTGCTAAAGAACATATGTCAAGGTCGGCTGGCTGATCCCCATACAGTCAGCAGAGTGAAATATCAGAATCAGAAAGAGCTTTATTGCCAAGTATGTTTGCACATACAAGGAATTTGTTTTGGTGTCACAGCTTCCAGTACACAGAGACAACAACACAAAAAAGAATAAAATTAAAACAAAAAATAAATAAAATAAATTGAATGTACTGGTGTGCTATGGATAAAATATAAATAATATTAAAAAAAAATGATTAGAAACAAGTACGTAGGACTATGTGATATTTAAGTTTTTCTTTTTTAATAAATCTGAAAAAAATGTCAACAATTCTGTGTTCTCTGTCAATATGGGGTGCTGTGTGTACATTAATAAAGGGAAAAAATGAACTTAAATGATTTTAGCAAATGGTTGCAATATAACAAAGAGTGAAACATTTAAGGGGGTCTGAATACTTTCCATAACCACTGTATGCTTTGAACAGTCACACAAAGTTTCGAAGTTGGCATGAAGAGGAGACTTTTCTTTGGACCAGGTGGAAGTTCTGAGTTTTATTCTTACGGTTTCATTCTTTATTCTTAGTTTGGAAAGCACAACTCAGGAACATACTTTGTAACCTAAGCAATACTTTGTAACAGATGCCACTCTGGGGTGAGCCTGGGAATCCACTCATCAAGGATTGAGGTCTCGGACAAGGGTTGGGGAGAGGTAGGACCCCTGGAGCACAGTGTGTGGCACACACACTCTTCAGGGCGACGGCCATGACAGTAAGCACAGAGGAGAGGGGTGTAGCGTCTACGGTGGTCTGCACTAGGGCCCTGGAGAGACCAGCTGTCTTTGCTCACATCAGTGGGAGGTCCGCCATGCTGGACACCAGCCTCACACACCCTCAGAAAGCCCAGGCATCTCCAAGTGCGACATCCTTGATGCTGTTAAACACTGGAGTAGCATCCAAGGTGGCTAGAGACTGTGGCTTGAACTCCGCAAAGGCTAAAGGCTCTGGTATGGCAGCCATCCTGTGCAGGGGCTGTGGGTTAGCGGCCATTTTTGCAGGGGCTCTGGGCTGGAGGCCATCCTGGGTTGGTGCTGTGACTCTAGAGTGGCGACCGTCTTGGACTGTGGCTTTGGAGTAGTAGTCATTTTGGGTGGTGGCTCAGGGTTGGCAGCCATCCTGTGCAACCATTCTAGCCGAGGCAGGACGGCACACTTGTCTGCTGATAGTGGCTGAGGCAGGGTGGCCATTTTGTCTGCTGATTCTGATTGAAGCAGGGCGACCATCTTGTCTGCTGACTGTGACTGAGGCAGGGCGGCCATTTTGTTCACTTACTCTGGTTGAGGCATGCACCCATTTTTGTGGGCAGAAGCATGACGGCCAACCTGAGCGTTGGGTCTGGCGGAGCCCTCCATCTAATGAGGATGATCCTTTTGTGGCGAAGTCATCTATAACATTGGAGGCAGGGACATGTGGATCCATTTGCAAGCTTTATTCAGGGTCAAACTGGCAGAGTCTAAAATACCGGCAAACAGAGCAATGGGGATTGAGCAGAATCAAGGTCGAGCAGGTTTCAAGGCAGGCAGCAAACAATCACAATCCAGATGTACAGCCCAAAGTAGAAAACAGGGAAAATAACCATGGGAAGGAACGCTCAGAAATGCAACACAAGGAAAGACACGACTTCGCAAAGATCTGGTGTAAGACTAATATGCAGGTGTTAATGAGAGGTGTGGATAATGAGGTGCAGGTGTATGTGATCAATTGGTGGTGTGATGATGCAATGGCTACTGGGTAGTGTAGTCCGGATAAAAGTCTGTGAGTCAGTGGTGATGTATGTTGGTTGGAGTACCCCCTGGTGGAGCCCGAGGGAACTCCAGCTGAAAATCATGACAATTATGAACAAAAATGTAGTTATTTAAACAAGCTGCATGCTGTGTTTGTCCAATCAATCTCTTGAACTGCCTAAAAGACTACAAAACATGACCCAGGATTATGCTGACCTAGAGTTTAAAATGACCCAGTGTTAATCATTTAAATGGATAGTTCCCAGACAAGTAAGAATCCTGATTTGTGTGTGTGTGTGTGTGTGTGTGTTTCCCAAAATAAAGTCTTGCAGATATAAAACAGCATGAGGGTTAGTTGCCAGAATGATGGATTATATTTTTTGGGTGAATGGTCCCTTTAATTGTCAAAAGCTCTATAAGGTATTGAACCCAGAAATCAAACTCAAACTCTTTTCCTTTTCCCCAAGAAAGACAATTACTCACAGTTTAGTGCTGCACAACATTTCATTATGCTGGACCCAGCTGCTGTGATAGGCACTTTGTAATTATGTGGTTGTAGGAGGCTCGTGATGAAGGGACACCCGGGGTCGTCCTTCTGCATGAAGCATTTAAACATGTATTATTCAGCAGCCTGGCACAGAACATTTCCAGGACCCCATCAGAGCTGAGTTGCACAGCTTTACCCTTCAACAATCCCCTCATTTAATGCAGGAAAAAATGCATTTAACATTAACAGGAGACAAATATTGATCGCTGCTCAATACATGGTAGGTTAAATATACAGACATTGTTTAAAATTCTGTATGGTCGCTAATAGCTTGCGTTTGATGCATTGAGGATATAGTCTAAAACTGTGCGTTGGACTGTGGTGGAGATATGAAAAATACTTCACAGTTATTTCCACGGACAAGCTTTTTCAATTCTTTGAAATTAAGTATTTAAGAGGGAACTTCAAGCCAGAGAAAGTTAAAAAATTTCTTCTTCTACAAAAAAAAGAAAAAGTAAGATTTTTAATATCATATGTGTTTGATATATATATATATAAATAAATACGATGGAAGCCTGTTTCTGCCACAGAATAAAACAATAAAAAAGATCATTGTGACATTTAATCTGAAAATGGAAATTTTATCTGTCAATAAAAGGGAAAGGGAAAAAGTAGCAATCACATAGTAACATGCTAAAAACAAATAGCTTATGAATGCAGCAGATTAGACTTTTTTGATTGTCTTTAGGTCTGGTGTTCGTGTAGGTGGACAGAAGAGCATTCTGTCTCTCTAGAGGTGCTTTCGTGGTTACACTTCACCCCCACCTTCCTGAACCCCTGACTAAAGGGCCCAGCTGGTTCAAGTGCAGCAATCATCTTTCATCAAAAAACTACTGTTCCTCAAAAACTACACAAATAGTCAAACATTACATGATAATTGTGGGGATTTAATTCTGCACTTTAATGCATTGATGAGCTTGAGGAGTCAAGAGGCTCCACTTAGAAGAAACTGAATCAGTGAAGCTTCTGTTTCATATGTTCCAGATTATGAAGAAGGGCACATAGGCCCTATAGAGATGAGTGTACTTCACCAAAGAAGGTCAATGCTATGACATTTCATTCAAGGGCAATCTTTGAAATGGCAGTTCTTGATTTCTGCTATAACATCAGGCATTTCAGAAAGAGCTACATGGGAAGGGAAACCCTTCACTACACAAGTAAATTTGTCTCTATTGTTTTGTTGCATACAGGTGCTGGTCATGTAAATTAGAATATCTTCGAAAAGTTGATTTATTTCACTAATTCTATTGAAGTGAAACTTAATGTATACATTCATTCCACACAGACTGATATATTTCAAGTGTTTATTTCTTTTCATTTTGATTATTATAACTGACAACTAATTAAAAACCCAAATTCAGTATCTCAGAAAATTTATTTTCATTATATGACCTGCACCTGTAATTTCAAGATGAGGTGTTTTTCACTTGAGCCTACTAATATCTTCATTAACAAAGTACGTAGTGTTTGCACAGAGTTACTTTATTAAAGGTTCTTTCTGCTTTGATCTTAAGTGGAACTACTGGTTTTTCATCAGTCTAGCAAATAAAACCAAAGTAAATGTTTGAAATTCTGTCTTGCAAAATGTAGATTGCTCACTTCTTGTTTAATTGTTGTATAATCACAATAACAATAGTGTGATATAGCTTCATTCTGGTTTTATTCAGCCTAGATGCATTGAAACAAAATCATATCATACTATTGGTTCCATGTGACAAACAAAAAAAAAGCTTATAGAACTTATATGATGGACTCTGATTTGTTAATATAATTAAACCTGAGCTTTCACAGATCAGATCAGATATGCTCCAATTTCATTAGTCTAGAGAATAGTGTGTTTTATTAAAAACTAAATCTAAATTTAATATAATTATATTATTGTTTTTCCTCTGACCTGATGACAGATAATGCCAGTGTTATTGTCTTAACATACTGTACTCCAGAACATTCCACCAAAGTGGAATCAATGTGCAGCTCTGCATATTATGAATTATGTTAGGTAATTACATACATTATAAACATTTTCTGCGCACACTGGCTCTGTTATGAATTTAATATCAATAGCTCAGGCGGGTCACTGTCCCTGGTTTATTTGTTCTGGTAGATTATGTTGTATCATGCAATTGCTTTTGTTTGCAATAGGCATTGTGCATCCCATGATGGCTTTCTCTGAAATGAAATACTACATTATCTATAATGCATTTCCCCTCTCACAAATTGCATTCTTTTAAGGGCAATTTTGGAAACACAAAGGCTGGAACTACAGTCAGTGTTGCATAATTAAAAGTTACTTTCAAAATTTACATACATAAATTGAAATGGAATGTTAAAATCTGACTTTAAAGGGATACTGACTTTAAAGGGATAAATGAAATTTTGGCATTAATCACTTACCTCCATGTTCTTCCAAATCCATACAAGCTTTTTTTGTCCTCGGGCACAATTTAAGATATTGTGGATGAAAACAGGGAGGCTTATGACTGTTCCACTGACTGCCAATTAACAACCTAAATATATGACTTTAAACCATAAATAATGACTTTATTGAACAATTTGAAAAGAGTATCCGCTGGACACACATAACATACACTGTGTCAATCATGACTGGTGTTTAGACAAATCGCACAAAATTTTATGAGTAAGGTTGTATGAATTTGTACGAATTAGCACAAATTTGCCACCTCGCATGAATACGTACAGATTGGTCAAGAGACTGTGCTGGTGCATCTGTGTGTCCCAACAGTGGTTGAACCTTTGATGGTAGATGGAATATTCAGACAATGTCTTTCATACATACACCCTGACAGTCTTATTTACAATACTTGGCACCTGGACAGTCACAAGCTTCTCAGTTTTCAACCAAAATATCTTAAATTGCATTCCAAAGACAAACAAAGCTTTTATGGATCTGGAACGACATGGGGGTAAGTGATTAATGACAAAATTTGAATATTGGGGTGGAGTAACCCTTTAAAGGAAAAGCTGAAAAATGAAAAGTAGTCATTTACTCACTGTTACTCGAAACCTGCATTGCTGTAAAAGCATGCTTGTGGGAAATATAATTATATCTAAACCTTTAGACAAATAATGCAAAAATATTTGCCTTACCATTACTGCTGAGGTTTTAACTGCCTTGAATGAAACACTATTCTTAGATATGAAAAAAAAAAGAAACTTTTGGTTTATTCATGATACAGTCTCCCTTTCGTTTTGAAATATTACCACATTCATACACTGGATTTAGGCTGAGTATAAAAGCATAACTCAATGTACTTGACATCAAAATGTTTCCCGACTTACCAACTCGTCATAAAAGAGTAAATAGAAGATGTGACTTTAGTATACTATTTTCCCTTAGGAGGTAAACACCTTTCTAATCTTGGATTTACCATCTATTCATTATTTATAGAGGTCAGTGATTTTGACAGGGAATGTTTTTCTTTGCCATTTCTCTAGAGACCCCATACAGGTGCCTTTACACTGATTAAGTTATGAGTAATGTGTAGATGCTGGAAATGCCACAGGGGTTTCCTTCGGCTGCTAGCCCAGATTTCAAAGATCAGCTCAGCTGCACAGTCAGAGGTGCGATAATGAGACCTCCTCCTGTAATATGTCTGTTAACGAGAGTTGAATTGGCATGCTGGGTGAGTGGGCTGATTTTCGAACTGGCTCCTGTGGTGACCACTCAAATGATGGGAATACAGATTCCCAGCAATGTTATGCTGCCAAGATAAGTAGTGCTCTAATGTCTGTTATAATGGCTTTATTTATGTAATTTGAATCTCTTGCATGGCTAACAGCCTGATAGCATGCAATGAATTAATCAATTTGGCAAGTTTGCAACAACTCAACTCACTTTAATAGTAGGCATTGAGGGCAATAGTGCATCGTTGTTGTTGTTTTTTTCCCATAGCCACCTAAAAATATAAAGAAAAGCTATATAACTGTAAAGGCCAATTCACACCCTACAGTGGTTGGCTGTTTGGATTTTTCGAAAGTACTACTAGAGTTTGTAAGAGGAAATAAGTACACTGTGGTTCTTAAATCTTAATAATTTGTTTTGGTGCATCGCTCATGATCAATATAAATAATGCAGTTTGGTATAGGTGACATCTGATGTCTCATATTTTAATATTAACAAACCTAAAGATTTGAGAGCTGTAGCAGGGTTTTCTGAATGTCCTTTCATGAAACATTTCACAACACAAACATCACCCTCAAACACTCAGATACCAAAGACCAACCAGACTCTTTGAAAGGCTTCTCAGTGCGCACCAGCTGTGGTTCCTATAGCAGTTTAAAAGCAGAGATCCAAATCCCCATGAGCTCACATTATACCACCAACTCCGACAAATCAGACAATGTGACCCCATTACATTCCCCCACCTTCCTTCTGCACGAAAGACAAAACTGACACCCATGAAGCTCTAAAGGGCCAGAAGCTCCCGCACTAGAATAGAATGATATAAAATTCAGCATCAAAACCCAGAGTGACTGAACCATGCTGTACAATTGTCCATACAGAGTACTGTATATGATATATTTTTGTAAGGCAGCCCAGAAGTTAGCATCCCTACGGTGCCCCGAACAAAAACCTAGCAGGATTTTACCATTGGATTATTGTTGAATTTTTCAAATTTTGTTCATCATGCTAATCTTCAGAGATATATATAACTTTCATGAATCTTGAAGCCTAAATATAATCAATCTCCATAAGTAAAAAAGCTACACATACAGTGCATTGCATGAATTCAATGTCACCATCATTAAGCTTCCGACAACACATTCAGTCTTTATTCTAAAACATTTTCCTCGAATAGTTTGCAAGAGCGTGCTTGGAAACATGATGAGGCTATAAAAGTAACAAACGTGTTCATGGAGTCAAATGTGCTAAAATACTAACTAGGTTCTACAAAAACACGTAACTCATGCAGCACTGTGACTCATTTACTTATTCAGCACTCGTTGCATGCCAATATTCTCCCTGAGAAAATCAATTTCAAAGATATTCAAAATATTCAAGATATTTAATTGAGTTTTATGACAATATTTTGCTTTAAGAGCTAGAGGCTGTCAGTGACGCAGACGGGACAAAGAAGGTAAGTGAATAACAATATATTTATTTGACAGAATGAATTCAGGAACCAGTCTTTGAGACGCGAGTAATATAATCACAGCTTGGATAAGTTGTGTCAACGGAGACTGTTAATGACTTCCTTTTGTCTTGAAGGTGACGGAGCCGATGAAGCACATAGAGACAGAGATGAACAAATGACCACAACCACACACCACAGACTTCAGAGGAACAGAGAGGGAATCCTGGGAACGTGGAGACACACAGAAGAGCGAGAAGAACACTGTAAGAGAAAGTAGGTAAGTAATAGTGTGAGTCCACTTTTGTAAGCACAAGCTTGGACAATGACTGCTGTGAGGTGTGTGGTTTTATGGGCTTGTAATCAGGGTGGTGAATGGAGATCAGCTGGTGGTGGCAGGTGCAGGTGATTAGTATTCAGGTGAGCTCAAACGTCGTGAGGGAGTAAGGGTGGAGCCTGGCGTGGATGTAACAGTCAGAGGCTTTTATTTAAAAGTTAACCAAAATTACAAGAGCAACTACAAATACAAGCATTCATTCATGTCCATCCTTAGCCATTTTATGCAATCAGCGATGGAGCTGACCCTTTGTTTCATCTGCTGATTGAAGTTAATATTATTTTTAGCAGGTCGTAGGGTTTAAGTGTAGAGTTGTCCATTTCTATCTTTCATTCACATTCATTGTAAAGCACTAACAATGAGGCTATAACAGAAAGCAATGCACACAGTTAGGTCGATATATATTTGGACACTTTTTTGACTGCTGACCAAAACATATTCAAGTTACAGTTTTGTAATAAATAAGTGCACACTCTGAATTTTAATTTGAGAGCATTTCCATCAAAATGGAAGAAAAGGTTAACAAATTAAAGCTCTTGTAATTTCTGTTCAAGTCCTATGCATGTTTTTCAAATGTAATTTTTGTGAATTAAAGTTTAAAGTCTGCACTTCAATTTCATCTTGATTGTTTTATTTTTAAATCTGTTTGGTGGCAAACAAAGCCGAAATTATAAAAACTGTGTCAGTGTCTAAATATATATATGGACCTAACTGCATTTGTAAAGTCAGAGAAAGGCATTCTAATGGCTGAAGGTAATATTGGAAAAACTGCCATAGCCTAGAATCACTCTCTGTGTGTAAATACCACTATCCATGAATAAACCAAGGTAAATTTGTATGTATATGGCCCATTAACAGCAGATGGCATTCACTCACATGACTGCCCAGTGATCAGTCCCTGTCTAAACACTTCAGGGCAAAGTCACCTCCCTACCCACACAGCTACTAAAGTTAAATTTACTGAAGAAAGCACAGCTTTGGAAGCTGTCAAGCCCAATGGTGCTAAAGAGATGTATAATATCTGGAGAAAGCTATTTGTTAACATACATAAAACATCTCCCTGGTAGACTCTTCTGAGTTGTGGTTTAAAGGACAGCAAATGGGCCCATTTTAATCTATATTTAATTACTTTGCTTTTAATTATTATTATTTATTATTAATCATATTCAATTTAATCGACTTTAAGTGCATAAGGTTTCCAGATAATCTTTTAAACTTTCAATCTCTTTCACTTCCAGAGTCATTGAAGCTGTAACTGAAGCTTTACACTTAGCTATCCTCAATTTGCTTGTTTTATTGTAGGGACAACAGAGTAACAGTAGTACTGTGGCTAGCAATGGGAAGCAAGCTATTTTGTTGTTGTTTGTAAGTTTAATTATTTTTAATATACAAATATTTTGTCAACTGAGATTTTTAAAATCCTCAACAAAAATATTTTAAAAAATATATTTCTGGCTGCTTGAATTTAATTGCTGTTTATCTTTATATTTGTACCGGTATGTTAGTGTTTTCTCAGCTGCTGGCAGACTGGACATCACGACATCCAAGAACAGATTAATTATGGAACTGAAGACTGAAATATCCTCTCTGACGTCTCCATCTGCAGTGCTTACTTCACTGAGTCTTTGCAACAACGTTTGCATAATGTCCTTTTTTTCTTACAAAGGTTACAGACTTATTTCTGGACACTGCCAAAACATGATCCCAGCTGCTCTCCCACTTCCTACAGAGATTTAAAAGATCCCACACTTCAGAATCTTAGTAATCTCAGTAATTTTTGCAATAGTAACTTCATTACTATTTTTGTTTAATATCATGTGTAAATAATCTAATAAAAAAATCTAAATGTCAAGGTTTTATGGGATAATGTTATGAAGCAGTTTGATCTTAAAGATGGAGACTGAGCAATGGAACATACACAAACACTGACAGTAATACAATTTTGCATTTCAGACCAAATTCAATTAAATTCTCAAATCTTGTGGATTTTCACAATATTGTTTCAAAGCAGCATTACAGAAAATGCTAAATGAAAAAAATTTTCAAAAAAATTTTACAGACACTGATACATTACACAGATTTTAAGGTGGCAAAAAATATTGCACCTGATGATAAGTGATTCCCAATTAAGAATGGTTAAATCTACGAAATGCATCTTTTTTTAATAAAAACCAATTACTGAACCAGTCATATTCTAAAATTGCTGTAATGTGAGTTTGCATCTTGCTAAAGATCCCGGCATTTTGGTTTTAGAACAGATCTGATTAGTCATGTACTACATCAATGTGACATTCATACATTTTGAGTTAAAGCTAGATACATTGCATCTGTTGCGGTCCTATGTTTTACTCTGCTCATTTGACATCCACTGAAATATTTTCACTCTCATTCGTCTCATAAGTTATTATAGCTTTTCTGTTAATGGTTTCACTATTGGGCAGGCTTACTTCTTCCCTAAAATCAAGTCCTTTCACCAGTACATTTGGCACATGGGAACTTAAAAAAGTCAATTTGACTAGAGAGCAATGTCTAGCCTCCCTAGAGCCTCTCTAAAGCAAAGAACTGTTAGACTGACTATAATACGGATATTAAGGGCACATATCTAAATGGACATGACTGAAAGCTGTTCATTTCTCACCATAGGTCCTCTGTCCTCATCCTATGAAATATGCTTCTAGGAACAGCCTCTGAACCTGTGATCCAGGTGTGCCCTGCCTATGGAATAAAAAATAAAATAAGGTTTAATCACCCTCTTTGCCACAGTTCGCTGCTCTCCCATATCCTATTTCACAGTTCAGTGATATCAAACCACTGTGGCTCCAATTTCAACCTAGAGGACTACAGAGGGGTATGTTTAAAAGGCCACATACTCTCATGTCTTCAGTTCACACACTTATGGTAGCTATGGGTCAAAAAATTGTACAGTATGATATAGGACTGGTAAAACCCATTGTAATCTTAAAGGAACTGAAGTGCTTCTGTGGCAGCACATCCTCCTGAAGGATTTACTGGACCACTAATCAGCCCACTCACGAGAGCCACTGTTCTGCTAAAACTTCCAGATCTAAACAACCTACACATTCCCTTCTAAAATAAACATGTTTTCACACCAATTTATACATCTGGAAGGAAAAAATCGCATTACTTACAGTATCTATATGTAGACACAATATTGCTAGCTTGTATTTTTGCTTCGCCAAACAAAGCCACCAAATAATTAACCTTTGCTTCTCTAAACAAAACAGCACTGTTTTTTTTAAATTACACCATTTAAGAATAAAAGCTTTCAAAATGCTACAGTAATATACATTAGACTGACTTAATTTTTCAGAGATCAGAAAAATAAAAATGGATATTAAAGGCAGGGTATACGATTTTCAAAAATGCTAATGTAACCAATCAGCAGTAATGGGTATGTCTATGCATATGGCCCGTGTAAATATCGTATCAGCTTTCCAGCACTGGAGAGAACTCAAGGAGTGGAAGGCCTGCGATCGGACACAGAGGTTGTTTTGTTTTTTCTTGATTGGCGAGTTACACTGGACATGATAAAGCAACCGTTGAAAATCATTTGAAATTTATGTAAGCGTGTAATAAATAGAAAACGGCAGCAGTTTTCTGTCTGAGATTTTGATTTAAGTTAGCATCCCAATATTACCATACCTGCAGTGAAGCATGGGGCTGGGGTTTTTATGTACAGGGGACAGGACAACTGCACTGTATAAAGGAGAGGATGAACGGGGCCATGTATTGTGACATATTGGGCAAAAACCTCCTTCCTTCAGTCAGAGCATTAAAGATGGGTTGTGGCTGGGTCTTTCAACATGACATTGAGCCAAAGCACACAGCCAGGAAAACCAAGGAGTGGCTCCGTAAGAAGCATATCAAGGTTCTGAAGTGAGCTGAAACTCTTGCTCAGCGACAGCCCCTAAACCTGACGGATCTAGAGAAGATCTGTATGGAGGAGTGGGCCAAAATCCCTTCCTGCAGTGTGTGCAAACCTGGTGAAGAAGTACAGGAACCGTTTGACCTCTGTAATTGTTAACAAAGGTTTCTGTACCAAATATAAAATTTTTTTGACTCAAGTGATCAAATACTTATTTAACACAGTAATTCCCAAATAAATTGTTTAAAAAAATCATACAATGTGATTTCTGGATTTTTCTTTTTAGATTCTGTCTCTCACAGTTGAAATGGACCTATTCATATTCCCCATTCTCCAGCTGGCTTTTAAGAAGCTATTTCAAGAATAAGAGTCAGTCTTGAGACTCACTTTATAACATTTTGGGGGCTCGTCCGGGATATTAAAGATCCCGATGTTTTTTTTTTTCTGTGGACATTGGTATTGTTGTGCTCCAGTGTGGTCCTGAATGGGCAGGGCAGAGTAATGATGTAGCTGAGGGTGAGACGGAGGTTGAACCTAAGGTTGTGTTACCACCCTTTGATCCCATATCACCTGCCTCGACTGATTCAATAGGAGATGGCAGACTTAAGTCTGAACCATAAGAAGGGTATGCAACAGACCTACCTAGAGTTTGCTTGTGAGAAGAGCTTATTATTTGACAAATGGTGTACAGCCACTAAGACAATGGATGTTGCTGAGTTACGTGAACTTATTCTACTGGAAGAATTCAGGAATTGTTTGCCCGAGCATATTAAGGTACATCTGAATGAACAAAAAGTAAATTCCGTGTCCCAAGCCGCTATTAATGCTGATGAGTTCATGCTTACAAATAAACCTGTATTCTCTTTAGCTCGCTCTGGAACATTTACAGTGTCTCGTCCTAAAACATCTGTGACATCGTCTGCCCATTCCTCTCCTCGCCGTGCTCCGGCTAAGACAGAGCACGGAAAGGAGATGAGAGAGTGTTACTATTGTCATAAAGTTGGTCACTTGATTTCAAAAAAATTTACTTAAAAGTAAACATGCACGACCAACCAGTATTGGTCTAATTCAGTCAACAGTCTTGAATAGACCATTATTTCCAGAAAAGCAGGTGTCCACAGTGGAGCCATTCAGGTTCCTGGGCACCACGATCTCTCAGGACCTGAAGTGGAACACTCACATTTACTCCATTGTGAAAAAGGCCCAACAGAGTTTATACTTCCTTCGCCAGCTGAAGAAGATCTTCCACTGGAGCTGCTGGTACAGTTCTACACCTAGGAATCGTTGGCAACTGCTCAAAAGACTATGAAACAGAGATATGACAAGAAGGCAATAGCTCGTGAGTTTAAAACCGGAGACCAGGTATTAGTTTTGTTACCCATTGTTGGATCCGCTTTGTCTGCGAGATTTGTTGGTCTGTATACATTTGAGGAAAAATTGAGTGACACCTACTATGTTATCCGTACACCTGAAAGACATCGAAAAACAAGGATTTGCCATATTAACATGCTAAAAGCTTACCACCTACACCAGACAGCATATGTCCCAGTTGAATACGGTTGTGAGGGATCACAGTGAATCAGACACATAAGATTCGATCAGGACATTAAAACATAAGTAGCCGAATTCCACAAAGAGCCCTCAACAGCACAGGATGTCGTAAATACCCTTTCGCACACCCTGTCGTAAGCAGATCCAACAGACATTGTCACAGAACAGCTTGCAACATTAACACAAAAGAATACATATTGAGAATCCCAACTCAGGAAGGAGATTGTCAATATTGTGCAAATAACCAAGATAGTGGTCAAAGACACAGGACATCATTATCATCATTATCCTTACATGGGCAAAATAATTCAAGATTTTGTTGGATGGATCTTCATCCCCCAACTCAGCTCGTGACCAGCCAAAAAAATCCTCAGGAGACCTTTAACCCCGGGGTTTTACAAAACCACATTCACTCTACACAAAACTGAACTCACGTTGCACAAAACTGCATTTTCATGCCTATTCAGACCTGAAAATACACTAAACCGGACTTGAATCACTGATATGCATAACTGCATATTATACGTATCCCACACATTTAACTATCATGTGTTAATCACTCGTTGTATATGTAGTTTGATTACTAGTGAATGGTTTGTACGTGAATATTCGTGTTTAGTATGGTTTTACTTAAATTTTCTTGCTTGAAATGTTTCTTCCCTCCAATTCTTAGTCAAATGTATCAATTTCATGTTATATGAATCATGTCCAAATTATTCCCTGCAAGAGCGGGAAAATTCAGACCATGTGACTGGAAAGATAACATTCTTAGATTTATAGCGTGGGAGGAGAAATCTCACAGCACCCGAAGCTAGATCAAATCTATTGGTTAAGACACAATTTTGGGATGTGTCCAAAGATGAGTTTAAAACTCAGGACACCATTCAAATCTCTCTCTTAGCCTCTCTCTTAGCTATGCTCTTACTCTTGTAATGCTCTCTTAGCTCTCCAGGCTCATGTCACATGCTCCAGCATGCGCATCTGCTGCTGCCTAGCCACGATGATAAGAAAACCAGTCTAGTCTCGTTTCTTTATTTCTTTACTTTTTCTTTACGTGAGAGTTTGTGTAATTTAAGTTTTGCCTGCCATGCTTCCCAAACCGCACCACATGAACTCTACATGGACCACGACATGGACCACGGTCTTCTTCAGCCACCGCCCACTTCCCAAGGCTTCCACAATGACTGACTTCAAGCCAATCAGCAACCTTGGGCAAACCCCTTTCGGCAACAAGGGCCACAGAGGCAATCCCGTAGCGGACAAAAGCAACGCAAGTACAAACCTCCAGATTCAAGCTTAACTGGTGAACTTGATATAAATGTTAACCTCATGCACCTATTGCTGTGGAATTGGGATTTCACATTTTCATTCTCTTAAACTCACTCTTTCCTTACTTTCTCTCTTCTTGTAACTCGTTTGAATGCGTGTGTCTGTGTTAGTTTAGTTTATATGTCTTAGGTTTATCCAATAAAGCCATATTTATAATTGAAAAGAGAAGTATCTTGTGTTTTGTGCTTACAAATTAATGTCTTAAACTGCCGATCTTGCTACTGTGCCTATTAATAGTGTTTACACTATTATCTGGATTTTAATATCTAGCTCAGAGTTGATGTTATACGGCTCGTTCAGTGAATCGCAGACCGACTTAGTGATCCGCCGTAAAACAGTGATTCTGTTCAAATTCCCTATAGAATTTTAAATGATTCTGATTTTGATTCATTCTTTATATTTTCTTAATATTAATCCTTACACAGCGCTTACATAGCCTGGTCGGGGTCTCAGTGTGAGAGGAATACCATTCGAAGAACAGGTTCCACTTCAACGTATATGCCCGTCTGGTGGACAGTGCTGGAGCTGAAGCAATAGTGAGAGCTGCCTCCTGGAGTAGGTCACCTAGAAGCTCCACGTCCCATCCAGGGACAACACATGAAGTTTCCACAGGTCTGGACACGGGTGCCTAAGGGTGCCCCATCAGAAAGCAGTTCCTTCCTCTGAGGAATTGGCCAGGGAGGGGCTATCGCTAGGAGCATGAGTTCCGGAAACCAGGTCCTGCTGGGCCAATATGGAGCCACTAACCGGACCTGCTCCTCGTCCTCCCTAATCTTGCACAGTGTCTGTGCTAGAAGGCTTACTGGGGGAATCGCATACTTGCGTAGGCCCCGGGGCCAGCTGTGTGCCGAGCGTTGCAATGGGTGGTTTCTGGAGATGCAAACAGGTCTACCTGTGCAGCTCTGAACCGTCTCCAGATCAGCTGGACCACATGGGGATGGAGTCTCTGCTCTCCTGGATGTGCTGCTCTATTGAACACTCCTGGAATGTGGATGGCACGAAGGGACTGGTCTGGGTGTGAAGTGTAAGACTCACCTATTTCCTCCATATGCAAGGGGAAGCTCAGGGACCTAGCCTGAGGTTTGTGACACCCAGACGTATGTTGTGTTGAGGTGGGGAGCTGCATGTTACCAGCCTTACTTGGTTCCACGAGTGGCTCTTGGGCAACCCACTGCTGACCGCTGGTGAAAGAGGAGGAGAGAAGTGGATTTATGATGCATGGTTCACAACCTTCTTCCTCTTGAGAACCAAGGATCAGGGAATCTACTCTTTCAATGAATGCTGGGTCTGTGGGGGAACAGAAACAAAATGAAACAAAAGATTTTCCATCCGGCCCTCCTCCGGGGGAGGGAGTGGTGCAGTCACCATCTCCTGCTGAGCAGTCTCCTCCATCACTGGGTCACCAGTCTCAGGATCTCTTGTACTTGCGAATTTTGCTTGCATGGGCTAAACATCCTGTCTGTGGCTGGCTCGATGACACAGCCTGGTGGAAGTGAGAGTGGGCGACAAACAGGCTGAGGGACTGCACACGGGGTGGAAGCAGGAGGTTTCCTCCAGTGCATGATGCGATTAATCGCCTCAGTCTGCTCCTGACCTGCCGAGAACTGCTGGGCAAAGCTCTTGACTGCGTTTCCGAAAAGGCCGGCCTGTGACAGAGGAGCATTCAGGAATTGTACCTTCTCATGCTCCTTCATATTGCCTAGACACAGCCAGGTGGTCCTGGACCACTAACGTGGACATCGCACGACCTAGAGACTGTGCAGTTGTTTGAAGCTCAACTTGATCAAGCTTGTTTTGTTACACTCAAAGTAGATTGGTTTCTCTGGCAAGATCCCGATTCGTCGCTCACCGACACGACTCGTAGTGACCGACTGAAAGGGAACAACACACAGCATGTGGTTGAAATGCAGATATGCAGAGAAATTCACTCATCTCTTCTTTGAAAGCTGTGAAATCAGAGTTTCTGTGAAGTTCTGAGGTTTCATCATACTGTGCAGACATCTCAACCTTGTGTAGGAGTAGCGAAGATATGAGATGATTCGACTTTTCTGGAAGTCCCTTTTCATCAACCTCAGATAAGGCTGATATCAAACAACCATCAGACAGTATGGAACAGAGGGATTTCACATTCAAGAAATGTTAAATTTTATCTCACTAGGTCACGATTTGGAAGGTTAAACTTCTTAAGGCTTTTGGAATAGCACTTAGATGTTTAGGATATCTTTCTTGACTTTAAAGGTGAATGTTTTCAACATTAAAATACTTCTAACTCAGCTTAATATGTAGAGACATCTGTAAGAAAGCCGTTTGTAGGTCTCCCCCTGAAAAGAGAAAAATACTGCAGCACTATATTTTTGTTTACTAAATGAAATGTTTATACTGACTAGCTCCACACAGCAATACTGTCTCAGCCAATAGTGTAAATTCGGGTGAGATTTATTAATGTCTTTTTATGTTTAGGTCATTTGTGGTGCCTGCTAAAGCAAGTTACTATATCCCATTCATTTTTGCTGGAATACAATTTAATTCTAAAGGGTAAAAGACAGCTCTACTATGAGCCACTAGGTTGTTAATCGACGGTATGCCCTTTTGTTGAAGCAGGCACTATTGCTTAACAGTATTTGTTTTTAACAGTGAAACTCATGATGAAAAACTACATTACCCATGATTCTATCAAACATTTTTAATTCCACCAATCAGACACTTGTAATACTTTTGTATGCATTTACATATACATATATTTTTGCTGTAAACTAAAAAATATATTGATTCTATATATAACCAGCATCTTTATGTCAGTAATTGTATACTCATTTTCAAAGCAGCATGGGATTGTAGTTATTTCCTTCGTTCAAGTTGTTAAGTACTTCATTCTTTCTTTTCGTTTTTACATTTCTTTTTGCTTTAAATCAAAGTTTGCTGTTGTGATTTAACTTGTAGATTGTTGATTTGGTTCATGGCATGTAACCTACTGTATCTATGGGGACAATAAATTTAAAAACTATTTCTGGAACCAAGTCTACTGAAAAAGTGGCCTTTCGCTGATGTGCTTTATTATAACAAAAATTCATCCATTCTCCAAAGCACTTATCCACATGCAGTAGGGAACATTTCTTTATATATTATTAATCTACTACTACTACTACTACTACTGCTTAGTATTATTATTAATAATGCATGTTTAATTTTGCAGATCATTAAGCCATTGCTGTGTCAAAAAGCAAAATGAAATCATTAAACTGTAAAATTTATTTATTTGCTTGCTTGCAGAGTTTTATTTTTATTTTTTGTGTGTTGGTACTGCTACAGAAATTACACACTTAACATTAAAAAAAACAGTATCAGGATGATGTCCAGTATGATGTGAGCAAACTCTTATGAGGTTAATAACTTGCTTTCCACACATTCATGGGTAATTGCAAGGAACACTGTTTTGTTTACTGATTACTGTTCCGTTTGTTTTCCTGCAGCATCACATTTGGACAAGTAAGTATATTCACTGTGAAGACTATTATGCTCCAAAGGTCTCGCTTAAAACACGATGACTGTCATTATGGCTCGAAGGGCAGGACATAAATGATCATTTAAAGCATGTGCTGAGAAATGTGTAATTATAAGCACATTTACAATGTTGATCATCTTCGTTTGGTGTGTTAAGACACAAATCAACGGCACATGGTGTTTAATTCAAAGCTGCTAATGGAGTGTTAAGTTTACAAGTGACCGCTCTTTAAGGGTGAGTGGATTTTAATGGTTGTTTAAGGGCAAAAACAGACCTTGACAAGCAATTTGTGATAAAGTGACAATGAAGTTTAATGACACAGATGATCATTGACTTTTTTAGGTAAAATTGGATAATCAACAAACAATGCTCATAAGAAGCTTTTTAGTATTATTTGCTTTGTCAGTATGGTAATGTTTAACAGCAATGTTGAGTGCATAGGTGTCATCAAATCAGTGAGTTGTTAGAGCTGCATTTTTATTTTTAATCTCAGTGCTTGTCATTCTTACAAGGCTAAGAATAATCTTGGCACACATTCTCATTTCCATTGAGATATAAATAATATATATATACGTAATTACTAAAGCATAAAGTATATTATTATGTCTTATTGTTTAATTTAACCCCATGTTCTGCATCCTAGCTGTTTGCTTCTAGATTAATTTCAAAGCGAAGCAATTATATTTTTCTTAAAATGTATTAAATTGTTTCCTCTGACCTAATTAAAAATCAACAGATGGATATTATTGAAGATTGGTTTCAGAGTAGCTGTGCACTTCAAAAATGTGCTTTACTGTAATGCTGTACTTTAGCAAAAGGAATTGTTTTCGCTGTTTATAAAAAAAGGTGCCTGTATTTTCATTTTATTTTTATATTGTTTTATTCTTTATTTCAACAGCCTATATTTCAGAAGACAACCAGAATGATTTTGCATAGTGATGTTTCCACAGATGGATGAGCAGTTAATAAAAGAAGCTGTGTGCTTGTGACATGATGTACTCTAGGCTACCCGGTCCAATCAAATAAAAATGTTAATACATGATAGTGTGTTAAGATAATAACTGCACAATAATCCATACATTCAGTTTAATTGAAAAGTAATTAAAAATTGCTCTTTTTGGCAAATTTTGGTGCATAAGCCTATAGTTTATTCTTTGCAAGAACCGTGAATCGTACAAATATCTCTTTGACTGGCATGTTAAATCAACATCCAAACGTCACTTGATGTTATGTCATATTTAGGGCCAGGTACTGCACGAGTAAACTAATTTCGGATTTTAAATATGATGAATATATCCCAATTATTTTAATTTGAAATAGCTATATTGCATTTAGTCTTATTTCATTTTTGCATAATACATAAATTACATGATATAACTAAGGTTAAAATCATTAATTGATTGATTAATTAATTAATCTCATACAGTTCACATAAAGGCCTAGCTACTTGCTCTGTACAAATATAAAATCCCCTGTGATAAGAAATGTTATTTAGTGAGTTTATCAAAATAAATGATGTGGAACATAAGGATACATTTTTACAGCTATTTTTACAGCAAGCAAACACACAATAAATAAACAAATAACCCCTGACAGTCTAAAGTTCTGGTTATTCTCTGTGTTTTTGTATTTTTGGTTTAGTTTCTTTTTCATGTCTCCTTGTTTTAGTTTTGTTTTTGAGTTCAGTTCCTGTTTGCCCATATATGGTCTTTCCTGTGATGTGATTATTGGTTGATTCCCTTCCACCTGTGTTTCCCCAGCTGTGTCGTGTCTAGTGATTAGTTAGTCTTTTGAGTTCTAGTTTGTCAGTCAATGTAAATGTTACATTTGGATATTAACCCGTGTCTACTCTTGAAGTATCACCATTGGATGTTGGAACCTTTGCTTTTTGAGTTTATTATTAAAAGAGACTTTAAGTTTATTTGAGCTCACGTCTCTGGCAATCTCCTTCTCTTTACTCCACCAACACCCAGCGTTACAAATTTATACATTTGTTCATGTATGTAGAATATATATGTGTCACAAGTCGCGCCTCTGTGGCGCTCTCCGGGAGACTGCAGCGGGAACCTTCGCCAGAGTTCTAGTTTCCACCCGGACACTTTTACCCCACGTACCTTGGGAACTTCCGATCGCTGTTCCCGCCAAGTCAGGGACTATTTAAGCGACGCACGGACGCTAGTGCAGTGCGAAGTTTTGTTTTGCATTGCAATCATCACCAAGCGTTTATTCCCTGAGTGTTTTTCTGTTTATTCGACCTTGGACTGTTTTTTGGACTTTGTATTCGCTGCCTGCCCTGACCTTCTGCCTGGACTTGATTACTCTTTTGGATTACCCTTTGGATTTGTTTGTTCTGTGTTTCTGTGTGCATTAAAAGCGTGCAGATGGATCCCAACGTTTCTGAAGCCTCATTACAATATGCAGGCAAGTGATTTAGTTTTTTTTTTTTTTTTAACACTGAATTAATAAATTATATGAAAAACTTGAAGGCATATCCAGAATGGGAATGTGTCTGCTCTGTTTGCATTGTGACCAGTATAATGACTGATGACTGGTGTGTTGCAGGAAAGAAACAGCATTCTTGTTGCTTCTAGCACTTGTCTTATGGCGTAGTTTGTTGTGCATTATAGAGTCTTCGCAGATGGAGTAGGCCATCCGGGTATTGTTCTCCTACTTTCTCATGAATACTGCATGTTTGAAAATCCTGTTCATTGAATGTTTTGTTTTTTGCATGTAGTAGGGAAGTACACATTTGTGTAAAAGATTATTTTGAATGTGTGTTTGATCATGCTTTTTAACTTTTGAGTCAACTTTTAAATGGAAACGGTCTTGGAGTATGTTACGTCCCTATTAGATGTTTAATTTTTACAGGTCTAGGAGTACCCAGGCAAATAACACTTTTCTGTGTATGCGTATGCATTAAGGCTCACAGGCAAATAACAGGTTCGATTTTGAAATTGGATGACCATTTATTATACTCTGTGCTCAGTGAAAAGGTTGGTAACAAGATATTTATCATATTTACAGTATTTACAAAAAATAAAAACAACGAAAGAAGGTGGGAGGAGAGAGCACAAGAGATGCCAACACAGTTAGCTGAGGTTCATCTAAGCTACCAAACAGAAAATGTAGAAAGAAAAAAATCTTTGGCGTAACAACGCCCTAATCAAACTGTCCTAACTAATAAAGGGAGTACAAGAAAACATACAATAAGTGGCAACTAATGTATCTAATACATCTGGATTTCTGCGTGTTTTACAGTGTATATCGTGCAATTTGCTTACCTGCTCGCCATTCCCACCTGATTTTACAATGGGAAAATTGTAGGAATGGAGTACAAAATTACAATCTTTACACTGCATCAACAACTTTTCAAGACATATTAAACACAGTATACAAAGCACTCTCTCTGGCGTTAATAAAAACATCAAAGAGAGAGCAACAGAGCGCGTAACCGAAGGAAAGGGTACAGATGAGCAAAAAGCTGCCGGCCGCTGAACAGTTACAGGTTTTTAAACTGGTGAGTGTGTTGATTGAATGATGTAACCCAGAACGTCATCATCCGGAATGAAGAGTGACGGACTGATCTGCCAATAGAAATCTGAAACACACAGCTTAACACACATCCACAAAACTTCACACAATTTACAAACGTAACAGTGTTACGTAACAGAGTACATCTGCCAAAAAGTATTTTGAAAAGTATTTTGATAACTATTTATATTGTTTTGAAAACTATTTTGAATTTCAGACTGGTGACAGTTTTTTTATAGCTGTCAGCTTATTCAGACAGTATGCACTTTTTTTGCCCATATGTAGTCTCGCAACTGTACACATTTATTCAGTATATAATTTTACACTGTCTCAATTATAAATGTCTATCAGCTTGACTTTTTATAATTGAGGCCTTTCATGCTGTCTAAATACTAAATAGGTCCTCTGATACGGTCATAACAGACATCATTAAAGCCTGTGTTTCAGTAAAGACACTGTAACTCATAAACCGCGCCTCGGGGTCTTTAA
This sequence comes from Enteromius unitaeniatus, assembly GCA_032359435.1. Lineage (NCBI taxonomy): Eukaryota > Metazoa > Chordata > Actinopteri > Cypriniformes > Cyprinidae > Enteromius > Enteromius unitaeniatus. The sequence goes on along the minus strand of JAUMHI010000048.1, from coordinate 6,610,608 downwards.
TTTCTGAGTCCGCTAACGGATTATTTTACAGGTGCACATGCTTCCTGCCTAATGGCCAATTAACCGCCTCAACTGTGCGGGACGAGAAGAAGGTGTCACTACTTGATTGTTTGACAATTTGTCAATGATCTTAACTGCCTCAATACTCGACTAGTTTTGTGGGAGATTTAAAGGAATAGTTTACATAAGTTTGTTTCTTCATAAATGAAGCATTTCATCACTTTCTTACAAATGGATCACCTGCAGTGAATGGGTACTGTCAGAACGAGAGTTTGGAACATCTCATAAAAACATTGCAGTAATCCACAATTAATCCACACAGCTCCAGTCCATCAGTTAATGTTTTGTGAAGCAAAAATCATTACGGTGTTTTAAAGTTTAACTCCAACTGTTTCAAGCTTGAAGTCCTCTATCCATAATATTGCTTTATCCAGTAAAAAACCCATCTTGTCTAAATCAGGAGTATGCACAGATAAAGCTACAAGTAAAAACAAGTAAAAACAGTCCAAAGCAAATTATATATTTGATGTGAAAGGAAAACAGGACAGGGAATGGAGTGGAATCATTATTATGGATTCTTATCTTTGCCAGAAGTGACCGTTTTAAGTTAAAACATATTAATAAAGTATTTGGTTCTTACAGACATGCAGCTTTTCACTTTACAAGACACTGATTGATGGGCTGGATGACAGAGGATCTATTACATTTAATTTTTGGGTGAACTATTCCTTTAATTAAAAAATTTGCTTAAATTAGTTATATGTCAACATTTTCAATAGTATCCAATGGTCTGGAGTTATTCATGAGTTCGGTCCACTTCCAGCAATGACTTGACAAAATTTTGCTCATGCATTTAATGAGGCCATTACCACTGGGTTCAAGGAATGACGTATTGTTGGAGTCATGTTGCTTTGGTCCGCTGGTCCATTCCTTACTGACGTGATCTTTAAAGCTAAGGCCGACTGAACTCTCAATTTCCTTTTGCGGCTACTGTCCTTGTGATGAGGAAATTAAATTGAACACATATTATTTTAAGTAAAATAAGGTACAGTTGCCACCTTCACTCAGGTTTCTCTCTCTCTCGCTCATTCGCCTGCCCTTTTCCTCCATACATTGTGTAAATTAATCTAGTGGTGGTATCCTGAGCAATAACTCCCTTGTTTAATGAGATGAGCTGCATGTGAGGTTTTATTGTTCAATGGGGAGCAGTGAGCCATATTTCCAATTTGTCCTCTCATTACGATGGCAAATGTGCATGGCTTCAGTCATGGGGTGGCAGTAGCAGGCACTGAACTTGAATAACTCGTCTGCATTAGAGGTTAATATCTCTTTACTTGTGACAGGGGCTGGTTATAGTCACGTGAAACTGTGAGAGTGCTGGTGGAGATGCCGTCTACATGTGTCAGATTCACTCTGTGTCATGGGATTTTGAAGAGATACAGTACGTTCTTATTCAATTCCAGTGACTGATACATGACAGTTCTCCTTCTTTCCACTGTAACTAGCAGGGTTGTGCGCCATTCAGAATTGAAATGCAAATACCCTCGTTCCAGTTCAATTCCTGAAATGATGTAACAGAAAGGAAGCAGAATTTGAATTAAGGATATGGCTGCTTCAGTGTGGTGCTCAGTTTTCTTTTTCTGTCATATATACACTCATATATTATATATTTATGTATTAATTTGCTATATATAGGTTTGTATATTTTTGAATGAAGTCCCTGATGCTCTCCAAAGCTTCACTTATTTTAACCAAATGTTAAGACAATGTATGCATGGTTTGTGGAAAAGATGATCCCACATGAGTATATAATATATATTATAAACTTATGTGGGATCATATCATACACTGGCAGATGAGTATATTATATATACTATATTAACCTATAACCTATTACATAATATGTGGTAACTGTAAAACATTTGTTCAAAATAAAGTATACGGTTTATGATATCCCTGCTTAATTTATTTTTATTTTTTTGAAATATATATCAGATAACATCTATATGTCAGGTAATATTTATCAGTTAATCCAAGTTAATTTAGTAATTTATGTTTAGCTGCAAAACTTGATTTGAACTAATGAGATCTCTCTGTTGTTTATTTTTAGTTAGTTCTGATTGTTGATTTTTAGTTAAATTCCTTTTTTTCCTGTTATTCCAATTTAAAATTCTGTAGCCAGTTCAACACAATGAGTTAAAAAGCCAGCTGGGTGTGAAATATTAATACAAGCCAAAATATTAAATGTCACGGATGAATGGCATCAAAATGACAATTTTTCTTTTTACATTTTTTTAGCAGACCCACCAATCTTTGTGTAAAAAAATATTCACCCCCCCCCAGACACACTAAAATAATGCACATATACTTAGGAATTCTTCTACTTTTACAATGGGTAGGCAAGGTATTCAGACCTCCTTAAATATTTCACTCTTTGTTATATTCCCACCATTTGCAAAATCCTTTAAGTTAATTTTTTTCTCATTAATGTACACACAGCACCCCATATTGACAGAAAAACACAGAATTGTTGGCATTTTTGTATTGAATATCACATGGTTGTAAGTATTCAGACATTTTGCTCAGTGTTTAGTAAAAGCACCCTTTTGATCTAATACAGCCATGAGTGTCTTTGGGAAAGATGCAACCCTTTTTTTAACACCTGGATTTGGGGATCATCTGCCATTCCTCCTCACAGCTCCTCTTCAGTTCTGTAGGGTTTGATAGTAAACGTTGGTGGACAGCCATTTTTAGGTCTCTCCAGAGATGCTCAATTGGGTTTAAGTCTGGCTGGGCACAACTACTCTGTGACCAGTCAAGAAAGGTCACAGAGTAGTTGTGAAGCCCCTCCTGCTTAGGGTCATTGTCTTGTTGGAAGGTAAACCTTCGGCCCAGTCTGATGTGCTGAGAACTCTGCAGAAGGTTTTCGTCCAGGATATCTTTGTACTATTTATCTTTCCCTCGATTGCAACAGTTGTCCTGTCCCTGCAGCTGAAAAACACTCTCACAGAATGATGCTGCCACCACCATGCTTCACTGTTGGGACTGTATTGGACAGGTGATAAGCAGTGCCTGGTTTTCTCCACACATACCGCTTAGAATTAAGATCAAAAACTTGGTCTCATTAGACCAGAGAATCTTATTTCTCACCATCTTGAATCTTGGAGTACTTCAGGTGTTTTTTTTAGCAAACTCCATGCAGGTTTTCATGTGTCTTGCACTGAGGAGAGACTTCAGTCGGGTCAATCTGCCATAAAGCCCTGACTGGTGGAGGGCTGCAGTAATGGTTGACTTTCTACAACTTTCTCCCATCTCCCGACTGCACCTCTGGAGCTCAGCCACAGTGATCTTTAGGTTCTTCCTCTCATCTTACCTCTCTCACCAAGGTTCTTCTCCCCCAATAGCTCAAACATCTTTCATTTAATGATTATGGAGGTCAATGTGCTCTTAGGAACTTTAAGTGCAGCAGAAATTGTTTTGTAACCTTGGCCAGATCTGTGCCTTGCCACAATTCTGTTTCTGAGCTCTTCAGGCAGTTCCTTTGACCTCATGATTTTCATTTGCTCTGACATGCATTGTGAGCTGTAAGGTCTTATATAGACAGGTGTGTGGCTTTCCTAATCAAGTCAGTATTATCAAACACAGCTGGACTCAAATGAAGGTGTTTCCATCTCAAGGATGATCAGAAGAAATGGACAGCACCTGCGTTCAAGTGTGGCTTGTGCTGAAGTGGATGTTTTGCCCTTCAGGTCACGTGATGAAAAACTATGGATAGGGTGTATACCTGCCATATGAATGTGCATTCTCAGGGTTCAAACCCAGACAAATGTGCATGCAATAGTTGTCCTTGTTGGCTGTCTTCATTGATCACTCTCTGTCTTTGGTTTTCCTAAGTCTTCTTTGCCCTCTGAGTCCCATTATTGTTGGATGTACCAGAGATGCCATCGCGGTGAGGGTGTGAATAAGTTTTCTCTTTCTCCACATGTTTCAGGGTGACACAACACCGCTGTACCTGCTCTATGGATGTGTGTGTTTGTTTCCTGACTTGGAAGCAAAGAGTTTGTTACACATCGCCCTAGGAGATGCCTGGGGAAAGGTATGTGTGAATGTGTGTGTTTTTGCATGCATGTCTGTGTGAGACACGTCAGCAGGGTTCTTTAGCAATCAGACTTTGTGCTGGTCCCCTGTCAGTCGCTGTGCTTCATGCGAAGAATGCCTATGCATACTGATTCACGCATTCTCTCTCTCTTTCTCTCCATCACTGTCTCTCTCCATCCTCCGACTTAATTTTATCTGTCTATCACGCTCTCATTTAACCTCTCCACCTCTTCTCTCCTTTCAATTATTATTCTCTCATTCCATCTTTCTCGCTCTATTTATATTTTGCCTTTTTCTAACATTTATCACTATCGCTGAACTCTGCATTTTCGCCTTGCCACTGTAAACCTGTTTCTTTCAATTGTCTTTCTTTGGTTTCATCATTTTATCCTCTCTCTTTCTGCATCTCTATAAAGACACTTCAGCACCCAAATTGCTTGAATCGCCTTGCGGCTCTTGTTTCAAAGTTTCAAGTGGTCGCTGTATTTCATTCACGCTCTGAAAAGCAGATGAGGTTTTCTGAAACATGTGCGACAAAATGACATATAAATGAAATCATATGAAATGGAATTGAGTCCTGTCAGAGCGGGAGAGATAAAGCGAAAGCAGATCTTGTTAAATTCATTCCTGATAGATACTTATAATGTGCACAGTTGATTAGCAGTTACTTGTACTGCATACTTATGGCCAGTAAGTATGCAGCTATGTTGCCACATATGTGCAATCGTGGGATTTAGAAATATGTAGATTAGTGTTTATGCTGCTCAAGGTGACAGAACTTCTTCTGTGCCTCAGATATTTATTATATGCACCAAATAGCTTTGAAACATTAACATTTTTCAAAGAGGCCAACAGGAAATAAATAACATTGATTTAGGTGATTTACTTTGGCCAAGTAAAAAAAAATAAAAATAATGTGATCTCAAGACAGTTTGCACTTTATTTATAGTTATTTGTATTTAAACCATTATTACCACATGTAACCTGTACAATTAAATTGGGGAAATGATCCAAAAGTGCTAATGAAACAAAAGTGACATTTGCTGCCAGTTATTGTGTTTTTGTTTATTATGATTTTTAGTAACTTTAATGCCATAAAATGCTATATCACCATCTGCAAGTGGGATGTTTTCTCCCACACAGACACGCGGGTCAGATTATTCTACTGTGTAATGAGTGCTTAATGACTCTGAAATTTATTTATATTTGTTGATTATTATTTTACTTCAGGTTTTTGTGTGTTTTTACTCTCCAGAGGCCCATGTTCCATAGAATTGGCCCTGCTTCTGAAGTGACTGGAAATCATTTATTGTAATGAAGGTTGGCAGAGCTCAACATTATCCAAATGAGCAGTGACATGATGTGGTAACTAGCTACCATTGAGAGTACGGGATATGCCTCCTGAAACAGTGGCAGACTAGAAACCAGCAGTACAGTGACATGGTAACTGCAAGCATTTAAAATTCCTGACAGTGTGTTCAAAATAAAACAACGGAACAAATAAAATAAATAACATTATTAAAAGTCCCCCCGCCCCCTTTTTTTTAAGTAAGTAGATATTTACAGCAGTTTATTAAATTAATGCTTAACAGCAGAATAATAAATCATTTCAAAATAATCAAATCTAAATAAATATGTATTTAATTTCTTTGAATCTATTGCCAAGTCCTGTATAATTGTTTTTCATTATTTATTTTTAAATTTAAAAATTGATAAGCTGATATACCTTTATTTTAATTAAGTGCAGCCTTGACTCCAGCTGAATCCAGTAGAATATTAAATATTAGGTAGATGACTCACTAGGCTGGAACAATTTTTATTATTATTTTTTTTTTTTACAGCGTACCTAGTAGCATTGCTTGGTTTTCTGAAGTGCTTTAAACCTAGAAATCGGTGAAGCCCTCACGACGCCCCTGAACATGACAGTATGATATAGACATTTTTGTGAATCTGAAGTCTCAATAAAGAAAAAAAATCTTCCATTTGAAGAAAGGCAAAGGGTCAGCAGCAGCTTTGCCTGTAGTGCACAGCCTGGCAAACCAAACGTTTAACCTGCCTTGAAGCTTTGTATTGCATAACCTTCACTTTACTTGTCTGATAGAGGGTTTTGGACATGTTCAGCTGTCAGAAATCACACGCAACTGGAAAGTGTCAGCTGGAGAGGAGGGAAGAGAGAGAGAAGGCCCACCTGACAGAGCTGAAGCTATTTGAAGTTTTGCCTGTGTTACTGGCAGACAGATCAAAGTGTTGAAAGACAGGAGGACGCCTGTAGGAGAAAAATGGAGAGAGAGAGACACGAAATGACAGAGCAAAGAGAAGGTTTAAGTCATTCACTTGACATTAACTTGTTTTATGTGTTTGTTTCTTTATTTTGTGCAGTATGAATATGTATTTGGAGTGAGATGTGACCGTGGTGGCACAGTGTTGTGTGCAAATAAATATCCGGTAGTATCAAACTTATTTGCGCTTTTTCCTTCTCACTCTTCTCACGTCCTTCTGACTCTTGTTTTATTAGCAGATAGTCAATGATCTGTTATTTTGTGTTTCCCCCTTTATTTATTTATTTAGTTGGTTTTGACATTTGTAGTGGTGACATATTAATTAGTGGGCTGACAGCATGCTGTGCCATGCACAGTGAAGAAGCTATGCTTTAAATTTATCCTTTTAAATAGCCTTTGTTAGAGCCATACACATGCAGACAGATGAATTTGGTTATTGTGTTGAGACTTGAGCATTGTTTGAGCATTTTGTGCAATGAGCGACAGGGCTAGGTATTGAGACTGATTTGCAGATTCAATTAGGTTCATTTAAATGTTAAATGTATAGTTATGTATAGTAATAGTTTATACAATAATGAAAATTTGGTAAAAAAAAAATTACCGTCAGGCATGCAAGATGTAGATGAGTCTGAGTCTTATTAAAACAGATGTGGAGAAATTTAGATCACTTGCTTACCAATGAATACTCTTGCAGTAAATGGGTACCATTGGAATGAGAGGTCAAACAGCTGATATGTGTGTATATATACACACAGTATATAGGCGTAACGTTGACTTTAGAATAGGTGGCTTTAAAAAGAACTAGCTCAAGGCACTTAGCCAAGGTACTCAGATGATACTCTAACGTGCTTCATAGAATATTATAATAATAAATATATACTATTAAAGCTATTGGTATTCATAAAGTTGTGAGTTTACAAATATTTTACTGTTTTTAATGTTACTAGTGCATTTTCATTTCTGTGAATCCAGTCATAAATATTTACAGTATTATACAGAATGTCATGCCAAGACAAAACAATAAAATAGAATCCAGAAACATATAAATTGAAAAAATCGGCACCGTAGTAATTCAACATATTTTAATATCAGAGAAACACGGAGAATGAGGCTACACACAGTTATACATTGACAATGACGGACAACAACTGAAAGACAGGAACCAACTTATAAAGGGGAGACAATCACTGATAATAGACTGGACACACCTGACATGAATTGTTAATTAACTGAAACTGGGTCACAGGGGAGAAAACAAAGAGCACATGGGGAAAATTACAACAAGAACATTAAAACACATAACAGATGTTAAGTAACATTTAATTTGATCATTAAAAAAGAAAAAGCAAAAAAATAAAAAAATAAAAAATGCAAATGTGATTTGGGGAAAAAATGGATTTCATAGAGTCCAAGGCCTCTGAGGTTGCCTTACCAGAACACGGACAACAATGCTTGGATGATATTGGTGAATCCTCTTATAAGCAAGCCCATATTCACTTGATTGAATTTGATCAGTCGTGGAAAGTGGATGTTGAAGATTCTTAATTTACAATGGCGCAAAGGCATTGAAGTTAATGTACCATACTGTAGCTTAGTATTTGCATTAAGTGACCACAGTGGTTGTTGGCATAAGCCCTGGGCAGTGTGCCTTTAGTATAACATTTTTATATTCACCATATGAGCACCTCAAACTTGCCTACACTGCAAAAATCACATGCTCATACACAAACACGCATAGCCAGGGGAGAGACAAGATGGCTGACGTTTACATTCCTGTCTCTTTATTTATTATTCATACCCCGCTGTCTGTAACCTTTGACCTTGATGGTATTATGCTGTGTCTTGTTGTCGTCTTTGATTGGCCTTCTTGCCAACACACAGTTGTATATTCTTGGACTGTTACAAGCGCTTCTTCAGCTGTGTTTAGAGTTCATGCTGATGTTGTTCAGATCATAGCTGTGCTTTGATTGACTGTAATTGGTTTCTTCCCTAAAAAATTGTTTGTCTGTGTAATTATGAATGAATATGCCCTGCAGATTGGGCTTTGTGACTTTGCACTCAACTATGATGTTTTCTGGATTCTATAGTGCCGTCTCTATTAGCTCTCTCATCTGGTCTGTAAGGAAGTTGCTAATACATATTTTTGTTTTATTGTACAAAATGTTTAATTAATAACAAATAAATGTGTTCTAAACGTTATATTCATCAAAATAAAAAATAAATATAAATATATAAACCCATACATACATACATGTATGCATTCATAAAAGAAGCAGCACAACCATTTTGAGAACTTTTATTTAATAAAACTAATAATATTGCAAAATCTATTTGTAATTGTATTAATTTTTTTTAAGTCAAACTCACACTTTTAAACAATAATGGAATTCAAAAAATTTACAAATACAGTTCTTTTTAAAATACATTTCTAATCATTTTACTGTAAATTTAGATCTATTTTGTAAATGTTAATACTTTTTCCAAGTGCTTCTTTTAAAGGAGATCACGATTCTGGTTGTAGTTTGAAATAAGTGAATATGAACTTCAGCCTTCACTTATTTTTTCTTTTAAAAAGTGAGTGTGGGCAGATATCCAGCAGTAATTTTTCACAATCAACTACACCCTTGCATTCAGGTCAGGCTTCCTGCTTTTATGAAACACTCACTTTTCATAATCTAATCAACTCCTGATGGATAAAATCAAGCTTTTTTTCTAGTGAAATATTGTGTTTCACTCGGAAATACATCACATTGCAGTAATGTTCACTTTAAGGTATAAAATCTCTTTTCTGTTTTCTCCATACCTCTTACTGCTCTGTAATCATGCTGTGTTTCTTTGCTTTATGGCACTGTCTCATTGCAACAGTGACTCTGTGTCCCCTGCATCTACACAGTGTAGTTAGTTGGTGTCTCTGTGCCGTGTCTTTATGTTCTGTGCTCTTCTGTGTCTCGTGCAGTAATAAATAAGAGTGTCCTCACTGATGGGGTTGTATTAATCATTGGCTTTGCTGGCAGCCTGCAGATAAGCAGATTGATCCAAGGCCACCCTGGGACTGCAGCCTGGCACCAAACCATTCATCTCTCTCTCACACACAAACATACACACATCTGGAGAAAGACCAACCTGTATTCCCTAGTCTACTATCAAGTCAGTAGCAATATGAGGACCCACCAAAAGAAAAAAAATGGCCATCTTGGTTCCCAAAATATAGGGGAGTCCAAGGCAAGATGTCACATTTTTTATTCCAGTAAATATATATTGGCTTAAGCTTATTTTTGAAAGCCATTTTCTGCATGGAAGGACCGTAGAGACAACACTAAAGTTGTTTAATATTTTCAGCTGAAAAAAAAGACCTTTGCATTGAATAGATTATTTCATATTTTTCTGCAAAACACTCACGAAATATAGAAGAATGTCAAACTTTTGTTTGATATTCTAATTGCCACATTTGACAATTTGTAATTTAAATAATTATCTTATCTAATCTACTGTCACTGTAAATATTTTGTCATGCAAGTAGGTCAGCAAGATTTTATTATCTGTTTTTTAAGAAGCTTCTTATGCTTACCCAGTCTGCATTTTTGGATAAAAAATAAAATGGTAGAATTGTAAAATATTATTATAATTTAAAATAACCATTTTCTGTTATAATATATTTTATAATGTAATGTATTCCTGTGATGCCAAAGCTGAATTTTAGCAGGCGCTACAGTTTTAGCAGGCGCTTCATTGCCCTCATCAGTGATGCTTCAGAGATGTAATTCTTTTTATGGAAACCAATATACCTTTTTTAAAATAAAACTGGTAACTCTTTACAATAAGGTTAATTAGTTAACATTAGTTATAAACATTAGTTAACATGAACTTTTACAGGATTTATTCATATTGGTTAATGCTAATTTGAGCATTTACTAATGCATAATTAAAATCACAATGTTTATTAATATTTGTTTGATTTTGTTTGCCGGTGCTCGATCTCTGCTTGTCCTGACCCTGAGCTTTTATTAAACCTACTTGCATATGAACTTGCACGTTTCACGTCCCCGTCTTTGTAACAGAATGATCCATCCAAAAGAGTTCAGCAGTGGGTTTGATCCATCCGATTCCATCCATTGCCTCGCAGACAGGAATTACACCAAGCATCAGAGACATTCTTGCTTTCCCTATATCAGCACAGAAGGCACATTGATCAGTATGTGCGTGATTTTATATCAGTTTCTCACCACGTCGATGTTGATGAGGAGACCATCAAGGGATATTTCTTGTCCGGTCTTGATCGTTGTGTGCTGCATGATCTGCCTGCAGAGGATCCCGATTGCTCGCTGGACAACCTCATTGACTTTGTCTTGGAGTTCTGTGGGTCTCATTTCACCGTGGGAGAGGTGGAGGATGACCTTCAATTCCAACCCATGGCTCGGCTCTCGCATGGTAATATGGCGAGCGCCGTTCTCGCACAAAATGGCGGCCGATCATGAGACGCGGCACAAAATGGCAGTTAAATGTGAGGAGGATCTACCCAGCCTGCTGCTTCCAGACCCTGTGCAGCCATGTAAAGCTCTTCTGGTCCCGATTTCCCAGCCCAAGAGACTGTTTCTTGTCTGGTCAGCTCCAGTAACACAGCCAGGGGTGCTGTACCAAGCCCAGTTGGTTCCGGTTTCACAGCTCAAGGAGCTGTCACTCATCTATGAAAACCCCAAAATGCTAGCTACGGGCCCTGACATCATCACTCAGTGCGAGGGGCTGAGTGATGCTCAATCAGGCGCCATAAGACATCTAGGGGAGCTGTCAACCACACCGAAGGCCCTCATGATTTCTGTTGCACAGTACAAGCCCAGTCGATCCCAGTTATGCAACCTGCAAAGCTACTAAAGGCCTTCAGCATGTCAAGCCAGTCGATAACGGGTCTTTCTCCAATAGCACAGTACGAGGGGCTGTGTCAAGACCAGTCAGTCCTGATTTCCCGGCCCATTCCAGTTACCTGAGGCCTGTGACCCTGACTCATGGTGGCCAGATCCACCAGATCCAGTCTGTGATCCGGAACCATCATGGCCAGATCCGCCAGACCCGGTCTGTGATCCGGACTCATCATGGCCTGATCCGCCAGACTCCACAAAGGCCTGTGAGGCCCATGGCTTGAACCTGGAACCAGTGTGTGGCACAGTTACTCCATCGGGTCCGCCTGAGGCTGTACTACCTCTGGGGATGTCGGTTTCGGCCGTAGAATCCCCAGAGGCCTCATTGGTGGCTGCACAGCCCATGGAGGTCCCTGAATCATGGTTCAGTCAGTCAGGGAGGGCGTATTCATTTCCCGTCAGGTCTCGAAGGGCGTATTCATTCCCCGTCTGGCCTCGAAGGGTGTCTTCATTCCCTGTCTGGTCTTGTAGGGCTTACTCACTTCCTGTCTGGTCTTGAAGGGCGTATTCATTCCTAGTCTGGTCACAAAGGGTCGTACTCACAGATTAATCGGTTAATTAAATTAATTAACCTAGAGGGGTGTTAACACTGACTGTTGGTTGCAGAAGGGTGCGTTCACTGTCAGTGTGGACCTCGAGGGCGCAATATCAGCCTGGTGGCCCCAAGAGGGCTCTGTCGCTGCTTGGCCGAACCAGAGGGACTCAGCTGCCATCCGCTCCGCCCTGGAAGATGGCCTTTGATTTTCTCGTTGCCGAAATTCTGCCCGTATCTGGATCTCCTCTCTGTCTCGCCCCACGGACTGATTCACGTTATTTTGGACTCTTTGTTTATCATTCACTCTAATGTCATTGTCTCGTTTGACTCTGTTTGCCGGTGCTTGATCTCTGCTTGTCCTGACCCTGAGCTTTTATTAAACCTACTTGCATATGAACTCGCATGTTTCACGTCCCCGTCTTTGTAACATATATATTATATACACACATACACTTCCATTCAAAAATTTGGGGTCAGTAAGATAGTTAAAGGTTTTTAGAGAGGTTTCTTATGCTCATCAAGGCTGCATTTATTAGATTAAAAATCTAGAAAAGACTGTAATATTGTGAAATATTATTTCAATTTAAAATAACTGTTTTCTGTGTGAGTGTATTTTAAAGTGTAATTTATTCCTGTGATACAAAGCATCATTGCTCCTTCAGTGTCTCATGATCATTTCAGAAATCATTCTAATATAATATTCTGATTTATTACTAGAATTGTCAATGTTGGAAACAGTTGTGCAGCCAAATATATTTTTTGGGACCTGTGATTTTTTTCTTTTTCTTCTCTAAAAACAAAATAATTTTAACCAAATATAAAACATTTCTAAAATGTAAATCTATGCTATGATTTTTTTGTTCATCCTTGGTTAATAAAAGTATTCATTTCTTTCAAAGAAAGAATAAAAATTTACTGATCCCAAACTTTTCAACAGTAGTGTAACAGTAAACTACTGTGACAGTAGTTTTAAACAATTACATTACATTTTACATTTACATTTATTTATTTTGCAGACGCTTTTATCCATTTTTTATTTTATTATTTTTCTTTTTTTATGATGTCAAGTAGTGTTGAAAGAGATGGGTTTTCAGCAGTAGTTTGAAAGTAGTAAGGGAGTTGGCATTTCGAATAGTGATGGGAAGATCATTCCACCAGCCAGGAACACTGTAAGAGAATGTTTTGTAAAGAGATTTTGTGCCTCTTTGTGATGGTACAATGAGGCGTCGCTCACTGGCGGATCTCAGAGTTCCAGAGAGTGTAGATTGGTAGCAGTGAGTGGAGATAAACAGGGGTAGAGCCTGTGGCTGTTCCATATGCAAGCATCAATGTCTTGACTGTGTTCTGGATCATTTGTAGAGGTTTGATTGTGCATGAGGGAAGACCGGCTAGAAGACCATTGCAGTAGTCCAGCCTGGAGATGACCAGGGCCTGGATCAGGAGTTGTGTGGCTTGCTCTGTAAGAAAGGGCCTGATCTTTCTAATGTTGTGTAGGGCAAACCTGCAAGATCGTGCAGTTTTAGCAATATGGTCTTTGAAGGAGAGGCGGTCATCGAAGATAACTCCAAGATTTCTGGAAGAACTTGATGGAGTAATAGTTAATGTATCCAAATGGATGGTGAAATCATGTTGTAGGGTTGGAGTTGCAGGGAAAACGAGGAGCTCAGTCTTTGCCAGGTTGAGCTGTAGATGATGTTCATTCATCCATTCCGAGATATCTGCCAAGCAGCCTGAGATCCGTGCGGCTACCGTTGGGTCATCTGGTTGAAATGAAAGATAGAGCTGCGTGTCATCAGCATAGAAGTGGTAAGAGAAGCCATGTGCCTGTATGATGGGCCCCAGAGGTGTAGTGTATGTAGAGAAGAGGAGGGATCCAAGAATTGATCCCTGAGGGACCCCGATCTGATTTGGATACATCCCCTCCCCAACCCACTCTGAAGTATCTATCTGTGAGATGGGATTCAAATCAGTGAAGTGGAATCCCTGTGATACCAAGTGATGAGACTGTAGACAGGAGGATCTGATGATTTACTGTGTCAAAAGCAGCAGAAAGATCTAGCAGAACGAGTACTGATGATCTGGAGTT
>JAUMHI010000048.1:6581224-6596597 GCA_032359435.1 Enteromius unitaeniatus | reverse complement strand
ACTCTAGAATTATCACAGAGGTTGTGAGAGAAAAACACAGACATGGCAGATTCGGATGGGATTAAAATCACCAAGTATGTCTGTGACACAAAACAGTCTCTAACGTCCCCCTGTAAAACTAATCCTGTCCGAATAGGGCTTTACTTTAGTCATTATTTAGGTAGCACACATATTCTGAATGCCTTTGGCAGAATTCAAATGAGCCATTTTAATTAGATTAATCTAGATTAGCTTCAAAATTAATCTAGATTTTAAAAAATATATGTTTTTATTATTATTATTATCTCAGTATACAGTTACTTACATTGTCCACAAACCATTATTATTTACTTACCTAAAATTCTAAGGCACTAAAAAGGGGATTAGACAAACAAAATCTTGTCCCAGGGCATGATGTGGGTAAAAGCTGCTCTTAATGTGCAGAATCTTGAAGGAGGATTAAAGCTGGTGTGGAGGTGCACTTGACAGATAAGAACACAATGTAGTCCCTCTCAGTAGGGAATACTGAACTCATTTAGAATGAAAGGGCAAATAACAGCCAGCTAATCTTATAAATCATTTTTGATCACATGTAAAATCAAAATTAAGACAGCAAGACAGAATAAATAACATTATTATTATTATTTTACTTTGCATCAAATTTCTTATAAAGACCTTACTTTGAAGTACCGTGCAAGGTAATAAGATGCATGACTGCATCACTTCACAACTCTGAAAGCACTTCTGTTTTCTAAGTTTTGCAGATCAGTCATTATCACTGGGCACTTGTGCCTATGTAATGATAATAGAGCTTGCTAATAGAAGAGCTAAATTTTGTGACCCTGATTGCTGCTCTCTAACCCCGCGACTGCACCTCAAACAGTAGCTCTCATTACTCAGTGAGCCTCTGCTACCATCTTTGCTCATTATCCTCTTCAGTACAAGAGTGGCTAAAAACTTCTCAGTTGAGTAATTGCACTTAAGCCAACTCTCCAGTTCAGTGTGATCTCTGTGCAAGACAGCTACTTTTTTTTCAACAATTTGAAACAATGCAGTCAGTAGAAAACGTTGTACAACATCTTTCAAATGGTGAATAAAGCTGCTGAATGAAATAATGAAAAGAAAACAGAAAATCAGAGTGCTTTTTAAAAGAAGCTCCTTTAAGAAGTGGATCTCAAAAGTAAGTTATTTTTAAAAAAGTTTTTGAATTAATAACATAGCTCATCCAGAAACACACACGCAAAACTTATGCACAGGACTCAATTTGATGACAGGTTTATGTTGGACAGGCCCATTTTGGTTGAAAATTTAAATCAGGTTGTCAATTTGACACTGACTCACACAACACAAAAAACAACAAATATCAACATCAGGTGACGTCAGTATTGGGCATCAAATTAACATTGGTCACCTGACGTTGCAACAGAAATTTAAATAAATATCGACATTTTATGATGTGCCTGCTGGGAAAATGTGGTTCTACTGTCATACAAACAACCTGTTAAGTCCCTGTATAGTTCTTTGAGGGCTCTTACTCTCTTAATTCCAGAAGTTCATGCTTCCTTATGATAACCAATTAAAGCATATTAGGGGTGCTGTCCAGGGAGCAAGCAGGGAGGTCGGCGAAAGTCGAGCCCTAGTTGATTGAACCCTAGCAAGGGCTAAGTTCGGCGTCTGGCTCGAACTCTTCTCGCCTCCCGTTAGTAAGACGTGGAAAAGAGGCGGAGAAGGGGAGTATAGGAGGGATGCGTAATGAGATGTGGAAGGGAAGGAAACAGGCATATTTAAGAGGAAGGCTTATGGATTGGATTGGACGAGATGATAATTAGATTAATTAGGAAAAGCGGTTCCAGCCGCAGCTTATCATGCGTCTGTGCTCCTCCCAAAACTTGTTTATCAACATCACATAGTTGGGGAAAGGTTTAAAAAATGACATTAAAATATATATGCAATATATTCAGAAGATAATGTGGTTCCCATTCATCCCATTTTGTGTATATGTCAACTATTTGGTTACCAACATTCTTCATAATATCTTTGTTTGTGTGCAGCCTTTAAAATATATAATTTTATATTTTTTTATTTTTTAAGTTTTCTTAAGTCACCAATAAGGACCAACGTAAATGATGTGTCCCGTAACAAAACCAAAGAGTTAGAGGGCATCCCTGAATGTGACAATTTCTAAACTAAAGACAGTTTGAATGATCTCCACGTTTGCCAGGGAATCCCAACAGGCAGATGTGAGTGGGCTAATGACAGCAATCAGTGATTACACACACACACACTAACAACAAAGTTTTCCAATCATAGGTAAGTCATAGATTGTATCATTCTCTGGTAACAAAGACAATCAAAACTAATGGATCTATTATTGTCATTGGTAGAAATGACTGCAACAGATGCTGTTCCTTCTACTCTAATGAGAATTTGTAATAGTAAAACACATTTTCAAGCTCTAACCTTAGCACCTCTGTTTTTTTGCCCAACTCAAACTGATTTTTTCTTTCATTTGGAAATCAGCACCACCTAAATTATGTAACCAATATCTGAACAGGTTAATGTGGGATTTTGAGCCAGTGATCTAAACCACTTCGAAAATGCCTAGAGGATGGGATGATGACTTTCAATGGGATGATGCGCCAACTTAATACCAACCGCATTTACAGCACTGCATGGGTCCAAGAGACTGATGCACAGGGCTAAGCTGAAAAACAAACCTAAACACAACATCAGCGTGATGCTCAGGCCCTGTGGTTATTAATTCATCATCATTATTCCAATTCAGTTTTGCTTGATGTGCTGGAAAATGTACAGATGCAGGTTTAGATTTCACACATTCTTCAATAGATTTAATTGCAAATATGCAATGAAATGAGAACACTGAGAAGCTTCTTCTAAAAACTATAAGAAAAAAAACTTACAGCCATATGGATGAAATTTGAATCTGTGCTTTGAATTTGTATTCAAAACTGGGAAGTGAGAAGGTTCTTTTTCAGTATTTTTAATAACCTCTGATCTCAAAAATAGATCAAGTTAGTCAGCGCAAGGTTATTTCCTTGTCACTGCACTTTGGGTAGAATGATGAATGGCTCTAGAATTTCTACATCCATTGAGATTATTTAGTAATACTATACTATACAGTTTAAGAAAGGTGAAATGAATACTGGCTACTTTCATTGCATTAAACTATGCAAGTATGCTTTACATTTCTTTCTTTTCTTTTTTTAATATATAAAAAAATATATACGTATATTTAACACCTAACCCTAATATGTGTTACATTGCACCCAACATTATATTTTCATTTCTAATCACTGTATTTTTCTACCTGGTCTCATGGCATAAACATACCTGGGTGCACTTATTAGTGAGACACAAAATATGTACCAACAAGTACATATCACTGCAGTGATAATTTTCCAAAAGAAATGAACACTAGAGTTATTTCTATTTCACACGAATTTCACAAGAATTTCGATTATTAAAGCATTTGCACAGTTACTTGAAGAATATCATGTTATGACTTCAAAACAATATTAATATGCTGGTAAATTTGAAAACTGATGCTTTTGAATGTCAGAATTACACATATCCAGCTTCATATCTATGGGTTTTTATAGATGTTACTGTAGGTTGCATCAACAAATGCATTTTTATACCAGTTTTGCATTTGTTAACACTATTGGGTAGGTTTAGGGTTTGATATGGTGTAGGGCAGTGGTTCTCAACTGGTTTGGCCTCGGGACCCACGTTTTCCCATAGTCATCAAGCTGCGACCCACTCATATATACATAAAGTATATATGTAAAATGTGTATGTGTGTGTGTTTATATATATTTAATTTGTATAATTAGAGGTACATATTTTTATGAGATCATATTGTTTTCACATATAAACTCTATTTTCTGTTCATATTAATAATATAATACTATATAATATAATATGTTTAATGTAATACGTTTAATACGTCAATATCACATATACCAATACAAGGGCTGATGTCTCTCTCTCTCTCTCTCTCTCTCTCTCTCTTTTAATTTCTACAGATAAAATCTGGAAAAAAAGACAGTCACTTAATTATTTATAAAAACCAAGATATTATCTAAATATATTATAAACAATGGGACACAATATTCACAAACCCATCATAATAAATGTTACATTTAATGTTTCTTTCTCAATAGTCTTTCAGCTCTCACTGTTTGCATAATTGCCGCAATTAATTTGCTTCCGTCTTTAAAGTTTATTTTGCACATTAATTTTGTATGATAAATTAGTAATTAAATTAACATTTGCTATCAGTATTATTCTGTGAGAGTTGATCTTCAGGATACAACATCAAGATCCCTGAAACAAAAACATTTGATGAGTAAACCAATGTCCCTCTTCTGAATTTACATAAGCAAGCAGCATTTATGATTTATTGCTATTTTTACTCTTGCAATTTTTAAGACTGTTAGTTCTAGAGTCTAGACATCTCTAGTTGATTTATACCCCATCAGGAACAGTTCTAACCTGACAGATTACATCTTGCTGTTATTCACAAATCACTATAGATTGTACTCAAAGTGAAGGAAACCAAGCAGAGAGATAACAACTTCAGCATGCCTTGGCCAGCAACACAATCACTTAACATAACGGCTACAAGCAGATGCACAGCATGAACCAGGCAGCCTTGATTGGAACTTTCACAGCCAAAGATCATGAGCATTCACACAGTAAATGTTATTCACAAAATGTACATTCAAACCAGCTGGATTCTCATCATGACCAAAAAAGGCCTGAGGCTAATCATCAAAATGTGTCTGTAGAGGTGAAACAAGTACCCTTGATTGAAAAGGTTTGTTCTATCCTGACTACAAGTGAAAGGACAATGCTAAATGCTAAATTCAATATATTGTGAATATTGAAATGATTATTCTAGGTTAATCATAATAAAATATAAAAGTAATAAAAATTTTTGTTTACATAATAGGTGTGTGTGTGTATTATGTAATCGTGTAATCGTGATTAATCATTTGACATTAATATTATATTTAGAAGTTTAGAAGTATAATATATCAAGTTGTAAATATATTTGTAGAACATATTAACAGTTGACCAAGAAATGCTTACCTTAGCTTCCTGACTTTTGATTTGATTTATCTTACTTATGACTTAAATAATATCTATTATATATAATATGTAATAATCATCATTTAACTATTTATTTTATTCAAGGTAACAAACATATTTTATTGTGGTTTCAGTTAACTGTAATAGTGCTGCCGGGTGCTTGACTTTAATTATTAACACTTAATAATTTAATGCTATGATTAGATTAATGCTATGCTTACAACATTAGGTATTGCCAAACTATGGCAACACAAATAAAGTAAGGTTGCTTCATTCAGGCATCATTCTTTCAAAAGTTTTGAATTCAAAGGCTTCTGCATACCTGAGGAAAGGCACACTTGGTAATCATTTCAATAAATGTTTTATTATCCGAACAGTCCTAAAAGAACATAGTTAAAAAGGAAAAAAATTATTTTGTTGTCTGTAGCTGTAGTCTTTCCCACTAAAAAAAAAGTGTTGCCAGGGTGACGGCCAAGGCTAATCATATGCATCAGCACTAAAACTGCCTCTAAAAGCATCATTTAATTTTCTCCACATGGCCCTCATCTCCCAGGACATTTAACAGTATCTCACTGATAAGCCCAAGCAAATCTGCAGTCAGTTTTGCATAAGTATGTTTCTGTTATGTACCCAAGCAGGGACGCTTTTAAGCTCCTTGCACCGCTGTCAGCTCCAGAGACGTTTGACTTTGAAGTCAACATCAGTTTGGCTGACAATTATAGCATGCCATCAGATTCATTCAAAATAGATGTTATTCATTTATAATGTCAATAACATTAAGAACAAAATAGTGGAGTTTGATTTCTGTTGGAATTAAAAATATCTGTTGGTTTTCACTTTTCAATATCCGCACATGGCTGCACAATTCTTCCTTTCCTTGTCAGCACTGTACCATAAACCTAACAAAATCATTTGCAATTTAATTTCTCTATTTCTAGCCCCTGTTTTTGTTGCCATACATTCAAGCTCATGTTAATTGTGCGTGACTCTGATACACAAACAGCATCTAGCAGCAGCACTCAGAGATTAAATACTTAACTCTATTCATTTTTCCCCTAGCCTATCGGCATTAAAAATGCATCCAGTCTGTTTT
This sequence comes from Enteromius unitaeniatus, assembly GCA_032359435.1. Classification (NCBI taxonomy): domain Eukaryota; kingdom Metazoa; phylum Chordata; class Actinopteri; order Cypriniformes; family Cyprinidae; genus Enteromius; species Enteromius unitaeniatus. Next base: position 6,590,410 of record JAUMHI010000048.1, on the reverse strand, counting down.
TTGTTAAAAGCATATTACGCAAGACTCTAAATATACAGACCAGGGACTGCTTGTTCTCTGTCTTCAGCTGTCCGCTGTGGCAACTGCAGTTTTCTTCGCCTTTCAACAGGGACTCGAGAAGCTTTTAGTGGCTCAAATGACCCATCCGCTCTCTGCAGAAAATCAGCGCTGTTGGTCAAAAAGCATTTAGCTCTGCCTAGCCCTTCATGCAGAATAAAAGATGACTAAAATGATAATATCTGTCAATGAAGAGAACATGAGCACATGCTTCTAAAATCTTATTTTTATTAATTTATAAATTTTTTATATTACGTATTTCAGTTTGTTGTAAATCACTGTAAAGATGTATGGAATCATTTTAGACTCAAAATGATTAATAGATGTACTCACAATTATCCATGCGCTACATAAATTTAATGCATGCTTCTTTTTACAAACACACAAATACCTTTAGATTTGAGTATGTGGACATTCAGGATTAAATCCTTGTACAGCGCTTTTACAAATAAAGACATGTTTGCGAATAAACTGGTATGTTCTACATTAATATATCCTATATTAAGCATGCAAAAAGGAATCTGTGCATTTGTGAATCAGGGGACATGGGTTCATTTATTGACATTTTGTTTGAGTCAATCTTGTTCGGTTTATTTGGATTTTGAGACTTAATTTTCGCTTTTTTACAGCTTTTCACAACACACACACACACACGACCACCTACACACAAGGATCGCCCCAATCCATTAATGTGTGGACAATTTGGAAAAATTTGCAAATGTGCGTTTCTACACAGAAATAAAAATTACATTAATGTGCAGGGTTCAAAGTAATTTTGTGAGTATAAATGTTCTATGTTCTAAATGTCATAATTTGCGTGTGCAAAAGGGAATCCGCTCATGCATTTATTGATGTTTTCCTCGAGTCGATCCTGTTTTGAGACTCACTTTCCACATTTTTAAACATTCACTAAAAGGCAAGACAGGTAGCTACCACTTGGTGGCAGTGGCAGTACAGAGCTGCCAATTATCAGCTTAATAGAGTTGGGTAGGAAAAAAATTAATAAAATTTTAGGTTAATCAGTTAATCATCAGGCTCATTTTGTATTATGTATTACCTTTTTAGGTTACTTTATTTACATGGTAAATATTATAGAGTAGTGACGTCAGGCGACTCTCGCCCAAATGCACAAATCAATGGTTAATGTAACTGTTTGATGATAGAAGCCTGGGGAAAGACATGAATTTTCTCACTCACCGATCAGGAACATGCTGCTTGGTCAGGCACGGCAATGTGGAGAGTTTGGTGGACAGTTGCTGTATTGCTGCTGGATCGCTATGTTCGCTTCTGTTGTGAGGCATCAGACTGAGAAGAATCCATTTGCAGCAGTTTATTAGGGTAACCAGGCAATAGAGTCAAACACCAGCAAACGGGAATATCAGAGACAGGACAAGGCAGGGTCGGTACACGGGCAGGGATCAGGGCAGGCAGCAAACAATCAAAGTCCAGGAAACAGGGCAACTGGGTTGGCAATGAGAAAACAATTCATAGCCAGGGCAAATCAACACTTCGCACTGAGTTGGCAGCCGGGTCAGGTTTATGAGTGTGTGGGCATTGGCGTGGCAAGGTAATCAGCCCAGATATGAGGGAAGATGGGAAACTGATTGAATTCTGTTGGAATTCCGGTGACAGCTTCCTCTGGTGGAGCGGAGGAGGCGGTGAGGAGCCCTCTCTCGGTGGAGCTGCACAGACCAATCAGTGTATAACAATGACTATTTTTTCATTGTGATATCAGGACACCCTAAAAACATTAAAAATGAATTTGAATTCAGAATTTTAAAACATCACCATAATAAAAAGGAGTGTTTGATTAATTTTATATATACATTTTATTAATAGGTCATAGACCAAAGAACTGGCTACATGAGACATGGGCTGCAAATGTAATACATTTAGTCATTTAGCCGAAGTTCTTATCCAAAAGCAACGTACAAATGCTGACAATAAAAGCAATCAAAACCAACAAAAGAGCAATAATATGCAGTTCTATGACAAGTCTCTGTTATAACATGACACATAAGATTTTTTGTTTGGTTTGTTTTTTATAAATATATGTACACACACACACACAGAGAGAGACATATAAAACAAACCGAAAACAAGTAGATAGAATTGAAAAAGAATTGAGAAAGCTAGTGTTAAATGCCTTTTTTTAAAGAAAACAGGCTGTTAGAAAATAAATAGAGTGCAATTAGAGGATCAAGTCAACAAATAGATAAAACAAATTAGAACCGAGAGTGCAAAAATTTGGTCAAATAAAGATAGAGGATATGTGTTTTTTTAGCTGTTTCTTGGAGCCGTTTCTGCTTAAATTGAGCTGAACAGGTCATTCCACCAGGAGGAACTGAACAAAAGACCACCAGAGCTACGAGTTCCATCACCATTCAGCAGGTGACAAATAAAGATGAATGAGCGCTTTTAACTGTTTTGTAACACCTGTTTCAGACCTGTGAGAACTTCGCTGTCACTGTTGTGCATTTGCCATGGTTACTGCTGAAATGTCATTATGGGGACACAACATGGTGCCATGCTTGACTGATTGAAATGAGAGTAAAGCATTCAGTCACGGCAGGGCAGGGTCTCAGTTTTAAGGGGTCTCTCTGTGCTGTCTGTGTTTTTCCTCCCTCTTTTGGAGCAGATCTGCCTCAAGCCATATTGCCTGCTGCCCTTGACGTTCTATGAGATGAAAAACAGCAGTAATTGCCTGTCATCATGTACGCTGCCCTTGACCAACATGACCAAAGAATAAAAGTGCTCCCCTCGTCTAATCTCATGGTTTCACATTTTGGAAAGAAACTAGTGAACTACTACTTACGCATCTTTTTTTGCTATTTTGTCAAAAAAACTGATGCAAGGTAACAAAAATGTAAAATTTTTCTAAGTTGTTTCAGATGTAGCAGCATGCAGAGCAGAAATGACATGGACCTTTGTAACTGAGTACACCTTCAGTAGTTCTAATGTAAAGATGATGCAACAATTTGGTAAAAATGAACATTCTGTCACCATTTACTAACCCTGTCATTCCAAACCTGTATAACTCTTTTTTTTCTGCATAACACAACATGAGATGTAGACTGTTTGTGTAACACTGATGTTATGGTGTAATATTAACCCATTTTCATGTGTAGGGCATTTGTTTTCTTCCCAGAGAATGTATAAACTGATCAAATGTATTAATTTAATGACTAAAACACTTATAAAGTGAAATTAGCTAAATGGGCTAGCTAAACTAGCAAAATGAGACATATACTACCTGTTAATCATATCTGTTAAAGGATTATTAGGCTGCATTAATTAGATCAGCTGGGACCGGGAACACTCCCCTTAACACACAATGTACTCGTTACATTAGAAAAAGAACGGCATCTACACTAATATTTGTCTGTCTCTCTCTTATTCAGCTCCTCAGTCCGTATCCAGATCAGATGGATGAGATGAGAGATGATGATCTTCATCGGAGACAAGAACACCTAGATGAACCCTGTGGACAGATCACCAGAACCAAATGCACACACACACACACTATAAATCCTTTGCACAATCTGACATACACTTAATATTGAACTGGGAATTAGTTGCTGGGCGTCCGGCCAGAGTAGAACTGGCCCCAACTAAGCCTGGTTCCTCCAAAGATTTTTTTCTCTCCATTCTCTCTTGGATGGGGTTTTGGTTCCTTGCCTCTGTCACCTCTGGCTTGTTTAGTTGGGAAGATCTAATTCCTATTGATTATCGACTTTTTCATTACAGAGACCGTCTTTGCATTTAATAAATAAATAGTTTAATCTTGTCATTATACATTACTCTTGTCATTATACATTACCATCACTTTGTTCTCCTATTTGATATTGTCCAGTGGTTTGCTACAACCTGTATTGTTAAAGCCCTATATAAATACAAGTGATTGCTTGATTAATTGTTTGTCTATGCAACAGAGTGCTAGGGAAACCTGTTTGAAAACAGTGATTAATTTTAGAATTCCCTTTGGTGCCATTTGTAGAGCAGAAGCGACACAGCTCACCTTTAAACTCACTAGTGGTTTTGTTATGTAGTATGTGATGAATAGCAACGTCAGGTACAGTAGTCACAGGAGTGTTATGTGACATAAGATAAAGCATGAAAATGCACTAATATCAGCCATGAGCTGAAATATGTGTATGACCTTGGCATCATTAAGAGACTTGAATATGTGGTCTCGTCATTAAGCAAATGAGTGATTGTATGCTAATGACCGAGCAAAATCCAATTTAATGGGGATCCGTCTCAATTTAATTGAGCTTGGAAAGACTTGGAGAGCAGCTGCGCTGTCATGTGTAATCCTATGTTCTTGTCACAGAGAGAAACACAAATGCACAAATATTCTCACCCTCTTGATCTCTCTCTCTCTCTCTATCTCTCTCTCTCACACACACACACACACTCTTACCATTTTTACAGAAAGCTAATTATAATCACTACTAAATCACTCAAACCCTTTGCATTACAGAATAAAAATTAATATAAAGATTAATAGAATAAATCAAATTTGTAAATACATGCTTTTAAATTTACCAACTGATTTTTCACTTTAAAAAATAGGATTATTGGACATACGTTACTTCTTGCATTTTATGAAAAACTTTCAAAGGAAATTCAAGGGAGTGACATTTAAAGTGCATCGTGTTTTATCCAAATGATTGAAGAAACAAGTTTCACATTTCATCGTACCTGAGCACTCTGCAAAAGCTGTACCAGGTGAGCTACTGAGCAAGTTTAATGCATCAGAAAAGCCAAACCAAAAAGCTTTTAAGTTGTTAAAAACAAATATATTAGTTTTAAAATCATGCACTTTGGTAAGTGTTTGAGGTCATAACACAGTATTGTGCAAGAAACCATGCAAAACTGTGTCTTTATTGATCAACAATCCACCCCTGTGAAAACGTATTGCCAGTAGTGTTCATTTTTTTTGGAATGTGAATAGTATGTATACTGTAGGTACATTTTTGCAGTTTTTGAAAAAATAAATAGTTTGCTTTATTTAACTTCTGGTGACAAAATTGTCCCCAAAGTATAGCTAAATAAACACACACATGCACTACAAGAGACAGATAAATAGAGCAAAAAGCCATCTGCCTGACCATTTAGAAGGTAGGCGACTTGGTTGAATCTCAACAAATCTCACAAGATGGAGAATATCATCAAAAGAACATGCAGAGATGAGAGCCCATCTGCTTCAGTCTCACAGCTCCAGAACCAGCCTTTCCTGCCAGCATTCACTCTTTCTCTCTTCTCTCTCTCTCTCTTTCTCTTTCTGCAGCCTTCAGCTGTTTTTCAGTAAGCTCGATACATAACAATGTATCACCAAAAAGGATGCTGATAGACTCAAGTCTCAAGGTGCTGAACAGGTGAGGGTAAACACTCTGATAGCCAAAGAAAAGGCTTGGCAATGTTTTTTTCAAAGTGTGTGTGTGCACTGCTGAATGGAGTGTGTAGCTCTTGTGGCAGTGTGCCCAGGGCAGAGGGGAGCAGGTGTAGCAATTTTTGAATCAACCATACTTGAATGAAGCTAAATCAGATTGACTATTCATCTCCAAAACAAAAATCAAGCTGTAAAAAGCCACAAGTGTGTTTACTTATACTGAGTTCTTATATTCAATGTAAGTCATTATTACACCATATTGGACAAACATTCTGTTATTAGAAGCACTCTGGGGATTTTATAAAGCTATCGAGTTGAGATGTGCTCACAAAAGCACAAAAAGAAACAAAGGCTTCCATGAGTGGTTAAAAGGGTGCTGCAGGGGTAAGCCATCGTCATTCATTTCTGTGTTGTTTATTTGTATCCCGGCCAATGTCAGCATTGATTTAACAGAGAAAAAAACAAACAAACAGGATGTGCCTCTTTGCGCCATTGGTGTGTACCTGCGGTGAAACTGATAGATTTGGGTTCACTTCTTTTTCACTTTTGCAAAAATGTCCTATCTACAGCACAATAGCCGCTGTCTACATGTCTTCATGCTGCTTCATTGGTCTGTTCTCCTCCCCATGGGTCTCATTTAAGGAAGCTGCCTGCAATTGGAAAGATGTGTGCAACAGAACCGTTTGATAGGGCTGAACTAGCAGGGATCCAGTAGTCCTCTGGGCTTTAATCTGCCAAATAACATCCGGCCCACAATACTTTAACAACCAGCATGAGCCTTTATTTCCTTCTACACTTTCATGTAAAACTGCTGTTCTGAGCTTTGGTGACTTTTAATGACTTAAAGAAAGTAGCACCAAAAACACCAGATGTATCAGCAAAATACATGTTTTTATTAGTTTAAACTTTATTTCTGAATGCTTTATTGTTGTTCAGCTCCCCTAAATAAATATGTAATATGTACTCTCTGTGCCAGTGGACACATACGGTTAGAGCAATCAAAACACTTTCTGTTCCCTCAGTTACTGACTGAATTAAGGTGCATGTGCTGAAACAGATGTCCATGCAGATGTCAAGTTGAGGTTTAGGGAGAATCTGAACAAATTACGAACCATGAGCTTGTGCCGGAAAAAAGAAAGTGCCAGAATAAGGAAAGTTTATAGCGTAGCTTTTGTGATTGGGAATTTTGTGTTTCACAAATGTTTTACATCAATCCCAAATCCATTAATTCACAACTCTCTTCTGAAGCGTACTGTGAATATTCAAAAGCCGTTTTTAGCTAAGCTGCATTTTGAACAGATTAAGAGAGGGACAGTTCTCGTTCTTTAAAGATGATGTGCATCATTTTTTAAATGTTATAATAGCTTTTCGTATCCTAGCTTAATATGCACAGACAGCTATACAGTAAGTAAGCCATTTGGTTGGTTGATTTCCCCTAACATTGATCTCTTTGTTTGAGCATCAGGAACTAAAAAACTACTTTTTCAGCCATCTTGTATTATATTTTTCTCATACAGGAAAAAATAAAAACCAACCAGCTAAAACATAATTTACAATATATAAAAAGAGTTTTTTTTGACAAGATCTTTAAGTTCTGTGATTGGTGGAGATTGCACAGAATCGTGGGTATTTTAGTTTTTTTTATATTTTTTGATATTAACCGTATAATATTTAACAAACTATGATATTGTTAATCAATGGTATATGCTTTTGTTAAAGTCAAAGCTTTTTAGTGAAGTAACATCTTCCTTATTACAAGTTGACATGCAATATTGCTCTATTAAGTGATTCAGACTGATATGTCTACAGCAACAGAAAAATGAAAAAAAGGGAAAAAAATCAAATTTATTTTTGAGGGTGCTCTAAAAATCAACCTCATTACATCTTGACATGCAGTTTTGTTTAGTTTGTCTTCAGCCCAATCGCTCTCCCAATAACTCTCTCAACGATCAGAGCTCCCTGATCCTCCAGAGTCAAACCAGCACAGCGACATCCATCTAGAATCTGTGAAGCGCAAACAGTCTTGGCCAGTTAACACAACATCAGAATATCTCTGTGGGATTACTGTGATTGTATTCAGAAATGGATCAGACACCAAGTGGAAATTCGGAGGGGTGATAATCTCCAGCTTTTGACAGAGAACTGATGATAAATGAGATTGTGTAACAGGGTGTGAAAAGCCAGTGATGGGGAGTTAAATCAGGATACATGTGAAGGGTGACAATAAAGCAGCACTATCTAAAAGACAGGCTAGATATTAGCATGGCATATTCATATTTAGTTTTAGGCATTTTTAAGAGAATATAACAAGAAATGTTCCTAGATACAGTGGATAATTTATCAGCTGCATATTAAACAGTCTAATCACCTATTATACGAACATATACAGTAATGAAATACCATTTCAGCAAGTTGATAATTTGATGAGGCAAATTTATCTTTGTCATGTGATACCCCGAGGTTCAGCGTTGTTAATTAACACTGCAGAACTCAACATGCAAATTTAATGTCATTTTCAATAAACCTATTGCTGTTAAACTTAATGTTTTAGAAGAAGGAGCAGAGAACTTGAAGGTTGCTGTTGTGTGTGTATATGTGTTTAGATAATTCTACATACAAGACAGTGAAAATGCAAGCAAGCATTTTGGTCTTAATTAGAATGAATGTGGTTACAGACTGTGGGGAACAGCGGTATACTTTAGAACCCAGACAACAACAAAGATGAGAGAACCCCAGACAAAAAGCTGACAACAAAAAACTAAAGTGATGAGTGCAACTTGTTAGCTTTTTATCATTCCCTTCATAATGTAGGATTTATAAGTATCTTGTAACAAGAATTAAACATTCACTCAAATGTTTACTATTTATTTGACCCCCATTGCTTTTTTTGTTTAAAATAATTAACATCCTTTCCTCGGTTCTGCCACACTCCACACTCCACACTCACTTCATATGTTCTACTGTTTAGGTTTTCAATGATTAGTCAGACGGGTCAGGATTTGAGTTTGAAGGGAGCAGAGAGGAAAATTAGTGCCAAGCACTTGTGTGTCATGAGTTTTATCGCACATCCACCTCATTAAACTCACTCAACTGACCTGCAGCTTCAGCTGTCTGGGCTGAAAGAAAACACATCTTCTTTCCTCAAACTTACTTTCCAAAGCCTAGCCAGACCTCCTCTCTTCAGCACCAAGCCCATAACTGCTGACAAACAAGAAACCCTATGAAAAATTCAATAAGCAGTCATGCTTAATGAGCAAGCTGTGCTACTCCAAGTGTTCCAACCTTTAAAGTGGCTGCTGCTGATTATAGAAGAGAGAGATTTGCATCAAATATAGCAAATATATTTAGAAAACACAAGATTGCTGAGTGAAATGCATACAGTATACGGAATGTATCACTGAAAGATCTTGATTTTTCCTTCGATTTTGAGTTAGAATAGTTTGCAAGCTGTGGCATGGCTGTGAAAGCAAACTAGTGAGCAGATGAGTTTACCTGTTTGGTGTGATGATGTTTAAGGTCCTTGCCTGGGGTTTGGCCTTCAAAAACACGTCATCCCTTCAGCACTCTATGATCTGAGCTAGTTTGTTGAAAATTGGGGCACACTCAAATCTGTCTAAAAAATGGCATGAAAACAAATTAATTCAGATACCCTCAGGGTGTAACATCCACACCAGGCTCTTCACCAGGCTCCACCCCCACTGTCACGCAACGCTCTCAATCACCAGACTACTAAT
>JAUMHI010000048.1:6530362-6580753 GCA_032359435.1 Enteromius unitaeniatus | reverse complement strand
CTTGTTTCTGTTTTGCTTCTTTGTGGAATAAACATCTTTGTTGACTTTTACCTCCGTGAAGTGTCTGCTTCGTTACACAGGGTATGGATATATGACAAATATCAAATTTCCCTCAATACATAAAAGTATTATGAAAACAAAAAAATGCATCTCTTTCTATATGGCATCCTTGTCATCAAACATGAAATGCTAATGGTATACTGCTTGAAGGTTTGAGAGACCGAAACTAGCACCAGAAATATTGATCAGTGTCTCAAATTTATTAGCTTTTTATTTTTATTGTTATCACACCTATGAGGGTGGGCATAAACAGAGCATGAACTGTTTACAAAGTCAGTGAACTTAAGAGACAGCCTTAGAATTGGGAAAGGGCAGATAGAGAGACTGTGATCATCCATCACTCACTCTTTCAGTGTTGATTAGGATTCTTCTTGAAACAGTGGGATTAACAGTGACTGCTCAAATAGGCTTGCATCAACTGTCTCAGGAGCTTTGCAGATGTTCGACAGGATTCAAGAGAGCAAACAGGTGAGACAATTTGTCTCTGTCCCATGAGAAGGTTTACTGATTAGAAGTGGATTTGCCAGTGCTTGGACAGAATAGAAACTAAATGTTTTTCAGCTTGCCACATTTCTATTGACTTCAAAAAGAAATCATTAATAAGCTTTGCCGCATTATCGCCATGTCATTTCAATATAATTTCAATGACATGGCATCAGTCAATATTAAAGATATAAAGGTTACATTTTCACAAGGATGATTTTATCAGGAAATCAGGAAAAAAGTAAAAAAATTACTTCAGCTGGGTTTTCAAATGGGTAATTATTTACACATTGATGACATTTCAACAAACATTTAACATATTGTACACTTATTTTTTCACTGGCTTACAATGTTTTATTTACCAGATACAAAGATAGTTTTCCAAATATCAAACAGAAATCATGCAATCAGTACCAACATTTAAAGTAATTCCTATTCATATACATGAGTAATTGTTTTTACTGTTATTTCAATAACTGTTTAATGTATTTGTTTTACAGGTTTAGAATATTATTTTTATTTACTGCTACCAAATCGAAATGTATCACCAAATATGGCTCAAAATATTGTGCCATGGGCTTTATTTTTCATGTTTGTTAGAGGGAAACCAACAAAATCAAGAGCGGTGAGAACTGCTGAGATGCTGCAAAATGGTTGAACTAAAATAACTGCTCGTTATAAAAGCTCACAGAGAATTTGTTCTCTGCTCTCTATTGCACTGCTTTCTCTGGAGAAAAAAAGCATTTGTTGCCTGTACATTGATAAAATGCTTGGCATTTAGGAACAACAGTGCTGCAAAGCACAGATTGAGCCTGCATCTGAAAATCTATAAAAGCACACAAACCAAATCACCAAAACAAGCACTTAGCACATCTGTCAAAAAACATAATCCAGCCACAATGGCCTTCCACTTATCAGCACAAAGCCCATCAGTATTCGCTGCCAGCGAGCATGCTGCTCTTTCTCATGATAATAGACGGCGTGCCGTATTCCAGGTCAGCGTGGCACACGTCCCTGTGATGTGGAAAACCATCTGCTGAGCCCCCATCTGCACAGTCTACAGCCCCATTTACATGGCACTTCATCAGCAGAGTTGTGTTTGCCAGCCCAGCCCTTCCCACACGGTTTCCCCACTGCACTCGGCCATTCAAACACAAATGAGTCTGCCATATTCAACTCCCTCGAGAGTTCGTAGACGGCCGCTGGGTTTTGTTACCATTTCATTTCCATATATTGAATGGAGGAGAAAATTGCTCAGTTTTGGATACGAGATGAAATGAGAGGGGGAGAAAGAGAGAGTCAGGAAGTACAGGCAACTCTACATTTGCATGCTTTTCGGCTGGCTCTACTTTTAACGGTTTAATGTGCAGCTTCGAGGCAAAGTGTTCCTACCGATACAAGCATTATGCACAGTATAGGAGAAAAGCTGGGCGTCATAAGTGAAATCGTAAAAATGGTCAATCCAATTCTGCATAAAAAAAATATATTTTTAATCAAATGAAATTCCAATATCATAATAACGATTAAAAATTCAGTAAAATTTACAGGCAGCTATGGTTGCCGGATTTCTATCCTAAAAATAGTACCAATGTTTTTGGTTTTACAATTTTAAGTAAAATTTAGAGTTAAATACCGTAATTTCATTGATATAATGATAATATACAAACCTATTGAATGACTAAAATCTGTTTTGTACCTATGAAATACATAATTGATAACAACCAAATGCAGGTAGTGATGAGCAAGATGAAACAAAGCCCATCATAAGCAGCTTTTAAATATTAACATATATAGAAGGTGTTCACTAAACACCATCATGGTGAGACTTGTTTTCAATGAACTATGTATATTTTCTGGGCAATAACATTTTAAAACATACTGTACTGCTCAGCCTTTTTTATCACAGCAACAATATACGACTTTCTAAGTATGTCTGTTACTTTAGCATTGAGATACTTGTATAATATCTACAATTATTTTTGATTGTTTCATTGTTTTGAAAGTTTTGCCCCATATTTATGATGACAGACTGCTTATGGCTGCCTAGCCCAATATTTATCCTACTTTCATCAACCTATTTTGGGTATCATCAGTTAAGCACTTGAAAATATGAAATGGAAATATGAAACGCTACAGTTGTATTCTCTCCTAGACTGAGTGGCTCATTTGTCACAAGTGCTTCACTAAAATAAAGTAAAACACTGCTAACATTTAAATATGGACTAAATATAGACTACTTTTATGAGGAAAAAAACACTCATGTTATATGAATTATTCATTTTTCATGTATAATGAATAACCACTTCATATTAATGAGTTACACCAAATAATTTGGACTTGAATGTAGATACACATTTATGCCTATTTTTATAGTTCCTTTTCGGGAATTCGAGCTGCGTCATAACGCTTTGGTCGCACTGAAGGCGTCTCATTTCCTAAACGAACCTTGGTTATATTCATAACCTGGAGACATTTCAACTGTAGGCTTTTTTAAAGCATTTAAGTGGATTCTACAAGTTTGGATTATGATTACCGATTAAAATAAAAGCATCAGTATTTATGTTGATAATTTCTTTCATAATCATTTATCCATAGTGCTTCAAGGTCAAAGCACTTCAGGCTTGACAGGACATAACACATCAAAACTATTACCCTAATCATATTCATAGTCTCATACGACCGCTGAAGTCATTTACAAGAAGATACCCGTGACTCACACCGTTACGACTGTATTCCTACCCAGGAGAGCTAATAACACACACAGAGCAATAAACATCTGTGCTACTGTCAATTCATAAGGTATAAATGATTGCCGGCCATCAAACACACAGAGGTCTCAAACAATTCATATCAAGCACATTTGAATATCAATTTCAGCCCTTCTTTTGCAGTAGCATCCACACATGTAATTTCAATAGTATCAATACATCTGCATTGTGAATTTGCCCCTGTCTCTTCAGCATTGGTGTTCCTTGAAAAGGCACTCTTTGTGCACGGTTAGTATAATGAATGTCTGAATAGACTGTGGAGTCAGGGCCATGTTGAAGAAAAACAACAACCTCCAAAAAACAATCTTTGAGGAGAAGAGAAAAGCAATGAATATTTTACAGGGTGAGCGCAGTGGAGGGCTCGGCGGGTGACTCAGAGACATTTATGGAGCTTATCAAACCCAGATCTCCAACAGAGGTCTGCTCATGGACCACAGACTGTGGCAGCTGTTTATCAGGTGAACTACTGGTGAGTTACAGATCCAGTAGTGGCTTGATTTACCTCAATCAGAGGGATATTATTCCTGCAACGAGGAAGAAAAAATATGATTGTCCTTCTGAATATGAGAATGTTCTGCAGTGGGGTTTCCGCTTATGAGATTACAGACGTCATTCGGCGCATGCGTCTGCTCGTGTGGTTTCATTGAGCTGACTCAGTGTGTGTGTGTGCTCAGTCTGCTGTGGGCTTATGTATTAAAATATTCATATTTTCAGAGGAATATGTCAACGCTGAAAAGGACACACGCAAAACGAAGCTGGGAAACCGAAGGTTGAAACTGCTGTTTGATGTTCTGACATTTTTCCTTTTCTTTATGCAGCACAAATTTATAATAGGGGCAATAAATGTCAAATCATAATTAAGATCACCTTTGTGTTTTCTCAGTCTAATTAAAGGAGCAGCCCAAAAAAAATTCCCCCAATAAATTCTGTCAGTATTTACTCACCTCCATGTCGTTTGATGGCTTTCTTTCTTCAATTCAAAAGTTTTGAAGAATGTTCATGCTGCTTTTTCACCTTTAGTGTCTACATGCTTTTGTTGAATAAACATTTTTCAAAACATATTTTGTGTTCCAAAGAAAAAAGGGTGGTTTTAAAGGAGAAAAAATCATTAAATTAAGACAGAATTTTATGTATGGTCACACACAAGAGGACACTCAATAGCATTAAAGTGTTGTCTTTAAAATGCAGTATAAGAAACAGAGTGCTATAAACATGACAGCACACAGAAAATAAATCAATCAGTATCTACTGCATGTGTGGTATGGTAAGGTGAGGTGTGGTATTAATTTATCTTAGCTACCATATTTAGAAAAAAAGCAAACACCTACCAATGCCCCAGTAGCTGCCCAGGAACCGCAAACAACATACTAAAAACAGACATAAAAGCAGTGCACTGGCAATCAGAAAAAAAACACCTTAAATGCACTACAAGCATCACTCATGCTTTCTCCAATCATTAAAAACATTTTTTTTATCATCCACTAATGGATTTCAAAGACAACAATTTCAGAGAAAGATTTTTTCAAAAAAGCTAAGCTGATTTTGTGACACAACTAGATGCACTAAAATACCATGAGCTTTGTGAATTTCATCATATAGCATATCCACTGTTTGATCTGAGCTTAAGAAATAATGTTCAATCAAACTATGAATCAACGTAAATCATCTCTCGTGTCTGTTCGTTTAACTATGCCTACTAAGTTTGATGCAGTGTGCCATCTGGCTGGTGTCTTAATGGTTTCCATCTGGGCAACTTTTCGTTTGAAATTATTATTCATAATTACCATAAACGCTGTATCCTGAATCCACTTCTGTGAATTTCAAGGACATTTTAAGTATGGTATCTTGATGAATGAGGCAAAAGAAAAACATTTTAGCTGTGCTTACATGGAAATTAGAGCACTAACAATACCAAGACCTTAGAAAGCATCATAATGTTAATGATAATTAAAGTGGACCTGAAAAAAAAACCCTTTGTACCAAGACACCTGTTCATTTTTGTTAAACTTGGCAGGAGAACTGAAGGGAAGCATATGGAAATCATGGTCATAATTGCCAAAAACATTTAGTAATAGCAGTTCAAGTAGCATGAATATAATTTGCATCCAATGTTAATGATGTGCCCTATTCATGTTCTGTGTTTTGGACTAGGATTAGCATTGATGAAAATGCATTATGTCAACACCGCACAGGGTTCTGAATGGTCTTATGTAAGTCTGTGATTTGAAAGGCCAGTCATATCCAGCACTAAGTGTCAGAAACTATATAATTATCAGAGATCAACAAAGCCCAAACTACTAGGGATAGTGAAACTAGCTAAATATGGAAAAAGCAACCTTACACAAGTCCCTTACACAATCTGAAATGCACTTAATATTGAACTGGAAATTAGGTGCTGGGCGTTTGGCCAGAGGAGAACTTGCCTCAACTAAGCCTGGTTCCTCCCAAGGTTTTTTTCTCCATTCTCTCATGGATGGGGTTTTGGTTCCTGGCCACTGTCGCCTCTGGTATGCTTAGTTGGGGACACCTGACTACAGAGACCATCTCTGCATTTCATAAATAAATAGTTTAACCTGGGGATGGTAACCAGATGACAGACTTATGGTGACACCTAGCAATCGGAAGAACTCACGCCACACTCGTGAAGTAAATTAAGGGCTCTGATCAGACACTATGTCTTCAGGTAACCCAAAGTGACTGAAAACATGATGAAAGAGGGCTCTGGCTGTCTCCAATGCAGTAGGTATTTCGATAAAAGGAATTAACTTGCACCCTTTGGAGAACCTGTCTTCCACAACAAGGATGGTGATGAAGCCTTCAGAGGGGGGCAGGTCCGTGGCAAAGTCGATACCAATGTGTTTCCAAGGACGTTATGGTAGGGGTAGTGGCTGAAGTTTGCCTGCTGGTAACGTATGTGGTGTGTTAACCACGGCACAAGTGGAACAACCTTTAATGGTTGGAGAGGTCGTTTTGTACCCGGATGTCCAGTTCCAGGAGACGTATGAACAGAGTGATTCATCTGTAAACGAATGGCATTAGGCACATAGACCCTTTGTGCTGGACAGTTGGGAGGAGACGGTTCAGTGAGGGTTGCTTGTCGAATCTGATCGTCCATTTTCCAGATGATGGGAGCCATAAAGATAGTGAATGGAAGAATGGCTTCGTGATTTTCAGGTATAGGATCAGGTTCTTGAGAAAGGGCGTCTGCCTTAGTGTTCTTGGTTACTTTGAAGGTGAATCTTGAGAAGAAGAGGGCCCATCGAGCCTGCCTTGGATTTAATCTCTTGGCCTCCTGTAAGTACAACAGATTCTTATGGTCAGTGATTACAGTGATTGTATGTTTTGCCCCCTCTAACCAGTGTCGCCATTCTTCGAAAACTAGTTTGATGGCTAACAGCTCCCTGTTGCCGACATCATAATTCTGCTCGGCTGAGGACAGTTTCTTAGAAAAGAAAGCACAAGGATGAAGTACTGGTGGTGTACCGTGGTACTGAGAGAGGGCAGCTCCAACTCCTAGGGTAGATGCATCCATTTCTACGACAAATGGTAAGGATGTCGAAGAAAGGGAGCTGTACAAAAGGCTTGTTTGAGTTGGTTGAAGACGAACTCAGCCTCTGAGTTCCAATGGAGAATTTTCTTACCTCCTTTCAACAGAGATGTTATGGGTGCAGAGATCTTACTATATCCCTGGATGAAGCAACAGTAAAAATTGTTGAATCCTAGGAATCTCTGTAGGGATTTGATGTTGGTTGGTAATGGCCAATCTTGCACAGCTTGAACTTTATTCTCCTCCATGGCAACCCCTGTAGGAGAAATCACATCGCCAAGGAATTTTACTTGAGTCAGGTGAAATTCACATTTTTCGGCTTTGAGGTAGAGTGAATGTTCCCTTAACAGTTGAAGAACCTGGGTCACGTGACGTCTGTGTGTAGGTAGGTCAGGTGAGTATACGAGAATATCATCAATATAAATGATGATCAAATTTGTTCAGCATATCTTGAAATACCTCATTCATGAAGCTTTGGAAGATGGCTGGAGAGTTGGATAGACCATACGGCATCACGTGATATTCACAATGGCCACAAAAGCTGTCTTCCACTCGTCACCCTTGTTCTTGTCACCAGGTGTGACAAGAACAAGCTCTTATTCAGTTTATAAAGTTAATAATATCATGTTAAGTGTTCACCCCCATAGCCATTATAAGGAAACAGCTTAACATAATATTGTTAACTTTATACGCAGAATCATTGTTCTTTTGAAAGTGGTTGCATCCATTAAGCCACGTTACCTAATAATGGACTTTCGGGGGAGAAAATGCTTAACGTGATATTATTCACTTAATCCGTTGAATATGGAATCATTCTTTTGACAGTAGTTAGAGATTATTACAATGAAGTAAATTATTACAATTTGACAGATATTTGGGCTTCCCTCGTTGGTTTTTAGGTGCTTTAAGCCACGTTAAGTGTTTTTCACTTTAGAGTGTCCCTCCTGGATGATGGTTGACCAGATGCCAGCTTTCATTATCAGTAAAACTCTGCTGCAATCTGTTCTCTAAACGCATGAAAACACCTCCTTCATTGGGAATGAAATGTTCTAGAAGCATCTAAATATTTCACATTTAACTTTATACATTAGTCACTTTATAGATTACATGTTATTCTCCTTAAAGGATTAGTTCACCCCAAAATGAAAATAATTTCATTAATTACTCACCCTCATGTCGTTCCAAACCCATAGGACCTTCGTTCATCTTCAGAACACAAATTAAGATGTTTTTGATGTAAGCAAAGAGCAATCTGACCCTTCATAGACCCCAATACATGTGAAACGATCCCAGATCCGGCCTTGTTTACATTCAGGGGAAAGCACACGTATGAATGTAATCTGTGGTCGTTGAATGAACGTTATCACCATATCTTGTTAGCTACACAAAGATTTACCAAGAATAAAAACCTACAACATGAATATCTAAAAAAACATTTTTAGTAGCATAAACTAGCCACCACAGTAGCCTGACCATATTTTCTTTTTACTGGCATGACTAAAAAATTATTCATTTGGAATAAATTTGGCCGAATTCCCCAATTCATTTTAACCCTAGTTCACTATGTGAACTAACATCAACTGTGATTAACATCAAATTAAGGACCATGTGAGGTGTAACAATGAGCACAGAGATTAAAGACAATTGTAAAGTATAGCACTGCCTTTATGGGTGTAGCATTTTCCTCTACATACAAGATTTCTTTTAACACAATGAGTGTATCTTGTCAGATAAAGAGAGAAAGAGACGTGAAAAGAACAAAAAGAGCAAACATCACACAGTAGTTTCAATATTTTCAATTATCTCCACAATGGATTTGGAAGGGGACAGTAGGGTGCATTCATCCTGGTCCCATAGACTTCCAGGACTCGAGTGTCCATCAATGCTAAGTTCATCTTCTTCCTCAGACTCTTCCTCACAGGACTCCAGATAGTGTCCTCCCAATGCATTGATCCCTGAGTCCTCGGAGTTGGAAGGTGAAGAGCAGTGGCCCATTTTTGGTCCTTTAACAGTCTCCTCAACAGTCTGCTGCTGTTTCTGTGGTGTCAGAGAGGCGGGATTTATTTGTGGTGGAGTGGGAGTGGCTTCCGAGTGAACTGGGGGCCGCTGAACGTAGCACATCTTGCCGTTGATGCGTTTAACAATGTAGTCATCGATAAACAGTTCAGCAATGTTGCAGTATTTGGGAGAATCGGGACAAGGTGGAGGCAGGAAACAGGGGGAGATGCGAAGGAAGCGCTCAGTCAGTGAGATGGACAGATCGATGGTGTCGGTGTAGTCAGAAGGAGCGGCCGGCACAGGTGTGCTGGGTAGCTGAGCGACATTGGTCATGGGCTGGTAGACATATTTACCTGTACAGACAGAGCAAAAAAAACTAATTTGAGCAATAAAATGTATTACTTCATCAAGACTGAAGCAAGAAGTAAAATCAACCTTTGATAATATTATGTAGCAAAGCTTTAAAGAAATAGTTTCCCCAAATGAAGATATGCTAAAAAAAACATATTCACCCTTCATGGCCATTATGTTGATAAGTTTGATTATCCATCAGAACAGATTTGGAGAAATTTAGCATTACTCACATCCATTGCTCCCTAATGGATCCTCTGTAGTGAATGGGTGCCGTTAGACTGAGAGTGCAAACCATTGATAAGAACATCACAATAATACACTAATAATCCACATGATTCTACTCTAGAAACAAATAAACCAATACGGCGCGCTTGATATGTGCATATTTCTCTTGATTAAATGACTTTTTTATTGGAGAAAGTAATATCGATGACTTGTTTGAAGTAAAAAACTTTTGAATGATTGATTTGTTTCTAATAAACTTAAGAACTTTACAAAATGTTACTTAAAGGCTTAAGTCATGTGAATTACTTATTGTGATGTTTTTATCAGCTGTTTGAACTCATTCTGTAGCAATGTGATGCTAAATTTTGGGTAAGGAAAAATTCAGCAATTTTGTTTTATTTTTGGGTAAACTGTTGCTTTAAGTATAACGAGGCATCCAGAAAAAAATATGCATTGCATTAAAACTTCAGGATGCTTCATTATGTACAGTGTCTTGCAGTGCACTGCAGTATTAGTGCCAGACCTCGGGTCTGAATGCCATCATCATTTACAAATCAATCTAAGATGTTTTTGATGTAAGCAATGAGCAAACTGACCCTTCATAGACCCCAATAAAAGTGAAACGATCCCAGATCCAGCCTTGTTTACATTCAGGGAAAAGCAGGTGCATGAACGTAATCTGTGGTTGTTGAATGAACGTTATCACCATATCTTGCTAGCTACACAAAGATTTACTAAGAATAAAAACCTACAACATTGTACATAATGAAGCATCCTGTGAGATTCCAGAAAAAAAATATGCATTGCATTAAAACTTCAGGATGCTTCATTATGTACAGTGTCTTGCAGTGCACTGCAGTATTAGTGCCAGACCTCGGGTCTGAATGTCATCATCATTTACAAATCTGTTTTGTTTACATTATAGCACACATATCATTTTAAACAGAGAAAGTTATTAAAAAACCTGTGGCTTGCATCTACATGCCATAGAAAACTAAAGGCACACACTAGTTTAGTTCATCTTTGGATTTACTTTCATAAAAGACAGATCAAAAATCTAAAATTGTTAAATGTAATTCACTGAAACGTATTTCATTACATATTTAAAAAACCTGTGCAGATTGAGAATTATCAAGAGATAAAGATGAATAATCCAAATAGGTTATGCTATAATCCACTGAGGTTATATTACAGTGCAACAAGACTACTTTCACAGAATGAATTGCACAGGAATGGGTGCCATCATTGTACACGTTGTAGCATGTATTTTTTATCATAGTCCACAAAGAATGCATTAATTGCTTTGAATCTTACTGTAGTTATAATACTATGCTAATGCTATTCTATGCAAAAATAACCTATGTTGTGATTGGTTAATAGAAACAGCCCCATATGTGTGTGTGTGTGTGTGTGTGGATGTTTTATTAATTTATTTTATTTTTTTATTAAGTGGCTAACTTTATTTTTTAAAAAGGTGTGTTGTCTATTCACACCAAAAGCTGCACTTGATCAAATATGTGAAATAAATTTTTAATTTGTTGGCTGTAAGTAACCCTAACAGATGCTATGTGTATCTTTTCATTTCTTAAACTACCGTGTTTGAAAATATACAGCATATACATATTCCACATTGACAATGTCAAAAAATGTATTGGACCCTAATTGTGAGATAATGGTTCAGAGAGCAGGGATCGTTTTCATGCATGGATAGGCCACCACACAGTGCTGAGCTTAACTCCATTGAAAGTCTTTGGTACACTCTAAAAATGTACCCAACTGCTGGGTTGAGCCTGTTGGGTCATATATTGGGTTGGTTTTTTTTCATTGTTGTGTAGTGTTTTTTTGTTTCGATCTTAAAATTCCAAGTATTTGCTTATTCTGAATCTAGCCACTGACCTTTTTAGGCCAGGCAGTGCAAATCAAAAGTTTTATCAAGGGGGATTTTCTTGTCCTATTTGTCATTTTGCGATTCAGGAGAGCGATCATGCTCCCCTTTGTTGAAAAACTGTCAAAATGAAAAAAAAAAGGTATGTATGGCATCATACAGCTCATTTCCGCTCCGTTTCACACATCTGGCAGAATTCATTCGGGGTGTGATCAGGACATCTCTGACAACACTAATCTCCTGTTATCTAAGGCCCAGATCAACATCCACTCATTCATTCATGGCCTTTGACAGTAAGTCTCTTGTCTCGTGTCTCTTTGTCTAAGTGTCTTTATCGCATGCTCAATCTCCGTCTTTCTCTTTCACAACAGCATCCGCTGAATTATAAAGAAGTCAGCTCTAGAGAGATAACGCATGACAGCAACCGCATCCATCCCCTTTACTTCCCCAGAATGGCTTTATAGGGGACACTTAGGAAAGTATAAGACAGCAACTGTCAAATATCAGATGACTGTGCCAGGTTTTAACTGACTAAATGTAGCAACTCTACTAACTAAACTACATTTTAAAACAGTGTGAGAGTATCTATTTTCCAGTACCTGAGACAGTGTAATAAAATTATGTAACAATATAATAATAATAATAATAATAATATATTTTTAATACAAAGAATTCCAGGTAATTTCATACACAGCTGCAAATATGACTAAAATGCTGCATTATTCATGCCAGGACAGTAGATGGTGATATCACTGCATTTCTATAGACTGAACATATATACGCATGACTTCACCATTTTTATGAATTAACATTTTTATAGTTAAAGTGCCCATTATGGGTTATGGATGGTTTATATTTTGTTTTTTGGGAGTCTCCAAAAACAGTTTGACATGCGTGCAAAGAAAAAACATTTTATTACATTTTTTATTTTTTACTTGCATGTGCTCAAAGACTTGTTCAGCAAAAAAATTTCCAACCCCCACCTTTGTGCAAAGCTAATTCTACAGTGATTGTCAATTTTAATTTAAAGCAGAGTTTGTGAGCTTTTAACGTTCCAAAAGTGGCGTCCAGTGGCAAACAATAAAATTGCATTTTCAATCAGATGCAAAAATCAAGTTTTCCCAGGTCTGCACATGCAATGAGTGGGACCGGCAATGCATATGTTTCATGTTGACGTTAACATTAAACGGCTTGGGATTAATTTGAAAAATTACTCATTTTAATGATTCAGAGTCAACTCTTTCTTTTGAGAGACAATAAATAACCTTATACATGGTGCACTTTCATTCAACTAGAGCTCTGTTTTATGTCTGTTTTCACCCTTTGGACTTATTATCAATGAACTCATGTCTCCGATTTGAATTCAGCAGTTGATGACGTGATGCAGCGGTGTGATCGTACGCTCCAGGGACCAGCCAAGCCGGATCACACCAGTGTGATCATACACGCGAAAGGGTTAAAAAAACTTTGATACTTTGAAAAAAGCATTTTCAGACCCCTAAAACACTGTTGGTGTGTAAATGAACAGCAAAAACACATTAAGATTAAAAAACGCATACGAAAATGAGCCCATATTTTACTAACCCCCAAGTCTTCCTAGATTTATATGACTTTCTTCTTTCAGACGAACAGAGATTTTTTTTTCCTGGCTCTTCCAAGTTTAGCAATCCGGTGTACTATCTGGTGGATAGTGGCCCTTATTTTAAAGCTTCATAAATCATTTATATCCGTTTATATATCCAACATGTGTCTTCTTAAGCAGGTCATAGGTTGTAGCGTATGACATAAGCCACATTCATAATGTAAACTCAGAAGAGAATAGACGAACAAGGATATAGCAATACTAAACAGTGGTAACCTAAAAAAATTTTAAAAATGCACAAATGCAGATTACATCAAGTCAGAGGTCAGCCAGGAAGCGGGAACTTGACACTCTCGTGAACGTGCATACAGCCTCTGCTGGAAGTCAATGATTTTGACAGTTTAAAAAAATAAAAAAACCTATCGACCTGCTGCAGGACGACAGCATTACCAGGCTTGGAAGTGCCAGGATACATTTAAAAAAAACTCTGTGTTTGTCTCAAAGAAGAAAGTCATATACAACTAGGATGGCTTGGGGGTGAGTAAAATAAGGGGTCATTTAAATTTTTGTGTGAACTACACAATTTTCTTTTTTTAAAAAGCACAAAACTAAATATGTACAATTTAAGTTCTAATATTTACCTTTAAAAACTAAAATATAAAGATGGTGGTACTTTAGAGTACCACCCCAGTGACAACTTTGTCCATTTTAAGTGTATAAGCACACAATTATTGTAGCCCTGAGATGATTTCTGTAATAAATTCATGAGTAGAACTTAATAAGCATATCTTGCAGTGAAAAGCAAAGACAACAAAATAAACACAAAAGCAAAACAAACTCATTACATTCTAATGAGATTCCAAACAAAAGTGCCAATGAAGCAAATTGCAGGGGTGGCAACTATCTCAACTCAGCGGAACCTAATTATTTCACTTTTCTCATGTGCAATCGACAATAGAGGTTCCACTTGTACGATTTGGCATTCATTTACAGACGTCTTTTAGTTCTTTGTTTTATAAATCTGTTGGACAAAGGACCGGATCTCCTAGCCAGAACAGAGCTCACAGAGGAAATCAATGTTTGACAGCTGGAGCTGCAGGCGCAGTGCCAGAAACAGGAGGCTTCCTTCTCTATGTTTCAAATATGGCCACATAACATCACTAAGCAGCACGCACACGCCTGAAGCGCAGACGCCACTCTCACAGCTTCTGCTCTCTTCCCACAGCCCTGGATTTGCTCAAAGTATGACTGGATACTGTCAAACCCAAACACAGCTGAGCAAAGCTAACTGTATCACGTGTGGTGCTGTGGATCAACAATATTAATAAATCATTACAATGTACATCATAACATAACACAGTGAAGGCCCGAAAGGGCTCTCACTGCATCCTAAGAAGAGGTAAGACACAATAAAGACTTTTTATGCAATGGAAATAGAACTGCATTTGAAAGTATTTAGGGGATTTAGTTTTCTTTTCTCTCAGTACTCATTCAGTGGGGTCAGTAATGTTTTTAAAGGAGACATCTCTTATGTTCACCAAGGCTGCATTTATTTGTCTACTGTCTGCTGCTTTATATTTTTGTGAAAAGCCATAATAGCGTTATATATATGTTCTGATAAATAGAAAGCTCTAAACAACAGCATTTATTTAAAATATGGATTTTTTATCAAATTAAAAATGCCTTTACTGTCACTTTTGGTGAATCTGATGCATCCTTACTGAATAATAGTAGCAATGTATTCCAGAAAAACATTAAATGGCAGTTTACCTCTGCACTAAATTCAAAGATCTGTAGATCTTTCATAAAATGATGAGTGCTCTACCTCATAACGAGCCACACATGGGGTTGTAAATAGCACTTACCATTTGTGCTAGGTGTAATTTCGAATGTCTGCACCACAGTTATGCATCAGAGCTTCAGGAGTTCCAGCCCTGAATTATTTAACAGAACAGGCATACTAAACAATACATTTCGGGGTGAGCATGTTGTGTTTGTAATTTTATGGTACATTTAGTGCTTCTCACAATGGCGCACCAGTCAGTAGTTATATCACAGGGCAAGTGTGCTGGCTGATAAACCACGAGCATGCATTAATATAATGCTTCATCTCTATTGCAATAACGCTAGATTAAAGCTGTCATAATGTGCACAGACTGATAAAGGACATACACGCATTTAAGAACCATTCTATAGTCCAGATTCATTATTTTGCGACTTCATATCTCATGTAAAAACTATTACACTATCACAATGTGTGCTAACAATGATGAAGTAGTCATAAAACAGGCTGCATCGCTGCATTTGTAGATCGGTATTACATTGTGCAGTGAATTTATGATTACCTACATGCTTTTATTGATCAAATAAATACAAAAATAGAGCACCCATTCTGTGCTGTAAAAGTAAACACTAGCATATACCAGTAGTTGAACTTTTACGCCTAATAAGCTGAGAAAGAATGGGCTTAATCAAAAAAAAAAAAAAAAAAAAAAAAAAAAAAAAAAAAAAATCTGTGGGTAGAAACTACTCTAAGGGCCACTGAGGATATTCTTTTATTATTTGATGGCTGAACTCAATAAAGTTTAGTTCCCCTGACGAAAGTGCCATGAGAGGGTATTAAATGCGGTTTGATCAGTTCACACAGTTCTAAAGGCCTCATGCTGACATTTACCTCCCTTAAACACAATGAAAGCTTTTACAATCACTCAGGAGCTGAACTCAGTCTGAAGGACGTGAACTAGAGGAAGTGAACATCCTGCTGAAGGAGCGGAGCGCCCACTTCCTGCGTGTCCGCTGATGACCGGTGGATCCAGGGTCATGTCAAGCTAACGACTGGAGAACATAGACGTGGAGTCTAGGTTCAGGTGGGGTGAGGTGTGCTTTGATATTAAAGCCAAACATAAAGGTTAACCCTCACGCTGGATTTGCTGCTGAGATATTTCTAGGAAGACATTTGTGGCATATAATTCTGAAAAAGCATCCGAGCAACACCAGACAGCTCATAAATGTTCCTAAAGCAGCTGTGACAATAAAAAAGAAAAACAGGTTGTGTGATCCCAGCGCATGGTATTCATCAAATAGATGTCCCTGCATTCATAAAAATAGCGAAGAAAATGAAATATTGTGCATGTATTCATTATATAACCTAGTTTTGCTGTATATTTATCTCTGCTACACATATAAAGTGTTTGGGCAGTGATCTTTAATCATACTGTCAGCTGCATTATTGTTTTTTGTGTGATGTGAATGGTGCTTTTTACTACTCCTCTTTTCACACATTTGACGCATTTAAAATAGAGGAGAGTGGAATAAAATGCATTTCCATGTCAGAAGTTGGCTACTTACAGTGACACCAGCCCAAATGGCAGCACCAGTGCAGTTTAAAACACTTTCCGTGGCTGTGTGTGGCGCAGATGGACAGTCCATCACAGGGGAGAAAGTCAGGCCTGCCTGCACAGCTTTTAGCCAGAGCTTGAGCTTCATCTAACTTATCGCTCTTCAAAGCCTTCTGTGCTCCGGTGTAAGCCATTGTTACTGTACATGAAGAGACATGCAATGACTGAGTGTGACTTAACATGCATTACAAATAGGACATTTTTCATCTTAAATATTAAGGAATATCATGCATTTTGGACACAATACTGTAATACTGCTTTTTCAATTCACATTTTATATTACGGTATTATATAATATTACCATGTGATACAATTGCTGTTATATAAAATATTACTGTATTAAAAATGAATGAAGAACAGTGTGTTAGTCTCAAATAAAAGAACT
This sequence comes from Enteromius unitaeniatus, assembly GCA_032359435.1. NCBI lineage: Eukaryota > Metazoa > Chordata > Actinopteri > Cypriniformes > Cyprinidae > Enteromius > Enteromius unitaeniatus. The sequence continues at coordinate 6,564,068 of JAUMHI010000048.1, read as the reverse complement.
ACACAAGTATTTGGAGTTTGGTTTTGCTTACCTTGTTTAGGTTTGAGCACTTAGAGCTGATGATGATTTCCTGCCATCTCACAGTATCTGCACTAAACTTCCCACAGCATCTGCAATAACATCCCTGTAGTTTTACGGAATGAAGAATGGCATTTTTCCCATATTAACCTGACAAATGGCTTCTCGGTGCGGATAATCCTTAGGTTTTCATAGATTTCCGGAGAAATGTCAACTGAACTGAGTTAAAACAAAGGTAGCTGTCAGATCTCTATTGAGAAACGATGGTGCACGTAGAGGGTCCTGGAGCGTTCGCTGAGAGAAAACAAGGCTCTTCAAAGCAGCGCAGACTGAAAGTTATGAGCCCGGTGGTGCGTGAGCTCCTCGCGCTGCTGTCGCGGTGGACGCTGCTGCGGGACTAGACGCTCGCCTCGCGCGCTGATAGATATTTTATACTGCATATAGCCGCAGTGGCCACAGGTGACCAGCAGACGGCGCCTCCCCAGAGCCATCAAAAGGTTTTCTTATTTGCATAATTGTATTGTGTACTAAGAAACAAAGAATGATGTTTTTAAATACATTATAAATAATAATAGATAATATGGTGGTAAAAACAGAGCAAATATATTAAAAGATAGCAGTGTGAACATTGTTTAATGGTATATTGGTGAATATGAGTACTGATACACATTTCTGATCTCTCTATGTATGTGCACAAATAATTTGGTCTTCGTTTGATTTCTACAACATCTTTAGACATAGTTCAAAGGGGTGAACACAGGGGTTTAGTGCGGTTTAATTAAACAACCTCAAACGTATTTGGGTAGGAGCACAGAAGTAATAGCAATTAACTTATCCCTTGCAGCAAAGCACAAATCACATCATACACACTACACCTCACAGGCCAGCTATTCCACATAGATCCTCAAAGCCAAATTAATTCAAAGGTTTTCCTCAAACTGAATGCACAGCCATGTAAATGAAATAAAAAGCACATTAACATCATGTATACACAACATTTCATACTTCGGAGATAATCTGGAGTCAGTAAAAAAAAGTAAAATAATGTAGATTTTTATTTAGCAAGGATGTATGAAAAATGATGTAATTCTGCTCTTTTGAATTTCTCTGAAAAGTCTGAAAAAGTAAAAAGTTAAAGTTTGGCAAAAAAAAAATTAAGCAGCACAACTATTCACAACATTTATAACAATGATAAATGTTTCTTGGGAATCAAATCAAATATATTATAATCTGTAATCTATAAAAAAAATATATATTAAAATCTAAAACAGTTATTTTAAATTGTAACAATATTCTTGTTTTTCTGTATGTTTGATCAAATAAATCCAGTCTCAGTAAGCATAAAAGAGACTTCTTTCAAAAATGTTAAATCTCACGGACCACAAACGTTTGATTAGTAGTGTACACAGAACGTAAGTTGTTGTGAATGTGTATGGGCAGCTGCAAATGTCTGAAAACCCTCTCATCCATAAATCCTTTACAGATAAAAAGCCACTTTTCTAATGTGCTTTTACAGCAGGGTAAATGAAACACCAATGGGCCGTGAGCACAGAGCTGTGCAAAAATGAAACAAGGTAATTTGTCTGGATTTATTTGGCTTTCCCAAACTAAAGACATCTGCTTTTAAGAAATGCTAAAAATACAACACAGGAAATTAAAGCCTCTTCAGGGATACATAATGAAAGCCGATGAGACAGGGTTAATTCTTTATTAATAACAGCTTTCAGCAGTTAAATGAACAATTCTGGAATGTTGTGCTTTCAGAGATGGCTGCGTATTGTTTTGATATGCTCTCTCCATTTTTGAACAGGAGGACTGCCACAAGCCACAAGTTTTTTCAAAAGTGGACTGGGCTCCAAATGAGGCACATCAGGATGGGCTCTGTGATAATGCTCCAATCTCTCCAGCACTCTTTCCAGGCCCACCATGCTGGCGTAGAACATGGGCCCACCTCGATGCCTTGGAAAGCCATAACCGAACAGATAGATGACATCAATATCCTCGGGACGGGCAGCTATGCCATCTTCCAGGATACGGAAGCCCTCGTTGGCCATGACAAAAAGGCATCTCTCGATAATTTCTTGATCTGAGATACTGCGCGGTTTAATGCCGTACCTGCTCCTGTACATCTCAAGGAGGTTCTGGATTAGTGGGTCAGGCTTTCCGTTAGTGCCTCCAGGTTTGTCGTACATGTACCAACCACGACCGGTCTTCTGTCCGAACCTGCCTTGCTCACAGACCATGTCTGGAATGGGAGAGTACCTACGCCCTTGGCGTCTACGCGGGGGATTTTTTGGGTCAACATCAGGACCCGTCAACCCAGATTCCTTCCGCACTCTCCAACCAACATCAAGGCCTGCAAGATCAGACATCCTAAAGACTCCCATCGCAAAACCAAAGTCCTCCAGAGCATTGTCAATTTGTTCAGGTGTGGCTCCCTCCTCCAGCAGGAAGGTGGCTTGATCCAGGTACGGCTTTAGTATGCGGTTTCCAACAAAACCGGGGCAGTTTCCAACAGCGACACTTACTTTTTCCATCCTCTTCCCAAGGCTCATTGCTGTAGCGATGGTTTTGCTTGAGGAACGAGAACCACAGACAACTTCTAGGAGCTTCATGACATGTGCAGGTGAGAAGAAGTGCATCCCAACCACCAGGTGCGGTCTGTCGGTCACACCTGCCAGGGCATCCACATCCAGACCAGACGTGTTGGTGCAGAGTAGAGTCTCTGGTCCACAAACCTTGGACAAGTCTTGGAACACACGCTTCTTAAGTGCCATGTCTTCAAAGACGGCTTCGATAACAAGGTCCACATTCTTTAAGTCCTGTATGCTGAGGGTGAATTTGAGGAGATTGAGAGAGGCACTCACTCCCCGTCTTCTGGCATCTCTCTCCAGCATGCCAATCACCATCTGCTTGCTGGTCTCCAAGAGTTTATTTTCGGACTCTACAGCAATGACAGAAATTCCCACACGTGCCAGAGACACAACAATGCCCCTTCCCATAGTTCCCAGACCTAAAAGGGTGACAAATTGACGGTCAGTACAGAGTAAAACAAAACCGTCAATTTAAAACAACATAGGGACAATTAGACTTGTTAATTGGCAGATGGTGAAACTGAGCAGAGCACAAAACTGTGCCAGATTTGACGGTTTGCTCAGTGCCAGTTCCTCTGTGATAAGCAAACATCTATGCTAGTCTCAAACTTCAAACAAACAGATGTTTTCAACACTGCTGAAAATCAACATTAGCACACTAACAACCAATAAATATGCATAAAGCTGCCCAAGATTAAAATGCTGAACAGAAATGAACAAAATGGACTATGAATGAGCTATTTTTAAAACTATTAAGCAATGATTTCAGTGAACACATTGATCAAATATATACTTTAAAGTTCTTTTAAATTAAATGTTAAAAATGTTAAATAAATACAAAAATATTAAAGAATATATTTAAGGAAATATCCATAATAAAGATAAGTCCTACAGGTTTGGAACATTATGAATGTGAGAAAATGATGACATAATTTTTCATATTTTTGTCTATGCAGTGTTATTCTGTATGTTTATATCACTATTTTTGTTTTTGTAATATTTTGATTAGCTTTAATTTTTTATATTTCCGTTACATTTTTTGGTGAGTATGTTTAGTAAATTAGTTATTTTTTAAATATCATGTAAGTTTTGTTCATTTATGTATAATAAAGTTTAATTTTTAAATTTTAATTTTAATTTAATTAAAGTTTCTTTTAGCACAATGTAGGCTACAAAATTTCAAAACAATTTAATACTGGATTTTAAATAAGCTAATGTTTCAATCTAACAGGCTCTTCGTTAGACAGCAAAAATTATTTTAAACATGTCTTCATACTCACAGGTGAGAGTCACACTTTGGAGGCCATACTGTGCCCACTTTTGTTTGCAATTGTTTTTTTATTCATTATCTTCTCAATTTTGAGCTTTTTGTACTGTTGATGTGCATGATTTGGTTCCATCTTTCCTCATTTGGTCATTTTTTTTCACTTTTTTACTGAGCTGTCAATGCCAAGTTTTTATTCTAGCATTTATATATTTTTTAGCATTAATGTTTTAATAGTTTAAGTTAACAATCATAATCCTGGTAACAGTTCCCAGGTGCACACAAAGACATTCTCGTTTGATACCTATGACGGCTGCACTTCGGATCTCTCTGGGTTTGCTGTTGTTCCACTGTGCTCCACTGGGTAGACTCCATTTCCCAGCAGTCCTCTGAGCAAAGAAGCAGTACTGAAGGGCTTGGGCCTGGCCGGAATTGAAAAGAGTGGCCATCAGTTCACTCTCCTTCTTTATTCCCTTGCTGTAAGGCATTGTAGCGGCTGCCATCACCGCCTGAATACAAGCCAAAGGTGCCATCACTCCCCGAGCCTTCTTTTTAACCTGCATGGTGACCGCTTCTAAGAGCGCATCCAGATCTGGAGGGCAGGCTGTGGTCAGCATGCTCACTCTTCGGGAAGACAATGGTTTGGCTGTTAAAGATACACAAAACATGATGTCAAAACATGGTGTGATACAGAAAGTCGATGCTGAGTCGACTAAACCTTTTCAGTGACTAATGCATTTTCCTTATTGGCTTATAGATTGCAGATCAACAATGTAAAGTAGCAGTGATCTACACAAAAATAATGAAACTGTCAAGTTTGTCTCACAAAATTGTTATGGTAATTCAAATCACTTGCTAAAAAATGTCGAATTCATCAAATTCTGAAAGTGTATAATCATAGCATTCAAAGCACAGCGTGACAGAAACAAACACTTGATCTGCAGGAGTCCTTTTCTGTCTGGTATACACCCATTCACACTTCCTCATGCATACACCCGTACAACAAACCAACACACACACACACAGAATAGCCCATCAAAACTGCATTTTTCTGAATTTATCAGGTTCTAACGTTTGACTTCCTGCCTTACTAAAAGGATTATGCAGGGCGGTACTTGATTCAATATAGCTTCTAACTGCATTAGATTCATCTTCCTCTCTGGAATCTGGGTCACACTGATGAGCCTTAAAGGGCCAGCAGAACCAGAATCCAACAGTTTTGTCTGCTTTCTGGTCTAAGTTTGAGCAATCAATATAAAGAATACTGACAAAAAAAAAGTAAATAAACAGTTCATTCTTTCAATTTTGGAGCTGCAAATACTGTAGGTTTTCATTAAACTTGATTCTCTAAGTTTGTGATTACCCTTCAATTATCATGGTGGCATTTTCATTGTACTGTACAATAGCTAGGAGTTATCAGTTTCATTTAACACATAAAAGCATAAAGAATGTTCAGTTTGATGTCTAGTGTGCTGTGCTATACTGCATGATACAGATGTATCTGTGGTTTATCTCTGATGCTGTGGGCAGGACTTGATTCACTAATGCTGTGATTTATTGTGAGTAAATACTGTAGGGCTGGGTCAGATCCTGATAGGTGCATTTGGCAGATGGTTCTGCAACAGGAAAACAAGATAAATCTCTGTAGCTATGAGAGCAGAGAGCAAGATTTTACAGAAAGTACTTAGGGAGTATGAGTGTGTCACTTTTGATTACTTTTTACATGGTTCCCTGTTAAATAAGTAAAGTAATAAAATCAAACAAACACATAACAATCCTGGATTTTTTTCCCAAATTATTGGCACATGGGGTTTGAAACAAATTAATCTTTCTTTCTAACTAAAGAGTTACAAGATGCATGAAAACATTTAAACATTTGGCAAATAAACAAATTAATAATTGGAAATCAGTAAAAAGACACATATAACACATTCTTTTATTTGTGAATTCATGATTTATCTCATGAAGCATTGTAAATTACTGTACTTAGCTGACTACAAAACGTTGATATAAAATAAAACTATTGACCTGAAGCATAAAAATATGCAATATATAAAAATATTTGTAATTTTTTTTTAAAGGCACAATATATAAGATTTTTGTAACAAAAATACTTTTTTGTACTTACGTTATCTCAAAAGTTCTGTAGGATTTGTAAATTCCAGATAATTATTTTATTATTTAAAAAATAAGATTTACCATATAAACATGACAGCACTTTTCTCATTTTGCCAAAATTTTTAACAAAACAAATGTACTGCGGTTTCAGAGCAAGTGGCACAAAAAGAGCAACTTAAGTCTATATTAGATTTAAATTTTATCAAATAATATTTGGCTGTGTAACTGCCATGTATAATTTTGAATGATACTTCCTTTACATTTATTAGGTGTTAACCATACCTTTTTCCAAACAATATTATCTGTCAGGCGAATCCTTTGTGAATAAAAAAAAAAAAAAAGCAAAAACACGATGTCTTGTTGAAATAAAGCTTTTACTACACTGCTATGTGATTTAAGAGAGAAACAAATGTTACCTATATAAGAACGTATTATATTAGGCAGAGAAATTTGTTGGATGTTCACTCTTGTCAGATGTTTAAATAACATACAGACTCCGAGAGAAATAGCCCCACTGGTCTTACAGGAATCTTATAATGTGCCAGAAATTCACCATAAGTAAAAAGAAAACCATTTAAATTAAATAACTGATCCACTAATATAATGCCATTATCAAACCAAAGCTTCAGAAAAAGCAATTTGTGTTTATATAATATGTTTTTATTGTTTTAAATATGATATCTATGAGGTGAAAAAGTATGATTGTGGATCAAAGATCACAATAAAAATGCCTGACGGTGAAATTCAGCTAGCTTCGCTGGTATTTAAATAATGAACCATCCCTGCTCATTGTCGCCTACCATTGACGCAATATCTATGGAACAAAAATCCTGCCTAAAGTATTTGAAATAAAAAAGCTTGTTGATTTCCACAAATCGAAAAAAAAGTAGTATATTTAGTATAGTTGTATATTTACGTAGTGAATATTTCAAATGGAAACATTTTCATGGTTAAAATTCAGCAATCAATACTTGACTCACAAAGTTCATTTTCAAAATATTCAGTTTGTTTAATAATTCCAGCAATAATATTCGTCAGGCAACTTAGATTTACCGCTAATCAAAGAACCGGTGTAGTGCCGAATTTTGACCTTTCTCTTTCTCTTTAATCTCCATTGTGGAATTAACCTGTCTAAATTCTTACAGATTTGACCATTTTGAAGCATTTACAGTAAAATCAGGCACATTTGGCTGTTGTCCACCATACCTGCTCCGCAATTCCATTTAGTTGACTGTCGTGAGGATTTGGTCGGGTTGATCTTCGCTCAGCGTGTGATTGCAGTGAGAGCATTAGTTGTGGGCAATCTTTAATCTCCCTTCAGAGCTTATCCTGACTCTAGATGAACCCTGATCTCTCCCTAGCAGTGTCAATCACAACATTCACATTACAAGGGATCTGGCTCCCTCGGTCTCGGCGAAAATCTGTGGCTTGTAGAGTACAACGAACAGCTGCAATTACTGTAGAAAAGCGGAATAATTTGACAAAAATATTTCAAAGAGTCCAGCAATCCCTCCAATGATTTAATTGCTCTCATATGATTTTTCATTACTGGAGGAAATGGGGGTCAAGCAGAAGGTGAATGACTGGCATTCATTTTTCAGAAGCTGCAGAGAAAGTCTCTAATAGCTTTTTCAGACCAAAATTGATTCAGTACTCTCAAGTGACAGTATAAACAATTTTTTGACTCCACTTGACCAGTATTTTTTTTTAAAGACAATCAACGAGCCTAGTCCCCGAGTAAAATCATTTGCATGTTCTTGTTTTGAGGATGATATAAAGACCATCTTATAATAATAGGGAATGAAATCCTCAGGAACTTGACCTATTATTTTGAAAGATTAAAAAAAACATTCATAAAAATGTAGTTTGTTTAAATCGTTCTCCAATGCTCAGAGCGGTCATAATTAATATTCTAATAATGCTTGTTCCTTTTCACTCCTTGAAAACTAGATCAAAAGAATAGAACGACTCTGAAACTCGTTGACAAGGATATGAAACATTAATTCCATTTGCTGTGACAAAGGATTTATCTGGTACGTCCCCTGACTCTGAAAGCCTGCCAAAGACTCTACTTCCCTTTACTGTTCAGGCTTTTAATATCAGTATTTCTGCTCTGCCAGCTCCAGACATACCTACAGCTTTCAGTGCAAACTCCACAGCCACCTCACAAGCATTCTGTTCTGTGACCTGGTCAACGATGCCCAGTTTCAGAGCCTCCTGTGCAGAGATATGGCGGCCTGCAATATCAAACAATAATGCTGCTGCAGGTAAAAGAGAAACTGAACAATGTGGGGTGCTTTACTTGATTATTTTTTTGCTTAATATATTATGATAACGTGTGAGGAAAATCCCATCACAGTCATAAAACAACTGCTCATTTGTTAAAGGATTAGTTTGCTCAGAAATTAAAATAAATGACTCATGCTTAGAGCGTTTCAATCTTGTATGCTGTTATTTTACCAGAGGAAAATAAATACGTTTTTTAAAAGGAATGTTCACGTATGCTCGCTCAAAAAATCTAATTTATATAAATATATATATATATATATATATATATATATATATACATAAAATTTTAAATATTGTACAGAAAAAAGGCAATGTAAAAATTATTTCGATTTGTGTAAAAAATATCATAACATATGTTTGAAATGGCATATAGGTACATTTTTTCATTTCTGGATGACCTATTGCTGTAAGCCCTAAGGCAAATCAATCAAAAACAATATACAATGCTGACACCTAGTGGGAAAAGTATCATTTATTACTGAAAAAATGCAGTTGCTTATTGCTTACATTTTTTATCATACTGTACTTTTTACGTTCTCTTTCATACTGCTTAAATTTAGCACTTGCTAATTTGTAAAACTATTTAATTATTTATGAAATTTCTCTTGAATTATCAGAAATTGCAGTTACAGAACATAAAAAAATGAATTAATGGACTGGACTTATTTTTTCTTCATCAGAATCAGAAATTTCAGAAACACTGCATGACATGACTGTTACATTTTTTATGTAGGGTTGCAGAGAGGGCATGCGGTTGAAGTAAGCAAAGGGGCTGAAATCTGTTGGGGTGCATTGTGGGTGTGCCTGTAGGGCACAAGTGTATGATTTACCAGTGGTGATCAGTTCTAGGGCAGCAGGAATGCCAATGAGCCTTGGAAGACGCTGTGTTCCCCCTGCAGCTGGCAGGAGGCCCAAAGTCACCTCTGGAAGTCCAAGACGTGCCTGGAACACATAATATGTTATGCACTACATACATGGTGAATAAACCACAAAACAACAACATTTCCCTTCTTTGATAAACTTCAAATATTGATAAAGTTCAAATGACTAACTAGGGACATATCAGCACTAGACAGTATTGCGTAATATTAAAGCTAGTTCAGTACGCATGCGCACAAGAATAAACAGCAGTTTAATAAAATAGTTTACCTTAAAGTGTGCGATACGATAGTGACAGGCTAGGGCTAATTCTAAGCCCCCACCTAGAGCCACCCCCTCTATGGCAGCAACCACAGGTTTCTCTCCTGCCTCTATGGCAGCCAACAAGGGTACCAACGGAGGTCCTTTTAAGGGTGCAGAAAACTCACGGATGTCTGCACCTGCAGAAGAACACATCATCATTAGATATTAATAAAAGGTTTTCTTAAAGCTTGAATACACAGATGTATATTTCTGCATGAGTTTGTTGGAACAACGTTAAAGTGTGGTTGCGTGTGTTCCTCAGTTGTTTAGTATGCCCTGGTTTTCTCTGTAACTATTTACAATGTTGGCAAGTGTTTTAAAGTCTGTTCAGATTCGAAAAGTTCAGCCAGAGGAAGCATTTCACTAAAAGACTTCCTTATAAACTTTAACCTCAACAAAAAAAAAACAAACAGTAGAAGGTTATGGTGGATGTTTATCTATAATATCCCAACCTCCACAAAACCTTCCACTCTCTCCGCAGATGACCACTGCCGTGACCTTTGGGTCATTTAGGGCACGCTCCATGCTCCTTGCAATGGCATGACGCACTGCAGAACTAGAGAAAGCAGATGTTTATATTACTATTGCTTATAATCGTAGATGGTTTTTAAAAAGATGCACTTGAAAAACACATTTTTAAAGACACTTTACGTGTATAAATCTTACCATTTATAAAAAATATTAATACAAAGTAGTATATTAGGAAATATAATACTAGACAATGCAAGTAGCAAGAAGTATAATAATGCATTAAATAAATAAATGCACTATGTATTTTTTTTTCACTCACCTTAAGGCATTGACTGGTGGGTTGGTAAGAGTGATCAGAGCAACTGATCGTTTCACAACTTCAAATCTGGCCATTTTGTTGAGTTGAACGGTGTTGTTGTGAGCTGTTGAACTTTGGGACACCAGTAAACTCAGTGCGTCAGTTTAAAACACACCCACTCTTTATTAGTTGAGCTTGCGTCTTTAAGGGAGGACGTCGCATGTCCAACGTGTTCTCCGTGACAGCTGACTTATAAGAGTACAAAACGTTACTTAACCAAAAAAAGCTGAAGTTATTCAAAAAGCATCTGGTCACCGCAGGAGACAGCGCTTCCATTCCCGGAACCGAATTTCCAAATTCTACTATGGTCAAGGGCGGGCTCATGAATATTAATTAAGCAACGTGAGGTCCACCCACTAATCTATAATTACCTATAATAGACCCACCAGTAGTCTCCAATTTGTGACCGACAAGTGTTATTTACAAATATAGCAAAAAAAAAAGCACACTCAATATAATGAGTGGAATTTTTTCTGATGTATTTTACCTTTGGTTTTAACAATGAGTTCAAATAATACTAGGCTTTTAGAGAACGGAATATTTGGCTTTTCCTGGTGCTGTTTTTTTTTTTATAATACTGTACGATAATTTTCAGTTTGGCAAACCAAAGGTTTTTTGAAATTTTGGATTTTGACAAATCAAAGGTCTAGCTTATGAATATAACATAGATCACGTGGTCAGGCCAGGCAAGGATCCAGCCAATCAGCTGCTTTGAACGGCAGCATACACTCATGAATATTAATAAGTCTCTTACGTAGGATTCGTAATTTACGGAAGTGAATCGGGCATGCTGTTTTTGCGCCCTCTAGTTATTCCGTCATGCGTTCGCTTGGTGGTCTGATCGCTGTAGTATTGACAGCTACTTTTTACCTTTACTTACTCTCCTCTTATCTTCCCCCTGGACCTCAGCTGCCTAAGCAAGACCATGAAGGACAGACGATCAAATCCAATGATGAAGACAACCCGAGTGAGATGGAGACTTCAGCCTCCAGGTGTGCTTCTCCTGCATGTGTGAGAACGACTACCGTTTGCCTGTCGCTGTGCGATTTTTTTTCAGTCTTATACAAAACATTTTGAGAATGTATAGCTTGCAAAGTGTGAAAAACGTAAGTGTGAAGTATTTTCAAAATGGATGCTCTCTATATCGTCCTTGTCTCCAGCTGTCATTTGGCAGTGAAATAAGATCTGTTGTTGTTACCACGTTTATAATGCAGACGTTTATTCTTGAACGTCCCTACCTACTCGGCGTTTTAAATAGTTTTTCTGATGTAGGCTTAACCCTCGAGTGATTCTTGAACTCTCACCATAGTGTCCTTGAACCAGATTAATAATCAAGCGAGATGCTGTGCTTGCAAGTTTACCAATGTCCACCCTGACTTTTTTTTTTTTTTTTTTGGTCCAGGTTGAAGTTCCCATCAGACCTGGATGAGCTGAAAGAGATGGCAGAGCTGTTGCAGTTTTATAAGACGGAGCACACAGGATATGTGTTGTTACTCTTCTGCAGTGCCTACCTCTACAAGCAGGCTTTTGCTATACCCGGTTCCTCTTTCTTAGTAAGTAGAGTATATAGCATATATGAAACAGTGGTTAAATGCTATATTTCTTCTATATTTTGTGACCTGTTCCTCATTTAGGTTCACGGATGTACATGGAAGGTTTCAACACTTGTGTTTTGAAAAGGCTGTACAAATTCTGATGACTGATCGGTTTCCATGTGATTCACCAAAAAGCAACATAGGCTGTTGCAGAACTGAAAAGAAGTGTGAGAAATCTGATTTCCCCTCACAAGGGTTCGAGAACCAGACATGACATAAAAGGGGGAAGAGGCTGTTTACCAATACACCTTTTCCATCTACACTTGATCCTCTAACACAAACACTCTTTATTCCATTTCTATTCGATATGCTTTCTTGTTATTATAAAATCTCCATATTTCTGCTCTTTTGTTGTTTTGATTGCTTTTATTGTCCTAAGTCACTTTAGATAAAAGCGGATTGATCAAATGTACAATATGCACAGATAATGTTAGATGCTATATATACTTGGTTGTATTTATTTCCACCTCAGTTTGCAGAAGTCTACAGATGTTTGTGTTTTATCAATGCAGGTAGATATGTATAAAAATACATGGGTTAAATGGATGCCTAAAGGGAGGAACTGTTCATAACTTATCTTTTTTTGTTTTGGTTTAACAAGTTGCACTGGAGGTTTTATTTTGTGGCGTTAACAAATTGTATGAAAACCAGTGAAGGTCAATGGCATACTCGTTTTAGCATTATGTACAACATCTTTATTTACTTTAATATCCCCCATCAGAACATCTTGGCTGGGGCGTTGTTTGGGACATGGTATGGTCTTCTCCTCGCCTGTGTCCTTACCACAGTGGGCGCCACTCTCTGTTTCCTCCTGTCCCAGGCATTCGGCAAGCAGCACATTGTGAGACTTTTCCCTGATAAGGTGGCCATGCTGCAAAAGAAGGTACATCAAGTTAAGATACCTGAAAGTACAAAATACAAAGCATCACTACTTGATTTTGTTCTTAACTTTTTTTTAAAAATTATTTTAACCCCAGGTTGAGGAAAACAGAAGCAGCTTGTTCTTTTTTCTGCTCTTCCTGAGGTTCTTTCCCATGAGTCCAAACTGGTTCTTAAACATGACCTCCCCGATACTGAATATTCCTGTCACTCTTTTCTTCATGGCCGTCTTCGTTGGTAAACACAGTAGGGGATATTTCAGAACCCTTAATATTTGTAGCATTTATTTGAAACATCTGTATTTTCTTCTAGGCCTGATGCCGTACAACTTCATCTGTGTTCAGACGGGATCAATGCTCTCTCATATCTCCTCTCTGGACGACTTGTTCTCCTGGAGTGTGGTGTTGAAACTGCTCCTTATTGCCTGTGTTGCTCTGCTGCCTGGAGGTCTGATCCGTAAATACAGCACTAAGCATCTCCATCTGGACGGCCTTGAAACAAATGGACTCAGTCAAGACAAGAAGAAAAGATAAGGGACAACGTAGGGTCAGTCATTCAGTCCCCCTTGGCTGCTTTGTGGGTGGCTACTATTTGTATTTAAAGTGACTTTTTAAGAGCTCTAATCTTTTTTGTGGTCTCAAATTTTTAAAAATGGAAATGTAATTTTTACATATTCTTTACTCTGAAAGCTGCTATGTCTTTACATGCATGGGTTGTGATGTAAATGAGAAACAGGGACTTTTTGCTGCCTTTTTTTGAATTTCTATATTTATATTTAATGGTGGTCTTGAATTTGGAATCCTGGCTTTATGTGCACTTCACAAAATTATTATCAGTTTGTATTTCAGCATTTAAAGCACTTGCCAACATTTATTTCAGTGCACATCAGCTGTCTTTAACAGGCTTTTGTGGTTTAAAAGACGTTGTGCAGCAAAGTATGGACATTTAATGCCCATCTTTTTGCATTTACAGACTGTAATATTATGGAAATTGTGAATTTTGGTTGTGGGTTACTGTCTTTGTAGTCCCACACCAGCCTTAAAAGTGACCTACCTCACTAAAGTGAAATATTTCATATTTTATGTTCTTGGAGTACTAAATATTAAAATGGGACATCAAGCTGTAAATATTCACTATGGGATTTGCTTCTTTATGGGGATAGAGGCAGTATGTGAAGTCCTGCCCGGTCACTCAACACCTATCCAATGTTGAAATGATGAATTAAAGCAAATCCTTTTCTATGTATCAGCGGCATTAGCAATGCTGAGAGCAGAATGCGGTCTTTATTCACCAAACACCCACAACATGCGAGTAAAGCTGTTTATAATGATCAATCATTTGATAATAAACTTATTCCATTAGCTTCGTTCAGAACATTTTATCACATCTACATGCTGTTCATTTCATGCCAGTGTTCATATGCACAGTTGATAAATGTTACAAATGCAAATGTTTTTTAATTAAAGGGGAAAAAAATGCCATCACATTATGATTAGTGCAACTATCTGACCAGGGAACAATGTCCTGCATTTAACGGGGAATTCATCTCCAACCTGTCCTGGAAATTAATATGGATATGTCAAAAATTCTTTGCAAAGTTTTAGTTAAGAATTTACATATCACTGAGCATTTTGCATTTAAATTGCTGCACAATTTTGATAATATATCAGTATGGATAGAAAATATAATAACAGAACTAATAATATTTACAAAAACTAATAAAAACACATTTTTAGTAATACTGCTTTTCACTCAAATGTAATTGTAAAATAAAGTAGTTAAAGGAAAAAAAATAACTAAAAATACAATTCTAATATTTAAGGTAATAATATAAATATTATTGAAATTTAGGTTTTGATCAACCGTGCAGCTCAATATAGTAGATAATTTGAGGGGACAACCATTTGGAGTGGTGTCTAAAAACAGTGGACAGACATTAAGTGCACTTATTCAATCCCATAACGAGACTACTGCCATACTTCCACTTCTCACCAGAACATGCGTCCAAACTCCAAAGTATCTAAATTCAGTGTTCATGGATTATATTAGTTGAGTAATGTAGGGAATAGTGAATGAGGGTGTGAGAGCTAACAAAGATACATCCTAGTATTCCAAAAGACATTGATTAGTTGGTTCAAGGACGTAAGGAGCTATGGACATTTCTCCTTGAGATAACAGGAATAGACACCAAACATGAGAATTTTATAAAGAATTTTTATTGCTCAAATCCATGTTGATCAGCAGTACAGTTCATCTACATTTCAAAACAACATGGTTGTTAGCAAAAAAAAATAAAAAGTTCAGCTCTCAGTCCCCCAACCCCACCCCCACTACCCACAATCCAGCTGAGTGGACACGGCAGGCAGTGCAGCGAGCCCAGTTCTCTGTTTCACATCGCTCGGATTGAACTAACGTGAGAAGCTAGAGAGCTGCGTAGGAATGGATCTGCCGTAGTAAAGGCGCAAATAAGTTTTCACAGCCTATGATTTGCATTGAATTCTCATGCATCGCTCTGATTTCCTGCTCTCATCTCGAGTTAAACACGACTAGAACGGTGCTGTCATACTGCGAGCAACTATAGCTGTGCCTGTGGTCTATTCTAATATCAAAAAATAAACATAGAACAGCACCTACCTTAAGTCTTCATTCACCCTAAAAGCTTTAGGGCCCAATAAAAGACCACGATGAGATTTCATGCCAACACTACAAACAACAGCTATCCTAAACTGACCTGATTCGTTCGACTTATATTAGCTATGACTTTTGGCCTAAAGTTAATGCAAAGACCTCAATTCTTCCTAGCGTTACGTTACAGGATATCATAATGGATAGCGAGACAGCTTAATTACCAGACTACAGAGACAATACAACAGTGTGGTGTTAGTTAATGCACGTATCGACTAATGCTTCCGTAAAGTTAAATACTGATGCACGACTGATGCACACCTGACGAAGCCTCGAAATACAAACTCTTAAGAAAAGTTAAGAACCACTGTAGAACATTAGAAAGGTGTCTATCGACAGCGTGGCGCGTGTTACAGTTACAATAACAGTTAAAAGTTATCCGAGTTATCATACTGCTACACAACCTGAACTCCATCAATGAGCAAACACCTGAGATTAAGCAGAAAGTCTATCCTTCAGGGGAAATAACGGCCTGGTCTAGCTACAAGCCTTCACAGAGTCAAGAACCGTAAGTATCGTATTAAGCTTCTTGAGTGAAAAATTGCTAGATATCCACAAACTGACCTCATCTAGCAGAAGCCTCTAACCTGTATTAATAGAAACACCCTCAGCACCTGATGTCTTTGCTACTCTTTGCAGATAAGTGTGGACGAGTTGCTTCAGTAGGTAAAAAAACGATTTACACAGGTCTACAGTAACACGCTGCTACCGAAAACGGTCAAATGTTAGAACTAAAGGTATGAAGTGGAACGGCTTGCAGTTCAGTCCACAGACAAATCGTCTAAATTACTGTATGAAAGCAAACCAACCATCGCAAGTACACGCACCTAGACTTAGCATGGTGACCTTCTACTGTCTTTCGATTTGACATAGGCCTCGTTTTAGCGGGCACAGATCCACTGCAGATCTGAGGCGGCAAAATACCTGCATACGTGATTTTTGTGTAATTACGATAAACAGTTTTACCAATACTCTGTGAATTACATCGTTGTTGTTTTTTTCGCTTTTTTATTTTATATCAACCTAGTTTTTGTTTTGTGAAAGGTCTAAATGTTTAAAAAAAAAAAACTAATTCCTTAAAAAATTTGGTCTGGCTGCAATTCCTGAACATGCCTTAGAAAAAAAGCATTACTTAAGACAAAACAAAGCCACTGACATGTTTTAAAATTAGTCAGTGCAAATTTGTTTTAGTTAAAACATCTCGGCCCGGTTTCATAGACGGGGTTTAGCCTAAGTCAGGATTAGGACACAGTTCAATTAGGTCATTCAAGTAATTTTTAAAAACATGCCTTAGAAAAAAGCCTTACTAGTGTGCACCTTAAGACAGAACAAAGGCACTGACATGTTTTAAGAACAGTCAATGCAAATTTCTTTCAGTTGAAACAGCTCAGATTTACATTTAGTCTAGGACTAGGCTCAAGCCTTGTCTGTGAAACCGGGGGCTCAGGTTTACATTTAGTCTAGTACTAGGCTTAAACTCTGTCTGTGAATCCAGGGGATTGTCTTTTTAACCATTTGTCACTGATCTAGACATCAGTACACAGTATCCACATTAAGTACCCCTTTCGGGCCGGTAAGTACCCCTCAGTTACACACTCTATAATAAATCACAAAGAGGTTGTGATCGGTAAAAGAATTAAGTAAATTTGCATACATTTGCGAAAGCTTTTAGATCTATTCTTAGTCAGATGGACTTGAAGACTTCAGACTAGATCTTTTTCTTGATCGTTTTTATTATTATTATAATTATTAAAAAGAACACGTTCAAAACTTTCAGTTTACAAGGCATACAAAATGTAGGGAGAAAAAAAAGGTAACTTAAAGATTGGACTGAGGTACCCTGACGCCTGAGGTAGATCACAATACTGACATGCGCACCGATCACATTCTGATCAAAGTGTTGCGGTGATTCATTACTGTTCTTACTGTTAGTATACTACCAATATTCATAGTCTACTTCCGAGAAAATAAACACTTCCCTTCAGAATATCATGGCAGTGTTCCATCAAAAAAAAAAAAAGACTTGTTTTTTCTGTTTGTTTCTTATTAATAGTTCTCGTCACAAAATAGGAAAAAAATAGATTCATAAATATTTCTCTCTCTTTATATATATATCTATATACACACACGCATACACACAAATGGAAGCTGTGCGTATTGGCATAAACCTTGCGTCTGGAAGATGAGGCTTAGCTCTCATTGGGCGAGGGAGCTGTCTGTGATGACATAGACCGGTGACGTTTAAGGCCACGAGCTTCCACGGTCAAAAAGTAAGAAATAAAAAAATAAAGCACAAAGGGATTATCCATGCCTGCATGTGCTGTTGAAACAGTCAATCAGTTTCCTAAAACCGCCCGAGTGTTGGTAAAAAAAATCAAAAATCAAAACAATAACGATCTCGCTGACCAATCAGTTTACTGAACATGACAGGGTGGTGCTCTTTCTAAAAGGCTGCTTATTGTACATTCACAGCTGTCATGCTGTTTAGAAAGCTCCCTGACAAAGAGATTTAAAGCCAAACGCGGTCGTGTGTGTACCACAAGTCATAAGGTGCCTTCCCGTCCCACGTCAACCTGACCCTCCAATCACATTTTTAGTCGCTCGTCTTTTCGTTTCCTTTCAGCATATATTAAGGCAGAGTTCTTGGTGCACATTCGATTTTGTTCTGCCCGAGCCAGTAAAGGTGCGCTGTCTTTCAGACGCTGGTGCTTGCTTTATATTCTTTTCATACCCCCAAAAGCAAACAAGGGGTGTTGACTCCTATCTACCACATACCTACTTCCGTCTCGTAATAACTGCCGCCACATCGATGGCGATGAAATGACTAAATGCCGACGCTGCAAAACCACTGGCGTAAAAAATTAAAAGGGAGTGTAAGAGCTGGACAGAAACAAGAACAAACTACAAATAATAAAAGCTTACAAAATGAAAGATATGAACAGAAAGAAATGTTTTAACGGCATCCGTTGGCACGCACAGGCTAAGTAACAAGGATCCATTGAGCTGGATGATGTTTCCCGAAATGCATACAGGCTAAAGATATGAATCTGTCATTTACATTTCCCAACTTTCTTGTCCCATCATTTAGAAAAAACAATGTTATATGCGTATGCGACCGCATATGTGCACTACACACCCAATGGCTTGTGCAAAACAAGAAGAGCCGTGCTTCTGCTTCAGATTGAACAGTATATTTGGTCTAGTGTACTGGTGAGAATACGGCTTAGAATAATTGAAATTGCAATCTGAGCATCAAAAAAAAAAAAATCTTAATTCATCGGTCGCCAACTGCTAGTGCACACCCACACTTTACCTACCCGAGAAAACAGCAACACAACTCAGTCAAAATGCATCAGTGTACACGTGTTAATGGAGCTTCTTATCTGTGTTAACCCTAGATTAAGCCTAAATTAAGAAGTTTATAAAGAAATTGTTACGTGGGGCGATCGTGATGTTTGCCGTCCTGATAACAGACGCCCCCATACCTATTCTTCTCAAGCTCAGGGTGTGTTTGAACGATAAAAGGAACACTTGTCTTCTTGCGCTTCTTTCCCCCCTCCCTCCCCAAGCTGGCAGTGCACTCAGAGCCCTTCTGCCTGTGGCTCCTTCATCTCCCCCAGAAAGAAGTTCTTTGGTTTTGATCCCACGGCTGCTGGTCTGCCCGGCCGGTCCCCTTTGTCCGGTCTGGTCTGGTTCCAGTTGGGAGGGCTACATTCATTGGCAGGTGCCCGCTGGGGCTGCCCTGATGGTCACTTGGAGCGTTGTGTCACGGGGGCGCCTTGCTGGTGCTTCTGCTCCTGTTGTTTGACCTGCTGGATGATCTCCCTGATTTTCCTCTGTGCAGTCTGTGGGAGCAGAGGAGAGTGTGTTTGTAGTGCTAGATTTTTAATTTCAGGTTGTGCTTGATAAGAGAGAGGTGGCGCTGCGAGACTGGATTTCATGTTTTGCCAATTTTATTTACTGCAGTTAGCCATCACGTGGTCAATGAATAAAGTTTGCAAAAAAAATACACCTACATGCAAAAGTCTGCGTTTGGTAAAAAAAAAAAAAAAAAAAAAAAACTACAGCTGCATTTATTTAAGCAATACAGTAATAACATCATTACAGAACTGGAAATTGCAGCTCTTGTAAACTACATCAAGTTTAATGTGAAGTATTTGAAGTGATGTGTGATTGTGTAATTCACCTGGCTGGCAAAAAAATGCCCACTGATTTTGACAAAGACTTCATCATTCTCATCTGGGGTTTGGTCCCGTGGCACTATGACCTCTGCACTGGTTAGGTTCTGCAGCTCATTAACCTGAAAAAGGTTGAGAGAAACAAACTGATGACACCCCTATCTAACAGTGTGCCCAACAATAATGTCATCTGGGTCAAAATGTGCATATGCTGTATTTCAATCAGACTCATACAAGAACAAGCAGGACATAACCTGGTGCTCATTGGTGCGTGACCTACGTCAAGACCAAGCTACTGTGATGCCCTTGGGCAACAACTGCAACCCGTGTACTCTATAAATGATGCCTCTATGGTCTGAGTCACCATGAACAGAGCCAAATATTTCAGAGAAACAAAACACACAGCTCATGAAACATATAATAATCCTAACAGGAACAGGTCATGTTGATTTGGATCAGCCTGTTCTTTATAAAGCCTTAAACTAAAAAGCAAGAGTTAGACAACATAATGACCAAACTTTATTTATAATTACGTTTTTTTCCCTTAAAAAAAAGAGCTTTCACTGACATTACAGTGCTTTTAGCGAATTTGCTGACCTGAATTACACAGAAAAGTTTGTCGAGTGCATATAAAATGATTAAGAAAAACAATAACAACAGCTCCGTCATCTGCTCTGGTGGCGTGTATTAGCTCTCTCAGGAACTCTTCTCACCACATTAACTTTGATTAATCAACAATGTTCCCATTTCAACAATGAACATTTCATTGTTCTTTGGAAAGCTATTACGGATTCTAAAAATAATTTTGCAAACATTATTTAAATCTTGCATTTTTGACTTAATTTATAATGGTGCATAATGATGCGCTGCAAACATCTTGTTGTTTGAAAAGGTGTAAACAGACATACATTTTTTGTGAATCAGAATCCTATATTATGTCTGTTGTCAACAACTAAATCACATTTGAATAGAAAGTCTTACAATACTCAAGCTAAATTTGTTTTTTTTTGTTTTTTTTCATCCATTGTTTTTAAATAAACCCCACATCTTC
The DNA here is from genome assembly GCA_032359435.1 of Enteromius unitaeniatus. Lineage (NCBI taxonomy): Eukaryota > Metazoa > Chordata > Actinopteri > Cypriniformes > Cyprinidae > Enteromius > Enteromius unitaeniatus. Next base: position 6,543,386 of record JAUMHI010000048.1, on the reverse strand, counting down.
GCACCCCGTCATAAGAGAAAGCACTATATACTACTATGTTTCATCATATTCTCACCGTTTTGCCACCTTTCCCGATGACCCTCCCAGCTGCCGAGGAGGGCACTTTAATATGTGTCTCCAGCTTCACTTCTTCTTTTGCAGAAAAGAAATTCTCTTCTTTCAGTTTCCCAAATATCCTGCCCTGGGCCTGAAATGCAAAAGCAAAGACGATGTCCACTGCACAGCAGTATTACAGGGTTACAAGAGAGCTAAAGGCTTTAAAGATTTATATATATATATATATATATATATATATTTTTTTTTTTTTTTTTTAATTGTCAATTGTAATATTTTTCAATTGTCATGTACTAATACTGGGATTTTAAGCTTGTATTTTATTCCTTTACCTTAAACTGAGCTTCTGGCGGGCCAGTGATGATGACCATCCTCTGAGTGACATCAGGACTCTCTGCAGGTGCAATCTGAACACAAAAAACAACACCGTTATGTACAAACATTGTTTTTGCATGCCAAAATATGAATTAACATAATTTACTGAATTCACATGCGCAAACTAATTTGCTTTAAAAGAATACTCTTATTTCCAGAGCTACATCTGAGATGTCTCACAACACAGCCACCAGAGGGCACTGTTTTCAATTGCTGATTTAAATTCTTCAGTTTAAATTCTCAATGTTTGTTTCTATTGTATTTGGATTTTGTGGCCATGAAATCAGTAAAAGAGTTTCATTCAACTATATTCTGCGTTAAAATACACCACGCTGTAAAATTACTTACAATTCACATTTTTTCAGCATTTACTGAAATAGAAAAGGTATAAAAAAACGATTTGCTGTCACTTTCAAATGTATTTCATACACTCTTTTAGTATACATTAGTTCAGAGATATTAAGAATTTTTAAGAATTACATTAATAGCTTGAAACAGACACCTAAAAATACACATTTACAAACACATGCTGAACTATGGGGTGGTGAATTATCTCACCCCTACTGTTTACCCAGCAACCCACAAGACTCGGTTGAATCAACAGAGAGGTTACAGATGATTGGCTCACCCACACTGAGGCACTGAGGCCAAATCTGAGCATGATATGGTTAGTTTCAAATCAAGGATCTCAGCAATAGGACACAGAAAATTAGATTGATTAATATGCTTCGTGTAACAAAAACAAACAAGGAACCTTTAACTCAACAAATCTTAGGCAGGAACTCCTACCTTAATAGAGGCTCCTGCGAATCGTGCCAGTTGTTTAATATGTTGGCCCTTCTTGCCAATAATAGCACCGACAGCCTGAGTTGGAATAAAGAGGTAGACCACCTCCTGTTCAGGAGCCTGCTAAGAGAGGGCAGAAGACACGTGCAAAATATTACATCCTCCTATTCAACATAATCCTGTAAATCAGAGAGTACTAAAATCTATCCAAGCATGTCAGGGTTGAGACATCCGCGGTTTGGGAAAATGTCACTCTGTCTGTTTACTGCACTTGGTTTCCCCAAAACCACCCACAATCCCACTGAGATACAGCTCACTTCAGCGCAGGCCCTGAAGGTTCAACCAGGTTTGTACAGAGGCAACAATCCATTCATCACTCGAAACAATGTTGAGGACACAAACCTCTTATCTGTTTCTAAAGGACATGACCTGCCTGACACCAAACTGTAAACTGTAGGAAACTGATGACTCATTGTTCAGACTCAGCGCGAGAGGCAGTGAAAGATTGAAGATGCCGGAGAGCTAGTTAACAGCATTTCAAGTAAAAACCATTAGCTTGTGGAGCTCAGATACAGAGGTTGTTATTTTGTGAATAACTGCTAAGTTATTAAAATGAGATCACATGCACTGGGTTACAGTAAAGATGATAGCTGTGTCCTATTGGCTCATAAGCACTTTCTAGGTGTCAATATACAACGTTAAATATTATACGACACATTTGGTCATCTAGAACCATAACCATCCATTTTATTAGACAGTTTGAGTTTACTCACTGTGTGCTGGTGAGAGACGGCACCAGCAGGTGGGACGCCGTACAGCCCACCCAGCTGTGATGAGTGACCCTGAACCAAATGAGATGAATCAATATGTAAACGTTTAACATCGTTACGACATTTCACCGTTTATTACACATGTAAATATTGAAAAGAAAGGAGGTAATCCTTAAACGGATAGTTCATCTAAAAAAATGATCATTCTTTCATTCTGTCAAAAATCTTTAATTATTCACAAATTAAGATATTCTTAATGAAATCCATGAACATGCAGCAGATACTTTTTAGAAACAGTTTGCAAGTATGATTTGTCATTGACAGTAAACGCCATAGTCACTAATGTAATGAAGAGAGCTTGATTTACCGTAAGCAAAGTGCAACAGTAAAAACCTGCTGTAACAATTTACAATGACTGCTCAAGTTTTACAGTACTACAGAGGATGATAAAAAGCAGCGAACACTCATTAAGTAATGAGTGCCATCTCACACACCCACGCACTCATTCTACCTTCATTAGTTCATCGGTGAGACATAAGCTGCCCTGTCTGACTCATCACTAAATATGAAGGGGAATCCTGCAGCACACTAACGGACAGGAAGGTTTATACAACTCAAACATGAGTAGGTGCATGCTAAGGTGAGCACTCACTGAGAAAGGATAGTGCACATTTAGATTTGAGCTGAGAATTAAGATTACATTTCTATTTAATTAGCTAACAGAACAAATCTAGTACTTTAAATTTGAACTTAATTATGTAAATGGAGAATTTTTTTTCTAGTTTTTAAAACATGTAAATATGCAATTCTTTGTATACATTGGGTATTAAAAATGTTATCAAACTCAACAGAGTATAGATAACTCTATAGAGTATTTGGACAGATTGTTAATGATTATTCATTATAAATATATACATTATTAATAATAAATGCTTAAAATGCAATCTACAGATATTTGTGTTGTGTGTACACACACTTGATGTACCCAAAACTATTTAAAATGGAGCCAAGCATTCATCTATTACTGATAACATAAATATAAAAAAAATTCTATATTTTTAAATATAAAAATTTTATCATGCACAAAATATGGGGTATTTTTGGAAATATGGAGTATTAATAATAAATGTTTAAAATGAAACTAAAAAAATGTGTTGAATTTGAATTTAAAATATAACTTTTTTTATATAATTATGTATATTAACATTATGTTCTATATGAGGTAAATTCTTTTAATTAATTAAAAAAATTCATGCAATGATATTCATAATCATGTAATTGTTCAATGTTCTTGAAGATTAAACATCCAAATATGCTGTATTTCCAGAATGAAGTCCATACTGTGGTTTGTACTCACAAGAAAAGGGTTGTAGCCAGTCGGGGGTACGGGTGGGACGCCTCTGGGCCCAGCAGCTGGTGGCAATACTGACAACCCAGTTGAAAAGATGCCCAGTGCGCTCAGGCTTAACCCAGGGATAAGGTTGGTTTGTTGCTGCAAGACATCATGGATTATGAATGATTACTCAGTGCTTGAGCTCAAGCTATCACGTTTCTCTTGACACTCTCCTTTGAACTTAAAAAATGCGAACAGAATCCTCCGTTTCAGCATACGTGCTGTTTAACCATGTCTTGTAATATTGCTACCGTCACGCTAGGTGGCTCCATCGACCCGCTGCATTGTGGCAAATGTTTTTAGATAAGAAGTTATGCTGTTTAGTCTTGACAGAGAACTTCATGTGTCTACTTTTTCATGTTCTGTCTGATTTATCCTTCTTTATACAAAAGAGAACAAAGGTTACAGGGATCGACTAACAGACGCTTACACACAAAACTGTCGCAAAACACTTGATCCAAGCATGAATAATTTACCATACGCCTGACTGAGGACTGACTAATGCGTGAGTATAAATGAAACCGCATAAATTTGATCTGTGTAGTTGATCGAGGCCTCTTCCACAAAATATATGACTCACTGAAGATGAAGAGAGGCACTGGATGCGCCTGTGTAAACGAGAACGATGATGCTATTGTTGCAGTATTTGCTCTCGGTCTACAGCTTCACCTCCCTCAGACACTGGCAGTGACGTCATGCATGTAAACAGGGGGAATGGAGTACATGTGTGTGCGCGTCTGTGTGAACGGCTGTTGACAGGATGACAGTGCGTTCTCCGTATGCACGGCAGGGGACGGTCTGACTCAAGGCTGTTTCCTATAAACACAGTCAATAACTGAACACGAGTAAACAGACGAGGCATTTAACCGCCTAGTCTTCTATTAGACGCTGACTCAAGGTTGATCACGCTTGTTGCATAAGCAGCGGACTTTTATAAGGAGCATATCAGCATTTCAAGTTTTGGGTTAAATCTGACATATTGATTATGACATTAAGACGGTGGTTTAAAGATGGAAATCACATTTCCTCTCATCGAAACCACATACACTTACATTAATAGCAGCAATGTCATTCTCATAGGCTTCCCTCAGCTTTCTCATGATCTCCACTTCAGCCCTACAACAGGCCTCGATACTCCCCTTCACTATAATGGTTCTCTCTGGGTTATAAATAGTTAAGTCCTGTAAACTGTGGAAAGAATCAAGAAAGACAAAAAGTAGGTGAGAGAAAAATCATCGGTACATGTTTAAGATGCATACTATTTTTGTCAAAACAGTGCTCCAATTGACCTATCGGTAAGCCCCTCCCCTTGAACGCAGATGAGCCAATGGCAGTCGAGTATCAGTTGCCCAGAGAGTGGAACTCTCATCTGTAGGTTTTAGTGCCATAGAGAAACATTGGAAGACCCTAAGCTCACATTGTTTTTAATAGGGTTTATGCTTCAAAAAAGGAAAAATGATGTGTTTGGGGTACTTGTAACACCGATTCCAGGTATCCTGAGAGGAATGTATTTTATTCAGTCTCCTAAATACAAACAAACAGAGCAAACGGTCCCTAAGCATTAAACCGCAATCCAAATGAAGACAAAATATTCATTTTCTGGTTGTCATACACTTACTAAGTTATAATTTTCATCTGCTCAAGCAGAACAGTAAAACTGGAGACATTAATGTTAGTGAGTCCATGCTAATGAACAAACTTACAGAGCTCACTGTTCTCGCATCTTGTACAATATAGGTCAAAAACACAAAAAGAAAACAAATTTAATCGTACCCTGCGATACTTGAACAGTGTTGATCTGTTGTCATCCACAATCGCAATGATCAACCGTATTATGAGACGTTTCTGCTTGCATGATGATCTGTAAACCCTTGCTTCAAATTATCCACTGAATTTATTTTAAATCTTTTTTTTATATTTAATACGTTTTTTTAAAAACTCCATGGAATATTTAAATTTACATTAGGTGGCCTTCTGTGCCCAAAACTGTGCAAAAACATTGTGGGACAAGGTTATTTGTCTAAGGGGGCAACAGTAACTAAGGGGGCAGGGCTTAAAGGTGAGGGTATTTTTAATTAAATAAGGCACTTTTGTCAGCCTGAATTGGCCAATATCTTTGCCATTATGTATTATTATTATTATTTAAAGGTTTTTAAATTATTACATTAGTTTCAATGGGTTTCAATATCTTTGTTTCAAAACAATTAGTTTCAATATCTTCGCTATTATGATTATTATTATATTGCGTGTATGATGTGATTATACTGGAATTGACTAATAGAAAGTGTTTCAATTATTACATCACTCTGAATGGGTCAATATCTTCTGTATTATTATTATTGAGATTATGTTTAAGGCATTTATTACAACACATATATTAATAATATATCTATATATAAATATTAATAAATGGAGGGATAATTATTGCTATATTACCTGTCAATAGCAGGATGGAAAGCAACAAAATGTGCCCCCCTGTTTTTTGTTTGTTTGTTTTTTAAGCTTTTTATTATTTTTTAATCAATTATTTTTTTAATCATTTATTCGTTTTTGATCATTTACAATAATGTATAGTGTGTGCTTTTATGTCTGTTGTAGCCAAATGCACAAAGCGAACAAATTTATTATTATTCGAAAAATGTATTGTCCCTACCATTATGGAATGATTTAACTGAAGCGCAGGATAGCTGTAACAAAGAGGATTGGGCTGATCCAAATGTAGAGCTTTATTAAAAAACATGGTCAAACAGGCAGGGTCGTGAAAGCAGCAAACAACAACAGTGGAGGGCAACACAGAATAATCCAGAAATACAGTCAGGGTCGGTCGATCGACAAACAAGAGTCCACAGGGCGAAACTTAGCAATAGGTCAGTACACAGAGAAATCAAGCACAGGAAACAAGACTAGACTAGGGAACACAAGGAAACGCTTTGTATGAGGGGTAAAGACTCAATACTCAGCGGCTAGGCTACAAACACAGGTGTTAAAGGTGACACGACGAGTTAACAAGGGTGAGGAGCCAATGAGCCCACAATGAGTGGGGAGCTGAGGGACAGGTGAGCACAGAGACAATGGGTAACCAACACTTCACATCCTAAATTATAAAGGAAACACAGACAGAGCTAGCACGCACACACAACAGAGTCCGTGGTGGAGTCCCCTCTACTGGAGTTCGTGGGTACTCCAGCTGATAAATGTGACAATAGCAGAGACCTAAGCCAAGTAATACAAAGACATAATTTACACTAACTGCTTGCATGCGTCGCTCTAACTGTATGTTGTTCTTGAATGAATACCAAATTCTATTGACAAATTGTAGTGCATCTCTGCAGTGATGAATCATCCTGGAAGTAATTGGGTGAAGAGGGAGTTTTTTGAATTGGTATTGATGAGCACTGGTGAACGAGGCTGCTTTTAGAGGGACAGCGATGCAATGACGTCAGCAATCCTGGTTAGGGCTTAATTGGGTGACTCACTTCCTAAGCTATCTGTGTGCCCAGCACACACTTATTTCTGGGAAATACATAAGACCACCTGTACTCTGATGATCTGAACCAGATCCCAGCACTTAGCAGCCCATTACAAGATGTCACATGTTCAGATCACATTTTGATCAGTATCATCACAACAAATCAAAACAACTCTCCATGGTGAACCAGGTAATTATGTATGCCTCCATAAAGAAGCAGAAGCTGACGTGTGACAAAACATTATGGATTTTGACACAACATTGAAACAATTATGAGCGACCCGTGTTTTCACCACTTGAAAGCCATTAAATGCAGCAGACACTTACGAGGAGATGGTAATCTTGGTCTCTGTTTCCTCTTCTATCTTCTTCAGGTTCCTGCCCTCCTTCCCGATCAGTCTTCCAACCAGACTGTTGTGGGCCAGGATCTTCAGAGGAATATCCTCAGTTCTACAGAAGCAAGATCACAAGTTGGTAACCACAGAGATATTTTTAAAGTGCTCTGTGATTCCAGAAGATCCAAACTTACACCTTCGTGTCATCAGCCTCTTTCTGCATGATGTCCATGATCATGCGACATGCAGCAGAGCAGCCTTCAGGAGTGGAGTGGATGGTGATCGGCTTCTCTGCCGCTCCAGCATTCTCCTTACGATGGATGTCCACCCTATCAGGACGGGAACATAACTAATCAGCAGAGCTTCATGAAGAGCTGTCAATTAGAGCCCGATATTAGGCATTTTCCAAACTATCGGTATCGGCATTTATAATGGCAGATAAATTAATATTTCAAAAATAAAATTTAGTTCAAAGGACTTTAAAGTTTCATATCTAAAGTTTCTATTTTTATATTTATCTATGTTTCTATCAGAACTTTAATATATTTTGATGTTCCTCTGTTCTGTTGTGACAATAAAAGAAACCGGTTTCTTTTTAAAATCATATTATGTTACTAATTATGTAACTAATTTTAGGGAAATCTGTTAATGTTTTGTTCCGCGTTTCTGAAATAAAAAATAAATAAATAAATAAAAATATCGGCTGATATATCGGAATATGCATGTGTTTAAAATCATTGTGAGTACATGCTTATTTCATGAATAACTGGGACATATTTCCAGGATATTTAGTGTGCAAAATATACTATGTCAGAAACCTTAGCAATGAATATTATATATCAATGTATTAACCTTTGTTCATGTTATTTCTACACTGTATTAACTTCACTATTAACAGATAAAACTTTTTGTATTAGTAAAAGTTCAGCTTTAATAAGATAAATTCTGAAGAAGTATTGTTCATTGTTAGTTCATTTTAAATAATGTAATTAGCAGATGAAACATTATTGTAAATGCCCAAAGTTTTGAATGGTCAGGTTTTTTCACATTTGTACTACAAGTAACACATTTATCACCCAATGAATTATATAGGTAACACTTTAGTATAGGAACCAATTCTCACTATTAACTAGTTGCTTATTAGCATGTACATTACTAACAAATAGGCTACCTAACCTTAACAACTACTTAACTAACTTTTAACAAGCAGCAAATTAGTTTATTAATGCATCAGGGCGAAAGTCGTAATTAACAGTTTGTTAATAGCAAGAACTAGACCTTAAAATGAACTGTGACCATTATATATAATAGTTGCATAGATATTAATTCCAGCACACTGAAAGAATTCTTCTGAATCTTATTAACCACAGATGTCTCTTCTATACACTCACTCCCTCACTCACTTGGACTGTGTCTGTTTGGTGATGTTTTTGATTGTGAGCCCCTCCTTGCCAATGATGGCTCCCACAAACTGTGTGGGCACCAGCATGCGCAGGGGGAAGTCTGGCTGTTTCTGTCGGGGCCCCAGAGAGCCCGCTGAAGTCCCGGGCTGGGAGTCCTGTTCCCGCGATGTCCTTCCACCCCGACGATTCCGGGTCGCAGGCAGAGGCGGAGCAGCATCCATATCCAAAATATAAGACACTTTAAAGGAGTAATCCTCAAACGTCTGTCCTGTTAACTTCTCAACAGCTCTGAAGACACAGAGGGGGACAATTAACAGATATTTTTCAATACAATGGGACTGATTTATTGAAACATTTTGATTATAACTTGATTAAATTTTTTCATGGGTAAAAATCATTCTGATATATATTATTCATGTGACGTAAAAGCACTTAAATAATGAGTTTTTTTTACTTCAGTAACATTATATCATTTTTTTCTAAATATTATTGCTATTATAGTATTTATAATATTTTGATAGCTTTTTTGTACATTCAGTTTTTATTTTAATCTTAGCTTAGGTTTTCTTCATGCTTTATTTTTTTATTAGTTTAGATGTTTCTATTTAGCTTTCATTTCTTCAAGTTTATGTTTTTAATCTAATACGTACAGTACATTGTAATAGAAATCAACTAAGAAAAAGAGGTTTATACTATAATTGTATTAAAAAAATATAAAGCTAATTTATATTATTTATACATTTCATTTATAAATAATATTTTAATAATATGAAAATGAGCAAAATACTTTTATACTTATATTCTTACATTTTAGCCTCTTCTTTTGTTGAATAAGTCACATTCACCACTGCAGTTTCTGTATCAGTGTTAACTGCAAAAAAATGAATACAAAGAGAGAAAATTAGTTAGAAAAAGGGAGCTTGATCATATTCCTAAATGTGAGACTGCATGCTTCTGTATTATGTGCATACAAACAAATGCAGTTTAACACTAGTGCTGTGAAGAGCTAGTGTCTGCATATAAACTAAGGATTACTGTGCCACAGCCAGATGTGTACTTCACAGGACAAGCACAAAACGACCCTGACGTCCGTAGATCAAAGCCCTGTGTATCATCGAAATACACACACAATGAGGGAAAGACCTCCACTTCAGGAGTTCATGCAGCTATACGAATCCAACAGCTAACAATAGCACCTGCGCACAGATCCAGCCCTCTAAAGGTCACGCTGTGTTATACTCTCTAAAGAGTGTAAAATGAGGCTAAATGAAGGTTGTGCCACATTACAAGAATTCCTCTTGGGTCATTTGAATAATTACAGACAGAAGCCACTGCAGAGACGATGTGCATGTGCATGGCATTTTTAAGAGGAAAGCCTGCCTTTTTATTGATTAGATGGAGTTGTGTGACCAGACAGTATGTCTGGAAGAACAGTGGAAGTTGAGTGGGATGGCTGGGCAGAAATCCAGAGCTTCACACATGAAGAGAACCACAAAGCCTCGCTGTAAGACAGCTCAAGCGATCAATCTCAGAACCAATGAGTGTCAGCAATGAAGACACATCACGGAATAAGCACTGAGAAAGAACGACAAAAAAATAGCAATGCCCTTACGTCATGCAGACACGATCACATTTATTTCATCATAAGCAGTAACACAACAACACTATTTAAATAGAATTTGTTTTCTAAATGATGCTGTTACTAGTCTGTGATGTTATTCATTCAGACTGGATTGGGAATTCTGTTATTTTCTGAGACAACAAGCCGTTTCTCCATTAGAAACAAGTAATGGAAATGCCAAATTTTTTATTAAAATCCATTATTTTACAAAAAATAGTTATTTGCAAATAATGGGAGGTAGAAAGGCATTTGCAGAATAAATTGCTCCATGTGCATCGATAAAGTGCGGATTTGCGCTATAGGGTTGGATAACATCACTAACCTATGGACCAGTCTCATTCCGCAGCATCTGAAATGCAGTTATGGTCATTTTCCCCAAACAGCAGGCATCCACCTCCGAAAGCAATGACCGCATTATGTTGTTTGGTCTACTAGCATATATATAGTTTATTATTTCATTCAGTGGCTTCTAGTTTTTAAAGAGATTTATAGTGATTTATATAGTCTCACTTTATCAGAAAGTGATAATTTTGTTGTCTTTGACTCCTGGATGGACACGGTACTTATACGCAAAAGTTACATTTTCTACTTTTTACAGCTAATGATATCATTTCAAATGTCATTTTAAAACGTCATCTGTCATCAAATGAAGAAGTTGAAGTTCATTAAAGAAACTTTCAAGAAATTCTTGAAATGTAAGCTTAACTAGTAGTTATTTTATTTAGTACTTCAGCACAGCATTTTATTTCATACATATTGTAAATTAATTACAAAAAAGATTTCACTGTTTATTATTATTTAATTACTGTATCTTCCCCCCCAAAAAACAATATCAGTATCAAAACCACATAATAGTTTTAGGCCCCATTTACAATAGGGAGTTTTAGTTTTTAACCATCATTGTTTATACTGTTTTTTCCACTGCATTTTAGAAACGATCTCGGTCTACACTTCCAAAATCGAAAATGCATGTCACAGGACCATTCATGCAGGTACAAAAACAGATATGCATAGAAACTAGGGAATCTACTATGGGTACAACAATGCACATGATTTTATTGCCATATTGTAGCTGTCTTCATAACTTGAATCACTGAATTTTCAAAAGATGTCATAATCCGGAACAGAATGGTTCAGTGCGAAACTATAGTACTGTAAACGATCAAGTTAATGGTTCCAAGATGTCAACTGCATCTATGTGCCTGGGGCGGTCCAATGGCTTGTCTATGCATGTCTATGAGCCACGCCATTGCTTTCAAAAGTCTCCATTTTGGTCCTTTTACACTGAAACACAACTCTAGATTATTTTTTTTTTTTTACTAAAAAGTGGTCTGCAGCATTTTCAAAAGTCTCCATTTTCGATCTCAAAAGCGATCTCGAGTAGTGTAAATGGTGCCTTAAAGTAATTTAAACACTTAATAGTACAGTTGTCTTGGAAAAATCACAAAAAAGGGTTTTCAAAACTGTATAAAAACAACATAAATAGAAAATCTGTGTTTAACACAAACTTTTTCAAACTTTCGTCCTTTGTTGTTGACTCATTCACATTCTGGATATCACTGGCACGTTTACAAAGAAGAGTGTCTTTGTCTGGATTATGAACAGCTGTTTGCGTCTGGTTTCAGCATATGATCATCAAGCACCTCTGTAACAACATTAATTTAACATACGGATGAAATCATTTTTAGTCACTAAATCAGAGACCCTTCCATCAAATCACAAGCAGTTACAAGAGACGCATGTTAATACCAGGTGTACACGTGATTCGTCTCAGCTGTGAGTGAGAAAGAGACCGCAGGCGCCTACCTCCTTATTACCACACCGCACCTCCCCGAAAACACACACAAGTTACAGCTGGAGCCCTGCCACTCTGTCCCACTTCAATCCACACACTGCCACTCCATCACACTGCTCATATGAGCCAGAGCAGGGTTCACCCCGCTGTCAGTGACTTCCTGTCATCCGCGGTCAGTCGCCTGTGTGCCTCCCTCTCACACTCGCGCTCTCATTTGGGAAAGACAATTACAGAATCTCAAAACTGAGACATCTCCACTGGCAGCATGTGTTGATTTGATTTAAGTTTGGATAACGTGTGATCTAAACGCACACATTGTCTTTGTAGTCCACAGTCTGTTAGTAATTAAGGCTAATCCACAGCACATCAGCACATGTGCTGTGAGACAGAAAGGATTCTTAATGACTTCATAAATGGGTAATTCACGCATAAATGGGATTCATCATCCACCTGATACAAGCTGCAAACGTGTCAATTACAAAACTATCTGAACATTTTTAGCACTTCTTAAAATGTCAACTAAGCAAACAGAAAAAAAATACTTGGCATACTATACATGTAAGTGTAATCACTTTAGACTACGGCAACTCATTTACCTTGTTCCACATTTTCTACAGTACCATACTGTGCTAATAGGCCGTCCAAAACCTGCAATGAGAAGAGAACAATCGGTTACAAGCAAAAACAGCACACCATCTCATAAACTGTTTTTAGATTGAATTCCAGAAAATAGGAGATGGAAAATAAAATGAATGGTTCACCATGAAATGAAAATGCCATAATTTTACTCACCATTATGCCAAATATCAAACCCTGTATGCTATTATTTTTCTGTCTACCATAAAGTAAGCATATACTACCGTTTGGTGGAAGCAAGATTTTTGAAAGGCGTCTCTTATGTCGCTTATTTATTTCATTGAAAATGCAGTAAAAACTGTGTAATAAACACTTTTATTTATATAGCGCTTTTAACAATACAGATTGTAGCAAAGCACTGAACATTATCAAGTAGGAAAATAGAGT
>JAUMHI010000048.1:6501648-6514703 GCA_032359435.1 Enteromius unitaeniatus | reverse complement strand
TTTTAAGTAAATAATTCAATAAATACCGTACCGTGCCATTCATACCGAGGTATTACCGTACCGTGAAATTTTGATACTGTTACATCCCTAGTAAGCATGCAAAGTCTGTTCTCTGTAGCTCTCGCAGTGCTTTGATGTCATACAATGACCGTTCTGCATGCGCTCTGCCACTGCAATGACATCTTAAATGCTTCAAGCTGGCTTGTTTCACTGTAGACATCGTCCGATGCCAATTTTGTGGGCATCGTCCAACCCTAGTCAGAATGCTAGTCTGTCAATCAGGTCAGAACAACATGCAATAAATTAATATGACATAAGCCAGTAACAGCAGTGCCCCATAACTAAGTACTTAGTGCATCTATACAGTATCTATTTACCCTGCAGGAAGATGCAGAAGTTATTAATATTAATACCAGAAATACATCTCCCATAATATGCATCTACACTGAACCATAAAAGTAGTGAGACAGATTTCTGCCAGTCTTGGGATTGCTACAGGCAATATTTATTTCAAAATACGACAGAAGTGGTTTTAAGATGGAAAAATACAACTGCAGAAAATTTCAGTCCAACACACTCTTGCTACTGCTTTACGGCGTACACATTAAAGTATGTTGTTAACTACAATTTACAACACAGTGCTAACTGCTGCAGGCGTAACTACTACTGCACTGCAGCTCGCTTACACACTCACACACAGATCATACAGCAGCATCCTGAGCAAACGCCACCCGTTCACAGCCCCGCCCACTGACTGCCACAGCCTATCAGAGAGCATTACAGAGTGACTGGTTACAGTCCTGAAATTTACAACACTGAAGCTTAAATGCAAAAGTTACTAAAACATTAGACATAAAGTACCTCTTCAGTGAGTAAACTAAATTAATTATAATTTCATATAAGTAACACTCTTAACTAAAAAGAAAAGGATAGCTAACAAAGCTGAAAGAAAAGCTAGTCACAAAAAGAATAATTTATTACAATTTACTATAGAGACAAATTCTCACTATTAACAAGTTGTTTACTAGCATGTCTAGCATTAATATATTGGCTTTATTAGTGCTTATAAAGCACATATTCTGCATGACTAGATTTTATATCCTTAATCCTACCCAACACCTAACTATTAATAAGCAGTAAATTAGGAGTTTATTAAGGCAAAATTGGTATATTATTAGCGAGAAATGGACCTTATAAAATAAAGTGCAAACAAATTCTTTTTTTTTTAAAGTTATGATACAGTTCAATTATTATGTATGTACATAACACAACATGTACATGAAATCCATCATAGATCCAGGAAAGCAAGACAGAAATTACTACAGCATACTGTACCCAGTAGGTAGATTGTGTTCACGGTTTGCTTAAATGTTCAGCTGAAGAGATCACAGGATTTGTGGGAGGGCATTGTTAGTGCACTGATGCATTAAGCAATCAACGTGCTGGGAGTTTGCTTTCAAAGCATGGCGCAGCAGAGTTGTTGTTAGGTAAATAAAGGTAAAGTCTGCCAGCTGTTTCCAGTGCTGCTCCATTTTATGGGTCAGTCACACACATACAAAAAACCCTGGCAACACGAATCTGCAAGTATTTATCAGTTATTTGTGCTTTCATCTTCCACCGGTAACCACGATCTGTTTGTTCTCCTATTTGAGAAATACCTGCTCTAAATACCGCAGCTCCATTAGAGAAAAACAGAGTACTTCTGGTAAGGAGCCTGACCACTTTGCTCCAGGATATTAATGGTGGAGACAGCAAGAGACAAGAAGGAGTGTTTACATGAGGCATCCTCGCTGCATCTCTAATACAGCTAATAGAGTTTTTCCCTTGAATAACAAGAGACAACTAAGTCTAAGAATATATAAATGCTCTAAAATCATAAAAACATTTTCGAATTCTGCAATGTGCCTGTCAATAAGCATGCTAAATTAATACAACAGCATATGATATTTGCTGAGAAAAGCCTACGCATGAACATCCTTCAACAGTATACGTTACGGTCTCTTTTTCTCTTCAGTAAAAGGAAGCGGTCTTGAACGAAACAAGTCAGAGGAAAATCCTAATTAGCTTCCTGTCATAGTTTACATTAATGTAATCAAATATTTTAGTAATTGAGTATTCTACTGAAATTGTCATCGATTAATCGAGTAATCGGATAAAACATTTTTGCTTAATTAAAGAGCAATATTAAATATGCAAGAGAAAGTAAGACAGGCCCAGTGTTTTCCACAGATAGACGAACCGCCACAGATTCAACACAGACCAAAAATAAATAAATAAAATCAATACCAACCGTCACATTTGCTGTTATTGTGCCATGAAATGCAGTTTTAAGAGTATTTCAGGCGACACAAATCTGTGTTTTATTAAAAAAAGAGTGCGCCTATTTAAAAGTTTGTTTCACCAATTTCGGAGTCGCGAGCTTCACGTGAACACCGGGTGCTCAGTGCTCATGTATCCGCCGAGGGCAGTTCCCATGGCTAATTATTCTGACACCTGCCGCTGCCTGTTGATGTCTCTGTAGTGGTTAAACATGGAGGTAAAATTAGTTTTGGGTATATCTCATAGGCAAACTCTGGTTTAATGAATCTGTTATGTATTTCCTTTTTATTCCTGTTTTTATGAAAGTACAAAGATGTATCAGAGATAATGATTTTGTCTTCCATAGTTTCGGAATTCTGCCTCTGTTTGCTAGTAATCATGTCACTACTAGAGCAAGCTCCTGACTGGTTAACGAGGTGCGAATTTTCGCCAAAGTTCCGATTTTTCAACTTGAGCGTTTCGCGCGATTCGCGCCGCAGGATGTGTCATCGCGTTTTTGCATTGATTTAACATGTAAATCACTTTGTGCTTGTGAACGCACCTTCACACACACACGCACACAGCCCCTCCCCTCCGTGCACGCCAGAATCTGCCCGCTGCCACCAGCTCCTGCATCTCACACACGCGAGCGCATATATTCGCTTATTGGTGTACGTTAAGTTTGATGTATGCTGATTTTATCAGACTATGTCGCGATAATAAATCAGGCTTTAAGGAGTACACTGAAAGTGATTCCTGTGTAGTTTTAATGCTTACTATTTATACTTGTTATGTATGACTACAGAGAATATAATATGAACATACGTATGCTAATTAATGTGACGTCGCCTGCCGCCACAAGTCTCTCAAAATCCTGTGGGAAACACTGACAGTTTGATAAGTAGCCGTGGTATAAGCTGATAAATATTCCGGTATAGTGTATCCGTGCGCCTTGGCCGCCCCACCAAGTGGTGGACTTCTGCATTCTGACCGGTTGCCGCTGAACCACGTCATAGCTCATTACCATAAAGTTAACCTGAATTCAACTCTCCTCGACGATCATCTGACTCAGAAGTTTCTAATTTGATATTAGAGCAAAATGTTAATCGAATACTTTCCCTGAATTTGCAATCATCATTATTAATTTTGATTGTTAGTATTTACATAAAATAATGTAAAAGCAGACATTATGTGCTTAAAACATCAACAATATTTGAACAAGATATGCACAACAGCAAGGAAGTTGTACAGGACATTTTAAAATGTGAGTGTTGAAAAAAACAGTGATTCGTGAGCGAGACTACAGCTCATCTGAACCCAGTTGGCGCAGTCAACAGGCTGATTATAGCAGGAACTGCCCTTGGCGGGCTTGTGGTTTTCTGAGCCTGCTCCGGCACACTGAGACCAGTTTCTCCACTCCATAAAGTGACGTCCATCACAATCCACCTGTTACAGTTACAGGAAATCTCTCAGAAGACCATATAGCAGTCTATCAGTCTGCAAATGGAAGGCAAGTACAGAATAGGGTTGTGCGATATGGTAATTTTTCATATTGTCATATCACCAGCCTGTGAGATCGCCGATACACAATATTATCGTTTATGGGTGGGTGGGGGCAAGAGAGAGAGACTCTCTGTACTTATCACAGGCTATTTGGTGATTTTAAGCCGTGCGTACGTGAGAGATAGACAGCGCAGGCCTGGAAGCACCAATAACAGAAATACTATACTTTGAAAAGATGACATGTTAAATATAAAAATATTTAAAACAGCTAGTTCATATATTCGGATACAGCAGTCATACATCGTTATTATAGGACCGTGCATCCTGCAAGTTTGCTGCTTTGGCGCATCCTTGCAGAAGTTATCAGTCTAAAAATCAGACAAGGTGAAAATCAAAAATAGATTTATTTTAACAACAGTTTAACACTAAATATTGGACATAAACGAGCATGTTAAAGAGTAAGTTTATATTTTTGGAGTAAAGTTAAATTAAACGGATAGCTACATATGTCACAGAGCTTCGAACCACGAGTCCCACGACCAGCCCTGTTTTAGACTGATAACTTATTAAATTACACCATAAAAACAGAAAATTATGCAACATTAACATATGCCTCACTACATTTATTTATAAACAGCAATTGACCCTTCAATAAACTCTGCTCCCTTGAGTTACAACATCGCCGGTACTGTGACAATATGGCAGCACCAACTGCTATTCAAACAGTCTGAGTTTTACTTTCATTTTCTAGAATTTATTTAAACAGACTTATTTTGGCATCTACAATTGAGTTTGAAACTTAAATTTTAATTATTATAGTTTTTCAGTTATTTAGTGCATTTTCAGTGTAAATTAAGTTATAATTGCAACCTCAATTAAACAGTTACATTACAAGCTTAAAACTCTGCATTATATCTTATATCATTATATGAAAGGTTTTTTCCCCCAGTTTTACATATACATTGTTTCTTTTAGAAGGAACTAGAAGGAAATACTTTGTGTATTTTTTTATATGTTGAATGTTGATATTAACATTCATCAAATCTCTTTGTTGTTTTACAGAATAAGTCGCACGTGAGGTTGAGTAAATGACAGATTTTCCTTTAAGGGTACATTTACAATAACACACTTTTGACTTTACTGTAGAACGACATTTTTGTAACTATTTTATTTTTTTTTTCAATTTAAAGAACATAAATGGTGTCTTGAGACTCAGTTCATGGCCAAAAACCATAATGTCAGACTTAACTTGTATTCCTGATTAAAGTCCTTAAGCTTGACTCAGACTTCAGTCCTGTGAATATCTCTGTAGAGCTTTCAGGTGTCAAATCTCATTGTGAGATATACCGTGAATATTGTGTCATCTTGGAAAAGATAAAGTTGCTTCATGCAAGAAAAAACCTGAACAGTCACATAAAAGTAAGTGGCATGCTGAACCTGAGGTGTTTGCTGTCTTACACTCAGAAAATGACAAACAAACGTCTTGCTCTCAGATAAATGAGACGTGATAGAAGGAAGCAAATATTGCATTCATTTCTAAATACGCTTTCAGGAAGTTTAAAATACACAAACCACTCACCATTTTCAAAGCATTGAAACTCAGTGCTAACTGAAGTCATTTTGTATCCTAGCAACATGTCTGTTAGTGAACAATATCGCTGAGACAGTTAGCAGCATTAGCACCCTCAAAAGAGAGAAGGAGAGACTTTAACGAAGGAACAGATGGGTCAAATGAATGTAAATGTCTTTTTAGATTTGAGCTTCAACAAATTCACTTTTGATCTTTCCTCAAGGCCACCGCTTAAGTCCACATGTTATTTTTTCCTCAGGGGACTGAGTCAACAACATGACCCAATACATTCTGAATGAATCACTAAATGAAGCCAGTACAGGGGAATGCTTTGTCACAGTTTGCGGCTACCATTTTTGGTTTCTTATCATGTTCATCTAAAACACTCAATGGTTTAGGTCTTATTTAAAGTGACATCTCATTCTCTCGATGAGCTTCAAGAGGTAGTCACCTGAAATGGTTTTTCAACAGTCTTGAAGGAGTTCCCAGAGGTGTTTAGCACTTGTTGGCCCCTTTGCCTTCACTCTGCGGTCCAGCTCACCCCAAACTATCTCGACTGGGTTCAGGTCCGGGGACTGTGGAGGCCAGCTCATCTCATCAAGTAATGATGGCCACTCGTATATTTTATTTAGATATAAATTATATAAATATATACATGTTAATATTTTCAAAATATATACATAATTATACACAGTACAAGCACATATATTCTGGGGTTTTTTTTATTTTGCATGCAATTCATCTTGATTATTGCCTAGCACTAGTAAAAATATTTTTTTATTAACATGTATGAAACAAAAAAACGAATAAATGAAGGTTTTGTCTGCATTATTATCAAGCTTATGGTAAGTAGCCTATGTTTTGCTTTTATCAAGGTCATTCTTTGTTGATCACCTGAATGCTTGTTAGAGAAAAATGTAAATACGCAAATGCACTGGCATTTTTCATAACAAAGTCAGCCAGAAGTTAAGTCCACAAACTTATTTCACATTTACAGTTAATTTATTTATTTCTGTTAATTACTGTTGTAGTTTAAAAGTTTATAAAATTACAATTAATAACATACTGACAGTATTTTTCGGGAATACCCTAAATGCTAGACTCATTCAAACATTAAAATATTACTAATGTTAAAACAGCTAAATGCAATTAATATTTTGTGGAACCAATTATATTTTTTCCACAGGATTTAGAATATCAAATAATTAATTTAATGCATCCTTGCCAAACTAAAGTATTAAATAAAATAAAAATATTACAATAAAAATCTTACTGACCATTCTAAACTACACTGTAACATGAGTTAAAAACAATGCTCAAAACTCTAAAACGTATGAAAGGGATAATCATGAATCAAAATTCTGATCTGATGAGTCACCGTTGAGGTTGCTGAAAATAATCCAATGTTCACACATGTGTCAACACACCAGAAGAATTCTGTATTAATGAACAGTGTTGGGAGTAATGCATTACAAAAGCAATACATTACAGTAATTTGTTACTTTTTGCTGTAACACAGTAGTGTACGGCATTACTAATGAAGTTTCAGTAATATTTTACTCAGTACATTTTCAGTAATGCTTGCATTACAACACACTCTTAGCTGAAATTTATTGTTAAAAAAACAGCAAGACAAGATATTAACGTATAAAAAATGCAGCAAGTCAGCTGTATGTTCTGTTCGTGGTCCGTTATTATCCATGTGTGGTGCTCTCGCTGGAGTAACCTTGTATTTGTGACGTGGTGAAGTGAAGGCGTATTTAGGGCAGGTGGTTACAGGAGTGTCGCGAGGCTACTGGGCCAACAGTGGAAAGAGTGGCATAATTTCATCCTCTGTGCTCCAGGCTATTAGCTCTGCCCGGCTCGCACTGGCCAGTGGCCCGAGCCCGTATTTTTTGTCCCTTCTACCAAAACAGCTTATACCGTTTCATCTAATAAAACAGTTCAGTTTTATGTGTAATGGCAAAATAATTATATTTAGTTTGTTCTTTTTTTTATTAAGTTAATTTAGAAAAATTCTTGGAGCATTTTTGTTCATTTAATATAAGTTTTCATTTATTTAAGTAACAACAGCATGACCAGCGACTTTTTGTTTGATCAATTGAACCTTTTCAAATAATCACTACTTTCCTAAAATGCAATACAAAAATTTCAAGCATATAACATTGTTTAAACATTAAAGCACCTCCAGTGGAAACTAAATGGCAGACGCCGTCATATTATTTCTGAATATTACATCATTCAGAACCATAAAGGGTCTACATTTATTTGGGTGCACTGACAATTTCTTGAACAGGAGCGCTTGAACAAAAAGCTTTTAATGACCACTTAACAAAAAAAAACTCTTTCATTATTATTTTAATTCATAAAGATGACTTAAGGTGCATCAGAGGAGATGGCTAGTCAGGAAATTTAACTTTGCGACACGGACTAAGAAAACAGTAAATAATTGAAATATCTTCCTACTTGTCACGAGCAGGAAGCGAGGAGACATTCGGGTTCATTCGCAAAATGTTTATTAACAACACAGAGCAGAATCAGACAGGCGTACAGGGTCGTTACAGGCAATCATGAGCATCAGAGCTGAGGCGAGAGAGTAGTCAGTGTCCGTGCAATAGTTTTTAAAAATAAATACAATCCTTGGGGCGAGACAAAGGCGTGATCTGGGGAAAGCAGAAGTCGGCAGTGATAAATCCAAACAGACACACAAGAACACGGGTTGGAAAACGGGTTGACAGTGCTAATGGACCATGACAACATACACACACTTCCGGGATTTATACACATGAAACAGGGTCAATGGGTGGAGCTAACACTAAAACACCATGACAACTGATAAGCGGGGCGGAGACGTGAGTTTGTGGGACTGAGTCCATGAAAACAAACACAAAACATAGAAAGTTCGCTGGGTGCTGGAGTGCCAACCCCTGAATTGGGCTGGTACATCCAGCTGATCATTACATAGCCCCCCCCCTTAAGGAGTGGCTTCCAGACACTCCAAACCCAGGAAAAGGCCAGAACGACCTCCAGGGCAGAGCAGATGGCGGAGAAGTCCACCTGGGGGAGCAGACATCGGAGACATTCTCCTGAACAGACCAGACGATGGCACAGCCCTCCAGGGCAGAGCGGACAGCAGAGATGACCATTTAGGCCGACCAGACCTTGACCATGCCCTCCGGTGCCGACCAACCAGTCAGTAAACGCGCCCTTTGAGACCGTCTAGACTGTAGTATCGCCCTCCTAGACCAACCAGACTGTGAATGCACCTTCTGAGACCAAACTGATAACGACCGCGCCTTACTCGGTTGAACCGATTGTGGAAGCGCCCTTTGGGATCAGACAGACAGTGGTAACGCACTGCGTGGACTGAACAAACTGTGCTCGTGTACTTCTGAACCTTTCCGGACCGTGACCCGGCTATCTCCACGGGTTGTGCAGCCACAAATGGGGGCTCTGGAGAATCTACGGCTGATACCAACTTCTCCAGAGAGGGTGCAGCCATAAGTGGACCCATTGGAGCATCCAAGCCACCCGCAGGCTCCGGCGGTTCGAGCCCTGGGACCTCACAGTCGACGTGGAGCTCGACTGGTGGGTGCACCACCACTGGCTCTGGTGCTTCTGACAATACCCAATCTGGCTCACCAACTGGCTCGGGTGGATCCAGCCACACAGGATCTGGATCACAGAGTCAGGGTCACAGGCCTCAGATAACTCGATTGGCTGGGAAACCAGGACTGACTGGACTTAACGCAGCCCCTCGTACTGTGCTACGGGAATGAAACCGTACGGGAGGGAGTTATCAACTGGCTAGACAACCGAGTAACTCACGGCCCCTCGTACCATGTTAAGGGATTGGGACCCGTTACATGCAGGCTAGGAACCGCGAGGACCTTCTGCAGCTCATCAGGCTGCGAAACTGGGACAGACTGGACAATACACGGCTCCTTGTACCATGCTACGGGATTGGGACCCATTACGGAGGACTGGGAACCATGAGGGCCTTCAACAGCTCGTCAGGCTGTGTAACCCGGGACCGACTGAACATCATACAGCACTCCTGGCTGTATGACTGGGACTGGCTGGGCCTGAAACAGCTTCTTAGGCTGATAAACCAGAACCAACTGAGCTTTACATGGCTCGCTACAGGGGGAAACGGGGCAGCCACCTGTACAATGTGGACTAGATACCGCAAGGATATCAAAAGGCTCTCCTGGCCATAATACTGGGACCGACAAAGGGGAAACAGTCTCAAAAAACAGCCTGTGCAGGAACCCTGATAATAGCCACAGTTCTCACAGTCTTTAATGGAGGGTCCATTATACTGGACACTAAGCTTCTAGGCCTGGGAAGGATCTTGTCCTCATACGCAGCACACATGATTTTGTGTATAGTAGTCCCACTGTGCGGAGTCTCGCGATCGGCGACCATTTTGCGTGATGTTTCGCAATCAGCGGTGATCTTGTGTGCACACCCGGACTCGGCAGCCATCTTGTGCGGCCCCTTGCAATCGGCAGCCATTTTGCGCGAGAGCGGCACCCATCGTATTGCCATGTGAGAGCCGAGCCACGGGTTAGATTTGACGCTCGTGCTCCGGTGATTCCTCCGACCATTGCCGCGAATGCACACATCCTCCTCCACCTCTTCCACATTGAAGGATGAACCACACCACAAAAGCACAGAATCTATGAGTTAACAAAGTGAACAGTTCAAATCCTCATCGGGCAGCTCAAATAACAAATCCGAGTCTAGTCCCATAAAGAAATTAGCTTTTACCTGCTTATCACTCACGAGCAAGAAAACATCAGTCATTTGTGGAGTCCTCAAACGATCAGGGAGGGCATTCCATAAGCAAGGAGCTGCCGCGCAGAAGGCTCTATCCCCAATGAAGCGTGTTTTAGTCCTAGGGGGTCGTAGCCGATAAGTATTTGCTGAGCGGAGGGAACGTGCAGAGATCTGTAGAGTAAGAAGTTCTTTAAGATAAATAGGAGCATTGCCTTGGATACACTGATGTGTAAGGAGAAAGACTTCATACTCAATCCGAGCTGTAATGGGGAGCCAGTGTAAGGACTGTAAAACTGGTGTAATGTGCTCATATTTACGCACTCTCATCAGGATCTTAGCGGCACAGTTCTGTATATGCTGGAGTTTCTGAATACTTTTATTGGGTATCCCGATGAGAAGTGCGTAACAGTAATCAAGTCTGGAGGATAGAAAAGCATGGACAAGTTTTGCAGAGGTATTTAATATGGGCCTCAAAGGTTAGATGACAAGCAAACCTGATGCCGAGATTAGTGACAAGAGATGTTAGGGGAATGTTCTGACCAGAGAATCCAACGCAGTTTATTGTAGTTGTTCTTATTTGATTAGGAGATCCAATAAGAATTGCTTCTTTTTTTGAACCATTCAACTGCAGGAAGTTGTGGCTCATCCATGCCCTTATCTCCTCCAAGCAAGCAGTGAGCGTAGATACCCCGCAGTCAACTGCATGTGAACAGTTAGACAGAGCAAAACAATTTAGACAAAGAATGAAACTGTACTCTGTTCCATTCCAATTTTGTTTTGTTTCCAGTGATTGCAAACTGCCTCTCACTAGCATGATTATTTCAAGGGGCTCTTTCTCTGCAACCGGCCTGCAGAGTCTGTGTCGAACAGGCTAAATATTTATCAGGGAGAGTTTCATTCAATGTACTCATTGACTGATTCCCACAATGAAGGCTGAGGCAGAGGCGTTTCAGTCAGCGAGAGGGTGACAAAGACACACTGTACAAAAATGGTGTAACTGAAAGACATGGCTGAGATCGTTTCGTCTATTGTCAAACTGCACCCACAACAGACTATCTGTGAGCACAGACGCCTTTATGACTGAGCTCCTCTGCTTACTAAAGCCTGTATGTGTGTCACCAACACTGTAGCAGGTAGACTGCTCGTCACCTCTGAAACACTGCCCTCTGCCAGCGACTCTCAGAGCCAATGCAGACATGCAAACAAGAGAAGAGGACAACAGCTAATGATTATCCCAATGTCACACAATGAGAATTTAACCAGTAGCAGTAGTCTGATGTGAAAATTCAAAAACAAAGAAAATATTGTAAACTGTAATAATATTTCAAAATGATTACGGTTTTAATTCGTTTTTATGAAATAATTACAGCATTGATAAGCATATGAGACTTCTTTTCAAAAACATTACAAATTCTAACCGTAAGCCGTTGAGATAAATGGAAATGCCAATAGGCAGATATCTCAAGGTACTCTTTAGGATCTACAGGTATATACTTTGGGAAAATATTTCTCTAGCAACAGCGTACATTACGTATTAAAAAAAAATTTCATTCTATTACTAAAGCTTGACCTTTCCATTTGAACGAAATTTCCACACCCATCAAAGGTACATCAAATAAGGCAAAGATCTCCCAGGAACACTGAACTAATCATTACTATTCCATCAAAACTCAGTAGTATGTTCTCAAAGCCTGTGGATGGCTGTGATCCTCCATCTCTCTAGTTCACTCATGAAGGGCTGCGTCTTCATTCATAACTAATGAAACAGACCAAAACAATACTCATAGTTGTGCTCAGGGAGTTGGTGGGTGCCGAATCGCTCAAGGCTTTCTGAGGATGTGTTGTTGATGCCTTCTCAATCATACATATGGAAAGGCAAAATGTAAATGGTCGATGCATGAGTGGGATTCATGAATAAAAATCCTACTGACAAAGTTTCACAGTTGCGTAGGGGAAGATCCCACAAACACCAGACACATTGTGCTCTAAATGCCAAAAGCAGAGATGCAGATGGACCATGAGGTATGGGCAGTGAAAATTCAATTATCAGCAAGTTGTTGTTGTTTTTTTTTTTTTATAAATACAATATATCATGAGATTTAAGAAATAAAACAATGCCACACTTTTTTCAGTATTAAGATTAGGAAACACAGGGAAAACTATAAATATATCTTAAAATTAAAGGTTTCAATAACATCACAGCCTTTTACTCAGATTTGCCAGTTATTTGAGATGTGCTATCTATTAACTTCAGGGCAATGGCATTTAAAATTGTCCACATTAAGTAAAAGTTTTGCAAATAACTTGGTTTCGAGAGAATCGCAGAACGAGTAATCACACACTCACTATAAATTCTCCCAGCTTTCATTTCCCCGCATCTCGCTTTTGTGCATCCCTCCTCCTCCCCTTCTCCTCCGTTTCCTTCAAAATTCACACCTATCCGGGGGGGGCAAAGCCGTTCTCCCAGCTCGCTCCCCAGACAGCTCGCCAAATTTGCTTTATTATTATTATTATTATTACAAGGAAAGCGTGAACTCTTGAAATGAAAATCTAGAAAAATCTAGTTTTACGTACTTGTGCCAAGTAAATGTAAATGTTCGTATTCATGTTGGAATTAGTAAAAAAATAAATATATATATAAAAAAATATAAAAATAGCCTACACCCATTATAAAGCTTTACATTCAGTTACTCTAAAATGTGATGTGGTGGAACCTTCAGATGAATACCTTCAATACACATCTCTGATTTGGCAGACAGCCCTTTTCTCAAACAGCAATAAGCAGTGAAGCAGTTTTGTTAAAATATTAAAAAGTTTTTATCGTCCTTATTCCGATAACTGCACAGATCACCCAAAATTAATTTTAATTCAGAAATGTCATATCTGTTTATTGTAGAAGACA
>JAUMHI010000048.1:6479373-6501548 GCA_032359435.1 Enteromius unitaeniatus | reverse complement strand
CTTATTCCGATAACTGCACAGATCACCCAAAATTAATTTTAATTCAGAAATGTCATATCTGTTTATTGTAGAAGACAAAAAATTATAGATGTGGACAAAATGAGTGTCATTCAACCTTTTACTTACATTTTAGATATATATAGTTGGACTTACATTGCATTCAATGTATACCTTTAACCAGATTCATTGGAGTCAAACCCATAAACTTGTGATAAAATTCTGCACTGTTACATAATTCACAAACAACAATCTCAGTTGTGTCTGTTTAAGAATAAACTTCAGACACAAAGCTGATACTTAAATAAAACAACCATAGCAAATGCCACGGGTCTCGTGAAATATGAAAAAACAACCTCTAAGCAAGAAACATTTCCTTTGGGCCAAAAAAAAAAAAAAACAACAACCTACATGCACTTTTACAAAATGCAATGTATAATACAGGATGCTTTTCATCCATCTTTGACCTCTCAAGAAAAAAAAGGCCTCCTGTTTGGTTGCCATGGTAACCATAGGATTATTCTGCCGAAATCACTGTTGGGTATAGACTCTGTTCTGCCAGAACAGTTGGAGCACTGATAATATTTGCAAACACCGCTGGGTGAGGAAAAGCTCCCTTTAAGGGTATGATGCGTTCTCTTCTGAATGCTGTAAGATGAGGCAGCTTGCACTTGATGCAGCCGCAATGAAATATTTACAGCTCCTCTATATTACGCATATTTCTTGTGACAGTTGCGCAGAAGGACAAGATGAATTGCCATTGAGTTCAACTGACAGGCGTCTTCAGTGGACCAACAAATGAAGCTTCAGGTTAACACAACCACGAATGGTTAGGAGAAGAATAGGTTGTACTAGACAGGTGGTTCTGACCAAGCCTGACACCATGCGCTGGAGGCCAACAACTGCTCCAACACGCGCACACACACACACACTATCAGGGCTCAGTCACAGAGTGAGCCAGTCAGGGCCGAAGTGCAAGACGTGGCACCTGCTGGGTTCTCAGCTGCCCATTTCCCCAGCCTGCCATGCCACCCAAGAGCAAGACAAACCCCAAAGCAGTGCCACCGCACCATGTTTGAACGCTCACTCACGGCTGCTCAGCAGCACCCTGCTCAGCTGAGATATCCCACAGTCCTCTACTGCAACGGTAGGCTTCCTAAGCCAAGGCAACTGGGGATGTGTATCTAATAGAGAAATATTTGTGAATAATATAGAAGCACAATGTAGTTCTGAAGCAAGATTTTTTTTATGCTTGACAGTAAGAGACATCCTGATTTAATGGACAATTCAAATGTAATTTGTTCTGAACAATTTGTGACATGAATGTTTATCACAAATAAAAATTGTTGGTTTTGTTTTGTGTGACTACAGTAAAAAGGATCATAAGAGAAATTAGTGTAAAAAGGAAGTAGTGACTGATCTTTTATTTTTGTATTTAACATACATGGATTATTAGTAAAGAACCAAAAAAAAAAAAAAAAGTAGAATGGTATCTTAGCTCTATCCATCACTTCTTGATTGGATGAAGAAAAAGGTAAAAGGCAAGCTTGCTTCGGTTGTAATAAAGGGGTGAGTTTTAAGCTGACTAAATGCAGAAGTTTGAAATGTGTCACCAGAGAGACTTCTGTCCTTTCATCGGATGATCCATGACCCACCAGATTATGATTCCGTGATTACATCGATAATATTAAAAGATATTTTATTTCTAAACAGACTCATCTTTTTATTTTTTGCATGGATGAATAATAAACGTGCATTTAGAAAAGAAATAGCATGAACTTTCATTTCATGCCGACATTATAGCTCAATTCAAGCAAGCAGAAAAATACTGCCGATTTTTTTGAAACAGCGTCCATTCACGTTAAGCCTTTTCTCATTAACCCAACCAGACTGAAGCCTTTTTCCTCAATACAGCGACCTAGACAGACAGACCCAGATTAAATCTGAAGATTTACTGTACGTACAGGAGCAGAGCCTGTACAGTCTGAGATTAAACTCCACCACCTTTCACGTGCTCCCTGTCACCATATGAACAAATTAGAGACATATACAATGACAACACATAAACTAACTCACAAATGAGCTACAAACCACAGAATACTCCACCGACCAAAAAAACAACATTACACCTGTTTACAGGTTCAACACTGACACGAAACCAAAACGGACCATCTCTTTTATAACACTCAACAAATGAGAAACATTATGATTAGCCCGCTAGTCTATAAACAAACAAACACTTGATAAGAGCCCGTGAAGAGAGCAGCCGAAGCCGCTTCAGAAGAGATTACAGCATAAAAGCTTCTATGACAATCATTCTCACATTCTTTATGATATAATCCTTTTCTTTTCTCTGCACCCTTTATAGCGATAAAGGGATTAACAAACGAGGAATTATGCACTACAGTATTTTAAATCTCAAGAGAAGCGAGGTTACAGAGGACACAGAAAAAAACCAAGTACAGTAACATTTCAATTAAAAAAGAAAAACACTAAACGCTGGTAAAATAGATTCGCTGGTGTCCATGAAAAGAGCAGCAATGTGGTAGGTAGATTAGATACATTTGTACCATAGAGAAGTATTCATATTAAAAAAGGGATAAGCAAGCAAGACGGCGTACTGAAAAACCAATATGGAGATTTTGGAGTATCTGTTGTAAACCTCTGCAAATTGAGACTCAAGTTGGACAAATAGTGAATTCAAAGAGAACAAATCACTTGATATTCTATTTTAGCTTTACAGACACGTTTTAATCATGTGAAAGGAGGAAGGTGACAATGCAACGAATTTCATTTGCTCAGTTTAAACATTTCTTGTGTGTTTATGACAACGCATATAATGTAAAAGCACCTACAGCTGTAACAAATCTAAAAGAATATGGATTCTTAGCATCACATTCAGAGTCCTGAGCCATTCAAATAATGTTTTATGAATTGACACAAATACTCTCGGATGTAATGCAGAGAATTATAGGTAATTTGTTTGGCATAAGTGACAATGACTAAAGCTGTGATGGGGGAAAGGGTATTACTGAACCGACCTCATCTCTGAGATCCTAATGCCCCTGGGCTTTGTGACTAGTTGTCTACTGAGAGCTCAACTTCATAACCCACTTTACCGGCTACAGATCTGTTCTTAGCCTTCATCTCAATCTATTCAACTCGTGAGCCAATAAAGAAAAATCATTTGAACTGAGTGGATCATTTTTAGCCATCCAGATATAGCCATCAAATCTACAACCTATCCTTTTACAGAAACCCTTACATACCGAAAACAAATAAGCAGAGATATTGGGAATTAAAGTAAAAAGGAGCAACTAATTTAATCTGCCTGACAAACATAAAATTATAAAGTAAAATACATAATGTTCACCAGAGTATGAATATTTCTGCACAACAAATAATTGATCAACTATAATCGAGTAAACCATCACTATCGCACAGTAACAATTTCACTTTATTTAAAAACGAAATTAATCAATCATAATTCCTAAAACAAAACAGATTGTCTGTACTCAATTCATATCTGTTAAGTACAGGTTAAATAGGAATTCGTTCTGCAAGCTTCAAAACCATATTTTATTGTTTGGATTTGGCTAAATAACAATCATTTTATCAGATCAATAACAAACTGAATTGTTCCTAACAAACTAGATTTACAAATGATCAGGCTTGCTGTCACACATAGCAACAAGATATGACAAAAGAAAGTGGTAGTTAAGAAACCAAATTCACAAAACTACCTCTTCTGGTAGTTAAGAAACCAAATTCACAAAAATAGTCACTTCAATGACAAGAACATGAATTAAGGGTTTGTGGTTCATTACGGTTGAGCACAGCAATAAAAACAAGTTATTAAAGCATATCTAAATTATGAGAACATTTAAATATACGGTATTGAAACAATGAAATGTTGTCCTTTTAAAACAGTCATTTCTTGCATCATCAATGCACTGTAAATGTATCATTTTGAACAGATTATAATTATATACAAAACAATATTTATATTTTAGAAGAATGAGAAGCACATTTGAAATTATTCACAGCATTAAATGTCATCTGTTACATACATGCAGCACTAGATTTTCTTCATGCCTCCACTCCCTGCTGCACATACACAGGACTCCATTATAAAACATATCATCAAAACAGAAAGAATCCAGATAGGTAAAGCACTACTTAATGTAAGCCTAAATTCAACAATCTAATAGTAACATACAACAAGGGAAAGCTACTCAATGCAAAAACCACTGCAACAGAACTTTCACAAACTACATAAAAACACGGGAACATTTCTATTCGAAACAGATATTTAATACCAGTTTGCAAAAATAGATTTTTTAATAATATTAGAAATTATTCTTTAATCACATTCTTTAATCACAATTTTTTTAAATATGATATGAATATATAAACCAGTCAGGTGTGTGTTCAGGTGCAAGGTAATAAGTTCAGCATTGTTCATGAAACATGATTTGTCTTAGAGCTTGATTTGTGAAAATATAAAACACAACCGGCCACTAATACAATGCATCACCGACACACAATCAAAGAGTAGCTGATAACTTACAGATCACTTTGCCAATTTGGCAAAAACAATAAAATGTAATATGTCTACTTATTATGTGATCACTTATATTTTTCAACATTGTTTTGGGCGCTATATTAAAATGCATTTATATGCAATATATATTATATGCAAAAACAGCAATGATATAACTACTTAAAACAAATAACAAAAAAATAAGCTGCCTAAAAAGCATGTTTGAATTATTTCTATAAACTGTAAAATGCCTTCAGCAAATGCCATAATAAACTATAAAAATAGCTCTATGTAATCACTTAAGTGGGCTGATTTAGTCTCTTTAATTTCTTTTTTTTAATTAGTCCTTTTCTAACAGAAACCAGTTTATCATGATAATTTAACGCCAGCATGTATAGCATTTTCTAAATTCTTACAGAAAAAAAGTCCAGTGTTAAACAACTACCAATCAATAAAATTATAATTATCAAAGTAACATCTCTATAACCAAGCAAATCAAAGAACTAAAATGCAAGAATAAGATATATGCCAGATTTTGGCATCATGCACCTAAATACCATTTTCTTTTTAAGGAGTAGGTCTCCTCTAAGGTCATTTAACGGAGTATAGATATATAAAATAAGCATATAAATAAAAACAGCTGTAACTAAACACACCCTTAAACGATATTAAACACAGAATGCACCAAAGATTCCGTGAAATACCGCTAACATTAACACAGGTTCATAAAAATAATCAAAACAGCAAAAACAAACGTATGTGCTGCTCCCCTGAATATCCACGTCACATGCGTAATACATATCAACAACGCTCAACACGTATAAACTAAAATGCACTGTAAAATAAACCCTGGCATAAATAATGCCTAGAATCACGGAAATTAAAGACATGGGAGACTGCAGTACCATATCTAACACATACGCGCATTGTGTGTGAGGAATATATTCCGACATAAATACGTCCAAATATCTCACGTGTAACCTGAGACGCTTCAGATTACATTTCTCATTCTAGAAGCACTCTAGAACTGCGTTAAACGTTTTAGAACGAGCTACACACACACACACACACACACACACACACACGTTGTGCTTGTGCATGCTGCTTTCAGTCATGTTAGGTTGACTCTAGCAGCAGCATGGCCGACTCTTCCAAATCAAAGACTGGCCATCTTGACTGCGCACTTTATGCAACACGCTCCCCGAGTTACATGCGACCCTCAGAGGCGCCAGAGACCAGCATCTATATGTTTACCGAAATAACGCTTCTACACCTTTACAGCAAGGTTATTTTTCGATTTAAGCATTGCGGGTGACGCCTTGCCTGAGAAGGAAACGCCGTAACAGGCGTGCTTTTGACAAGAACTGTAAGTCTGTACATGTAATTTTGCATAAGCACTTAAATCTCAAGGTTATGGGCTGTTCTCTATGCATTTCTATGCCGCCCTCCCGTGGAACACAAACGCAGGGCCTATAGGGGAAGTCACGTGGGCCACGGAAGGGCCTAAACACGCGCCATGAGGTCATGAACAATGATCTTGCTCTTGTACAATTCAAGCGTAAGAAAAAAAAGCCAGATTTGAGATGTTTCGGTTAAAACTTAATTATTTACAACCTGGAGCTATTGCACGTAAACACTTGAAGCTTTTTTTTTTTACTGAGGGAAAATCTGTGCTACAATATGCAAGGAAACACCCCATACAAATATTATTTTTTACGCCTGATACATTCAGAGAGCACTTCTACAGATTATAACTAAGGTAAAACAGCATATTCTTAGTCCAGGCCATATTGTGCAGGTATTAACCCCAAACGAGCTCATTAACCCTGACATGCATTAATAAAAAATGCAAGTCAAATAAAAAGAACAGGCAAGAAGAACATGGTATTAAAAATAAAGGTTACGCCTGGGGGGACAAATACACAAAATAACCTAAAATTTAAGTTAAGAATTTTCCCTACACATCACAGCTATGCAAAGACACAACACTGCTCCGACAATTTCCAAATACGACCAAGCTCATGCTTCTTTGCATAGAAAAAAGGCAAAATTATTACCTTAGTTTTCTAGGAACGGAGTAGTCGACCTCGATCACTTTCCCATGTAATTCAACTTTCCCTGCGGCCAAAAAAAAACAAAACAAGTGATCACAAAATGACATTCCTCCAGTGCATTATCGATATACGTTTCAGCGTTTATATATGTCTCCTATTTATAAAACAAACAACCGCGCGTGCAACGTAAATACGTGGGAACACAATCGCACGTGCAAGTTAGTGCTTATAAATGCAAGTCCACGGCGAAGTGAGTTTTATCACGACCACGCGTAAGGTGTAATATTTTTAGCACATTTCCTATCATGCCTGATGATATTATGCGAAATGCTTGATGAGCTGATACAATATGAAGAATGGTCAGCCATGCTTTCCACTCCCACTAACCACATTCGAGCAATGAGGAGAGTTTGAGGAAAGGGAGGTCAAAGGATACGACTCTTCAGCCTAAATTTGCTCTGTTTCTTCAAGTAGGTTTGGACGTGTACTTTTCTCCTGCATGCATAACGACTCGCGAGCGTGAACGGAGAATATAGAGGTGCTGTGCATCTGCTGTGTATGAGTGGCCTGGCGCAGCACAAAAATTGGCATCTCACCTCCGTCCCCCCCCAGCTACCTGTTTATTAGCACTTTCCTCCAGACCCCCATCACCCACCTTTAAGACACCTCGTAAAAACATACCTGGACACCATAGGAACATGCATGTAACGCCTTCTTCTCGCTCAGTTCGCTCGCTTCTTTTCAATAAAATCAAGACAAAAAATAACTGAAAAATAATTACGCCTGCCACCCGAGCATCAGACCCATCCGATACATTCCTATGGGCCGTTGACTGAGAAATCACCCCCG
Organism: Enteromius unitaeniatus; assembly: GCA_032359435.1. Taxonomy (NCBI): domain Eukaryota; kingdom Metazoa; phylum Chordata; class Actinopteri; order Cypriniformes; family Cyprinidae; genus Enteromius; species Enteromius unitaeniatus. Next base: position 6,494,105 of record JAUMHI010000048.1, on the reverse strand, counting down.
TTCAGCACCTCGGCTCGGCGAAACGAGCATGCATTTAAACAATTCTAGCATAAATTCAACTTGTGTCGCGTATTGGAGGCGAGTGGGATTGAGCTCGCGGCGTTTGCGAAGAACCGGAGCGGTGCGCGGCTGATGCACGAGCGTTACTTTTTCTTTTCTTTTCCAAAGAAAGACTTTTACGGTGTCAGCCCATGGTGTATATATATATATATACTTTGCGCGACGTGGAAAACGCACTTACCGGATAGAGTCTCGATGGCTTTAATCGCCCAGTTCTGGTCGGGGAAGTCCACGAAGGCATAGCCGGATTTGAGCAGGACCTGGTCGGTCACGGGAAGCTTACTCTCGCCGAAGAGCTGCTTCAGGTCCTCCACGGTCACCGAAGGACTCAGATTCCCCACATAGAGTTTGTTCATGGTCTATCCCCAAATCTGTACGTCCAAATATATCGGCGCGCGCGTGTGCAATGGATTGCTCGAAGTAAGGAAAATAAGGAGAAAATAAAATAGAAAAAAAAAATAAAATAAACGTGCTGAAATTCAGCAGTCACCCCCCAGATGCAGCCGGACCCCCCTGCTACATATACACAACTCTGTTCCTGCTCAAACTCTTACTGGGATTGAAAAAAAAAGTGTCGTTGCGACGTTACTCTGTTGCCAACAAGCGCCGCCTCTAAATAAAACCGCTCTTAAATATCACAAAATCACTTTTGAGGTGTTTATGGACTTAAACTGGTGTGTGGTGTTCAATTTGCCACCATTAATCACCGGATAAGGCATAATGAAAAACCCAGTGAGCGACACAGGATGGTTAGTTCATTTAAATCCACTAACAGGAAGAGAATGTCTGTTCAAGTCCAGATATATTGTAATGACAGGTCCTGCAGTCCTCCAGCTTGGGTTAATAAACGGATGCATGCGTGTTTAAATCGTTTTCAGAAGCAGCTTTCGTTTACGTTTGTGATTGACAGCTTGATTGGCGTCTTTCGGGTGTTTTCCTCTGTCCTTTGTGGGAATAAGTCGTTGTTTGTTTAGTATTGGTCCACAGCCTTCGTGTTTGATTCGATATTTAATCTAGGATTAATAAGTGGGACTGTAAAACTGTAAGCACAGACTCCAAAGAGAATAGCAGCTGGAAAACGGGACTTTCTCTGGGAACGCCCATGTAAATGGAAAAGAAACAGGAATGTGGAGAAACCTTATGGAATTATGATTTAGGAGGAGCATGAACGGTATATACAATATAATGCATTGATTCCACTTGTGTAGACTGTGGTAAGAGCCTTCGAAAGATGACTCGTTTTTGAGCAAGATCTGAAATCATTCTTTTTTTTATATATATATATATATATACACACAAAAGGTTAATAAATTATTAAATATCCTGATGATTTTATTCATTGCATTACTATAATGAAAATCTAACAATACACACAATGTTGTTTGCCATGTTCTGCTGATTTTTGTATTTAAAAGACTATACATCAGCATAGGATTGCTCTGTATTGCAGTATAATGGGGTTTTCTCCTGTGTCTCAATGTTATTTATCAGAGCTCCAAATCAGGCCCTACAACATTATTTCTCCAAATGCAGCAGTGCCGAGAAGCAAAAGTGTTACCACAGCTTAATCTTTGCTAACACAATCTATGACTAAACTGGGACCAGTTAATGTCAGTTTGTGCTGCTTAAAAACACATAAAATATATTAATGATGCGGGTTTCAGAAAGCCAATTAAAATCTCTCCAAGAGCCAGGTACAGTAAAAGTAGGGAATCCCAAATTGGTCAGCTAAAGACATCCAAACTATGTTCAATTTAATGCTAAATCCCCAAGTACTTTAAACTTCATTTTTTACACATGCTGGAGAATTATTTTAGATGATCCTATTATTAACAATATATTCTCTGAGGTAATGAGACTTAAATTGGAGCAGAGCTCCTATGGTTTTCTAGCGTTTCTGTTCAATAAACCTAATAATTCCCTGCAAATGTCTCAAGAGAAATTTTGTATGCATTAGATAAATATGCTGTCCAATTGAAGCATTGTATTGTAAGAATTGTAATGGAAGCAGAAGCTCACATCAGGTGGGAGGTATAAAGCAGTTTATTGCAAGACCACTGCTAAGCTTAAAATGCATAAAAACAAAATGGGGTGTGAGCAGGACACTTTATCATATAAAATAAACGCAAGTTCGGCATCAGATCGAGAGAAGGGGAGAAAAAAAAAATCATAAAAAAAACTCAACTGTGCACAAATATTCAAACTACTGAAATATCCAGATCAGTCAAAGACATGTGAAACGTTTAGGCAAGAAATCAAACGGATTGAGTTTAAAGTACATCCAAACTCATGCCACCAGAAGTAAACATCTACGTCAACAAGAATGTAATTGTCATCAACATCATCTTCTGGGATGGCGAGGGGGGGTCAAACTTCACTTTAGTAATGACCTGAAAAAACAAATAAAAAGAGTTTACTTAATACTTTGTCAAATTACCAGAGCATTCACACCGTGTTGAGATTAAACACTTTTGAAACAAAGCCAGGGAGACAATGCAAGTGAAGTTTGTGCAGTACTTACGAGGAGAGTAGGAGCGAGAGCGTGATCTTGACCTGTACGGTCCTCGGCCGTAGTAAGGAGAGGGGGATCTTCTCCTGTGAACAGAAAGCTGAGATTTAATGGGAGCCGCAGCATCTACAGATCATAAAGTGACTTTAAAACTGTAGCATAGCAAACAGTATGCAGTCTGTGGGACTAAGGCTCAAAAGTAAGAATAAGCTGATGTCCTGGAGCAAGTGTGTGAGTGGTGCTCATCAACCTTTCCTTCACTAATCTGTACTGTACAGTAATTGTACTGCTATTTAGATGTGTAACATTTAATAAAAAATAAATAAATAAAAATCAGGGGAAAAAAAGTTTACAAGCACAAGTTCCAGATATTACTGATAATTGTCGTAACATTTTTGTAAAGAACATGTTATCGAAAGGAGGATTTATTTGATCGATATTCAAATAAATGCCTATTGAAATAATATTGTCAAACAACATTACAATTTAATTTAACGCATATAAAAACAATTTATTCCTGTAATGAAAAATTTTAATTCACATAAGTCTTAAGTGTCACAAGATTCTATAGAAATGACATATTATATGATAATTAGGCTTGATTTTGATAGGCTTTATTATTATTATTATGTGATATTCAATTCAGGATTCCTTAAAAGTTGAAAACAGCATAAATTAGTGCCGTCAAACAATAATTAAAAACTCAAAATAAAATTTGATATATTTATGTGTACTGTGTATATTTATGTATAAATGCACATTTTTTAAATATTTACATTTATACTTTTTTGTTGTTGAAATACATGCATGTCTTCCTTTTTATATAAACATAATAAATATGCACAGCACACGCATGTCACAAACAAACGTTTATTTTGGATGTGATTAACTAGCATAAATCTTGTTTACACTTTTGCTCAATAAAAAGCATCCTTGCAGATTAAAATATTACTTGCAGACTGTTGAACAATAGTAAAATCACCTGTATGACCTGCTGTTGTAGTAGTCACGGTCATCATAGCGATCATATCCACGCTCGTAGCCTCGCTCATAGCAATCACGTCGACGGCTAACACTCGGGCCTCCACCGCTGCACACAAGAAAATAAATAAATGATTTGAATTCAACATCGATCATTAAAATACGGATCAAGACCACCAAAATACAAGCTGAATAAATAAGTGCAAATGCGTTCAACATTCTGCAACAAATATTTTTCAGATTTTTTTTGCCAATTTTCATGTCAAAGTGTGCAGGATATTAAAAAGCACTGAAAGCTTTGGCAGGTGTGTAAAACGATACTAGCAGGGCAGTCGTGTTGGTGTCCTCCTGAGCTCAACAGTGCCCCACAGACTTTACAATGTAAATCTGTGGTGAATAGTGCAACTGCAGCACGCTAACCGAGAGCCATTAGGCAGTTTTGATATTGCTCCACTTATTTTCACGTTAGATCTCGCTCCAGACCAAGACAGTATCAGTCAGCTTTAGCTACACATGTTCGCATCAGGTCAGTAACTAGCTGGCATGGTTTTTTTTTTTTTTATTAATTTAAAAGTGAATATTTTAATTCAAATGTGCTCATGTAAAAAGCCTTTGTATAGTTTTAATGCATTTGTTTTGAGATGAGATATTAGTTTCCTCACTTAAATTGCTCTACAGCTTGTAATATTCTAAAATCAACAATCGATGACAATATTAATGTAATAGTTCTTTTCTGTGTGCGTTTACGTTGAATCTGTCAATCAACATTAGCATGCCAGCCACAGGCTAAATTAGACTAAACTCAAGAAAACCTGTAAACTAGCACCTACATTTACTGTTTTTCAGTGTTTATCATCTAGAACATTCAGAGGAGTTATGAGAGTGTGATTAAACAGACTGCACTGAATCAGACTCACTATGTTGGTCTGCCCATATATATTCCTGGAGTAGGTGTGTGGGGCCTCTTGGTAATCGAGTAGTCAACTCTGATTCTGCGGCCATCTAATTCCATGCCATTTGCACGCTCCTTAGCCTAAAACCAAAACAGACAAGAATAACCCATACTGAGCACACAACAATATCCTTTCTGCTTAAGGCCATTACTCCCAGGTACTGTACATCAAAAAAATGAAAGTGCAACTTTGCTGCTGACAAGCCAGTGTTTTCAATTATACAGCATACTACAATTAATTGACTAATTAAAGGAATCGTTCACCCAAAAATTTAAATTTGATAAGATCGTTTACTTATTAACTTAATATGTAAATGCAACAATGTAATAACTTTAGTTGTTCACAAATGGGTGTAGTTAGAATACACCTTCAAACAGCTTCCTTTTTTACTGGAGAGAGCAACATTATGGATGGAGGACTCATTTTTGGGTGAAATATCCCTTTAACCTTCTGAATCAAGCAACTGGAAAAAATGTAAAATGGTCCATTAGTGATTTGAGCGAAAACAGAATATTCTCCATTTCTTGTATGAACAAACAACTGGAAAATCCATTTAAAAGAACAACTGTGGTTTATAAACCAATCAGATTTTGCAGCTAAATTAAAGCTATGGGGGAAAAAAATTAAAAGAATAATAATTTCACCTCTTTTGAATCTTCTCTGTTCTCAAAGTACACAAACGCAAAACCCCTAGAGCGCCGAGACTGCTGGTCATACACAATGCTGACATCACTCAGAGGGCCAAACTTGGAGAAGACCTCCCTCAGGTCTCTCTCTGTGGTGTACAGGCTCAGGCCAAACACTCCCAGGCAGCTGTTTGGGTCTGGGTTTGCCTAAAAGTGAAGAAAACTTTACAGATTACAATATGGCACTACAAAAACACTGCACAGAACATGTATGGATCTGACTCCGGGTCTCACCCGGTCTCCAACGTGACGTCTGCGGTTGGACATAGGAGAATGACTATGACTGCTGCGGCGGCGGTGATACTCGCTGCTGTATGAACGACTGCGTGAACGCCTTCGGCGAGAATGAGAGCGTGAACGTGAACGACTGTAGTGCCGGCGAGAACTCCGATGGGAACGGGACCTGCAGAAGGATGGAGTAAAATGAAAAGGAGCACCGTAAAAGGCAACAGACAGCGAGACTATCAACTTACCAAGTGATAAGTCCTGTCTTCAACTTCTTAGACAGACAAGAACCTCCGGCTTCAATTTCATTATATATCACGTTACTACCAACCCATGTCAAATGATCAACTGCACAGTGCTTCAAATCCTAGTCCTGGGTGGGGTTACATTTTTTAAAATCTGGCCCAAACATCATTTCTACTTTTAACCGGAAAGCAGCAGGTGTAACTTCCACTCTGCCGACTCGATGTACTGTGAATTCCACTAGTAGCTGAGACACGAGGACATTTCAACAGTTTCAAATGACATTCAGTTTTGGACTGAAAGCATCACACCTGTTGTCCCCCCCCCAAAAATCTTACAAGAACTAAACAAACAATGATTCTTATTCCTCTAAATATCTATTCTATATGTAAACCTATCCATTTCAGTCTTGTTTATGGTGAAACTGATCAAAAGTTGTTTGTTTTTACAGATCTCTGCTCCGTTTAAGAAATGTATTCTTGTTTTAAGCATATACTCCATTTTATTGAATTTTGAGAAACGCACACAAAAACCAAGTACTAACATTTTGGAATATTATTATACTTAAATACTTATCGTAAACCGCTTGAACTTCATTCCTTGTATGTAAGGTGCTACACAAATAAAATTCAGGAATATGAAGACCCTTGCTTTCGCATACAGATGGTTTGACCCCAAAATACTCACCGAGTCTTGGACCTGGAGCGAGAGCGGGACTTTGAACGAGAGTGGTGGGACCCCTCTTTCGACTGAGCGGGGGAGCGTTCTGGTGAGCGACTGGCTGACTTAGCAGATCCTCTAGGACTTGGGCTCCTAGAGGTCGAACGGGACTCCTAAACCAACCACATCCAAATCATGTTAAAGTCAGAAAACCCAGTCAAACTAAGAATGTTTAATTACTGTATGCATATAAATGAGTTTGAGACCATTCTAGACTAGGATAATATGCAGTGGCCTTTTCCCTGCAGGTACATGAACTAGTGTTAATGATGTAAATTTACTGTGAAGCAACATAGGATTTTGTAATGCTTTATTACTTATGAAAACAACTACCTGTAAATTTGTCATGCTGCAGGACAATAATAACTATTGCAATACAAATGGACAACAGAAGATTTATGCATGCACGCATGGGACAAACATACTAAGAGTTACTTAGCGCTGCGATCTTATCCCAGATAACTTCTGATCTTAACTTCATAACACATCTTTTCTTCTTTCTTCAGTTTCAATTTCATTTCTGACTTCATTCCTCTTCCCCCATTTCTCTCACTGCCCATAAATGCTATATGGGAACTTCTTTTGCTTCGCAAAATTAGCATGCACTGAAAATTCAGCTTCAAATTATTCGCATTAACAACTTGACATTTGACTTCGTCCAGATTTCTCTTCTTCCAACCTTAACCTTAACAAAAAAAACAAAAAGGATGAAGAATGTGTAAACACTGGACATCACAACCAATAATCCTATTGTTTTATTAGTGTGGGGAAAACATTATAGATGAACCAACAGAAATGAAAAGTGAGTTTTAATATCCATCATGAAGAACAATTAGATACTTTGAGGTGCATCCTGAGCCTTATGCAAGCATGCATGCAAAAGCAATTACTTCAACTACAAACTAAAACGTAACTGTATTAATACACATTGAAGTCAACTTGAAAAGATAATTCTGATATGCCTATACGTTACATGTCAAATCTACTGTTATCGTTTTTATAATAACAATAGACTGATGTTATAATATTAAAAATGCACGTGATTTTGAAACGAATTGTGCATATGGGATCAGCTTTAAGGCTCAGGATGACCTTCTCTCACGTATTAGCAGCAGGTATTACTCATACAGGTTATATAGATTTAATAAAACATGCGAGGAGAAAACAACACTTAGTAAAGACTGTACTGTTAACACATTTTGCTTACTATTAAAAAAAGCAGAAACTGATAGGCAGTTAAATGTCTTTCTGATCTGAAGCACGTTGTCTGTCTGCTAGCACTGAAGCTGGCTAACGTTAACTTGGATACTTGGCTTTCGACACAAATCCATAACACATGTACAAGCTGCATCATTTTAATAAGTGTTTAGAGACGTTCAAATAAAAAAAGCATCGAGTCCATTATTGCATTTGTACAGTAACAATCAGATTTTGCAAAATGAATGAAGCCCGTCTGACTCAGTCCTGCTGGCTAGCATACAATATGGAGGACATTTCCAGAAGAAACAGGGAAGGACGCGTGCAAAAAGACAAAAACAGTACAAAAAAATACCACATACCCGCTCCACGAATTCCTTCTCGGCGTCACTCATTGTTGTTTAGTATGTATTACTCTGCAAAGGTAACACTGGGAGAGGGATTACAGATAATGAAACACAAATAGAGCGGCCAAACGCACACAGATCGAGCGCCTGGTAATAAACGCCTTTCTCGGTCGTAGAGGCTTTATTTAGCTTTTCCACTCCCCCCAGCGCAACAGCCGCTAGAGGGCGTCGAAAATACTACACCGACAAAAGCTTCTTGTCAAAGCCTGAGCGTTATGTATGCATCTACAGTGTATTTTATACAACCAGCCCTTTATTTAATTCGTTTTACATAGAGCTACTGTTAACAAAACAAATCCCAATCGAGTGGCATCAAACGCGGAGTGGCTGTTCTAACCTCGCAAAGAATCTTTACTATTCAGTAAGCCAGGACCTGATTGGCCGGTGTGTAGTCGGAGGATAACTGTTCAAGACGTCGATTGGACGACGCTCATAGTAATTTCTCCCACGTCTACTACACTAGAAATTATATGAATGGGAAACTGCTGCAGTGCAATGCAATGAGCTGAATTGTATTTCCCGCGGTTTTCTTCACATGACTTAGTTTGAACTATAGGTAGCCTATACTCAAATACGTATTTTTTTTTTTGTGTATTTAAGTATCTTACTTACAAATTACCACGTTGACGCATTAGTAGGCTGTTTTATAGGCTAACGTTACACAACAACACACGTACATATATTTTAATTGATTCCTATTTTTTAAAAAGTGGCGGGAAATATATAGTCTAAAAATAAGCTTTTTTTATGTTATTATAATTCGACAAAGTCATGTTCACATACACGTATTCATTGTGATTTTGTGTTAATTATTATTTTTAAAGTGGAAAGTAATTGAATATTCCAAGAAGTTACGTTTGACAAAGCCCACGTGCACTTATATATTGATATAGGATTTATGTTCAGCAATATTTAGCTACTTTTTTTAGTCACCGGTCAGGTTTAAAGCAGCTGTTTACTTAAATTCCTGTGCTAAATGTCAGATAAATAAAATATAATTCATACATCTGAGTTTCCAGTAGATGTCGCCTAAAATACAAAATTTTTGTCTAATTCAGTTTTAAAGAGCGGTTTTTGCAATCGGTAGATTTAAACGTATTCTAAAGAGTGACTTTTTATAATATTCAGTAACACAATAAACAAATCCAGAGTGAAAGTGCGATATTCACTAAAATGCACCATGTATTGGCATGTTTTTTCCTTTATAAGCCTTTGTTCCCAAGACAAGATGAATATGGCCTGCAGTTCCTGACAAACCCAAAAGGTTAATAAACTTAGTAAAACAAAACTGAAAAGTGTTTAATGTAATCAGTACGACTTATATTGCAATACAATACGGCACAGCCCACTGATAATTATGACACAGAGGAAAAAAAAACATTATTTTACAACACAATCAAATTCTAAAATGAGTCACAGTTATAATATAAAAAGAAAAAAGTCTGTGTATTATTAAAATCCTCATTGTCATTTGTATTATTATTGATCTATTATAAATAATGTCTTGCTTATATTTATTGCATATACTGTACACTTCAATGTAAAGGCCTTCTAATAAAAATGTAAATCGTTAGCTTACAGACAGTACAGTACAGTTAAATACAGTTTCTTTGTTGGCTGATAAAACTATTTTTTCCAGTCATCCATAAAATGTTATTTGTCTTCATGTGCAGAGTAATGATGCATAACCACGGGACATAATGATATTTTAATCAACAAAGCATATTGATGATCTGTGTGCAAATAAGTGCAGGTATAAGTCTTCTGACTGTTTTGTGATTGTGCTGTTGTTTTCAGGCGATCAGTGGACTGATTTGAAAGTTGGTGATGAGATTTATCCTTCAGCTGGTTTCAAGATATGCCATTAAGTGCAAGTGTTAAAATTATCATCATGTGATACATTGATTTAACATTTGCATTGAAGAACATCTGATTCATGAGTTTACATGCTTTGAGTTGCTCTTTCTGGCAGCACATACAGTCCATATGTCCAGTGCCACTAGATGGTCCTTAATTTAAGGACTTTGGAGAGAGCAGCTCTGGCACTGGAGTAGATGAGGTAGGAGCCATCGGTTGTGTTAAAATATTCCCAATCTCTGCAGCCATTGGTGTTCAGTCTGTGCACCGGGATAAACCCCTCGTAACCCTGCCACCTGCAAAACACCCATTTATAATGATATTAAAATATTTTACTCTTAAAGGTACAGTGTGTCATTACAGAACTACTATCAGTGCCAAGCAGAACTGAAGTGAGCTTGTCAGGTGCAGGGCTGTCTGTGATCAGGAAGCCTGTTTTCAAAGAAACCCTTGTCTTGACATTGTGACTATAGAACAAATTCAACACATGTCTTTTAAGAAACATTTATATTACCCTGGGTTAGTATAGTAATTGAGAAGTTTCGTACAGACCCCACAGTTGAAAATTCAGGGTAAACTTATACTTTGAACACAGAATTTGTGTTGCACGGATGGATACATGGAAAAAATTACAAGAAGCTTAGAAATAACAAGATAAATTTTATATTTGGATCTACTATTTTATTTATTTTAAATGTGTTCAAACCACTCATAATATAATTTCTATACTATTATATATTTTCTTAATGTTTCTTTTTTTAGATTTCAGAATAAATAATAGAAGTATTATGGATAATAGAAGAATTAAACATATTGTTTAATATGTGAATTTGTTGTATTTGTTAATGTAATTCTGCCTATTGTCGCTGTGCTCTCCCAGCTTTTGTGACCTTTTTTTACCTGAAATAGCTAAATTAACTGTTACTTGAAGTACTAAATTACCTAATATTATATATACATGTGTGTGTATAAATATTTATATATCATTTGTACTATTATTAAGTGTTTTAGCACTTCAAACTTTCTTTGGTAACTAGCTAAAACAAAACAAAACAAAAAATTATATTAAATTTCAGTCAATGTTTCTTTTCAAGTAATACTGTTTTAATGGTTTCAATTTTACAATAACCCTGGTGCAATATGAGAGCCGTACCTGTATATAACACTGTTAAGAGAGTATGAGTTTCCATCGTAGGAGTTAGCGACCACCAGGAACTTATCATCTCCCACAGTAAAATACTCCCAGTCCAAAGCACTGCAAGATCCAGACAACAAAGTGCTCCTTAAATAAAAATATGAAAGCTGAAAAGTAGTTTTTTTCTAACAAAGACCAGTTCACAATTCACCTGTTCGTTTCAATATCCTGAAACTTGATGAAGGTCTGAGATGTCATGCTGAGCTCATAGATGGTAGAGTTGATGGAGTACTGGATCTTGCCCTCCTCTGTTAGCATCTGGCTGTTCGCCACAGCCAAGAAGACCCTGTTTTCAACCTGGAACATCTCCCAGTCGATCGCCCCAAAGGTCTGAAAGATTGTTTGGAAAAATGTATGCTTTTACTTGGACATGTATGCTTACTCAAGTGACTTGATCTGACATTTATAATGTAAATATTGGTATTATTGGTCAATGCTGAGAGAAGATAATTTCACTCACTGTAATGAACTGATAAGGCTGAAACATCCCTCCCAGCCAGATATAGATGGTAGAATCAATGACTGTAGATCTTCCATTGAAAGTGTTAGCGACTGCAAGGAAGTTATATGGGCCAATGCTGAAAAACTCCCAGTCATAAGCACCAGTGGTGGGGATTGTCTGATTGACCTCAAAAAACTGAGTAACTGGGTTCCACTTGTAGATTACACTATCAATATTATGGTTTCTTTCCCCTGTGGACAAAAAATACAACATATATAAGCCTTGAAGCCACATTTTAACACAGAAATCTGCATGGATTGACATGGTTCAGCTTGGATGGGTTCCAGCAGATGCAGGTGTATAGATGGCCCTGTATGGTTATGAAGTGCTATGAAAGGTGTCTTTTATGCCTGTGTTTCCGCTTTGATCAATGCCAGAGGCGCACATAAGAACTTCACACGAACGGATGGGTACAGTGTGCTCTATTAAGCGATTAGACATCAAGTGCAGAATCAAAGTGAACCACATAAACAAGGAGACCTTTTAGCCTTAAAAAGATTTCCTTGATGGTCTTTTTGTTTGGATTGTGTGCCTCAAAGACCATAGATTTGTATGAGATTTGTATGGAATTCAAGTTTAATCTGCTTTTAGAAACCATTTAAATGAACTTCCTCCTGGAATTGTTCAGCAGCTAAAGCCTGTCGAGTTCTGCGGTTTAAAAGGACAACGCCACACGAGATGACAGATGTGCAATGAGCTGTTCTGATAAACATTACCTTGCCTATGATTGGCCACAGCGAGGAAAGTTTCATCTTGAATGCTGAAAGCCTCCCAGTCACGAGCGCTGTATGTGTTCAGAGTCTGATAGCGAATGAATTTCAGCTTCCTTGAGCTCCACTTGTATATCACAGAATGTTCCTGGTCCCCTGCATCCTCACTTTTGCAGTTTGCAACAACCAGGAACTTCTGTTACAGGAAAACAGGTGCAAGAAATCATGTCAGCAGCTTCAGTAAATTAAAGGTTACTGAATTAAATGGTAATGAGTTCTGTACTTCATAATTTTAGGTGGTTTCTGCATCTTCACAGGCTTTTAATTATCCCAGACAGATTTCAAAGCTGTGCTGATGGGAATATTTTAATTAATTGCCTAGCTCTGAACTTTAGTTTAATGGTGCATTGATTTATCTTTTAATAACTGGTCACTGATGCAATTACAAAGGCTTCCCCCCTCTATTTCACTTTAAATTGAACATGAATCATAATTTTATCTTAGACTTTCAAGAAAAAAAACATATGGATAATTGCTCTGCAGGTATTAACAGAGTCCCATACGGCTTTGACTGTAATTATGCAGTAAGTTACGGTGAAGGGAAGCAGGAGGTGTCTGCTGTAAATTTTGGATACAGCATCAGACAAAATTAATTTCTGTTATTATGCACATGTGATTTACAACATTAAAACTTGAGATCCAGGTTTTCCACCCCCTCACCCACTGGAAAACCACATCAGAAACCGCTCTAATGTGTAAAGAACAGCTGGGGATGAGCAAACAGACATTCTTTACTCAGTCTTCTGATAGTGGCCTAGCAGCTGTTCAACTTGCCAGCTCTATCAATATCACAGGTTTTCATTTATACGAGTTAGTTTAGGTCTTCAAATTTGATTGGCTTAGCAGCATTCCAAGAGTGCTGATGCATTAGTCCAACCGCGCTAAGAGTTTTTATTGTTTGTATTACTCCACTTGCCAATGTTTGCTTCAGATTAGTCTCTCTGTTAGTGCTGTGGATTACTTTCTGCAGGTAACACAGATATGTCAGTACTTGATGAAAAATAGCAAAAGTGCTCCTATTAAGGGGTTATGAAATGTTCTTCCCGAACAACAGGTTAACATGCATGCAAGGTCAAAAAACACTTTCATTTACTTAAAATATGCATTTATTTTTACCTTAATTGTTCAACAACTCCCATACCATTCCTTCATTGATTTATTTTTCCAGATCTCTCCGGTGATTGGTCGATTTCATTTAAAGCAGTGTTTGTGAGCTTTAAATACTACGAAAGTGGCACCTAGTGGCAAATAATGAATTTGCATTTTCATTCAGACAAACGCGAAAAGATCAACAAGTGGCGGGAAATATGCAAATGTTTCATTTTGACATCAAAGTGAAACACTTGGGACTCGTTTTAGTAACGACTCGTTTCAATGATTCAGAGTTGTCTCTTTCAACCTTCGAGACAATAACTTTTTACAACGGTGGACTTTCAGATTTACAACAGCTCCTTCAAGAGCTGTGTTACACACTGCATGAAAGCTCATTTTCAAAAATCCATAATAGGGGCACTTTAAAAGTGAATCAGCGAATCATTTACCAAATTGCTTCGTTCAAACAAACCGTTTAACTTAGAAACGAAACAAGAGATTGCTTTCCTGGGTGAGTCATTGAATCGTTCTCCCAACCAACTTGTAAATGCAACTTCTGAATGCAACTCTTAGGGCCGTGACTTCGTTTAAAACTATTTATGCTGGCAGAGCAAAAATAGACACATTTTATCTTACAATATTTGTACTAAAATGTAAGTTCCTCAACGTTGACTGTTTATTTATTGTATAAAAGCAATGTCACATTCTGTAGGTATTCCACACACACCTTTTTGCCTACTGTGAAGTACTGCCATGCTTGTGCATCATAGGTGCTGATGTTTTGATATCGTTCAAACCTCCCATCTGTCCATTTGTAAATTCCTGATCCGAGGTTGGAGTCACGGTTAGCCGTTGCCATGAAAAGCCCTACAGAAGTGACGTGGAAAACCTCAATGTCAAATGTCTCAGAGTTGGTAAATAAATCCTGGTGATCCTCCACGTAGTCCAGTTTCTCTTTCACTGCAGAGATGCAATGTGATAGTTAGATAGCATATCAGTTATAAATAGAAGCTGCATTCATACAAATTGCAGTTGCAAATTACGGATACAAAATCACCTTGCAGCATATTGTGCCATGTAACCCCATCACAGAGATACAGTCCTCTCTTTAGTGTGTTAAACCACAGCTGTCCCTCCTCTGAGTGTCCACAGGGAGGAATCACACCCACAGTCACCCGAACCTCTGCCTCTGTGTCAAATAAACAGATATGTTCAGTTTCAGAATTGATGAACAATATATTACCAGTTTAGTTAGTTCACCATTTAGTGCACTTTAATGTAGTTTCAAGAATAACTATACTGGTAGTTAGTCTTAGAATCAATAGAAAAAAAGTC
>JAUMHI010000048.1:6446140-6460040 GCA_032359435.1 Enteromius unitaeniatus | reverse complement strand
CTGGAGTAATGATGCTTTGTATCACAGGAATAAATTACATTTTATAATATATTCACACAGAAAACAGTTATTTTAAACTGAAATAATATTTCACAATATTAATTTTTTTTTCTGGATTTTTAATCTAATAAATGCAGCCTTGATGAGCAGAAGAAACATTTTTAAAAACCATCAAATATTTTTTTGCATGGTAGTGTATTTTAAAAAGTCTTTTAACTAGTAAAACCTAAGCCGCCTAACCGAGTCATATGATCACTGCTAGAAGAAGTCCTTTTCAAGTTACATTGTCGTTTTGGTTATATCCATGACTTATTATTAAACTGTAACAATTTCCAAGAAATAGACAATTCATTCATGCGTCTCAAATCCTTGCGAGCTGCCTAAAAAATGGGTTGATGTCCAAAATGCGATTCGAGTAGATAGTTCACTAGATAAAGACACAACCATTGTTTTACCATATCTAGGTTTAAAAAGCTTGTAAACACAGCACTGTGGCTGAAACTTACTTGTTTCTGGGCTTGTCGTCTGACCAACGACTACAGAACAGAAGGCAAAGAAAACCAAAGTAAAAGGTAAAAAAGTCCGAGTCTGGCTCATGATGACAAACGCAGCGGGTCTGTGTTGATTTCTGGTCATGTGTTTGCTGGAAGCACTGAACGAAAGACGACTTTTGCAAGATCCTCCCAGTTTCGAAATAGTGGTTTATAGCTAAGCAGGATCAGAGGCGGTGGTTTAGTCTTTGTTTTCCTCACAAACAATAAAGTGGTTTATTAAAAGTAAATAGCAGGCAAAAAAAAAAACCATGACGTCATGTGTTGCTTGCTTAAAATGTATTTAAAAGTATTATTTAATGCCTAAAACATCATTGTATTAAAAAGTAAGAAAAAGGTTTGGAAAACACAAACCGAACGTAAAATAAATGTCATTTACCTAAATGTAATTATATATATGAATATAGAGAAACATTATTTTATTTTTTATTATATTTATAGATCTATTATCTCCATAGCTAAAAAGTATGTTGTGTAGGAGAGAATATACAAGAAAGGCAGGATTTATATTTGAGTGAAACATGATAGAATTCACTGCAGATATGAGTGCTGTGATTTTTAAAGCACGCTATAAAATACATCTTTAAAAATGTGCAGTATTTGAAGGGAACACATTTTGTGGTCACATCTTGCCTTGCACTAGAGAATCAAGGCTCCTACTGTAAAAAACTTCTGATAGAAACATGCCACCACAATGGACCACTAAGTCGTCATGGGGAACAAAACTAATATCCACACCAGTGCACTTTGTTTATCTTTATATTATATATTCATCTTAATATATTTTGGTAACAAGGATGAACAGAAACAATATTACAAGATGTAATTTATTTTATATCACGTTCATGCGAGGAACATTTTAGCATTTTAAAATAATCCACACTTAAAGGAATTGAAATAATTTATTAAGCATTTTGTAAATCCAGTTACAAAAAAAAACAAATAAAACAATCTTTGATTTTCACCCTCTACACAAACTGTAATATTTTGAGGCCAAACTAAATATGATGAGATGCATTCTGGCAGTGAACTGACCAGCAGCTCACCAGATTTATTAATGGAGAAATAATAAACAGAACTTGGAATGAGGTTGCGGTACCACATAAATGAGTCTCTGATACCACATTGACATCCTCCATTCATATTATCACTTTGTTACATTGTCTGTACATGACATGCCATCAACATCACCATCCATACAATGACACTAACACTGAATAAATACCCAGCCCACCCATAATTATTCACTCTCTTTTAGGCACACAAATCATCCTTCAGTAACAAGTATGCAGGCTTCCTTAAAAAAAAAAATTCTTTAGAAAAAAAAGACAAGCATATTCCAAACATCTGTCTGAAAAAGGTTTGACATTTAAACTGAAATGGGTCAATTTATCTTGAAATAAAAATGTACACCTGACCTACTGTGTAAAATAACGCACGCATAGCTAGTAAATATCAGTACAGCGGTAGCCTATTTTTACCAATTTTCTTCAGATCTTTTTGCTATAACAACTAAAACACTGCACTGAAACTGTGAGATATTGCTTATGTCTTTATACTTTACCTGAGCTTAACCCAGATGGGGCGGTTAACATTTAAGTTTTTTGTAAACATGCGCTAGACAGACATGTTTGACTGCGGTGTTTGTCTCGCGTCTTTCGAGGCATCTCACGTGACACTGCATTTTAAAAATGTGCCGCGTTTTCAAAATGTTTTTAGAAAGCTGTGTCATGTATGAGACACTGCAGAAGACCTGCCACATCTAGCATATGGTTACATAGAAATACATCAATGGAAAAGCTGTGAATAGCCCCTTGTGCACAATACACTAGAGAATGCATGGATAAAAATGGCAAAACAGTAAAAAAAACAAACAAAAAAAAAACCTTTTTCTCATTCTCTCAACCCAAGAAACAGTAACAGACAAACAGTAACGCAGAAAGCCATCTAAATGACACAAATCTGCACAGACCAGCCCTTGTGCAGAGTAAGGCAACTGGACAAGTTTGAACATGACCTTCGATGTCTGCAGTCACCTCAGGCTATCACAGTCTTTGAAAGCTCTCAACAAAAACGTTGTTTTGAGTGTAACATTTAAAACCGTGTTTTGATCTTTTCACTTCAAAGAGTGTTCGAAGCTAAAACTGGCCAAAAGCAGAAAGGGGCATGCTGAAGCATTCAGGACTTTGAGGTATTTGTGATGAACATTTGCTGGTCAATTAGCAGTGCACCACGTACAAACCAGACGCGATGGGATAAAGGAATGTGTGATAAATTAGCTGTGATGATTGACAGGACATTCTGCTGGTAGCCCCGCCTACGGTGGAATCTCATTGGTTCAAAATTCGACCGTATATTAAACCTCAATTACCCATGTTGTTGGAGGGGTGGTTGTCTATACACACTCCGATTTACTTTTAAAAATAAAGTTTGTTTTATAACTGGTTCCTGTAGCATCATCTTATATCTGTCAGTCCACATCCCTGCTTTTGAATTAATTTTTCCATCAGTGTGAAGGACGTCTCTCTTGTCTTGATTGGTCAGCACTCATCACCTGATCCAATTGCTCCCAAAGCTGGCCACTGATCGGACACTGCATCGTTTTTTAACTATCATGTTGATGTAGGCTTTCATTATTTTGGTGATCTCTCCAACCTGAAAAAAGTGACAGTGAAAAAACTTAATAAAGCCAACCGAGAAACACCTCGAGAAAGACCTCAAAAATGAATATTCTGTTATCATTTACTCACTCTCATGTCATTCCAAAACGTATTCCTATTCTTGAAAATTCAAAATTATGAAACAGTTCTTATGATTCAAAGATTTAATCCAATTTCAAACATACAGCACATTACATGTGGTAAAGTAGAAGATCAACCGCACTGTGTGATACAAGAGAACAAACCACATTGGTTCTTGTGGCAGCTCAAGCGTGTTTGCATGACGTGAGAACAAACCTCGCTTTTCAAGTTTTCATTTACCATATTTAATGTACTCTCGGTATATTCATTAATCGGTGTTTTGGTGGGTAAATTAAATCTCATTTTAAGCTATCATATAAGACTTGGATTAAACTGATTATGGTTTCCATGTCTTTTTAAAAGATCAGATATGTTGTGATGAGCTTTCCATGAAGGGACAGATATATCTTTATTTGTTTAGAAGATGAATGGGTTTGGAATGACTTCAGGGTGAGTAAATGATGACAGAATAATCATTCTGGGGTGAACAATCCATTTAAAATGACATTTGATACCTGAGGTGTCTCGAAGAACATGTCCCTCCCATCCACGGTGATCTTGTATGTGCTGGCGTGAGGAGCTCCAAAGAAAACAATGTGTTCATAGGGGAAAGTCTCCAGAGGTTTGGCCTCTCCTCGCTTATACACGGACACATTCTCGGCACTCACGCTCAGCCAGAGGTCATGAGGAAAACCACCTTCTTTACACTGCAAACAGAATCACAACAAGTGTCAGATAAGCCTACTGAAAAGGATCCAGATACTATCCTGGATTTAAAACGCATAGAAATGTGAAGTGTAAAAAGGGTCTTTTTTGACCTCAGTTCTTACCTCCACATCAAACAGCGTTGATCCATATCCAGGCCACTCTTTAATGATGTTCATGTATTTGAGCATGGCTTGGTGCTGATCCAGACCATGCAGCCGACTCCATTTCTCCATAATGTTGGCCCTGGTGGCTGAAGTCTCTTCCTTGATCCACATTTCCATCATTTGTTCCTCCTGCATGCTTCGCTGCTTCTTCATGGTGCCAGTTTTAAGCCCCCGCCTCAGTGTGCCGTCCAGGAAGCTCGTCCTCCTCCTTTCCAGGGTTTGTCCTGATCCGGCTGCGCCTCCTACTTTGGTGAACTGGAGTATGCGGTTGCGCAGACGACCGGTGGGGTAGATGCTGTCCAAGCTCCAGTTCACTCGAGACACATCCCCATGCAGGTACTGCAGACGTAAGGCAGCCAGGTGCTGGAGGGTGTCCTCATGGGCAGGAAAGTGACCGCTTATTAAACTTTCATGAGCCTAGAGAGATGAATAAGAATAAGCCACTCACATCTGACTTCTG
Source organism: Enteromius unitaeniatus (assembly GCA_032359435.1). Lineage (NCBI taxonomy): Eukaryota > Metazoa > Chordata > Actinopteri > Cypriniformes > Cyprinidae > Enteromius > Enteromius unitaeniatus. Next base: position 6,455,416 of record JAUMHI010000048.1, on the reverse strand, counting down.
AAGTCCAAAAATGACCTTTTTTTGTGTTTTTCATGCTTGTTGCAACTTTTAAAGAAAGCAATTTGTGCTGCATTGATGCTTTTAACATCAGAAAATATCCCTGATTTAATTAATATTTTAAACTAGAATGAAAATGGTAAAATCTGAACCAACCAATGAACAGGAAATGTTATGCATCGTTTCTCCAGGTATAACACACCTCCACGATTGACTTGAACAGAATAGAGGCAAGAAATACAACTATAAATTACTGACCTGCTCAAACATGAAGACAAACTCCACTCCTTCCTTGGGCATGCTCTCCACATCCAAGAAACAATACAGTTTGAAGTACAGCTTCCATGGGCCGTCTTCCTCCACTTCACTTCCTGCCAACCTGAGAAGCAACCACCACAACAAACAATCATTTTCAGATTGGTTTTAGAGGCTTTGGAGATTATATTAGAATAAGAAAGCTTTAGTAAGCAAGTGATGACACATGCATTTGGCAGCGTTTAATTTCTGAGTGAATAGACGAAGCTTTGTGGTGTAATTTTACCTCTCGAACTTGGCCAGCACATCGGCCACAATCACCCTGCTCTCCACGGCCCGGTCAATCGAGTTGTTATGCTCAAACAAAGCAAACATGTTCCTGCTGTCCTCCATAGCCAAACCTCGGATCAGTTTCTCTACTACCTACACAAAGAAAAGAAACAAAACACTTCTCCATCAGCGTATTACACCACACATTCCTGATTAAGAGGAACATGATCTATATCTAGGCAAGATTTGTTCATCTGCAGTTTTCTGTTCTCTGTAAAGCTCAGGTAGACTTTTATTCTCTTAATGGCCAGAGCCAAAATCATTATTAGTTATAACTGAATATAAAAAAACATGATTACATTTGTGGGTGCAAGAGTGCAGTTCTGAATAGATCTGGTTATTCTCTTAGAACACTGGGTTCTTGTATAGCAGAACATTTTTTAGGATATTTCTGCAGTTTAGAGTCTGTCAGCATCCCTCACCTCTCCTGCTGTAGTGTGAGAGTTGATTGAAATCTTGCAGGAGCCTCCACCATGGCAGTAAACAGTGGTCGTCATCTCACGTCTGTGTAAAAGCGCGATTATCTCCTCTTGCGAAGGCACAAACTCCCGCGCTTTTGTCTTCTTCAGGGACTCGCCAATGAACACAGCGAACATCTCTATTTCTGTCCCAGGGAACAGCTCCTTTATCCTTAAAAGTCATTGATATTAGAAAATATTAATGGCATTGAATTTTCTGTTGTTATCGTTAACTAAAACTAAAACTGATTTTAAAAACTCCATTTACCCTTATGACTGGTTTTGTGATTCATGGTAATATATACAATTGAACTGCAGTTTACCAAACAATACAAAATGACTAAAACTTAAACTAAAATTAAAAATATAAACCTACTGTAAAACCAGATTCAAAGTATTCATATATTAATAATATAACACTAAAATCATGCTAAGAAAAAGGTCTTTATGTTAACAAACTACATTTTTAAGTTCATGCAGATCAAATAGGTTCAAAGGTTTACAAAGAAATAATTTGTCAAAACAACACAAAGGCAGGATGGACTGTGTCATTGTTATACTTTTCAAAGGATGCAATGAATTTGATTATTTTGGCTGATGTGTACGGGCTTGTGCCCGGATGTTTCTCCTAACATTTTGCTTGATTTTCTTAAAGTACACCCCGATCCTTCATATACATGTTAAAACCCACAAAATTATTTATTAAATATCTATGATTTAGGAGTGTGAAAGTAAATGTCCTATATTCAAAGAACAGCTACGACACCTTTTTAGGTGGAAGCGGAGGTATCTGAGGATGCCCCGGCTGGGCAGGAAGGTGCAGCTCATGCAGGTGAGCAGGTGCCAGTGTGCGCGGTTGGCAGGGCTGTTGGGCTGAGGCACGTGATTGGTTTGTTTGATCAGCTGACAGTACACTTCGTCTCTGAGCGGCCGCAGATCTTGACATGTCTGTAAGATGCCCTGAATGATTGGCATTGGGTCTGACACTGCTTCCATCTCTTGTAATGAGTTAAAGATTTTGACTGCCTCATCTTGCAGGCTGGTGTAGCCTTTCTCCTTTTGCACTGTGATAATGTAGAGGAGACAGATGGAGAAAGAGACATAGACACAAAGGATTAAATCCATCATCCTATTAATGCGAATCCAGTGAACAGTGATCAGTGAACAATCCAACGATCGGGTCAAAATATGTGAATTGTGTGATCACATGTGATCGATTAATTAAGGAATGTCCAGAGTTAAATAAACAGTAAGCTCTATTAAAGGAACAGGCCACTTTTTTTGAAAATAGGCTTATTTTCCAGCTCCCTTAGAGTTAAACAGTTGAGTTTTACCGTTTTAAAATCCATTCAGCTGATTTAATAATCTATGCTAAGCAACAGCTAAAAGTGCTACCTCCAGGCCCGGAGATCAGCTGAATGGATGCGAGTACATAACATTCTTTGGCTGTGCTATCACTATGCTCAGCTGAAACACAGTGTAGATCAGTGTAAAAGAGACACTCACAGCTGACATTGACCTCTCCGTACGGTAGAGGCAGCAGGGGTGAGTGCAGCGGGTGCTGCGTGTATCTCAGGATGGGGTTTCTCCAGTACATCTGCTCCACAGCCTCCACATTAAGACTGCTCTCCTGCACAACCGTGAAAAAAACAGGCATTAGGGTTATTTTATTCATATAAGACAATGTACATTTACTGATCGCTGAAGATGGAAACACAGCACACAAAGGAATTCTGAGCTACATATACATTTATCCATTTAACAGATGCTTTAATGCAATTTTTTTTATTTGTTGTGTAAGCCATATTGTCTGCACTAAATTAATTCAAGTTTTAGAGCGCTGGTAACTGAACATTTCCTTTAAGCAGCCACACCACTAGATGCCGTTATGGCATCCAGAAGAACAGACTAACAGTGCATCTTTTGAATTCAAAATGACTCTGCTAATAAATGTAGAACAGAAGCACACAGAAATAATCAAATAAATGCAGAAATAAGAAAAAAAAAAGAGAAAACAGTCAGAGTGAACAGCACACAGAGCACTCATCCGTGTACCTCACTTAACACTACAGTTTTTGACTCTGAGGGACTGTCGGGGTTCAAGAGGTATTGGTTTCCCCAACTGAAACATGATTGTTAATGCAATCAGAAACTATACTCCACATGAAATTGCAATTTCAATTTGATATTTTAGGGTGAATGTACCTTGATATCTCGGATGAGTTGCTGGGTAGGTGTTTCAATGGGAACCTTGGTGTCAATGGCCACCTGAATGGCCGAAGCCCATCTCATAGCTTCATTCAGTAGTTTGGTGTAGAGACGGTAAGAGTGTTTTCTCCCATGGACTACTATGTTCCAGTAACCTGTGATGAACAGAGGTATTAGAAAAGGTCCAAAGAACATTTGAAGAAATCTCTAGTTCTCAACTTGTTCAGCATAAGAATGTGTGAACTCACCTGTCTCCTTGTAAACTTTCTCATCAGGTTGAACAACCGAGCAAAGGCTGTTGAGCACCAGTGTTCCCAGTTTAGAGGCACTGCGCTCTGATGATTTATAATAATCCAGTGAGTTATTGGTCAGAACAAACCAGCGTTTCTTTAGCTTGAGAGATGTGCTCTTCCCACTGGACTTCATCTCTTTATGCAGCCAACCTGACATTGAAAAAGGCAGAATTTATGTGTAAATAATAGTTACAGATTAGTTAATCACCAAAAAAGGCATTAATATTATTAGGTATTTTAAAATCTACAGCTAAAACAGCTAAAATCTACAGGTCTACAGATATCTACAGACAAAATGCAATTTAAACATGTGTATATGCTAATATACAAATAAGGGAACAGCAAAAAGTGGCGCCAGCGATTAATTCATTAAAAATTGTTTTACACAAATGTACAGTACATTTAAACATATGGGGTTGGTACGGTTTTCGTTTTTACAAGCTACATTTATTTAATCAAAAGTATAGTATAAACAGTAGTATTTTGAAATATATTTTTATTATTTAAAATAACTTAAAATCTATTCTGTAATGGACGATATGAATTTGAATGGCATAAACAACAGCATTTACTTGCATTAAAAAAACTTTGATCAATTTAATGCATCTTTTATAAATAAAAATATTTCTTTTAAGAAGCAGTGATAGTGTACGAGGGACATAAATGGCACCCCTTTTTTAAACAATGATTCATGGCCTCAGTGATGTAGTAAGTACAGTGCTGGTAAATCTCTGTATCCTGTACAGACCGGTCTGACTCACCTCTCACTATGAACTCCTGGCCATCTATTCTCGAGTCTCCTTTAGGCTTCTGCAGAAGGCCGATCCAGTGGTGCATTTCCTCAGGTGTGTCAGTGTTGCAATGGATCACACGATTAGCAGTGATAATAACAAATGAGTTTGGCCTGGGGGAAGGAAATCTTATGAGCATAGCGCAGACCATTATATCATGAATTCTATTTTGAAAAATACAACTTAAAAAAGTAATGTTTCAAAATTGAATAAACTCCTGGAATAAAGTAAAGCTGAACTCTCTTGATAACATGCATTACCTGTCTGGGTTGTCGGAGGCACATACAGAGTCAATAAGCCCAACATCCAGTGTTCCCTAAAGATGAAACATCGCATAAAAATATAATGGATATGTCACTTTTAAATGTGTGGGAAGTGCTTCCAGATGTTTGCTAAGTGAGTTTGATTAGTGTGAACACTCACAACTGCGTTTTTGGGGTTAGCCTGTTCATGCTGCATCTGCAGAAGCTGTTCTGGAGTGGCACTGTGGACACGGCTCAGCACATTGAACCAGCCACTGCAACAAAACATGATATGAGGTATTAAAGTTATAATACACCACAAGGGGGCGCAACAGATGAATATGAAAGGTACACACCTTGAATAAACTCTATTGGAATAAAATTAATACATGTTTTAAATATACCTTGCATCCTCAGGAGATTCTGCATAGATCTGATAGGTCCTCTCCTCGGTCACAATATTCAGTGCATTCTCCTTTTCATGGTTGTCCACAATCTCCCTATGGGAAGCACCACATATCATGAACATTAAAACAGTAAGCCTGGACTCCATCGATTGTTTTTTTATTGCTTGTTTATTTGAGACAGACAGCCAGTTGCTGCAGCTATGGATAGTTCTTTACAGTGAACCAAACATCTGAGGTCTTACTTGGCAGCTCGGATGTCAATGGTTCCCTTCAGTTTCTCCTCACTGTCGTTCTCGAAGTACATAAGTTTGGAGTCTCGAAGGACAAACCAGCGCATCTTCCAGTTCCTGCGGGACAGAGTGGACATCCCCCCACCTTTCTTGTACAACCAGCCTGACTTGAGAGAATCCTGCTTTGCCCTGAACCACATGAAGGTCTCATCTTTCAAAACACACCAGCGCCTCCGCCACGGGATCATCAGCCCACCTTAGAGAAGAAAAATAAGAAACAGTACAATGACACATATCCAATCTTTTGATACATTCAGTTGAAGCAATATTATTCAGTGATATAGCCTCAAGATAAACAATAAGTAAGTAAATGGAAGAAAACACTCACTTTTCATGTAAAGGTAGCTGTGGAAATAAGGAGGTCCACTTCCGTTTAGAAGATGCACTCTACCATTGGACACCTCCTCGTCTGTGTCCACATATCCATCGTTTTCGTCATTGCTGTCAATGAACTGTGGGGATAAATGTAATGTGAATGTCAATAAAATGTACTATAATGCTGTTCTATTCATTAAAGAATCCTAAAAACGTATCATAGTTTCCACAAATAAACCTTTTTTTAACATTAGTAATAATAAGAAATGTTACTTGAGCTGCAAAGGATCATGGGACACTGAAAACTGAAGAACATGCAAAAAAATTACAAATAAATAAAATTACAGACCCCAACATTTTGAATGTCAATGTATGTTTTGGCTAAAAATGTCTCTATACACTGTAACCGTAAACCCTGGAGCACTTTGTGTTTGCTGCAGTAGGACATCTGCATTTCACTGTCTAATCCTACTAGTTAATGCAAACAAAAAGAGCATGACATCAGTAAATGTCCTCCCATTGTTAACTGTCATGTCAAGTTTCACATTACACCCAAACATAACCCGAATCAGGTTTCTAAGTTCAAATATTCTCCAAGAGTCAACAATCAAGCTGTTGCAGGACTGTGTTTGGAGCAGGTGTGACAAGCATTGGCTAATCGCTTCACATTCTGGGAATACCCCGAAGGACAAAGACTTCAGGATATATCAAATCATATTCACCTGATCCCTTTATGCTGCTTTAGCAAGTAAAACATGAGTAGCTACAAGAAATACAAAGCAGTAATGCATTTGAAGATGCACTCATTATAGAGTTTTATGGTATTATTTTTAAGTTTAAAGGTCTTAAAAGAATTAGGACAAACTGCTGAGAGTTCTTGTTTTGCCTCAGGCAATACCGGATCTCACTACCCTGACACTGAACTGTATAAATGTGATGAAATGCATATTCCTTTCATGCCAAACGTCTTACAAGCGTTCACACTCTGCAGTGACAAAGCAGCTGGAAGTCACTCACTTCAAATGAAAGGCGATTTGAGTGACAGTGACCGTTGGAGATTCCACAAAGAATAGCATATCTCAACTTTATGCAAATCTTTAGTGGCGTACAGACATTGAAACTCACATAATCCACCAGTTTGATACAACCATTCTCCACACTACAAGCAACAATGGACAGGTTTGTAGGTCAACTATTTGCCCATACTGGTGAAAGTCATTGTTTGGTAGCAGCAGTGTTGTAAAGGAGAGGAATTTATAAATGCAACTTATCCATGAGGGTTGTGATGCACTCACTGTCAACTGTTAACATGCTGAGTAGGCGCCAATAGCCATTGCATTGTGGGTGTCACAAGTTCGAACCCGGCTTGAGAATCTTACCCCATTCCACCCCGCTCTCACTCCCTCCCTCCCTCCCAATTTATTTACTGTCTCCTCTACAATGTTATCATAATAAAGTAAATGTATAATGTATCATAATAAAGTAAAAACTGCCAAAATAAATGAAGAAAAAAAAAACATGCTGAGAGAGATGTCTTTAAAATCATGCCCTTTAAAGCACTGCTGCATTGGCAACCCAAGCAGTGGTTTTGCAGCAAAGTGGACAGACTTCAAGAATATTTCACCTGCTGTGAGCAATGATTCATTTGTTACGCTAAATACATACACTGGAAAATACATTTCTAAGTAACTATACCTTGCCATATGTGAGGAAAACCATAAATGGTTTAACATGTAATTTATGGTAAAATACTGTCAAATTTGTTTTTATTTTCTACAAGTGATATTATAAATACCGTATAATTTCTGGCGAGACACAGTAAAAGGACATTACCAGAAGTCCCTGTGTGAACTCATATTTCATATTTATATACATTTTTTTGTTTTTCTTTTTGATTGGCTAAGTACATGAGAAAATTGTCCCATTTGTTTTTGTTACCATGTTTGTTGCATTACTTTAGTAGTTACCTTGATGGTGTTTTATCTTTGTGTGTGTGACCCTGTGCAGTGTCTATATACAATTATTGGTCATGTTTCATAGACAGACCACTTACTTTGAACTCTGATTCATCGTGTGTTTGTCTGTTTCCACTTATAATATTATGGTTGTTGTTGGTTCAAGGTACAAAGCAGATTTTGCTAGTTCATGAAGAATCATTTCATGAAATATATATGTATATACTTACATACAAAAATCATCTAAAAAATTGTATATGTTTGTGTTTTGACTATATAAAATATACAATGCCATCCCATAATACCTGAAACACTGCCAACATATTATATATCACTGCCGGCCATTTTTTTCACCATAAATATAGACATATTTTCTTACAGTGTAGGTTTCCCTTTTATGGAGGGGAAAAAAATCTTTGTTCAATAAAGCTCTGAAAGAAAGTTCTGAAATATATATATATGTAGTGAAATATAGCGGGTCTCAGTGCAAACGCGTTGTCAAAGTGTGAAAAGAGTGAACTCACTGAGTCTGAACTTCCTCTAAAAGAGTCTGTGCTGTTGTAGGTACAGGAAGATCTATGTAGCACTTCCTCGTCAGTGAGGTGTCCGTCATTAGTACTTCCAGCATCCCCACAACTCCCCAGCACCTCCTCAAACTCCTCTTGGTCATAGTCCGACTCTATATCGGGCAGAATACTGAAGCTGGTTTCCTCCACAGGCAGTACAATCTCTGTTATTGTCTTCCTGGTGTTTTTATACACCACTCTGTAATCGACTATGTTTGATGGCAGTGCAGCTGGAGGAGGAGGTGGAGCTGTAGTTGGAGGAGGGGGAATGTCTGAGAGTCTGTTTTGTTTGACGGAGGAATTGGATTTTGGCCGCTCCATCCGTGCAGGTGAGGATGTGTCCACCAGACCTTCAGCGAAGGCGGGCGGTGGAGGTGGAAGACTGGAGAGAATCTCTCTGTCCGTGGGCATGGCTGCTGGGAGAGGGAAATCACGGAGTGGGATACACTCATCGTCCGCGTGGAAGCCTTCATCCACCTCTTCCTCAGCCAGAGGAGCGGTGGTCTCTGACGGGTCGTGAAGGTTCTCCTCGCTGGAAAGCGACTGCTCCAAACCTCCGAAGTCCAGCATCTCCAGAAACTCAGTGGCAACACGTGAAGCCTCTTTCTCCAGCCGGTAGATCTCAGCGTCCCTCTTCTGCCGCAGCTCGTCTCTAGAGCTGTCGTTCAGCAAGGTCACCCCTTCGTCTCTCTGTCTCTGCAGCCGCTCAATCTCTCGCTCCAGCCGCAGGATCTCCTCCATCTGACGACTCTCCTCTTCAGATGAGTACTGGCACAGGCTGTGGGACACGTCCTTCTGGAATATAGAGGAGGGATAGTGAGGACATGCCAAATATATATACAGTTCCTCCTGTTAATTAAAAAAAATGTCAAGGTCCAATCAAAGAGCACAATACTTCAACATGCATGGTTATTTCATGGTATTCCTTTCATGGTTTTGGCATTATGTAAACATCATTCTGCATAAATATGATATTCATTCAAGTATACAAGTTATATACGAAAAATATTATGTAGACCATTTCAAGAAAAGTTTAAATTGAATAACTCATATTAAGTTGATAAAATATTTAATAATAAAATATTTGTTGTATATTTTGTATACATGAGTCCAGATGTCTTTTTTATTTCCAAAATGTTTTTACAATATGTGTTTATGTTATTTTTATT
>JAUMHI010000048.1:6414591-6444958 GCA_032359435.1 Enteromius unitaeniatus | reverse complement strand
TTTATAAGACAATTATTATATACAACCAAAAGTGAACATCCAAGGTTATTTATTTTCAACTAGCTGATCATCAAAAAAGCTCAGTCCTGAGTTGCCTTTATTGAAAAAAACAATATAGGTTGGTCTAATTAAAACACTGGTAACCTTTTTTAACCTAATAGGCCCTCTTTGGTCACAGCTGCCGTCAATATGACAATTAAACTTGATTCCAAACTTTTTTATTAACAGAAATAAGGTTCAAGAGTCTCATTTTGGATGTTCCCGAATAAACAGGGAGTTATTTTGGAGTTATTGATCATCTGGAGTTATTGAAGATTTATGCCCCTTTAGAAATTTGCTGAGGCCTCCAGTATGGGCCCAAACTAAACTGACCTGAAGTTAAAATGAGAAAATTGAAATTAGAACTTTCATCCAAGAAAACTAACATGCATGATTAAATTTAAATACCCCAGCTGCAAAAAAAAAAAAAAAAGACTAAACCAGCCTGCACTGTTAGTGTCAGACTGGTCTGTTTTTGCACAACAGAAAAAACTTTATGACTTTTAGAAAAGGGCAACTACAGATATTAGGCTACATTTACTTAAAATATTCATTATAATAAACAAATCCCCTATCAAGTTTTGTTCACTTTGTTATAGTTGTTATTTGTTGCTCTTGTTCGTCCATCTGTTTAGAGATCTGTTTAAAGATGTTTTATTAATTAATAAATGTATTTATTATTAACGTATTCATTTTTAATACCCTTCACTAGCAGTGCAAATCAGTAACAGTAATCAGTAAAGTTAACAATCTGGTCTATTACTGATGAAAGGTTGTCACTGAATCGCGGATCTGTTCAGGCGGACTTTAGGACCCGGATAATGGCGAAACAGAACACAATCACATGACCGTCATGTTCAAAGAGAAGAAACGCTGCAAATCTATTGAACAGAGAAAGTGGACCGCTTTATGCAAAATGATATAACAGAAAAGTTTGAGCAGCTGTGATATTATTTCCTGACACTTTACAGTGACGCACTTTTATCATAATGTCAAACGGAAGAGTGTTACTGCGTCTTATCCGTTTGATTTAGAGATGAAGTCACAAAGTGCTTTCGTTTTATTAAGTCTGTGCTTGTTGCCAATATTTTTTGTGTTGGTAAGTACCTGATTCAAATAACACGACTTTCACCTTCACACATTGTGATTAATTAGTTCATATGTTTTTACCAATCTGTCAGGATTTATATCCCATGCTCATTGAAATATTAGGGTAATTGTAAAATTGTGATATGGATATGGTATATGGATTTTATTTATTTAGTTATTTTTTGTTATATGCTCATTGCAGTCTCTATCATACTGAAAACAGTTTTATTGAATAGTTTGTAGAATCTTATGCACCCAGCACATTTTTACCTACATTACATTTCTGTTTTAAGGCAGATTCACGCTCATTTTCCATCGACTACAAGAACAACTGCTTCCAGAAAGATGGAAAGCCATTTCAGTATATCTCAGGAAGCATCCACTACTCCCGCATTCCTCGGGAATATTGGAAGGACAGGCTACTCAAAATGTATATGACTGGACTCAATGCTATTCAGGTGTACGTAGAACACAGACACAGTGCAAACATTTATGTTGTGCATCTTGCCAAAAATATTTTGTTTGCTTTGATGCAGGTATGTGCCATGGAACTTCCACGAGACCGTGCAGGGCATGTTCAACTTTGCAGGAGACCGAGATCTTGAGTACTTCTTGAGTCTGGCCAATCAGACAGGGCTGTTGGTCATCCTGCGACCAGGGCCGTACATCTGTGCAGAATGGGAAATGGTGACCGTTACTTCCTCATGGTGCTAAATTGGAATGTTTTTGAAATGTGCTATTTTACGGTAGCCCAGTGGGTGTTGCGTATTGTTGCATGTGATGATGAGAAATTGACTTTTCAGTGTTTTAAAAAGGAATAGCTTACAAAAAAATGATACTTTATCTTGTGATCACCCTTATGGTGTTCTAAACTTATATGACTCTCTGTCTTCCGTAGAACACAAAATAAGTTCGTGCTGCTCTTGTCAACACAATCAAAATTAACACAATCAGTGGTGACTTCTAAAGTAGCATAGCTTATACACTACTCAAGTCAATAGATTTGTGTTAGGAAAGCAATTAAGTGAATAAATTAGGAAAAAGACTGTAATACATAAACTATACAAGTTTTAAAAATCAGGCATCATATTCTTAATGACTAAGACAAACTCATGCCAAAACTTAAAAAATGAAACCAATATGTTTCATCTCAAAATATCCAGTGATTAATGTCCTCTGACTGGAAGAATTCACAGTCCAAAGCTTTAAGTCTGTGTCCCGCAGTTTTATGTGAAATAAGGTCGGTGCTAAAGTGGTAATGAAGAGTTAATATTTTGGATTTGGGAGTCCTCAAAAACAGGCTGACATGCATGTAAGGTTCTTACAATATGCATTTATTTTTTACCTTACTTGCTCAATCACTCCCAAATGATTCCTCCTTTGTGTGATGCTAATTGATTGGTATATCATGCCTGTAGTGCCTGATAAAGCCGTCCGTGTGTGTGCTGCTTTGTGTACAGCGTTAACGGGAAAAGCTATTTTTACCGCTCCAAAATCAGCACCTAGTGGCAAAGGATGAATTAGCGTTTTCATTCAGACCCATGTCAAAAGATCAACAAGTGGGCAGGTTAAAATGTTAAAATGGCTTGGGATTTGTTTTAAAAATTACTTGTTTAAATGATTTAGAGTCAACTCTTTCTTTTGAGAAAAAATAACTTTAAGCACTGTGCACTTTCAGATTTAAAACTTTGCAGGATGTTTTCATTCACTTAGAGCTGTTACACAATGCATGAAATGTAATTTTCAAAAATCCATAATAGGGGAACTTTAAGAAAACTGTGTTTATAGTGCATAAATCATGCTTTTTGGTCATTTTTTGGCCTTGACAGACCCTGGTCACGATTTAATTGTCAGTATATGTAAAAGAACAGCATGTATATTTCATTAAATGAACAAATAAACAAATGAAAACCATGCTGGTTTTGAAAACATATACATGAGTAAACAATGACAGATTTTTATTCATTTATTTTATTTTTATGTCATTTTGAATGAGTATTCGATTCATGATGCTATTAAGAATTAGTTCTGGACACAACACAAAAGACAGCCAAATAATAATTGTTATTTTGTGAATAAATTGTGGGTTCTTATTTGTCCAATAGGGAGGTTTGCCTGCCTGGTTGCTACAAAAGCCAAACATTATCCTTCGTTCAGCTGACACAGGTATATGTTATTTCTGCATGAGACATGACTTCACATAGGCCACATCTGTCTTTAATGCTAGTGTTTTTCTGTTTCAGAGTATTTGAAGCCAGCAAGTGACTGGTTGGCTGTGCTGCTTACCAAGATGAGACCGTGGCTTTATGAGAATGGAGGAAATATTATCAGTGTACAGGTACAATACGCTCTCAGAAATAAAGGTACAAAGGTTCACTGGCGTGGTACCTTTTCAAAAGGTACATGTTTGTACCTAAAGGGTACCTTGAAGGTACACATCATTACTTAAAGTGTGCATATTTAAAACTTGTATGTACAAAAGTAAGCCTTTTGAAAAGGTACCGGCCCAGTGACAGCCTTTGCATTTATGAGTGTATAGAGCTAACATTTAGTGAGCAAGTACCAGCCATATCTGTCTAATGCATTGTCCTCAGATGAGTGTTTCAGTCCCCCAACTTGAACCCCATGTGACATTTATCAAGGACACAATGTTGACAGCTGGGATAGAACCTACAATTGGTTTGCTACCAGTTGAGATATATAACCACTATGCTGCTCCACCCAGACAAAATGTTAAAATAATATTTACTGAGTATGCAATAATAACAAAATACTTATTACTGTGGCCGATGCTCATATTTTGAAGGACTGAGAGCCTATACATAGTAATTATGTTTGGTGTAGATATGTAAACAATGCTTTAGTGTATAGACTGTGTAAATATTTTGTGCTTTTTTTCTCTTATCAGGTGGAGAATGAATATGGCAGCTACTTCGCCTGTGATTACAACTACATGCGGCATCTTTACGCTCTGTTCCGCTTGTTCCTGGGGGAAGACGTCATTCTCTTTACTACAGATGGGAATACAGATAAAGAGATGATTTGTGGCACACTTGAGGGCTTGTACTCTACTATAGATTTTGGCACAGGTAAGATCAACTGAGGTCACCTGTGCTTTGTTTTTAAGAATTTTAACTAGATTTTTAATCTATGTATGCATATCCAGTGTTCAGAATTGTATTATTTCCCCTTCAGACACCAACATTACTGCAGCCTTCATTCGACAAAGAAGGTTTGAGCCTAAAGGGCCACTGGTAAGTAAAATGAGCATGTTGTGATTGTTTGTCTCTCTGTTTATCAAGCTGTGGGATTTGGCAGTAATTGATGTGTCATAATTTCAGGTGAATTCTGAGTTCTACACGGGCTGGTTGGATCACTGGGGGGATAAACATGCTTCTGTGGACACTGTCAAAGTGAGCAACATGCTAGGACAGATGTTGTCCATGGGTGCCAATGTGAACTTGTAAGTTTATTGGATGTTATCAATTAAAAATAACTAGTTAGATACAACTTACATAAAGAGTTGTCTTCTAATTACAGGTATATGTTTGAGGGAGGAACAAACTTTGGTTACTGGAATGGTAAATCTCAGTACACTTTTTTTATTCCCATATCCTTGACAATATGTGCTAATGCTGTCATTTTCTTGTGTGAATGTTATCACTCATAGGAGCGGATCACGATACCAGGTTTCGCTCTGTGGTGACCAGTTATGATTATGATGCACCTTTATCAGAGGCAGGAGACCCCAGTGAGAAACTGTTTGCCATCAGAGATGTCATTAAAAATGTAAGAACATACATAAATTAACTCTTATTGCACATGTATGACCATTTTTAATTTATGTTTGTTTTGCTGGATGTATATTTTTGTTCAGTTGAGGTCAGTTTTTAAATATGTCTCATACAAATCTGTAAAAACTGCAATTTTGTGAAATAACATTATAATTTAAAATATAATTGTTTTATTTTAATATATTTTGTATATTATATTATTTATTTATTTTTCCTATGCAAAGCAACAGTTTCAGTATCATTACTCCAGTCTTTAGTGTCACGTGATCCTTTGGAAATTATACTAATATGCTGATTTGGTGCCCAAGAAACATTTCTTATTATTATTATCAATGTTAAAAACATGTCCTGCTTCATATTGCCATGGAAATTATTTTTATTTTGAATAGAAAGTTCAAAGAACAAATATTTTGTAGCATTTTACATGTCATTAATTTAACTTAACTTAAGTCCTATTTAAATCTCTAAATAGTGGTGTATTACTTGCTGACAGTAGAAAGGACTCTTGCGTGTTATTCTAATGTAAGACTAAAGCAGTACATAATGATTAAGCTGTTTTTGCTGGACATTAAAAATAACTTTACTTTTTTTTTTTTTTTCTTCATTCCGAAAGTCCACTTTAGACATTCTAAGTAACTACATCTCAACTAACTTTAATTAATTTGGAACATCATTAAATGTAACCTCTTATTAGGGTATTAGTCAGGTTAGAGGTTAGTTGACATGTCATTGAAAAGATACTTACAGTAAGTAGTATGTCTGTTAGGGCTTGGGGGACCATGAAGTGTAAGCAGATATTAAACACTGTCTCTATAGCCTGGTAGTTCAATTGTAGTTGTAACACTGTTATATACAGTTTTGTTCACAAAGCTAGTATTTGTCATCAGCATCTACCAAAACAAACATCCATTCTATTGTATTAATAATATGTGCTTGTTTTTAGTTTCGAGACATTCCAGTAGGTCCCATGCCACCAGCCACCCCAAAGTTTGCTTATGGCTTCGTTACACTTCAGAAGGTGTGGATATTTCACATAGCAAAACCGTATTCATTTGCAAGATTTCTTGGCCACACAACCCTTCCTATTTTCTTTAATAGGTTGGTAACATTAGCAGTATGTTGGATACGCTGTCACCTCAAGGTCCAGTACAATCTCAATATCCTTTGACATTTGAGGAGATGAAACAGGTATGATATTCAAAAGAACTTTCCCCAGTCCATAAACGTGATTATAGCTAATTCTTAATGTTTTATCTCTATAAAATGTTTTTTTATGTATGTAATGTATTTAGCCAGCCAATAAAGGCCGATGTTGAATGTCCTCATAAATGGCTGTAGATGTGGACATATGGTTTGGGCTTTGGAGGTCGGTCTTGGTTAAGTGTAAAAGCTGGTCTGTGCTTGTGTTATGTCAACTGTGTGCAGTACTATGGCTACATGCTTTACCGAACGACACTGCCACGGAATGTTCCCGAGCCGACCCCTCTCATCTCGCCCCTCAATGGCATCCATGATCGTGCATACGTCTCTGTGAATGGGGTGAGCAGACCACTTGTTTGGGTCACGCTAACACAATGTTTTGTTCTCACCATGATTAGTTCACACCAGCAACCAAATGCAAAACACTGGAACTGAATCCAAGAATGAGATGGAGAAAAAAAGCTAATGAAACATTAATATCATTTTAGTGTAGAGCAACAGCAGTTAATGATGCTACTTAATGCATCCATGGTTAGGATTTGTAGAGTATAAAGCACATAAAGGCTACAGTAATGAAGATGAGACAGTGAAACAAAAACAAATTCCAGGTGCTTTCCAGTTGACTTGTACAGTGGACTTCACTGGGTGTTTTGCCATATGAAGTGTCATTATAGTATGAAGGAAACGTGATCAGTTCAAAGGGCACTGCAAACCACATAGGAATAACAAAACATCAATGCATCACTTCACATGATATGAAGAAGGAAATTTACCCTTTAGTCACTTGTGCAAGTTTGAATAAAATAAAATAATGTGAAAGGTTGAGGTTGCATGATTTTAACTGAGTATTATTATCTGTCTTGATTATGGCTAAATAGGATAAAATACACATGTAGTATAACCAAATTAAACATCACAACCAGACATTGTTCAGTTTAGCACTTTCAAATATTATATTAAATTAATAATGTTAAAATAAAAAAATATATTTTAATGTATTATAGTGCATTGAAACAAACTAAATCTGTCATGTCAATCTTTTATTTATTTTTATTAAAAAAATGTGGCTTTCATTGATTTTTTCTTTTTACATAGTCTATAATTCGTATTAATTTTATTTCAGTTGTATTTATTTTAGTACATCAAGTTTGCTAAAGTTTTTTTTTAAGGGTTTAGATATAGTTAACTAACAACTCTGCATTATACTTACATATATTAAATAATTTATAAATAATATATAATTATATATATAATTTTTATTTATATATTAAATAAAACTGTTTTTTTTTCCTATTTTCTTTATTTACAAAGTATATCATGTCATCATACCCCATACTCTTTTAATGTGTGCAACTCATTTTATGATGTTGATTAGGCACTTCATAAGCAAGCAATAAGTGCACTTCAACTGATATCCTGTGCTCAGGGAGCAGTGCACACTGCATAGGGACCCTGCCAATTAGAACACAGCTACGGAGTGCAACCTCAAGACAAAATTAAAAAACTTCAGTTTACATTGTCAAATGGAGAACGATTAACTAATATGGTGACTTAGTTATATTCACGTTTAACTGTTTATTTAAGACCTATACTTAACTAACATTTTAGCTATGGTTTAGATGTTTGCCAGAAAAGACTGTTTAGATTGAAACTTGTCTGTGAGCAGGTGTACCAGGGGCTTATGGAGAGGGACACTGCACTGGTGATGAATGTTACAGGACAACAAGGGGATCAGTTGGACATACTCGTGGAGAACATGGGCAGGGTTAATTTTGGCAGTTATATCAATGACAATAAGGCAAGTTAATGAAATATGGCAGTGTTCAATCCATATTAGAACATTATATCAAAAAGGTGTATAAAAAAAACCATTTTTCCAGGGTCTCTTGGGTAATCTCATTTTGGGCAATGACGTGCTCACTGATTGGTCAATCTATCCCCTGGACATTGACACTGCAGTAGCTAATGGCTGGCTGCAGGTGGCTCACTCAGGGTCAGTAATGGAAGCAGGAGATGGACCAATGATCTACTCAGGAACCTTTAAGTCTTCAGGCCTCGCGTGGGACACTTTTGTAAAACTTAATGGATGGACTAAGGTATGGTGTATTTTTTTTGTATTATGACGAATATCTATCTTGAGTAACTACATATCAGTTTTGTGCAATTCTGCTATTCACTTTTAGGGTCAGGTGTGGGTGAATGGGGTGAACCTGGGAAGGTATTGGCCCCAGAGGGGTCCCCAAGAGACGCTGTATGTCCCCGGACCTTATCTTAGTGTCACACAGCCAAACAACATCACGGTGCTGGAACTGGAAAGAGCTCCTTCACACAGAAGAATCCTGTTTATGGACCGGTCTCAGCTGAACAACACTGTACAGAAGACGTGATCATTCACTCTAACTGGTCCACTGTTCAACAGTTAACCAATATCAGTATAGCTCATAGACCGTTTCTGCTCAAATCTATCAAGTACAACAGAGAAATACAGCCATTATACCATAACACTGTACATTTTTGCAACATTTGCTTGTCAGTTCATTTATTTTTTATGAAATTGTAAAATGCTAGTTTTTCCACACCAGGGTGCTGAGGTTCATTTTAGTACCTTTGGACAAATCTAATAAGACAAGACCTTGATGTGCAAGTTTAGCTGCTTTGAATAAGATTTAAATAATCTCAGTGTCATAACTCCATATTCAACAATTTTGAGGGGGACAGTCATGATGTAAAATATCTGGAATAATATAAATGCATCTAGTCATTTGAAATAAATTAATGAATAATAGATTAAAATAAAACAGTGATCCTTGTCTTAATTTCAGTGACTGTAACATTCTCTGCTGTCAATCATAAAGGCCTACCTTTTTTTCTTTATCATAAATCATGCTAGTTTGGAAAAAATAACACACCAAAGGGATCATATCGGTGATGATTTCAACTGTATTTGTACAATCTAAAGCTGCCAAACAACATGGAATAATAAAATTCTGAATTTTTACCAAACTTTGGCAAGCTTTACATTATAAAACATAACGCAACATGACTTTGCAGTTCTGAATTAACTATGATTTTTAATGACATATCTCAAACTTTTTTTAATCACAGTGGTTGGTCACACAGATTAAAAAGGTAACACTATCATAGTAGCCATGTTGTATTATAGATATTTAAGATTTCTGTGAATCAATCTTAATAATCATCTTTTCTGATTTCAGGTATTATATCATAGTCTTATTATTTCCAACGATAACTGTAAAATCCTTGATGTGTTTCTTGTAAACTCCAGTCAACTCCCAGATCATGTAAGATGAAGTATGTCCACAATATGGCACCACACCTTCACGTCCTTTAATGCTGTGAGGTGAGAGGTCAGGGCCGGGCGGCAGCACTGGCTTTGCGGTGGGCTTGGACACAACGAGGCGTACAGAAAGAGTACTCCAGATATTCAAAAGGAATTTTCCCCAGTAATGACTCTCCACACTGAAAGCATCTCCTTCAAGACATTTTTATGCTAGTTATTACAAAACATATTTTCTGAATGAACTTGAATTATAACTTGCATAAAGGACAGATTTTTCTCCATAGAAAGATTATTAAATAATAAAAAGGTAATACCTGATGGTAGTGATTGTTACTCCAGTTGTGGCCATATGTTCAGCCAATCTCCTCTCTGCAGCCAGAGCTCGCTGTGACATCACAAATATGACATCATCAGAATCTCAATAGGTCATCCATATAAGAACTAAAGTAGAAAGAAGAAATTCAGTAATCACCTTCTCTCTGTCACTAAGAGCTATGAACCTCCTCTTTTCCTCCTCTTCTTGCTGCTTTTTGAGTTTCTCTTCTTTTTGCTCTTTCTCTTTCTGTTTCCGTGCTGCTTTTTGGGCTTTCTTCTTCTCTGCCTTTTTGGACTCAATTTCTTCAGTCAGTGGTCCAGGCACCTTAAACACATTAAAGCAAAGAAAATACAGAAATAAGTGACAGATTTATTACTTTGGGTTGCAAAGACAAGTTTTCAAAAAATAAAACTTCTTTAAACCTGACTTACTTTTTATATATTTAAAAATGTTATGAAAATACTATGTTATTTACAATAATAACATGTCATAAAAAAAAATTTAAACTTTTGTATATAGGTCTGAGACTGGTGGAGCCATTGTCCTTATTATTAGGACTGGGCGATATGTTAATATCTAATCAAAGAACCGGCTTTACTGAAGAGATGGGCATAATATATCGCTCGATATATACCGCCCAGCCCTACTTATTATCTCATTTTATTAATATATTCTTTATCTCGTACGTAAAAACGTTTCACAATGTCTAAAATATGCATTACATTTTAATGTGTTTAAGTGACTTTTATTAGAATTTTTATTTTATTAGAAAATTTGATTATTTTTATTTGTGGTCTATGACCTTTACTCGTTTTTTTTTGGCTAAGCATATAAAGATTTTGATAATATTTGTGGTGTTGCAAGTCATTATAAAAGAGATCTGTCTACCTGTGCTTTAGTGTAGTCATACTTTTGAGGGTGTTCAGCCATATATTTTCTAAACGTGTTGCGGGTATCTTTTTCAGGAGCAACGCCAAACGGAGTCTGTCCTTTCTTATCCCTAAAAAAGACATTGATCATTATTTAGAACCAAACAACTCATCCTACCACACAAAAGCCTGAAGATTAAAATGATTCTGTATACCTGTTAGCTGGATCACTCCCTTCATCCATTAACAGTCTGATGACTGATTTCTGTCCAGCTGCTGATGCCACATGCAGTAAAGTAAAGCCAGCTGAGTCTATGGGCTTGTTGAGGAGACATGAAACCCTTGAGGTAGGCTTCTCTTTGGTGCTTTTCTCTTCTCTATCCTTTTCTTCTTCCTGGTCCTCTGGTAGTTGCAGAAGGGTGCGTAATGATTCAGTGTCCCCTGTTTTACAGGCGGTGTAGAGAGCGTCCCTCAAGCTGTATTCCCAAGACTCATCCACTTCTTCTGAAAAAAAAAAAAAAAGAATATAAAAAGTAACTAGTGTATCTCTAGTCTTTAGAGTTGCATGACTCTTTAGAAATTATTCGAACACACTGATTTGGTGCTCATGAAAAAATGTAATATTATCAATGTTGAAAAACAACAGAATGAATTGATTTAATGCATCCTTTCCTTATATGAATACATTTTTGTCCTCCAAGAAAACTGCCAACTGACTGTTGGCTCCAACATAAGTGTTTTACCTTCTTCTGGCTGACGTTTTTTGCCTTTTGGTTTCCTCCTGCTCTTGGACTTTCTCTGCATCTCTTTAGAGTCACCTTCAACTTCTTCCAGTAGTTCGTCATCTGCTTTTTCTTCAGTTATTTCTCTGTTGCTCGAGTCTAAAGACACAAGAAAAACAAGATAATCTTCTCTCTCTTTAATAAAAGCGTTTTACTTTTCTACTGTAAAGATCTTACCTTCTCTTTTCTCTTTCCGTTTCCTCCTCCTCTTCTTATTAAGCTGGACCTCATATTCTCTGAGGTCCAGAGTTCCCAGTGTCTCCTCCACTGTCTCTAGCATTGACTCTTCCTCCTCTGAACTTTCTTCTTTACCCTCTTCTCCCTCTGTTGGCACTAACCACAAAACAGCCCTTAAATAAGTATATTTCCAAAAGCTCAACATTTTAAACACAGTCAGGGTTCAGACGCACCATTGATGTTTGGGACTGGATGACTAACAGGTTTAGGAGTTTTATTCTTCCAAACTCTCTTTGAAGGACTGAAAATACTGGAGATTTCAGTGTCCTTTTCTGGAATGCAACAGAAAATCATATTAAAGGAAAGAAATTTAAAGACATATGTACTACATGGCAGCAAATCTCAACTTACGATAAATGTGTAGAGTTGAAAGGAGATCAAAAACCCTCTGTATTTCTCTAAATGTTGCTCTACGAGTAGCAAAAGGAAGTACCCGGACTCTCTGATCTTTTTTGTCCAGTGGTGCTCCACGACCTCCAAAAAATATGGTCTTATTATAACTCGGTGCTCGCAGGAAGATGGCACTTGCCTCCTTCAAATATTCAGCCCAACTTTCTAGAAGATCATGAATATCCTAGTTAAAAAAAGGGAGTACACATCAATAACAATTCCAAATGTATTAAGTTGTAAGTCAGTGTTATTTAAGGTTTTATCTATAACAAAGGGTTGAAATTCACCTTGTGCAGCGCCGCCTCGTTGTAACGTCTGAGGGCCGCTCCTGCAGATTTAGGCGCATGACTGCGGTTCTGAGAGTCTCTTAGACCCTGTGCTGTTCCTCGCTTCGCTCTCACTGTGTACCGATGAAACGTTTTATGCTGCACAATCTCTTTTCTATGTGTTAAACAAATCAATTAGGGAATAGCTTTTAATCAATGTATTATTGAGCATGTAATTCAAACATTTGTGGATATAGATAAACTTCTGAACTTTTCACTGACCCCTTAAAAACCGCTCCAGCAAAGTGTCCACCGCCAGTCATCAGAATGACCCAAATAGTGTTGCTTGATATTTTCAGTAAAGAGGAAACCAAGTCTTCTTCATTGTCCTGAGTTTGAATATGACAGAAACAGATGAGACTGAAAGAAGAAAGTGCGGCAGGAATGACTCCTAAAACCTGAAAATGGCTTTTTTTTTATCAGTGGTTTTTTTTTTCTTTTTGTTTAAATGTCTTAAATAAGGTCAAGATTTTTCATTGTCTTTTAAGTTTTTCGTTGTCTCACTCAACAACACTCAGTTGTGATTTTAGAAGCTTGGGTTACTAACAAACAGCTAAATAAGTCTAAAGGCCTTAATCGGCTCGTCTGCTCCTAACTAATCTAACCTAAACTTGAGACTTGTCAGAAACTTAGTGATGGTCACATTAAAGCATCCGGTGACATGGTGTGGATAATGTGGTCTAGTTTTTATCTTCTTACCTCTGGTGACTGTATTTAGTCAAAATTTTAAGATTAAAATTATCATGAGGAACAAAACATGTCACAAAGTTTAAACTCAGAGCCTGTTTTCTACAATATCAAAAAGCCAATGGACAAATCCTATTAGGTTTTATAAGAGAGCAAAATGAAGAAAGCAGGCAGAATGAATATTATTTTTCATTATTAAGTTATTATTTTTTCACCTCTTCCTCATTTCATTATTAAGTTATTATTTTTTCACCTCTTCCTCATTTAATGTTTTTCTACAAAAACAACAACAATTAAACTAAACTAAAGTAATGTTAAATTGGTAATAAAGTTAAGTGTACTACGTCCTGTTTCTACAAAACTGCTTCAAACAATAAAACGCCTCTGAAAGTGATCTGTTGACTAGGAAATCTTCTTAACCAATGCCCTTTGTAATTTAGGCACAGACTAACAAATCTGAGAAATGATGAATAGATTTACTCACTTTCTTGTTTTGCAGAACACAGCGATACAATAAAAGGTACTGTCCCTGCATGTTTTTAAAGACTGCTTTGGTAGAAGGTCTACATGTGGACTGATCGGTGTCCAAAGCACTGTCCGTCTCTTCAGGGACAACTTCATCTGGAAGATCCCCATCCTCACTGTCTGAGTCTGAACCGGAAATGCTTGAAATATCGCCTGTTTAGAGGAAGTCAGTCAGGAAGATTATGCAAAAATTGCGCTTGTGCAAACTGAATAGCATAAAAAAGTTTTACTTTGAGCATACATGACTCTACCTGTGCCAGTCTTCTTCTCAAACTCTTCTACACTGACCACTGATCTTCCTTCCAGTCGCTGTCTCAGGTTAAAGCGGTGCCAGTCAAGTTTGTAATGCTCCATCTGATAAAAGATTGGGCTGCATTAACATACATATTAAATTAAAATTCTATCCCACATACAAAGCTATGACTTCAGAAGACAAGCACAGTAGTAGAAAGTCATACGAGTTTGACATGAGGGTTGGGAAAATAAACATAAAAAAGACCTTTTGTGATTCAGTATGCAAATAAAAATTAACTTTAACAACGATGTAATCAAACAGTCTAAAAGTAAAATCCCACTCATTTTTTTTTTTTACCTATTTCTTTAACGATGCCTTACAAACCTATAAAGACAAACCTACTTGTGAGTTTCAAGCTTGTTAATTGATGGTATATGCTTTTGTTGAAACTATCAGCATACATACCTTATTTTTGAAATAATCATATTTGAATTGCAACAACAATATGAAACAAATATGCTTTATTTGTGATTATACCCTTTTTCCTTTTCACATTAAAGCTACTAAATATGTCTATTGTCTGTTTTTAAATACCTTCTAACATTAAATTAAAGTTTATATGGTGCTGCAATTCACCTCTTATAGCTTTTATGATTGGTTCGTGACTTATAACTCATGACATAACTTTTAACTCAAACACTTTTTTCAACAAATTGAAACTATATCAATAATTGCTCATACCTGCTCTTCTCGACTCTCAAAAGGACTCTGACAGGCCGAGCAGAACATCTTGTCCGACACCTCAACTGAGGAAGCGGTCTTCCTTGAGCCTACATCTGACAGGGTTATGAAGAGTGTACATTAAACACCTGAATAATATTAGCAGCCATAGACATGCAAGTTATCTATATCTATGTGAGCAGCCAGTCTGGCTCTCGTACCCTCGCTGGACGCAGCAGCAGAAGGCTGGGGAGGTTCAGGATGACCCGGTAGTCCAGACACCTCTCTCAGCCCAGCGGTCACCGTTTCATCCGCACACAGCGAAAACACACAGCGCTGCTCCGGGGATGCCATGACTCAAAATAAACCTAAACACACGGGTATCAGCGGGAGAAGCGTGGCACATCATGAGCTTTACACAAGGACGAAACACACTGAACAACCGAAGCAACGTCCATATTTGTCTCAATCTGACAGCTGCTTCTCTGCAGAGTCGAGTCTGATCCAGCTCACTGAAATATCAGTGTTCGCTGTTAGTGTATATTTACCTTTCTGGCAAAAGCATCGGTCCCTAATGGTTTTAATTTATGTATGCAGTCCGAGTGAGCTGAAATGAACTACATTGCGCTGAACACGTGTTTGTGCTCTACGGTGGCCGACATATGTCAAGCGCGATTTTGTTGCAAACACTCGATTTCAAAATATGATGACGTATCCTAGTAAATATATCCCGTTTCATAAAACATATTAAAAATGTTTTTCTGTGAGGGGAAAAAAAACAATATGTGAACACTATTCACTGTTCAACGGTACAAAAGCCAAAAAAGAGATCTATTAGCTGTAAAACATTCATTTATTTATTCTATTTATATTTATTCAGTTTATTTAATTGCATTCAGTTTTCAAATGCATTTGCATACAGTTCTTCACACCCAAAGATTACCATCCCAAATGTTTTATAGATGAAATGAGAAAATAACACGAGTGTAAATGCTAAAACATTTACACATAAAACATTGAGGCTATTTATTTATTTTTTATGATGGCTTTAACATTTTTTTTTATCTTTTAATTATACCTCTGTTTGAGTTTATCATTGCCAGAGGACAATCTTTTGAATCTTTACACTTTAGTACTGACTACAACAAACCTGCAATTAAAATTTTAATTGTATCAAATAGAAAGAAATACTCAAAAATCCCCATATTTTCCATGTTTATTGCAATTTAGTTGTACTGCATATATTTTTATAAAAATAAAAGTAGCAGTTTTTCTTGTGATCACTTCCGTGTTCCTCTTTTGCTCCCTGGCTTTTCTGTAGACTTACTCTGGCTGGATGAGCCTGGTTTAACTGGATCCTCACCCTGTGAAACTGCAAATTGAGAGCAGTTGAATATCAGCAACGTTATTCTGTATGACCAGCACCTAGATTGCAAAAGTCTGGCTCGAGTCTATTGCTGTACCTTCCTCTGTTTTTGCAGAAGCATCAGCCAATCTTTTCCTCAGCTGCTCACGTCTGAGCTTCAGATCACATTCATGCTTCAGCAAGCTGCTTTCCTCCTCCTGCAAACTTCTCAGAAGAGCTTGCTTCGACTCTATGGCACTGCAACATAGCAGCATTAAAAATGCCATGCTCGAATTCTGAAATAAAACAACTATAACAAGCTCCCAATTTAAAATATAATGGACAAAGAATTTATCTAAATTCTTGGAAACAGATGCAAATAAAATTTCCAAAACATTCAGGAATTAGGATAGGTCCATGCATCATCCAATCGTTAGGTTTTTTTTACTAATATTGAAAGTAGAATGAGAAAACAGCTCCTTTTACAATCTATTACTAAGTGATTTTTGTTAGTTTATTTATTCAGTAGAATATCTAAAGTGACAAATTAGATGTACAAACACTGTTCTTGGAAAAACAAGCACTATGACAACATTTTGGTAGGACAGAACCACAGACAGACAGAAGTTAAGCAGTTCATCTGGATAGTCATACCTAGATAATGTTAATTCTTCTAGCTGACTGGCAAGGCTTTTCTTCTCCTGCATCAGAGTGTCCAGTTCAAGCAATGCATTCCACAGGCCTTCATCCATCTGGACCATCATCATCATCCTCCGATCCATCTCCTCTTTGCTACAGTATTATTAATAAGCGGTTATATGTCTGCAGCAGAAAGGACACCTACAGCTAGGGGTGTGCGACTGCCGTGGACAAATTCAAGTTTTTGATAGTCTTCATATTCTGTGTGGTGGTCATTTTACAAAAAGTTCATTTTTTATATTTTATAGACATTTTTACCTTTAAAAGAATACTTTATTCTACTAAATACTGATATTTCAAATTATTTAAATAATAAATGATACGCTCAATGTGAAATTAAAACCGTCCGTAAGTGGCAGGAAGTCATTGTAAATAAGTCATTAAGTCAAAAAGAGTCATTAGGATTGAACCGAATCGTTTGAACAGATGATTCATTCATGAACGAAACACCGCCATGTTGCTCAGAGAGGCAAAATAATGCTGTGGAATCATTTTTTGTTGTCGAATTAACAGGAAATATAGTGTCCAGAGTCTCTTAAGTAACTTTTTTTGTAAAATTTTGTG
This sequence comes from Enteromius unitaeniatus, assembly GCA_032359435.1. Lineage (NCBI taxonomy): Eukaryota > Metazoa > Chordata > Actinopteri > Cypriniformes > Cyprinidae > Enteromius > Enteromius unitaeniatus. The sequence continues at coordinate 6,427,840 of JAUMHI010000048.1, read as the reverse complement.
TGAAATTGATTAACTAGGCTATGTGAAGTGGTATAAATATATACATTTTGTCTTGAATTTGTGATCACTGTATGTAATGCGAGGTTTTTTTCTGCAAAATAATGTAAGGTTAGTTAGTAATGTCAAATCATAAGTTATCCTACATCATTAAAATAATTATGATATATGCACACCCCTACCTACAACCCTGATGCATGTGTATAATTACATCACTTAATAAATTACATTAATATTTTTTGTTTTAGTTGCTTTTCACAGTATTAGACTTTTGCAACATCCAGTGATTTTCCTACTAAGTTTACGTCATGAGTAACTCATGCTGAATCTTCAGACAGATAATAATAGTACGTTATAAGTATTAATTACCATTTGTTAACATCTTTGTTTACTTGCTCCACCTCGTCTTTAGTATGCTGTAGTTCAGTTTTGGCATCCTTGAGGCGTTTTAACAAATCCTGACAGCAAAAAACCAAAACGTGAGTCACTCAAACCAAAGATAAGAAGCTTTGTTTTTGTGCATTTGTTGTTGCTAATATGGGTAAGTTATCACACCAGAGTCTCACCTGTATTTCTTTATCGTCCTGGAAGGTGGTGTTTAGAGAGTTATGTAGGGTGTCCATAACAGTTTTCTTGAATACAGACCGACTTTCCTGTTTAATTTACAAAAAAACACCTCCTAATCGCACAGACTGCAAGTCATTAAATGGTCAATTTCGTACCGAACACAATCTGATTGGATAATGTTTAAAGCGGCTGTGAATCACTATAAACACAAATTCTGTTGAATTAAAACTAAACATGATTTTATTTATTGATGCAGTTGAATAACGGATCCCAAGAATGACAGCAATGCGGAAAACAGTCACATATTAATAATTCAAACGTTTAGGGGGATTTACTTATTATAAACTTTTTAGTAAGTTCACACCGAAGTTTTGTAAAATCAGGAAGAAAGCATGCACACAAGAGCCCGGATAGCTCAGTCGGTAGAGCATCAGACTTTTAATCTGAGGGTCCAGGGTTCAAGTCCCTGTTCGGGCGAAATAGTTTTATGAATGAAATAAAAACACCGACAACATCATAGAATGAAAATAGCAGTTAGATATGTGCGAGTGCACATGGCAATTAAAAACTAGGTAAAGAAGATAAACAAAAATTTGGTTGGCCACTGAGAGTACACATTATGTAACAGGAAGCTGGTGAAGAGCCCTTAAAAGGCAGACGGCATGAACTTAGACAGCAAATCTCAGTGCACTCATGGAGTACACACTGCTTATCATACTGCTCTTCTTCTTAGCAGGACCATGTTTGTCCCTGCCTGGTCAGGTAACTGCATATCAGTAAGTGCATACTTTGTTTTTAACAATCAAAACCATATATTTTGGTTAATTTTTCTAGCAGATTTCCACTCAGTCAGATTTTGGAGCAAGAAGACACAGGAGAAGCTTCACTGGTAAAGTGTGTTGTATTAATTGTTATTATTAACTGAAAATGAGCTATATTTTAACGCTTTTATAACTTTCTCCAGATGATATTGAAGAAAACACTCCATTTGCAATGGACAGGATCATAGATGTAAATGACTATCAAGGTAAAAGTCTGTAAAGATGCAAATGCTCTAATTTCATTGTGTTATATCCATGATATCCACAGAACAATGATCTTAGTTTTTTTTTTAAACGTTTTCACGGAACCACAGATTTCAATGAAGAGCCATCATTCTTTTGTAGGTGTTATTTCCGTGGATGGCACCAACCTCAGAGAAGGAGATATAGCCGTGTCCAGTAGGAGTCAGAAGAACTGTTTTGCCAGGAGCTGCCTGTGGACCAAATCTATAGATGGAAAAGTGTACATTGCATACTCAGTGTCTCATGCGTACAGTAAGCAGGAAAAAAGCAAACACATTCATTTTCACAAACAGTGCCACAGTAATCACTAAATCTGGTTATTTGGTTTTGATTGTTCTTCTGCACAGGAGAGGAAGACGTGGAGAACATTAAGAAAGGCATGAAGCTTATTGAACATGATACTTGTGTGCGCTTCGTGCCCAGAACTCACCAGAGGGACTACCTGGATATTCAGCCCAAAACAGGGTATTAACATCTTCAATGGCTTCATTACTTAAGCATTCTGAGTGTATCTCCTAAAGTTTGATCTCTGATGCTGTAGGTGCTGGTCATATCTTGGAGCACGTGGTGGTAGACAAACCATTTCTCTCCAGACACCCGAATGCACAGGGTCAGGGGTCACCGTCCATGAGCTAATGCATGCCTTGGGCTTTGTTCACGAGCAATCCCGAGGTGACCGGGACAAGTATGTCACCATCATGTGGTCCAATATATGGAAAGGTAAAGTTGCATTCCTTTATTCTCTTAGTCTTATACCTAAAAGTCATTGTATCGCTCACTTATTCTTCTAGACCGGCTGAGGAATTTCGAAAAGTTTAAAACAAACAACCTGGACACCCCCTATGACTACAGCTCCATCATGCACTTTGGAAAGTATGTCGATATACATTTAAAAATGGTAACTGATGAATGTAATAAACTACAGCTACACATGTAATGATATTCTTTGTCATTTCAGGTATGCCTTCTCTGAGGATGGTGAACCCACTATTGTACCTAAAAGAAACTGGAACGTGAAGATCGGACAGAAATTTGGACCCAGCGACTTGGATATAATGAAGATTAATAGAATGTATAAATGTAATGCATAATAAAATGAATTACAGTAATGAATGATCCTTTGCACGGCTAAAAGTCTGACATTATTGATGCATTAGTGCTTTTATTTCTTTTAAAATTTGAATCATATTTTGTTTAAGGAAAATTGCTGATTGTGAAGACTGCTGATATAAACATTGCTGATCAAACATAATAAGAATATTCTTCTGCTATTTCAAATATTTCTGTATTCTTTCTTCTGCTGATTCTTGATGCCTTGTCTCTCAATAAAGATTGTCCATAAACATACTTTTCTCTGATATTTCATTTAAGCTTTCATTTCATTTCAAAATAATTCTCCATGAGTCAGTTGCAATCAAGTAAGTACAACTGTCTGTTGATAATCATATTAAGTACATTTTCAGGACCAGCTTATCTCAGAGCTAATGAATGAGTACGGAGACATCAACACTATGAATTACACAAGCTGAATTTAAAACAACATATAATTTGCTGTAATGCAAAAATGATACGTTTAAGAAAGGGCGAAGCTTTATTTATTTGCATCTCGTGTTGCTGCAGCATATTGTGAACACAGCACAAGTGACTATTGAGATTTTATTTACAGATTAAAATGAGTTTGGACGCTACACCCACAAGTTTTGCATGGTCAGGGCGAATAACGCAAGAATCATCAAGACTTCAAATTGCCATTATTGGGATCAGTCTTAAAAACGCTGAACTGTCTTTCCAATGAATGCTTTCCAAACCTTTCATTAGGGAAATACACGAATATCAAATAATGACATAGGACGTCCCGCTAACCCTCCATCTGCAACCTGGAGTAAAGATGGGTGGTGTTCCGGGTATATATAGTCTAGCTCCAAGGGCCCTAACTTTAGTTTAGTTTACATGAAATACTCGTTTCCATCCAGAACACCAGGACATACACCAAGATGCTTTATGTGGGTATTTTTGTGGGACTGGTGTTAGAGTCCTGGTCTTTACCTGTGCAGGTAAGAACGGCGTAAAACTACTGCAGTCATGATGATAGTATTCATATCCAATGGATGCCCCATGAACGTATTTATTTTGTATTAGAACTCCTCACTGGTTCATCAGACAAGGCTGAGGTCAAAGAGAGAATATCCAGGTAAACTGATATTTTTATGGTGTGCAATGTAGGTTGCTACAATGAACTGATGTAAATGTACCATTTTTAATCTCTTTAACAGAGCATTATGTGACACCTGAGGACATGAATGCCATGGACAGGATCCTCCGAGTAAATCAATGTATGTGCGGTGCAGATACAGACTTATATTTACAGGGAATTAGCCTTTGAGCATGAAACATGTGGTTATCTTACTCCGCCAGTGTCCAGAGGTTTTCCTTTAAGAGAGGGTGACATCCTGAGTTCAGGATCCCGCAGTACCATCACATGTTTAGGAGATACTTGCCGCTGGCCCAGATCTGTTGATGGTTTTGTGTATGTACCTTACATCATCTCTCCAATATATGGTGAGTAAGATCTCTGTATGAAACAGCATGATAAGTGAAAAGATAGAAGTGTAAGATAAGTCAATGTCTTTATTATTAAATAGCTCATTGACATAATTTGTGTCTCAACAGATAATATGGACAGAATCACCATAGAAACAGGAATGTTGGACATTTCTTCTGCAACATGTGTGAAGTTTGTGCCACGCACACATGAAGCAAACTTCCTTAATATCCAGTCTAGAACCGGGTGAGTCCTCTGCATTCATATACAGCCTTATTCTATTAGTGTTCTCTTTCATATTTAATATTTTATAAGATAATATAAAAAGATTCCACAATTTGTTTATGTTCCTTTCTATTTTTTTTTTAATGAAATGATTTCTACACACACACAGATTTATATATACTCTACCATTCAAATGTTTGGGAGCAGTTGTTTCTTTCTTTTTTTTCTTTAGAGAAATTTATACTAAAACATGGATGCAGAAAATTAATTAAAAGTAAAGACATTTTTAGACAGTTCTTTGTATTTATCAAAGATTCCTAAAAAAGCAACATAACTGTTAATAATGAAAATAATAAGAATAAGAAATGTTTTTTGTGCACATTTCAAATCATCATATTAGAATGGTTTCCTGAATCCTGTACATGATGGAGAAACAATGCTGAAAATTCAGCTTTACTATGACAATAATAAACCATGTTTTAAAATATATTCAAATAGAAAACAACAATAATAGTTTACTTTTTTTGTTTTTGATCAAATAAATGGAGCCTTTGTGAAAAAAAAAATAGTACTGACCCCAAACTTTTTAAAGTATGCAATTGTATTTATTTATTTACCATTATTATTGTTGTCCACTATCAACCCCATAGCTGCTGGTCATATCTGGGCATGATAGGAGGCAGTCAGACCGTGTCTTTGCAGTCTCCGGGCTGTATGTGGTCAGGAGTGGCCACTCATGAGCTAATGCACGCTCTGGGATTTGTACACGAACAGTCCCGCTCTGATCGTGACCACCACGTCTCCATCCTGTGGGAAAACATCATGGACCGTAAGTGTTTGAAACCAGCACTTATTTTGAGTCGATACATTCAGTACAACAGTAATGCATGGTCCTTTTCCTAGATCAAAGGCACAACTTTAAGAAGTATGAGACAAACAACCTCAATACGGCATATGACTATAGTTCTGTCATGCACTACGGGAGGTGAGTATTGGCAATCTACTCTACAGCATGCATACTTCTGTAAAATTATTAGTGGACAAGCTGAAATGCACATAGTCTATCCCAGTTTAAACAGTCCTTTAAACCCAAGAATTCTGTTTCTCATAAATGAAGCAATAGAAAAACAATAGCAAATCTTCTAAAGTTAAAGGAATACTGATGCACACACAGGTATGCTTTCTCAGAGGATGGTGGACCCACTATAATCCCTAAACCAGACCCGTACATTCCCATTGGCCAGCGAGACGGACCAAGTCTGACAGACATACACAAAATAAACATATTGTATAACTGTGGTAGGTATTCATCTTACTAAAATTTACTAAACTATGCTTGATGACTGTTCATTTGAATTTTTCTCTTGTGTGTCCACCAGGTGGCCGTGTTTAAAGCAGCAAACTCATTAAATGGACCCAATTTAATTCACTGGAAAACAAAAACCTTTCCTTCTCATTTTATGATGCATTTGGCAGTGTGATGTATTTTCACACTATTTATATTACAGTATATAACAGAACATGTTAAATACAGTACATTATTTTATAGGAAAATATAATACATTTATTGTTTTTTTTTGTTTTTTTTGCAAATGAAATATAACAGAAGCCAAAATAAAGCAACGAGAAAATGTAGATCAAAATATGTGCTTTCGAAATGCAATTTCTGTATTCTTGTTGTTTTATATGAAATTGGTTTACCAAATGTCATATTTTAAAAAATGCATAGGACATTTACACCTGGAATACATATGTATGTAAACATTAATTATTATTTAAAAGCAAAATGCCCTTTTAGTATATTTTTAATGGTAAATTAGTTGTTTATTCCTAGATTTTATAGGGGAGTCATACCAAATAACATTTTAACCTGAACTTATTGTGCCGTATACAATGAAAAACATGGTGTAGGGTTTACTTTGAAATAGTTTTCACACATTAGTATATTTCACAAATAATTATCAAGCAATGGCAAGCACCACATTGAACTGAATGTGAAAGTTTCAACTGAAATTGTATTTTCTTGTAAACATTTTTTTTTTTACAGTGTATGAGGGTGTGCAGAAAACCCCTAAAATACCACCCTGAATTTTTATTCAGAAATTCAAAACATGTTCAGCATAACAAAAGTATATTCAGGTCATTGCATGTATGAATTGCATTTTTATTTTCAAATAAATTAATAGATCAATTCAAAATGAGTGTCATGCTATTTTTATTCTAATTATATGTTGAACTTGATAACAACAAACAAGTCACGCTTTTGTCTCAAGTCACATTGTGTGTTATTTACGGATACAGAATTTAAAGCATGTCATAAGGGCAAGCACACATCCGTAACTACCTTTAGGCCAGCGGTCAGGTGATATTCATACTAGATCCATCCAGATCCGGTCTAATGTGCGGTCTTGCTTTGGAAACCCATCCTACTGCACAGCCTTGAGATTCCTCTTTCTGCGAATTCTTGCTGTCACCTTTTGCTTTTCACTCTCCAGGGTGAGTAAACTCAGCAGGACGTTGAAGGAGAGGTAGAGAGACAGATATGTGAGGAAAAGAGAATCAACATGTTATACAAAAAGAAAAGAAAAGAAAAAGAAACCACTCAGTCAGAAGAGATAGCATCAGAAATGTACTGTAGTTGACAGAATATCACATTGACATGATTTTAAAATCTACTGTCTTCAGAGGAGTGTCAATTTTTAGTTATCTCCTATACAGACAAGAATAAAATTCAAGTGACAGCTCGAAATGTGTTGCGACTCTAATTCAAGTCCAGTGTGCTAATCAGCTTACATTAGATTAGATTGTTCTACCCAGTGTCATCACACACACCTCATATTATGATGCAGTACTATACTACACTGTTCATTCAACAAACAACAGACATGATTGATAGTTACTGAACAATCTTCAGTATAATCATTATCCCTATTAAAAACCTGCCCTGTTGTTTAACAGCAGATCTTTTAGCTACTGATTGTCCAATTAGCAAATCTGAAGAGCCTCGATTAGATGATTTTTATAGCATAATATTATTACGCCATGTGTGCAGCACACAGCAGTAAACAGACGGTGAACGGAAGGCCTGTCTCCGCGTCAGGTGGTGGCGCTGTTCTCCCTCAAAACACTCGACTTTAGTTTTCAAATCCGGACGCTGCAGGAAGACAGAAAAACAACATCGAAAACACACATATCCGAGGTTTTGCGTGTTTTTGAAAGACCGCAGCACGAGAATGGACACTATATAACTGTTAATCCGGGTTTTTAAAAGTAAGCTACTACTTTGCACTTTAAAGGATGTTTAGTAAAGCAAATAAAGCTCTTTGCTACACAGTGATTACGTTGCATAGATGTTATATAAACATGTTGCTGGAATCTGAATCTTACATACTTTTAAGATTACACGTGAATGAAAGAACTAAAGCTGCCAATGCGATTAATCATGTAATTTTACATCATACAGTCAGCAGAGTAATGTTAGACCCATAACTAGTCATCTTAGTCTGCGATATCTGGCATTTAATGCTGGAAAGAGATACAGTTTCCATCATTTAGCTTTAGTTCTTTACGTTTTTCTCTCATGAAATGAAAATGTACCATGTTTACTTTTTAAAAATATGTTTCTGATGTGATTTATCAGTGGAAGTCATTCTAAATACAGAAAACACTTGTCTTGTTGACGTCTTATTAAAAAATTGTGACTATGAATTATAAAAAAATATATAATCTATCCTCTAACCAATGACCTGGTTGGTCTGATCCTGCAGTGTAATGTTTATTTAGTGTAATAGTGTGATTGTTAATCATTTCTTCTAAATAAATGTTTTTATTTTTCACAGCTGATGGCTGGCTATGGAGTCAGAACTGTTGATTGGCCGGCAGGAGGAACGGGCGGAGCTGAGGGCGGAGCTATCACGTCTGCAGGATGAGCTGGCGGAGAGCAGAGCGGAGAGGGATGAGCTTGAGTCTCGAGCTCGAGCTTTGACTGACAGGGTGAGGAAGGAGACGGTGACATGTCTGGTCCATCAATAACAGAGTGAACGCACAGCAAGCTTATGATCTGTCTGTCTGTTTGTACCCATGATGTTTAGCTGTCTCAGACGCTGGATCCTTCTCTGTCATTATCGGTGCATCTGGACGATGAGCAGCGAGAATGGCGGAGGAAGCTCAAAGAAGGCAGGGAGAGAGAAGCCAGACAGGCTCTGCTCATTCATAAACTTCAGAACAAGGTCTGAACTTCATCACACCTCATATAACTCCATTAATAGTGAAGGAGAAGGTCCATGTAGGATTTATCAAGTAAAAAAAAAAGGGTTAATGAAAAATCTTGGAAATTCATTAGTATGAAAGTGCTGCTCTATAAGATGCATTGCTGTACAACACTTTTCTTATGTTGTTGAACATCAAAAAATATCAAAAAACGGATACATTTGTCAAACATTGTACATTTTTTAGGGCATCTAGAACAATCAGTCAGCAATAAAAACACTGCCCCATTAACCCAGCCTTTTAGGAGGACTAATCATATTTCAGTTCACGCAGACAGTCTCTCACTGGTATGTGCTCATGCGTGTCAGGTGTTGGAGTACAGGGCTCGCTGTCAGACTCTGGAGCAGCATGCGATTAGTGAGGAGCGAGAGCTGAGGATCAGAGAGGTGAGACGAGCAACAGTCCTCTTGTGTTTTCCTGGAGCTCTGTGAGCGCCACATTAACGCTGTGGATTTCACAGAGGATGCTGCGGGACGAACGCAGTGACACACTGGAGAGCACCCTCATCAGGCTGGAGGAGGAACAACAGAGGTGCAGGAGCAGTGTAAATAATCACTGTTATGTCTTCAGAGCTTGAATTCCTGCGACTGAGTTGTGTTTGTTCACCAAAGCAGATGTTTAGGGCTCTCTGAGGTCAGCACTCTTCTGCGGAGTCAGCTCAGCCAGTCAACAGAAGTTAATGATGCCCTGCGGGACGAACTACGAAAGCTAACAGCCGATTGGTCCAAAGCGGTGGAGGAGGTGGTGCAGAAGGAATTCGATTGGCAAAAAGAGAAAGAAGTGAGGAGTGAATATATGCCTGGCCTATTTTAGATGTGAAAGGTCTAGAGGTTTATTACCAAAAATTGTATGTACTGGACACACTTTGTTTTGGAGAATCTTTTAGTTGCTCCTTTTAAGTAGGGACAATAATAGAAACTCATTTATGTGGAAGCTCTTGACTTTTGGGACATCATATATTAAAAAGAGGTTTTATGTCGCCACAGCTAAATCCATTACTGGCAAGTGTTGCCATAGAAACACATAATTCCTGAAGATGTAAATGCAGCAAAATGTCTCTGTTGCCATTACTGTAATTTCAGTGTGCAGCTTTAAATGCAGTCAAATGCGGTCCTGAAATATGCTGTGTGTGGATGACCTTACAACAGGTTCATGAGCTTTTGGTAGTTGCTTAGCAATGGCTCAGTTTTCTGAGGATTTTATCAGTGCGTTGGGGAACGTGCTGTAATATATTGTCACCAAGCAACTGCTCAGTGGTTGAGCACACAAAGTTGAGTGTGTGTGTCTTTTAGTGGATGTGAGCAAAAAGACATTACAAGTGTTTCACGGAGTAAAAATATATAATTGGTGCTTGTTTTCTTTAAGGAGTCATACAAAGTAAATTTTCCACAAGCTAATATGATTCTTTAGGGTCACTCTTAATCACTCTGTTCTGTGTACTTCCCCTTTAAATCTCTGCTGACTCCCCCCCTCTTTTCTGAGGCGCTCTGGGGGTTCTTTTTTTAGTATTCATAGTGAAACTTGCTAATTAACACATTATTAGGAGAGGTGATTTGCAAAGATTCATTAAAAGACTTTAAACTCACTGCTTCTTCAGTCACTCAGATGTCGGGGTAAATAACTACTGCTATGTTCATTGATACATTCAATAACAAAACACCTCAATCGAGTCTTGCTTGTCTCTGTTTCCCGGTCTGATGACGGCTCACTCAGGCCAGGTCTGAGGCAAGACACCAGTTCAGTCTGTGTGACACGCTGCTGTCAATCAACTATTGTGGGAGTTGCCTCTGTCTCTGATTTCAGAAGGGGCAACTTATTTTTATTAAATTAAAAGAAAACTACTGGTGGATCTTTATCATTGTAGGGTGGTTGTGCACACACACTCCCAACACACATTTCAGTCCAAACAGCTTTTAAAAGTGCATGTGGCACCGGATGACCCCTTTAAAAGATGGAGCTGTAGCTTGAGTTTTATTCAGTACTTTTTAAAAATAAATTCTTGTTAGCTCTTTTAAAATAAGACAAAATAGATTTTGTCCAATTTTAAGGCACAGATGTTTTAAAATGCATTTTATTGCACATGCAAGGGAGTTATCATGCGTCATGGCATCATTCAGACGTCTGTGATATCCACATTCAGCATTTTCTCACAACTCTGCGGTAGTAAACATTATCATTGGCACAATGATTTCTCTTAATCAGACCGAATTTACAGGAAAAAGGCCCTGCAGATGTGGCAGGGAAATGTTTCTGCACTGGTTTCATTGATGCAATATAAGCAATATTTCATTTATTAAACAAGTTTTTTTTTCATTCAGTTTATTTAAATTTGTTATGTCTTTATTGTGAATACAGGCTTTAACAGGCCACATAGGGAAGGAGCAGACCAGGTTGATGACTCTGTGGGGACGTGTAGTCACTCTCAAACGCCAGTGTCACTCTCTCAAGACGGCTACTGACAAGTGAGGACACAGTGAAAAAACTCATTTATGCTTTCAAAAGCAAAAATATGGACATCTTAGCATCAAGCTTGTTGAAATACACTACTGATCAATGGATTGGGGTCAGTTCGATTAATGTTTTTGAAAAAACATCGAAAGCAGTAATATTGTAAATAATATTGTCATTTAAAATAACTATTTTCTGTTCGAATACATTTTAATGCGTTTTATTCCTGTGGTGGAATTTTGAGTCACATGATTAATAAATCATTCTAATATGATGATTTGACACTAAAGAAACATTTCGTAGTGTTTAAAAACAAACTTTATATTATTATAATGTTATATATTTTATATATATATATATATAATATTATATTAACAAATTGTCTCCTCAATAAACTCCAAATTTGCTGCTTATTTATTGTTAGTAAGGTAGTTGTTAAGTATAGGTATTTTGTAGGATTATTAATGTAGAATATGTTATGATAGACATGCTAAAATCAAATAGTTCATAGTGAAAATTGGTCCTTATACTAAAGTGTTACTTTTTTGCAGAAAAGAAAACTGACCCCAACAGTAGTGTATGTATTCTATACCTTCTGGTAAGTGTGCATGTGTTGTGCTTTTCTGCCACAGAGACCTATGGGAGCTGAGAGCTGAGTTCTCTCGTCTCTCCTCATCTCTCCTCTCTGTATGGGCTTCTCCTCGATCAGCTCCCTCTGTAGGTCACTCCACTACAGCACAGCCGCTCTCCTCCTCCCAGGGGCCGCTGTCTCTTGATGATCTCAGTCATGAACATATTGGCAAGAGGAAGACCACTGAATTAAAAGCTGACATTGATTCAGAGACCCTGGAACTCAAGAACAGGTCATTACAGGATTCATGCAATATTAATTATACTGCATTATTTAAAGTATTCACAAAGTATTGATTTTGTTGGGGATTCAGAATTCTTATCCATTGTTTTGTTTACACATTTAGACATCATTCAAAAGACATATTGTTTTGTGTTAATTACAGTGTTTCAGTTTATTAATGTAATGCTTTGATTTTTTAGAATCACAGAGCTGAATATGACGATACAAGCTCTTGAATCTGAACGTGAGAAGCAAGACACAGAGATGGAGAGGAGACACAGGCAGGAGATGGAGAGAGAAAAAGATCAAGAAAGGAAGTGGGAGAGACAGATAGAAATGGAGAGAAACTTTGAGTCTGTCAGACATGCTGTCACGACACTGGTGAGTCTGATTGAGAACAGGAAATAAATTGTCCTTGTTTTTGTGCATGAATTAACATATTCTCTTTGTAACATATTTGTCTTTTTGTCCAGTCAAGGGTTCTCAACTCTCAGCAGATGAGTGGACAGTCAAGCTCTCTGTCTTCAGATGATGTGTCCAGTGAAGGACTGTCCTCTGTCCTCTCTGTCATCGCTCAAGCTGAGACTGCCCTGCAGTTGAAACAGCAGGAAGTACAGGTTGGTCAGAGTGAAAACAGAACAGACCCTGTTTGCTTTCTTTATGCATTTTCCTAGTCTTATTGTAAGCAATTCATTAGTGTGTATAATTTTATCTAATTAACTTGTTTTTTAAAATGACTTTCCTTTTTGCTGATGTAACGTCTTAGTAAGCCAAATGTTTTTGTCAGGATGCTCAGATGATCCTGCGTAGACTTGGAACAGAGAACGAATCACTGAAGCAGAGAATCATGCAGTTGGATAGTGAGAGAGAAGAGATTCAAGAACAGACGAATCAGGGAGCACTGCAAATCAAACACACACAAGATCTACTGAACAGGTGAAGAATGCTTGATTATCTTATTATACAAATTAATTCAAATGCACTTTATCTCTCAATATTTCTGAAGGCTGCCTTTAGCAGTTAATCTGGGTGATTTAACTGTATTAAAAAAGTGTTGTAAAACAGTGTTGTCTTAGGTTATTTACAAAATATGTAAACCATATATATTATTTGGTACGTTTTGTTTTTTTTTGTATTTTGTCGTACCGATCGCTATTGTCAGGCAGCAAACAATCACAAGTGAGATAAACAGTCCAAACAGTAACAGCAATCAATCAATCACTTTTATTTATATAGCGCTTTTAACAATACAGATTGTAGCAAAGCACTGAACATTATCAAATA
>JAUMHI010000048.1:6378852-6408934 GCA_032359435.1 Enteromius unitaeniatus | reverse complement strand
AAACATTCACAAATCTACTAACTGAACGTATATGCATAAAATACCATTTAAAACATTTACCCTACAAGACTAATTTACAAAATATATAAAAATAAAACTTTCCAACCTAAGTCTAAGGCTGCGTTTGATCGAAAATACAGTAAAAACAGTGAAATAGTATAACAATGCATAATTACGTCTTACTTTTTAAATTTATTTGAACTTTTATTTGAAATGATGGTAAAGCTGAATTTTCAACATCCAGTCTTTAGATTCACTGTCTGTGACTCGGCAGTTGTTACTAAAACTCTTTTAACATGATCTTTCTGTTACAGATTTGTATAAACCTGCCGTCTCACACCGGGATCTAAACAGCCGTAATGTTCTGGTGAAGAACGATGGCACGTGTGTAATCAGTGACTTCGGTCTGTCCATGAAACTGACGGGAAATCGTCTCGTACGGCCTGGTGAAGAGGAAAATGCCGCTATCAGTGAGGTCAGCCCATAAGCACTCGCTTGCTTGGAATATACAGTATATTATTGTTAGTGCACACGACCCATTTATGGTCCAGAATTGCTGATCTAGACCCACAACACCTGTACTGCTCTGCTGTCTGTAGGTGGGCACAATACGCTACATGGCACCAGAAGTGCTTGAGGGAGCCGTGAACCTCAGAGACTGCGAGTCGGCTTTGAAACAAGTGGACATGTACGCCATCGGCCTCATCTACTGGGAGACCTTCATGAGATGCACTGACCTTTTTCCAGGTGAGGGTTAGGTCAAGATAAAATCTTCATAAATATCTTGAGATGCTAAGCCCTTGTTAATATTTGATTTAAAAACATAATAATATTTATTTATGCTTTGTCATATTTTAAGCATGCTGTTTGATGGCTAAGAGGAATTTTACATGATCCTTCAGAAGTGATTCTAATACGCATTTATTATTGTCATTTTTATCTTTAGCTAGAGAGCATAACAGCATCCTCTCAGAGAATTTATTTTTTCATCCCGGTCAAAAAAAAAAAAAAAAAGAGACATCTGGTTGCTGGGTATCTTATTGAGCACCTTGACCCATCCCTAGGCTGTACCCCCTTAGGTCCATAACTACCAGGCTACAACAAAGACTGTGTTGTATCCCGCTCATTATGTTCATGAAATATGAGTGTGCCTCATCTCATTGAGTATTTCTCAGTTAATTCTGGTGAGTGCAGGCGTATGGAGGGCTCTACTGACTGACTTTCCTTTGTTTTTTTGAAGGGGAGGCAGTGCCAGATTACCAGATGGCCTTCCAGGCCGAGGCAGGGAACCACCCCTCCTTTGAAGACATGCAGGTGCTGGTGTCCAGAGAGAAACAGAGACCCAAGTTCCCAGAAGCCTGGAAGGAGAACAGCCTGGTGAGTCACTGAGACTATTTCATTCTGTTCTTGTGGCAGGAAGTGGTCCGAATATTGCTGAAGCTCTTTGCCAGCTTCAGTTAATAAAGTTCATTTTTGTTGTTCTGTTATCCTTATCACACAACAGTAGAACAACATAGAAGACTTGTCACTGGCCAAGCTGTTAGTTTGATTTGGTGAACCTAGGAAGTTTACTCTGGTTAGGCTATTTAACCTGTTGACTAGGCTAGTTGACTGTTGGAGACACCAGAACATCAGCACACATTAAATGCTGGTCTTTTCAGTACTGCGTGTTTACAACAGAATTTCAAGTGATTCAAACATGATTCAATTGAAATGGTATTCTTTACGCATTCTCTCCTCTCTCCCAGGCTGTGCGCTCTCTGAAGGAGACTATGGAGGATTGCTGGGATCAGGATGCAGAGGCTCGTCTGACAGCGCAGTGTGCAGAAGAGCGTATGGCAGAACTGCTGCTGATCTGGGAAAGAAACAAACCCGTCAGCCCCACCATCAACCCCATGAGCACAGCGCTGCAGAACGAGAGGTTCCCCTTCTTCACCTCACACACTCTCACAGCTACTCCTGACCAGCTCATGAATAAATGACGGGGCTTATTACACACTTGATTGTTCTTGACTGGGCTTTTTGCCGTTTAATTTTTAATTTTTTTTTTTTGCCATGCTCTCTTCCTTTTCTAAATAATGTAACAGGGCTGTAAGCAATTTATTCTTGAAAGTTTGCTCAATGCCTTACATATTTTACTGAATTAGGTGATAATATATAATAATATAGATAGAAAAAGTGGCATAATCTACTGTCAGCCAGTCATTTTTACAAAATAATATAATAAATAATAATACACAAAATATTACAAAACAATGATTATTTGTTCTTTAGAGTGTATGTAAGGTATACAAATAATTCTTAAAAATAAAATAACATATTGTAATAATTGTAACATAAAAAATATTATTTTTTGAGTAAATAGCCATGTAAAAAGTGGGATAATATACTGTCAACCAGCAAACATATAATGTATTATTTTATTGTTTTAATAAATAATACATTATTATTTTTAATAATGTAGATGGGTATAATAATTGGAGTAATTTTCTTTTTTTCCCTAAATAATATAATAAATAATAATATACAAAACATTACAAAATAAGGTTCATTCATTCTTTAAGGTACAACATTTTTTCTTTTATTATTTAATATTATATTAATAATATTGTATAAAAATACATTGTTTTTTTTTTGTTAATAGCCATGTAATAACTGGGATAACATTCTGTCAAACAGCAAATCATAACAAATCATAGCAAATCCCCCCCCCCCAGGGTCATTCTTGATGGGCATCTGATCACCCTGTCAGGTTTATTTTGTGATAATGACCTGTACATTATCTGATATTTACAGCACCTTTAATTAAGTGGACCATCTGTTCTCTGTTTTGACCCCTAGTCTCTCTCTCTTGCAGGAATCTCACTCACAGTCGCAGGGCTCCAAAGATGGGCTCTTATCCAGATTACTCTTCATCCTCTTACATTGAGGATCATGAGGGCATGGTGAAGAACCTCCCAGGCGATGGCTCCACGTCTGGCACGTCCTCTGTGGGTGGCATGGGCATGAGTGGCATCAGCGGCAGCGTGCCGGTGACAGGAGAGAAGAACAGAAACTCTATCAACTACGAGAGACAGCAGGCTCAGGCCCAAGCTCGGCTGCCCAGTCCAGAGACCAGCGGCACGAGTCTGTCGGCCACAACCACTACAACGGGCCTCACGCCTAGCACCATCATGACCACCATCTCTGAGTCGGGCCACTCGGAGGAGGCTGGAGCTGGGGGAAGCGTACCAGTGTGCCTTCAGCTCACAGAAGAGGACCTGGAGACCACTAAACTGGACCCCAAGGAGGTGGACAAGAACCTGAAAGAGAGCTCTGATGAGAACCTGATGGAGCATTCTCAGAAGCAGTTCAGTGCTCCTGACCCGCTCAGCTCAGGCAGCTCCAGCCTCTTGTACCCACTGATCAAACTCGCAGCAGAAGTGACCGGAGGATCAGGAACCGGCAGCCAGGCTGATTTCGGGGTGGGTGGCAGTGGAATGGGCGACACTCCTACAGCCATGTTCCCTCTTCCCAAACAGCAGAATCTCCCCAAGCGGCCCACCAGCTTGCCCCTCAACACCAAAAATTCTGGCCGGGAGTCTTCGTCATCACGGTTGAAGTTTGGCAAGCATAAATCCAACCTGAAGCAGGTGGAGACGGGTGTAGCCAAGATGAACACTGTAGTGAGTGTCGAGCCACACTTGGTCACCGTCACCAACAACGGGCCCAGTGTCCGTAGCGGAGCTGGAGTGGTCGTTGTTAATGGATATGGTGGAGGCAGTGGCGCCGGTTCCTCTGATGCGTTTGGGAACACCAACCCAGCCGGGCCGCAAGGTGACGGAGGTGCACCTCTGCTTCAGAGCCAGCTGAGCGGAGAAGACAGCCGCCTCAACATCAACATCAACTCCAGTCCTGATGAACACGAGCCTCTGTTGAGGAGAGAACAGCCGGCGGCTCGCGATCACTCCGGGCGCACCAACTCCAATAACAACAACAGCAACATCCACACAACCGCCACCATTCGTACCTTAGCTCCTGTAGACGCCCAGATGGAGACACTAACCTGCGCTCCGGGGGCGCCGGATGGAAGGGATGATAGGGCTCCTCTGAGACAGCATAAGCCCAGGAGACCTGAGAGGCCAAACTCACTGGACCTGTCAACAACTTCACAGGATTCTTGTCTTCTGGGTAAGATCAGTTTTAGTTTGGAGCTGAAGTCATTAGGTTATGGAATTCTTGAAACGCCTCCTACCTAGATAACGTTATAAGGTGTTATACAGTAGGTGCTCTCCAGTGCAAATGACATCTATAATTTTTGGTAGAAACAAAATTTCTTTTTCTGAAAGGAATACTTTCAGTCAGCAAGGATGCATTAAATCAAAGGTACAGTAAGATATTTATAATTTCACCACAATTTTTTTTTTATCTAGGACCACAAAACCAGTCATAAGGGTCAATAATCTGAATAAATCAGCTTTCCATTGATGTATGGACAATATTTGGTCAAGATGCAACAATTTGAAATCACAATACTGAGAAAATTGCCTTTAAAGCTCTCCACATTAAGGTTTTAGCTATGCCTATTACATTTTGATATATTTACGGTAGGAAATATCTTCATGGAACATGATCTTAATAGAAATCTTCTTGACCCATACAAATTTATTGTTAGCTACTGCTACAGATATGTGCTAATTATGACTCATTTCAAATAAATTATGTTCTCAAAAACCTCCTGTTTGTCAAAGAATTCTGCAAAGAATATTTCACAAAAATATTATGCAGCACAAAACATTTAACATTGATAATAATAATAAATATTTCTTTAGCACCAAATTCAGTGTTGACATCGCAGGAATAAATTATATTTAAGTTATATTCAGGCAGGCAGTGCAGCCTTAGTGAGCTTTAGATTTAGAAAGAGATTTAGAAAAACTCAAACATGTAACATATTAAAAACAGCAATATTTTGAAATATTGAATTTTTTGTTTTTGTTGATGAACGGTTTCATTTTTGATGCCGTTTTAAAAAGTCTCTGTTTCTTTTGATCAATTTAATGCATCTTTTCTAAGTAAAAACATACATTTCCTTAATATTCCAACTTCATGTTCATGTAATCTTGTTGTTCATGTCAATTAAAGCAGAAAGCGTTCATTTAAACAATTAGTGATACTGTGCAAGTATACATTTTCTATAAGGTAAAGCATTGTAATCCAACATAAATTATATGTAATAGAGACTGACCCCGTTGAGCATAGTTGAAGTTTTATTTTAGTGTATTTCCAGTGAGGTCTTACATAAATAAATCACCATTAGTATGCTTATACCAGCCGAGCAATGTTGTTATGAGTTTGGAGATCGTCTCAGACCATCCCTGATGAACAGTGTCCCAGGAGCAGGGTGGAGAAGCTGGTGTGCGTGTCAGCCTGGCTCCAAACAATAACCACCCAAAAAAGGACGCCAGGCCGTTTTCCCATCTGAGCTCACTATATCCTGCTTTGCCCAGATAATCAAGCACTCACCTCCTCAAAGCTAAACGTTTCGTAGAAAAGAGGATGAGTGGCTAGTCATACTTTCTCTCCCACTCTCCTGCTCTTTGTGGTGGAGTGTTTAGATGTTGAGAAGGAAGGAAATTCCAGTGGATTGATAAGAATCCAGAAAAAGTCTGGCCTCAGTTGGCAGCGGCGATAAAGAGTGATGCTAACAGACAGATATGAGCATAATGATGCGTCCGTCGCTGTTACCCCTGGATTACATGCAAAACGGGAAGATGAAAAAAAAATGAGTCCCACGTGTTTACATTGCGCACGCGGACCCGACATGAACCGCTCGAACCCAGTGATTCAGACCGGAGCGCACACTGAGAGAGTTAGTGTGGGAAAGGTCAACCACAAATTTGAGTGTGCTGAAATACTACTCTCTTGTGCTTCACTGGGCGGGATGTTTGGAGATCAGCTCTGCTAGTGTTCCCAATAGACACAATGCAACACACACAACTGTTATTCATTGTCATATCAAGGATGTTTGTTAAAAACATGACCTCTTTTTCTGTTTTAGACGAGGTCGTGTCACAAGAAGGAAAAGCCGGATCGGCCGAGAAGATTAAGAAGCGTGTGAAGACACCTTATTCTTTAAAAAGGTGGCGTCCTTCTACGTGGGTCGTCTCTACAGAAACGCTGGACGGAGAGGTGAATAACAACGGGCACAGCCAACAGACAGGGATGGCAGCGACCGGAGGTGCTCACCCAAGTTCTGGCCAATCGAAATCCAGCATCGCTGTGTTCTTGGTCGGCGGTGGAACGGCCACCGCCACTCTGACCTCCGACCCGCCAGATATGACCCGCCTGTGAACTCGCATCTCCGCTTATCCTCCGAGGACGAGCCCAGATCAGACTTTGAACGCAGGGGAAGGGTTCTTCAATGCTATCGTGCTCCAAGAACTGATCCAACTGACGACCGAAAAGAATTATATACGGAAAATGTTTTTTGGAAAGCAGACTCTTGAAGGGACGTGATTTGGCAAGCACTTAACTTTGTCAGACTTGTTTTGAAGAAATCGCTTTAAACCGAACCCAGCTATGCAGCAACATTGGCATAAAATGCTTCCATTTGTTTTTGTTGTTTCGTTTTCAATTGTTTTTATGGTTCTTTCATTTGTTGCACTTTTTTTTTTTTTTATGTAAGCAAATCACCAATCCTCCGACCATGTTCAAGACTGGTCTTAAAACTAAAAAAATGTAAATGACAATGTGTTGATTTAACAATCATAGTAAATTAGGCGAAATTCAAATCATGTCCATCTAAAGAAAAATCACAAAATCAGTGGTCTTTAAGACTGCAGCTCTAATCCCGTTTAACCCACAGTACATTCATATGTTTTATATTTGTTGTACGTATCTGTGTACTCATTTTTTTGTATAATATTTTGAAATGTGCAATAGACTTTAGCTTTGAGGTGCTGCATAAGACATTTTATCCCGCTTTTGTTTATTTCCTGTCTTTAGTTGAATATCTTGAAGCGCTGCACTTAGCAGTGGCAATCCTGTGTCCATTCGGCCACCCCGACTGCAAACAAATGACAATCCTACACCTTTTCACCAATCCCATCACTCTCGAAAAGGGAAGTAAGCAGAAAATCATGGGGGTGTTTGCTTTAATTACCCGAAGCTTATAACGGATGACTTCTCACAAGCTTCAAAGAGGACAATGGTTATTTTTCTGTTACACTACAACCTGGACTGTTTGCTGGAAATCATGCTTACTGAAGACACTGAATAATCAAATCCCTCTCTGCACACGCTCAGTGCAGTTTTACCTCTGTGAGAGTGTATGTATATGTGTATGTATGGTTCTACTTCTGCTTTACTGAGCTCCTCAGATCATAGCTGAAAAGGCATCAGTTAAAAAATACTTTCCTCTTCCCATCTCTGTCAGGACAGTGGATGTTACTCCATGTGCTTTAGAAAGCAAACGCATACTCCATGAACAAAATATATACAGTATGTACAGACTGAAGCTCACAGCTACTTTAGTTCAGTTTTAGCCTCTGTTAAAATAAGCTGACACGATAGTGTACATTAAGATATCATGATTTTATCCATTTGAGCTGTTTCTTTTTCGCTCTTATTTTTCTTTTATGTTTAATTTATGTAGTACCCAGGGCCATGTTCATGTTTTCTGGGTTAATTATTCTCATGAAATCAAATCTGTAAGCTGTTTATAATCATGCAAGTTTATATTATTTCAGTGATACTTTCAATCAAATACATCTGCAATGCGTGTAGTTTTACCCTTTGTTTTTGTAAAATCGAGGACTTTTTTTGGTGCCACTAGAAATACAGTCATGTTTTAAGTGCCGCGTCCTCATTTTTAAATCATCTACACTTTGAGAGCAGTTGATGTTTTTACCAGCCATAACATGGGCCTACTTTTTTTAATCCTACAACTGCTGCCTTTTGTGGAAAACTATGAACACGAGCCATTAAAATAATTACATAGTGATGAGGAAAATTCCCTCATATAGCAAAGCTCTTCTTTGCTTAAAATAGCAGGGAAAGCGAAGATAGCACGCATTTGATCAGAGAGCGCTTATTGTGCTTGTATGCATTTTCCGTAAAGAGTATGGGGATTAACCATGATTTGGCACAAGCCAGCATTGTCTTTGGACTTTGTCCATTCCAGAGCGGGGAACTTTCAAAAAGTCATCTGATTTTTCCCTTCCACTAGTTTATTATTTTTTTTTTTCTGTCGGAAAACAAGACGATACAGTGCAGATTAGTTTCTCATGCCCTCTTTTCTGAACCAATCAGCGCTTCAGTCTGACTTTTGTATATGTTTGTAATATAGGCTAACCTCTGTGGTGTAAATATATACGGTGCATTTGTATGCACATATACAGACTCTTCATCTGTTGCTTTGGGACCAAGAACAACGCTAAATCACTGTGAGAAGATAAACACAGTAACGTCAGACTGTTCTCAGCTAGATACGTCAGTGTGAATGCTGGAGAAGATTGGGAACCCAAAAAGTCTAATAAATGACAAAACAAACCTCCAGTGCTAATTTGACTGACACGAACAAACGTTCATGATTTAGACCAAAGCGTTGAAGCTAAAACGTTGGAGAAGCTGAGTCATTGGAAGTGTAGTTTGTTCAGGAGGACTGTCCATCTGCTACATGTTAATAATGCAAGATGTGTACACCAGAGCCTTTGTCCAGTTTTACGGCACACAGTTGAATACCCAATCATTTACAGATACTGCACGCCTTGTTTATTCTTGAAGCAGGCCTTGAGAAGTCAGACTTTTTTAATTCAGTCAAGTTGCAGGAATGTTTTAACTAAACCATGCTGTACTCTTGAGTTGAAAATGAATCAGTTACTGTGACCTACATCGATTGGAACTCATTACAAAGTGACAAATGGCTAACAATGTGTCCCCTACAACAAACTTTGAGTATCAGCTGTATTTTGGGGTGCGTGTGAGTGAATGAATGAAGGGTCTGTTGACAAGCTGCTGTTTTTCTTTGTACTTTTGAAGCTAAAGTCTTCATTTGGCCCCTGCATAGATTGATGTTCAAAAAAAAGCCACTGACATGTTTTCTATTACAGCTTGTAAAGTAAGCACTTTGAGAAAAAGAACAAATGATAACTCATGCTTTTAGTCCATTCAGAAAATGTTTTAAAATGCCATTTAGAAAATAAAGCTTGCTGTACAACCCTGCATTACTCAGTTGATTAAAGATTATATTAATGAAAACTTGATGTTTACTTGTTATTTGTGTTCTCTTAACTGGTAGAAAGTGTGTCACTTCTGGGATCATTTATAAATCACTAACAGTGAATGTTAATTATTTAAGTGGCCACATGAGGGTGGTAAACGCAACCACAATATCATGACCAGAAAGCATGTGTCCCCCACACAATAGTTTCAATTCAATTAACGTTGCAAATCTTGTAGTGATCTTGTGTATTTAATCTGGTGTCAAAACACACACATAAATAACATGGTATTACTGATCACATGTGACTCACCCATCTTAAAAAAACGAACTGTAGTCTTTTCAAAAAGACAAAAAGTGCGGAACAGTGAGTGAAAGCTGAACTAAAACATCCAAATAAGCCTTATCTTCACAATGAAAAAGTTGTGGGGCAAGGGAATGATAATTTAATGTCATATTTTTACACTACTTCCTTTGATTTAAGAGATGCATAAATAATAGACCTTAGTGTGTTGTATCAAATATAGTAGTTTTCACACACATAAGACGAATAAATCCTGTAAAAATCCTGTATAAATCTTAGTTATACGAGGAAACTTTTCCTCTTATAGCTGCGTGCTTTATAATCAACTTCACGGAATCAAAGAATCCACTTCCTAGCCAATCAGAAGTTGAGAGGGCAGAGCGAACAGCCAATCAGAGCGCGGGAGGCAGAGCGAACAGCCAATCAGAGCGCAGGAGGCAGAGCTCCGGATCGAGTTGACGGTGCGTGGCTCTGCTCTCTCTCAGTTTACTTGAGCTCGCCAAACGGCTCGGCTACGCCGGTCAGAGAGCAGAAAACAGACTTTCCATGGAGTGACACGGGCACCAAAGAGCAGTAACCACCTCAGACATCCTTAAACGCACGTTTAAAGTCATTTCCCGGCGAACGCAATGTCTCAAAGAGTTCGCAAAAACGGATCTCCGACGTCTAACTGCAGCGGAGCGACCACGGGAAGCCCGAGCGCGTCCCCGGGGATCAGCGCCGCTGGAGTGACTTTACTGGGTCGCCTGCTGCCCATGAAAGCCACGGTTCCCTTCCAGCTGAAAACGCAGACACAGCACCCTCTACAGTCACGGACAGTCCTCTCCTCCTCCGGTAACGGTAAATCCCACAGCCGGAGCCCCACGCGATCCCTCTCCTCCAGTGCCTCAAACGTTTCTGCAGCTACGTCCACTTCCTCCGCGACGTGCTCGCAGTTCATCGCTGTTTCGTCCGCTCCCTCCTCCTCATCTTCTTCACCATCTTCATCCTCATCCAGAACTAGCCCCATTATCGCGTCAAACCCCAGAGCGCCCCTCGCGCAGGTACCTGTGCCATCCGCGTCATCAGGTCCGCACCTGAGCCCCCAGTGCTGCTCTCCCTCCCAGCTGATGAGCTGCAGCTCGGACACTTCTGTCCTTACCTCTAATGTATCAGCCTCTCCGTCTTCATCGCTGTGGCCGTGCGCTCACAGGGCCAGACCCCTCCAGACCCCTGAACACGACAGACTGTCTCCGGAGAGGCTCAGTCCCAGCTCACCTGTCTGCACAGGTAACGGTCTAAAGCATTGGGTTTATACGAGGCCTGAACTGATAGGCCTGATGTTTGTTTGAAATCACC
This sequence comes from Enteromius unitaeniatus, assembly GCA_032359435.1. NCBI lineage: Eukaryota > Metazoa > Chordata > Actinopteri > Cypriniformes > Cyprinidae > Enteromius > Enteromius unitaeniatus. The sequence continues at coordinate 6,398,090 of JAUMHI010000048.1, read as the reverse complement.
GTGGTAACTTGTAAACACGTAGTTCATGTGGTTTTGTGGGAGTTGCATCCGCTTTAGGAAACTTTCTGAAAGTTTAATCATTGTTCACCCGTTGACATGGTTATTAGCCAAATCACTGTCATACAGTCATTAAAGATGCAATAGAAGGTCATGATGAGGAGCCATGCATTACCACTAACTGCGTTAAAACATGTCCTATATCAAACAATGTAGAACAGTAAATATGCTGTATTTCTAAACTATTGTAACACAAACTGGAAATGAATCACCCACAATTAAATAAAAGGTTTTGAACAATTTAACTTTAACAATAATTTAAATTCATCTTAAATTTATCATTTTATTTTTATACATTAAAATATTTGTATTTAATCATCGAGAAACATCATTTAATTAATTTATCGAATACACAATCTCATTCATGTTCAGAAATATTTAATAAAATAACATGCATATAAACATAAATATAAAAAAAAAGATATGTAATCCCTTGTAATCTTTGTGTATTCAAATTAACTTTATTTTAACACGTAAAAACTATACATTTACAAAATTAAATAACCAATACAGAATTATTTAATCCCTTTGAAGTACCCCTAGTTTGAGAACACTTTTTTATTTTATTTGTCCTTTTTATTTGAGCAGGATGGTCCTATTGAGATGCAAAATCTCTTTTTCCAGGGAGTCCTGGCCAATATAGATATTGAATCCTCATATTAGATGCTGGGAGCACATGATAAATGGTGAACATAATATTTGATTTTTATATTAAGAGGCCGTTAACACACGTTATGGGCACGTGTATAGCCCAGTCGACTAAATATGTTTCTTATGACCTAACCGTTAACTTGTTGACAAATATAAATTGTGTCAGTGATGCAGCATTAAATGGATGAGTTAGAGCGGATAATGAAGGCAAAGAAGCCTGGATGTGCACAGCATGCATAAAAAAAACCCAGGATGCTACTCATGTAGCTGGCATATGCAGGTGAATGGTCTCTTCATTGAATAAGTTGAGTGCAAGAAAAGGTTTTATTTAATTCCCATGTCTTTGTATATTTCACAGTTTTGATGACTATTATTCAAAACTGTGGAAGAACTAATAATGAATGGGTTTCTCTGAATGTTTGGCCATATAGCTTAAGGCTGGAATACACTACACGATTTTTAAAACATTTGGCATCATACACTTACAGACTCTGTAAATAGGAAAACTGAGCATCATACGCTACACGAGCGAGGATCATACACTACCGGACTTTAAAAGTCGTTCCAATCACAACAAACTGATGAAGAAACCTGATCAAACCTGGTGTAGTGTATTTCAGGCTTTACACTTCATGATGAATCATGCTCTTTGAATTGTCACTAGTGTACTGTGTAACGAGTGATATGTTCTGCATTATATCGGGTAGCAGGAATCTCTAATGTTTGCTGCAGAGTATTTCAAATATCTCATTCATAAAATAGCTTGTGGGGAGCCGTGCTGAGAACGGGCCGGTCTGTCCGCAGTGGTTTGAGGTGCCCGCTTCAGAGGCTTTTCTCTGTTGCTGACTTGTAAGAATGCAAATGTTTGGTGGCCAGTCACTGGTTTGGCCCTTAGACTTTCAAAGGTTTTTTTTGTGACCAGTTTGCCAGCAAGTGTTACTGTAACTGTTTGAACTGGCATTATGACCGGTACCACATATTTTTAGAAAAAATAAAATTTCAAGGTTTAAGGGAACACATTTACACACATTTCCCGATTGTACTTACATACAGTAGATTCAGTCTGTCCGGCCCTGCTGCGTTTTCACAATCGTGACACAAATCGTGTCTGACATGCATTTTTTGACAACCGGTACTATATATTGTAAAGTAATTACTAGTTGAAATGTAAGCAGCCACTGATCATGAGGTTATCTGCCCCAAAAAAAGACACAAAGAGGGAAAGGTAGTGGTTGTTGGGTTGGGAGTGTCGTTCTTTGTGTCTAGGCCAAGACCCAGCCCTCATTGTTTTAGTAAATTACCCATGATATATCTGGAGCCTCCTCAAACAGACTCTGAGGTCATGTGTATGTCTTGGTTATGTTTTTCTGTGTTAGTCCAATAATGACATGATCTGTCTGAACAAGAGGAAAATTGATCCTGAGTCCACATTTCACTTTAGGTCAGAGGCATATGCCTGTTGGAATGCCCTTGTGATTACTGTTTTTAGTCTCCTGAGCCATGCCTCCCCTTTTCACTGTATCCTACTGAAAACACTCCACTCTGGTATGTGCAGTAATTTTCCAGATCACCAGTTTTGCCTAAGATCCCATGAAAGCCGGAGTACAGGAAAGAGACAGAAAAGAGATGGAGGAAATTTAATGGAAAAATCTGATATATCTTGTTTAGCCACTTTTAAAATCTCACTTCTAGTAACTAGTCAAGTTTGATAGAACAAATTAATCAGACATGCTGCGGGTTGACCTGACCCTGATCAGATGCATTTTTGGGAATTTTCACTTAGGACAAGGGGTATTAATATTTTGGCTGATAACAGTAATACAATAATGATTAGCACGTAATGGCCAAGATAAATAGCAGATATTAAAAATCTATATCATTTTGTCTACATAAACACTAAAACAATAATCAGTTGTTTAGGTTACACTGCTTTACAGGGTTTTTTTAATGAATGTTTTTCAAGTGTCACATTTTTGGACTTTCCATGGAGGGACCGAAATCTCTCAGGTGTATTAAAGGAATTGTTAAAATTCTGTCATGAATATCTCGGCTTTCCTGTTAGACCTTTGTTCATCTTCAGAAATTAATATGTAAAAAATATCTGAGAGCTTTCTGACTCTACAGAAACAAATCTACATCAAATCCAATCACTTTTATTGTCACATCAGCACAGCAGCTAAGTGAGTGAAGTTCTTGGGAGCGTGCTCCAGACAGTGCAGGGACCATTTACATATAGACCGTTACAGTACATACCTACAGGTTTATACAGTGACAATATTCAGTATATACATGCATACATAGTACACACTGTGTACGATTTAAACGTATTTACAGTTAGCAAATACAAGTTGAGCTGTATTGTCAATAAATGTGCAAAAGAGAAGCGAAATCTACCATATTCAAGGTATTAAGGACTTTGTTAAAGTAGTTCTTGTGACATCAGTGGTTTAACCATTTTTTTTTTAAGCATCAACAATACTTTTTGTGCACAATACAAATATACAGAATACAAAAATAACAACTTGCTCATCAATTTTTTCTCTTTCCGTCTTTGACACACATTCACGACAGTACCCCCGACACTGATCCAGAAGAGAAGAGAAGAGAAATGTTTGTTTCTTCATAAAATAATAGTGGAACCACTGATGTCACATGGATGATCATTGTCAGTACTACTATTCTAGGCTGTGTTGCTATCTATGGAGGTTCCTGGATTTCATCGAAAAAATATCTTAATTTGTGTTGGGAAGAAGAATGAAAGTCTCATGGGTTTGGTAATTAACTAATGACAGAATTTTTATTGTTGCATGGTCTGCATTGGCGTAACAGTGTTAGAGGAACTTCTCTGAGAGAGGTTTGTCTTGCAGCTATTGTTGACTTCTGACAAACTAGTGTCCTTTTTATGGTATCCAGGTGTTTTTCTTTGAGTGTGTTTCTTAACATTTCAGTTCATCGTTCTCAGGATTAAACAAAACGATTGCTCTTAAGAGTGCAGCTTTTCAACAAAGATGACGTATACTGGTGTGTGTTTGAAGATCTCCATGAGGACATTGTTCTTTTGCTCTTGGCCAGGGCACACCCCCCTAGTCTTTTCAGAGAAGGGTGGTATAGGCAGGCCGGGACGAGACCAGGCTGATTTCTCCGTCCTCACAAAGAACACTATTAGGAGTCAGGTCACTATTACACCCTTTTACTTTAGCTGCAGGCCTCTCCTTCTGCTTGGCTTTGTCCATTTAAAGCTAAGGTGAGTATATCATAATCCTGCGGGTTGAAACGTTTCTGAGAAGATGGTTATCCGTCTATGTGCTGCCTGAACTGTAGGCATATTCATGGTCCTGTTGATGAATTGGTGTGACGTTATTATTGTTATGCTCTAGTCAGATTCACTCGTAGGAGACAAAAGTCAAGAGCACCGACTTCCCAAGGACGTGGCTCATGGACCACTGTGTGCATTATCAGCATGTGTGCTGGATCTGCTGAGTGAGGTGCAGGATAGACACAACACAAAAACCTACTGTGCATAGACGGGGACGATAAGAGAAGTCATTGCTCAATAGTGCATCATAGCATCTCTCATGTGAGTCTGTCAGAGATAAGATAACATCCCTGTGATAGTCTGTCCTCTGTGTCCATACCTGTTTATGTGCATGCACGTATGTGTATGCAATTATGCAGTTTACACACACACACACACACAAAGCTTTGCAAGTCCTTTAGGTGTAGACTACTGCACTGTTAGGCCAGAAACAAACACTACATAAGAACGCAAATACAGATGTGAATGTTTGGCCAATGCATTGCAAGCGTGTGGTCCTTTTGTACATACTTGCCATGCATTCCTGCGTTACTGTGAAACCTCCGCATTCAACGAGGATTGATGTCTATGCCAGTTAACCTAAAATATTATTAATAAAGACTAACAAAAATTATTATTTCTTCTTCTTATTATGTATTATTATTCAACAAGGATTCATTAAATTAATTAAAGTGGCAGTAAAGACATTTGTAAAGTTACAGAAGACTTATGTTTTTTTTTTACTTTTAAATTTGAAGAATCCTTAATGCATCATTGTTTCCACAAAAACATTAAGCTGCACAACTGATTTTAACGCCAAATCCGAATTACAATTATTAATTTGATTCATATTTCTATTTTCATACCATATTTGAAGCATATTATATTTTTACTGGTTGAGTATTTAGTTTTTCAATTTTCAAAAGCATCAGAAAAAACATTAAGTCATATTTCTAATATATCTGATACTTTAGCTTAAAAATAATTTGTATCAGTCGTAAAAAACCAGTATCGATATCTATGGTTCATTTTAGTCATGTAGCTAGATGTATACGTTAATAAAAAACATACTAAGATTTTCAAACTATACTTTGATAGAGAGAACTTACTGTTAAAGACATGGGTGTATGCTAATGCTCATTTAAGTGCCTCATGTGAGAATCAGGCATATGTTGATTTATGAATTGTTTTCTGAAACAGACTTTTATTTTATTTCAATTCATTAAATCTGTTAAATTGAGCTTGAGTTAGCTTGAAGCTTTTCTGCTCACATTGCATTGCTCTGATTCGGGGCCTCACATGCACTTATTTTCCTAGTGAGTGTACGCATACCATGTGGTGATTGCAACTTGATCTTTGTAGCCAATTCCTCTGTCTTTCTCGCATGACTTCGCCCAGAATTCCTTACAGGTTCCTCCTCTTTAGGTTCTCTCTCTTTCCTTAAAGTGTATAACATGCACAAGAAGTCAAGCCAGCACTATATTGAAAAACATAATGCAAGATCCCTGTTCTGCTTATTGTAAGACTGGAGCTTTCTGTAGTTTTGTCTTAAAATAACAGCAGAACTGTAGCTGCGTTCCCATTACAGAGTTGCGCAAAACTTTGGCGATATTTGAAAATGAATGACGGCGTTTTCATTAACCAACGTTACGCGGCTAAAATGTAAACTTTGGCCTCTCGTGATAAGTCAAAGCAATGAATTTTGCAGAGATTTGGGATATTTTTATACAAATGAGGTGTATGCATCTATCTTCACAGAAGCAGCATGGACAGATACTTAAAAAATGTGCGCAGCGAGGCTGGAATAAACGCGAGTATCAGCTTAGGCAAACAGCTTCAGTGTCCATATCAGAGCCGAACGGCACCGCAGGCATGTGCAGTTTAAACTGTCTAAGCATTAATGGCAAGGAAAGCCCCTTACACTCAAAAAATTAACTTGTATTAATTGTGTCTTGGAGGTTGATACATTTAAGAATGATCATATGACTTTTTACACATGCCATGTGACCTGTTAATGCGAAAAACTAGTTTCCATTGCAGTTTATCAAAATACTCCTTTTTTTCAAATTGCCTGAAAAACCACCTCATGTGAGCGTAAAAACTTTTTTGCGCTATATGGGCATTTCCATTTAAGCGTATTTTCAATTCGCAATTGCAATTTGAGGAATTTGAAGGGTAATGGAAACGCGGCTAGTGAAGAGCAGTAGTTGTTTGTATTGGTTGGTGAGCGTTCACATTCCCATTGGACTGTCGGAGGCAAACAAATTTAATTGTTCCCTTCTGATTTAGAGGATGATGTCACCTATGCGGCAAAATAGAATGGGACTTTCTTAAAAAAAACGGTTCTGAAAGGCACATAAGCTGAACTTCCTGTGTAAAATCCCTCACAGATGTCATCTCTTTAAAGCGGTACAAAACACAGCAAGCTGCACTTTTTTACTGTACATCTGCACTGTATTTTCAATAGTGTGAATTTACATACGAGTAGTCTTTCAAAGACTCAAAGAGGGGGAGAGAAAGCCATCGATTGTGTGCTAGAAGGAACGCATGAGAGAAAAAGAGAGCCGAGAGAATAGTGAAGGGGGCAATTGCTCGTGGAGACACGCTAAATGTAGGTCAAGACACGTGGGCCGCTTCCTCCATGCCAGTCGAGCAGTTAATCAGCTTTAGTTTTATTAAAAGAGCTACTGGACACCAGACTAATTCTGTCTCAATCTGCTTGGTTTTAGTATTCATCTCCACCAGTCCAGTAGACATTTACGCTCGAGCTGGTGTAATCTCTCACACACACACACTTGAGGAGCATGTCTGAGTGCTTACTGTGTATTACTGATGTATTGTGTTCATAACATGCAGCCTCTAACGTATGTTGTTCTTCTGTTTCCCTCCCATCTGTTTTATTCTCCCCCACACGTCTCGTTCATACACTTTCGTTTGACCCCTGTCTCTCCTCCCCATCCTTCCTTCCCCTCTTTATCTCCTCTGTGCTTTCTGGCTGTCTTACAGACAAGCATAGACTTCCTGTGACAGGGTCTTGGTATACCACCAGCAATAACGGTAGCATTCGTCGCACCTCTTCTTTGGACGCGCTCACGGCCCCATACCTGTCTGGACACTGGCCCCGGGACGCCAGCCATGCCCCTTGTGCCCCTTGCATGAGGGACAAATCCACCCAGGTAAGTTGCACCAGTTGTACACAAGATGTTATTGCCCAGTTTAGAAACACATTGTACATTATCCAACATCTTACGCAGAAGCGCCTCCTGTCAAGCAGCCATTCACTTCTCTTTGAAAACTTTCCACTCCAGTGTTTCTGACATCAAATACGTACTTGCATAGACGCGTGTTTTGCAAACCACCGGCATGAATCACCTGAGAAACACTTGCTTTGTGCAAACACAAACCCATGAAACCACCACAGACATGTCTTTTGTGTGCACTCCGCACCCGTGAGGCACAGTCGACCTGAGTCTAGTTTAGCCAGATGGTTTGAGTGTCAGCATATTCACTTTGCAGCTTCGGTTGGCTTAAATAGGATGGACCATCCGACTCAATTATGCGCTAATGTTTTTGAGTTAATAATAGTTTTCAGTGGTTTTTTTTTTTTTTTGTAGTGCTGCCAAATGATTAATATGCATCCAAAATATGTTTTTGTTCACATAATACATGTGTGTAGTGTGTATGTTTATTATGTGTATATATAAATACACAAACACACACAGTATGTATTTAGAAAATACTTAAATGCATATATTATGCATTTATATTATGTATAAATATATATATATGTGTTTATTTATTTTAGACTTCCATTCAGCAAGTGTGCATTAAAATGATCAAAAGTGGCAATAAAGATACTTATGAATCTTCCAAAAGATTTACATTTTAAATAAATGCGGTTCCTTTGAACTTTCTTTTCAACAAGGAATCTTGAAAATTAAAAACCAATCACTGTTTTTGCAAAAAAAATATTTAGCAGCACAACTGCTATCATTGATAAAATCATAAATGTTTTTTGAGCAGAAAAGCAGCATATTAAATCTAATTCTGAAAGATCATGTGACACTGAAGAGTGGAGCTGAAAATTCAGCTTTGCCTTTACAGGAATAAATTACATTTTAAAATATACTCAGATAGAAAACTGTTATATTAATTTGGAAGAATATTTACTAATTTCTTGTTTTACTTCACTAAATGTTTCAAAATCAAACTTTGCAATATGCATCTGGCTTTGGCTGTTATAGGTATGTAGTGCAACACTGATTCCTAAACACTTGTGTGTGACTTTCTTGTTTCTGAAATACCAAATTAAGATATTTATATGATTTTTGAAAGACAAGTTTTTGGTCACTACAATAAAAGTCATTAAGGGTCTGACTTTCGTTGTACAGTTGATCATGAAAAATTATCTTCTTTTGTGTTCTATACAATAAATAAAGTCATGCAGGCTTGGAACAACACGAAGGTGAGTAAACCATGACAGAATTAAAATTTTTGGGGTGAACTATCCCTATAAGGCGAGATAAACTTAGTCTTGGTCAAATAAACAAATATTACAATCAGCCTGTATTAAGCTTGAGTCATAGTTTGCCAGTAGAATAATGCTGCAGTTGCACCAAAATAAATACAAACTTTATTAATGGATAAATGCAAAATAAACACCTCTCAAAACAAACCATCACTCTTATCTTTGGTGTAGTGAGTGCGTAGGACACACAGATGTGTTCTCACATGCACGCTCTTGCCTTTATTTGTGCATAGCTATTACCATCTATTACTCTGGGATTTTAATGTTGATTTTCCACAGGTCCAAACAGGGACGTTAATTTAGCATTTTACAAAAGAACGGAATGTCACTACAAAATAAGAGCAGAATAATGTGCATAAAAAAAGATAGAGAGTGGAGAGGGAGAGAGAGTGAAAAGGAGGAAGCCTCTCCCTGGTTTGTTGAGAGATGAGAGGAAACTGCGGCATATTTCTGGTGAAGGCAGACGGTCCACCATCAAGCTGCATTCTTTCCTGAAGCTGCCTGTTTTTTCCAGCTTGTTTTTTTTCTTCCAGAATACCACAAAGCCAGTACATATCTGAACATTAAAACCCTTCCAGCAAAAAATCCTTTTCTTGATTGTTTATTGCTTTCATTACGACAAGTGGGTTATTGAGTCTGATTTAATGAGTGAAGAGGCATGTATTTAAAAAGTAGTGATGTCAGAGGCATGGTGTTCATTTAGATCACTCAAACCCATACAAAAGAGCATCACAGATTATACGCCCTGGTTCTCTAGGGTCTTCACTTACCCTCTCTCATCAAAGCCTTAGCTTATGTGTGAGTGAGAGTGTGTGTGTGTTTCTTTCCCTCTGGAGATCCCAGACCTCCACCCAGCTCGTTCTGTCAGCAGTGTGCCTGTCTCACAATGAGTGCAAAGGGAACTTGGCGAGTTGGAGGCGAGTGTGGAATTTGGCCGACATTTGCAGAGCTCGCTCTTTCTCCCTGAACCATCACGCCAAAATAACCAGATCTTGGATCCATACGCCTGTGTCAGTTGCCAGGGAGCTGAGCTCACACCTAGTGACCAAACAACAACACAGAATGAAGGCCTTTGCTGCTCTCCCTGAGAAATATGCAGCCACACATACACACGCGCACAAATGAATGCGCTCTGTGTGAATCTGTATACACCAGCTGTAACAGATTTATAGCCAGTACAGGATCAGCAGAGTGTGCGTTCTGTAACCTAGAGGTTCTGTACTTCTATGGACTGCGCGGCACATGTGTTGAAGCTGCTAGATCTAGTGCTGTAGGTTATGTTTCATGCTTTGTCAGACATCCTGAGAAAGTCATGGGAGGGGAGAGAGAGACAAGTTCTCGGTGAGCCTTCTGCCATGGCGCATCATAATTACAATAATAAAGAAACCTGATCGGACACGCATGCTAAGCTGTTCTCAAGAACCAGAACTGAAAACTTCCTCATTTAAGATAGATGAGTGCTGAAATTACATCAGCTCACACCCTTGGGGAAGAGCTCGGATCCTTGGAATGAAATCGCTGAAATGTTTTTTTTATTGGGAATGGGTTTTTTTACCACAGAGCAACACTTCTCATGGTTATGGACTGGCCCTCCAGGTGTCTGCTGGTGAAAGCTTTTTTGAAGCTTACAAGGAGAAATGTGACTCTACAGAGGCGTTTGTGAGGAAATCCATTGGCATACTGCTACTTTTAGTAGTGCTTGTAGTGGCAAGCATCAGAATAACTGTTACCATTGCTCATAGGTGGAGTTGAACAAACACTTTGGTCACCTTTTGAGCTGCTAACAAGATTGATATCTCAAATAGTGTGACTTAGGGATAGAAATCCTGAAGAATATATTAACACTGATTCCTAACTTTTACAAGTAGTGATATTATTTTTCTTAATGTCCAGATTACTAGTATCTTTTCTACTTATCGGTGCCTTTGTGCTCACCTGTGCTGCTTCCTGTATGTAAAAATTCTCAAGATGTAGCCTATGTATTAGTTTTTGTTTTTACCACATTTTTAAGATGCCATGTCAAGTTAAAAGTAGTTTAGTTTTAAAAACATGCCTCAAAACCATGCATTCTTTTCATTTTGCTGCGCTGTATTTAAACTCAAGAACACATTCTGTGTGAATGACCCCTATTCAGATGTTCACACTGCAAGCTTAAGCGCTCAAGTCTGGTTTGTTCAAATCTCTTTTTATTATACTTTTTATTGTAATTATACCTTTAAAACAAATTTAAATGACCTTTTTAAATGATTCGAGGGTAAAACAGTTATAGTCCTGAACTGTCCCACATGTGCAAAAGTACAAGAACAAAGACACCACACAGCTCCTTCTCACTGAAATCAGTGTTTACCCATTCATTTAAAAGCTGATGTGCTGAGTCAAGTGAGTTTGTGTGCAGGCGATGAGAATGGCACAGATGAGGATAAGAAGGATGTTTTCATAGTTTTACCTGAGGTTTTGTGTATAGAGAGTTGTCACTCTCCCTTTACTGATTATAGTCATGTAGGTCTTCTGTATATAGTACAGTAAGTGACAAAGAGCTACCGCTAAATAAGATTCTCCTGTCAGTGCAGAATTGTTATTAAATATCAATTTAGAGTGATGAAGTCTCAGAGGGTTCAGATTGAGGTCATATTTCAGAACATCAGACCTGTATCTGATTATTACCACATATGGAAGTGGCCCAAATCAGAAACTAAAAAATTCCATGTGGTGCTTGAGCTCTTTACACTTATGAAAGTAAAAAAAAATCTGAGTGTAAACTCAGATTTGAGCAGCTTTTGCCTGTAGTCTGAATGTAACTTAATAGATAAGATGTTAAATTTGTCTTGCAGGAAGATAAAACTGACGGTATACCTTGAAAGGTTTTTACTTATTTGCAGAGTTCAGAATGCTTTAGACTTGTGGGTGGGCGCTTTGACTATGCAGCCACCCGAAACACCCTTAGCAACATGACAAAAAAATCTTATCAACCCCCCAAAAACATTGTAGAGTCATGTTTGCACAAGCAAACGCCACTTGCCTTTCCTGCAAGATTTAACGCCTACATTGACGTGAGCATCGTTTCATGTGCAGTAAGGACCACCCATTATTACTAGACTTTGTTTTGATATGTGTGGAATGTGTGAACCATCAGAAAGCAATCCATTTATGAAGACAAATATGCACATGTGAATTCCTACCTGCATTGAACAATCACAGGGAGTTTCTGACATGAGCAATGTTTTTAGGACGGAAAATTTGAAATGGGATGCATCTGTGCTGTTGCCAGGGGGATTTCCATTGGTAAGGTTTACAGCACCATGTCCCTTTCGGAAGAAAAGCATTAACCTTTAACAAGTGTCTACGTTACTGTGGTCTATTCGTAGCCATGCGCACACTTGGCTCACAGACCTCAGTGGCCTTGCCAACTTTGTTACTTTTTAACAAGAGAAGATCTTTTTTTTTTTTTTTCCATGATAATCCCCCTCTGCATTGACAGGCTGAAAATCTGAAGTATTTTCCAATACACTTGGCGTTCAGTGTTCAGAAAGCCTGTGGTAAATTTGGCACTCTCTCAGTACCAGGCCTTGTGTTCCAGTCCAGCTGAAAGAGAGACAGGTGAATACCGAGTAACAGCCTGTCCGAGGGGAATTCACCACTCTACGAGAGCTCATAGGGTTACAGAAAAGCTTAGCTGGCAGATTATCCAGACAGTGCTTGTCTCTCCAGTGAGGACCTGAAACTGCCTTCTATCAGGGTTTTAATATACAGAGGCCCCAAACAGCGTATGGAGACTTAAGATAAAGCTACACTTAATGTCTGAATTTCAGAACATTAGGTATCAAATTTTCTGAACCTAAAAGATTAACAAGACTTTTTTGTGTCATTGACAACCGGCACTTTTTGAAGCCATTTTTGCTTGTCAGATGCAAATATCATTTTAAACTTGCACTTAAACTTAATAAAGAGAATTAATCTCTCTTATGTTCTGCAAGGCTGCATTTATTTGATCAAAAACACAGTTGCATGTTTTAATTGTGAACTATTATTACAATGCAAAACAATTGTTACCTGTTAACTGTTTTAAAATGTAAAAATAAAGCTGAATTTTCAGCAGTCATTTCTCCAGTTTTAATGTCCTGTAGCAATGTCTTTCTTTTTTAATGCAACTTGGTTGATAATTGTTGTGCCTTATTAAGTACTGTATAATTTAAGTGTTCGAATACAAATACCTTTCTGGGGGCGATAAAAACCAGTGGGGCCTCAGACTTCAGTTCCAGCACATCATGCAAATGTTGTGATTTACATAGTGGAATTGGGGATTTCCCTTCTCTATCTCAGATCACAGGAGAGCTGATCTGCTGTAAAGGTGGTGTGTATTTTTATGACTTTGTGTCCTTTTCATTCCCACCATCGTTTTGCATATTTTTTGCACTTTTTTTTCTATGGTCTGCTAAACTCCAGTGACTTTGCGCATGAGTTTTCACTGGCTGACTGGGGTTACATCACACCTAGGGCCTCCACTCATGACCTGTGCTTCAAAGCGAGTCCAAACACAGCACCCCTCTGTTTATAAAGAGCCCTTTGTTTCTGTGTTAATCTACTGAGCGCGGGCCCTACTGTAACTTCAACCCTCTCTCTCTCACACACACACACACACCTATCAAATCCTGTACTTTTTTTTTCTGTCAAAATACCACACTTCAGTGCATGCTATTTCAAAGGATGCTTCACCGTGATACCACAACCATGATAATACATTTAACGTGAAACTGCTATTTTATTCTTGGTGTAGCTGGCTTTTTGACCAGAATATTTTGTGACCATATTGGATTTGTTTTTTTTATTCGTTCTGTACAATATAAAGTTGATCTCTGGTTGAGATTTGTAGAAAAGACAAGACAAACCACACTGTCTTTGCATGCCAAATCTGTGGCACAAACTTGTAAATTGGACTGACAAACTGCTTGTGTGAAAGCGAGTATCACACGGACTGTGTATGTCCTGGCAGACCTGAGCAGACAGATGCTCCTCCTCCTCAGCAGAGATTCCCTCTGTGCAGCGTCCACAGCTGCTGAACAGAGCAGTATTTGTGTGCAGCCAGCCTGCTCCGCTGGAAATCTTAAACTGCTGGGAAGGAGGAAGTGATCCTGGCAGTTGGCTGCAGCTCTGAGAGCGAGTCAGGAGCTGGGCGGCCCAGTCCTGCGCTCAACACAACAGAATCAGTCATGGAGCTGAACTGCTGTAGAGCAGCACAGCTGAAAGACGACACACACACACACACTTGCAAAAGCATTCAGAAAGAGATGGACTGTTTGTTGTCTATCTTAACGCAATCATGCAGTCAAGTTGAGTCATCACAGGCCCAAGTAAAGTCACAGTCGTAAAATATTCTGGGATTGTGGAGAGGGCATAAATCCAGATTGGAATCAGCATTTTTGTGGCAGAGAAGAGTTTTTATCTGGTGGTGTTTTGGCCGATCACAATTTGACCAGTAATGGTGTAACCCAGTACAAAGTGTTTTCATATTGGAAACGTGCTCACCCACATTCATAATCAGAATTTGACATCCATAACATTCGCACCACATTCATAATCAGAAATGCATATTTACTTTTCACACACTTACAATACAGAGAAAAGATATGTATGATTAATCTTTTAAATTTGTATTAATTTTATTTTCCAATTTAATGTAGTTATTTTATTTGTAATGCAGTTATTTAATGTATTTATTTGATTTATGTTGATTTCTTTTGTTTATTGGATCATCTTAGGCAGATGTTCACACCAACAAACCCATGTGGTGCAAACTAGAACTGAATTCCACACCATTACAAAGAGCTTGGTCACCATCCACTTTAACACTCCTAGGAAAAGAGGAAGCATGCACAGAGCATGAGAGAGAGGAGGTAGAAAAAGCAGAAGTATATAAAGGGTGTTGGCGGCAATGAAGAGGAGAAAAAAAAAGAGATGGAGAAAAGAGGGATCAGGCAGAGATGAGTGTGAGGAACCAGCAGAACAATAGCAAGAGAAGTGGAAAAGAGCGATGGAACAAAGAAGCACATGCACGGATTAATTAAACAAAGAAAGAAAGGAATTTAGAGGAATAAATGTTGGGGAGGGGTAGGAGAGGTACGCCCGGGCACCGCTCCTCCGGCTCGACTCATGGAGGTTCACAGGGCATGAAGTTAATTAAGAAGAGAAACTTTATCCTACTGGCTCATTCAGCCACGTCTTGCTTTCCCTCTCGCTGTCTTTAGCTCAGTTTTTATTCTCTTGACTTCTGTTTTCTTGCGTTCTTTGAACTTGTCAGAATTTTAACATGTCTGGCATATTTCCATGAAAGTCAAATTGATGGGTATTTTTTTCTGATTTTATTGCGCTTTTACTTGCTGCATCTTTAAAACACCTTTTTATTTTTGACTGATGTCATCAAGGCCACTAATGTTGTAATCAACAGATGACAGGAGAGTCTGTTGCTGTTCCTAATCTCTCTATAAACCCTGGTATGTTATGTCAACTTTTAACTTCTCTTATTCTATTTGTATAAAGTTAAATCACGCCCTACATTCCCCCCTTTTTGGATATCCAGTTTTGTTGTGAAATTCATAACACCTTTCTTAATCTGTGTAGTTTTACTTTAAAACAAAAATAATAGGTCTCATTCAGATGAAGCTGCATGTTTTAAGGTACAGGATTTAATTTTATCTGTCAGATTGAATTTTGATTACTTTTTTGATTTAAAAAAAAAAAAAAAAAAGCATTGGTGGATCATGCAAAAAGACCAGGAACAGTATTTTTTTTCTGTAATATTTTCTTTAAACCATGTTAAAGGTTTAGCTTTGATCATACGGTGTATGTATACTTGTGTGTGTGATATCAGCTGACGTTAAGTGTTTGCTTGAAGGGAGTGTGAATTGGAACGAATGTCTTTTATGTGTCGAGAGACAGAGCCTCAGGCTGTACAGAGAGGAGAGTCGACTGGTTTCCCTGCACATGTTTATCACCCTTTGTGTCCAACGCCAAAAAAAGTGTGTCAATGTGTGTGTCTCCTGTTTAAATGGACCCGGTAATAAAAGGGTGTGTGACAATGCTTGCGTGAAAACAATCTGTTAAACGGGAGAATTTTGACACCAGTAAGGAACAACAGGATTGCAGTTTTCCAAGTTTGATTTAATGTCATGATGCAGATCACAGGAAGAAACAAGCATGTTTGCTTGTTGAAGTGCATTTGATAGGTTGAGTTTTGACAGCTAATGCCTCGGGCTGTTTCCAGTGCAATGGATTTTCTTTTTTCTGTACTGCGTTTTACAGTTTTGGCTCGCACCTTTAAGTGATTGAGAGAGGCTGAGGCAACAAGATTACTTTTCCATACATAAGATCACTCCTCATCTGTGCCAGATACCTAAATAAGGCCATAGCTGTCCGGTAATAAATTTCCATACAGCGTTCTCAGTGGAAGTTTGTGAACTTGCTAGTACAGACACGTTGAGTGTATTGGGTGTATAATGATCTAGAGTTGTTTATGGTGTAAACCCACAGGCTGAATCTCTGGTGTCGTGCCGTTAACGGCAGCGGGAGGCTACACTTACCCAGCGGGGAGGGACAGAGACAAGAGGTTTCCAAACAAATCTTGGTGTTGCGTGTGTTTGTACTCATAGTGAAGTAATATGCGTCAATAAGTGATCTGAGTGCATGAAAAGTGAAGCCATGGTGTGCACATACTCACAGCTGAGCCATTCCCATAACCCTCTAGGCTGACAGGACTACTGATTATAAGAGCTGTAAGCAACTCATGTTTCCCAGTTGTGTGTTAGCAACTTTGAACTACCAGAAACCATTTTCTCACAGAATACTGTGGTTTAATGAAGTATGTCAAATGTTTGAGGAGTGTTTTTCATGTTGTCTGCTCTTATTAGGGTTTCTTTTTTTCTTTTCTGAGGCCAGATCGGCATTAAAACCCATGCTACATGCATATTACTTTGTATACTATTAATTTATTATGTGGTATGTATGATAATAGTTGACAGTACACACGTCCTGTACCCATGGAGTACCAGAATGATTTGCAAACAACTCAACCTTATATTCCATCCACTCTTTTTTGGCTCATTATTTGTAAAAAGTAAATTATTGTATTGTTATTAAATTTCTTCTTCTTTTTTTTTTTTTTTTTGTATTTTTTTAAGATAATAGCTAGATGCCACTTGTTGAATTAATCTAGACAACACTATAGCATACTACTGTTTGAAATGCAGTCGTTTCTGCTTGGAGGTTGATATATTGTTGATATATATGCCTGTTTGCATTGAACCATGCTGTTTGAAAATATAGTGTGTGTACAGCTCTGAAGATACCGTTCGTATCTCTGGCTGCAGTGACTGCACACTTCACTCAAAGGAAGGTCAGAGCCAGCCGCCCTATGCCCTGTGTGCCTCTCAAGTCTCAACTTTGACACAGCTGTATTTTTATATTTAGGAAGGAAGTTTGCAAAGAGGTTGCACCAGCCTTGTTCCGTGTAAAGATGAGCATTAAGCAGTTTGTATACAGGATGAAGTCCTAAATTAGATTCCCCATCCCCCGGTTTCATGCCCATATTGGTGGGTGTGTGTGGGTGAGGGTGATCTCTCCTGTCAGGGGTGTTTTTTTGACATTGTGCATGAATGAATTTAAAGGGCAGCCCATTAATATGGTCATAAAACATGAAGAGCATGGAGAGTTTTTTTTTCTTCTTCTTTTTCTAACAGTAAAACACTCTATAAAGGTGTGCAGAGCCCAAAATGAACTTTATGCCAGGCAAGTTTTATATGTATATTTGTATGTCCCTGTTAAAGTGCAATTATTTAAGTTTTCTATATCATATGCAAGATGAGTCTGTTGTCGAAACAACATGTTTTTTCACCCTTGTTTAGGTTTTTTGGCTTAATGAGAAAAAAATAAGAGCAAAGAAGTTAATCACATCGAGTTCTGGCAAAAACAACAGCGTTCTTGATAAACTACTGATAAGTTTTCCACTGACGTAAAAGACATGCACGTCAATTTGATTTATGTCACTCGCAGAATTTCATTTAAATCTGGTAACATTGCAATTCCCAGTGTTACAAACTAAATGGCAAGTAGCCTAGGTTTTTATTCTCAGTTGGCTTTGGCGAGTGTTTGTTTTGGACATGAGTCAAAAGACTGTATCAGCATACTCACGAGTCAAGAAACAATGCAATGCTGTGATGATCAAAACGTATTGTTGTTTCCTGACGGTCTCATGTGTGTCTCCCACAGACCCCCAGCGCCTGGGCCGATGAATGCGAAGAGAAGAAGAGGGGCTGTCACAAGCGCTCAGCCTCCTGCGGCAGCACTGACCAGCTAAAAGAGGTCAGGACGCGTTTAGGGCCTGATCTCCTCTCCTCCCCCGCGCTTTGTTCCATTCAGCAGAAGCAGGGTCGGGGTTGGACCCCCTCGTTGTTTTTATCTCTCCTGTGTAAGATCGTAGATGAGAAGACGGGGCAGCAACAGGCTGTTGGGGTTGGTGGGGAGGGGAAGATGGAGGCTGTGTCATTATCATATTATTGGCAGGCTCTAGTGAACCAGAAGCAGCCTGGTGTCACCTCGCATTACACCCTCCCTTCCTCATGTTTGTGTGTGCACCCTTCCTTCCCCTGTCACATCCTCCAGTGGCTTCATACACTGTTCTCTCTATTCAGCCTGTCTTCTTCCTCTCTTCCACCACTTCAAGGGTCTCCACCCATCGTATGTCTCCGCTGTGCATCTTGAGTGCCAGGCTTTCACAGGCATCTGTACATACATTATCTTCTGCCACTCGTTATCTCAACGGCCATCTCTCACCTCTCAGTCGACTCTAAACTTGTGTGTGTGTGTACTAGTGTTCTACTCCATAGTTAATTATTCTCTAAACAGTCAGCAGGTCATATGTGCACTCACACACACACTGTAGGCAAATTTGATGTCGGCCTAGTGAGCTGCCTTACCTAGACAATGTCCAGAGATATAATAGAAGATCTAAATTGTAAGGTATTAGAGCAGGGGTCACCAGAGTCGTGGAGGGCCAGTGTCCTGAGAAGTTTAGCTCCAACCTTAATTAAACGCACCCGACCCAGCTAATCAATGTCTTACTAGGTATACTTGAAACTTCCTGGCAGGTGTTTTGAGGCAAGTTTAAACTAAACTCTGCAGGACACCGGGCCTCCAGGATCAAGTTTGACAACCTCTGCATTAGACAGAAGGTTCCCCCAAAATGCATTGCTGTGCATTAGGGGAAAAACCATGTAAAGCCCCCTGTTCACACCAAGAACGATATTGTTTGTAAGCTGCTATAAATTCTCGAGCTTGTTATAGCAGGATTGATTCTGACGGACTGTCAGTGTTTTAATCACTCATCAACCTCCAACGTTATCGCTTCTCTATGCCTGTGACGCTATAGCGGTGGTGGGAACTCTGCTATTCTTTAATACTGAGAATGGATTTTATTTATATATCTTTATCGTTGTCTTTATAGTTACTGTGCTTGGTGTGGATGGGCCTTAAGACAGAACTGAGTGAAGAAAATAGTATTTGTTTATTCATTACTGAATGTTATTCCAAGAAGTTAGATCTGGAAATTTAAATGTCTTTTAGGAATTAAAAAATGACAACTTGCAGTCTGTACTTGGGGCCATTCAGGAATAGATGGATGAATGGATGGATGGGTAGCCACCAGATGGGTGGATCAGT
>JAUMHI010000048.1:6367748-6378752 GCA_032359435.1 Enteromius unitaeniatus | reverse complement strand
ATCAGTAAGAAAATATAAATAGAAGTAGCCTATGTATTGGTTATTGGTAGGTGGATGGATTCATGGATGGATGGGTAGCTGGGTGGATACATAGATGGATAGCTAGATGGGAGGAAGAGTATTTAAGTAGGTAGATGGATTAGTAGATGGGTGATATATGGACAGATAAAGAGATATATGAATAGGTGGATGGATGAGAGAAACTGAAATTGAGAAATTAGCGCTTGTTAAAGCTAGTTTCTAACTTGTACTTGTGTCTTAAAAACTTGTGAGTGGTATAAAGAAGTAAGGGTCTTGTCATTACTGTAATTCTGATATTTTAGATGCCCTATTATTGTGGTCTGCTTCAGTAGTGCTGTTTTGCTGCACTGACTCAAATGTGAGGCTTAGTTTTAGTTAGTATACTCTTTTAGAAGGTAAAAGGTCTCAGTAGGCAGTGAGGGACCTGCACCTTTTTACCACAGTCAAACACACACAGAGATAAAGCCCACTGGTCAGAAATGCTTCTGTGGGAATTCATGTTGTTGTCCAATCCTAGCTGCTACAGGGTACAGGTCAGATTATTCTAACGTCTCATTAAGGGCTTCACTCATAGCCACTTGAGGCTGGAGTTAAGCTCGACATCCGATCCCATCTGTACATGTATTGCGTTTCTCTTCCCTAGGCAAGGGTAAAGAGAGTGAGCGGGAGGGTTTAGCTGTTTTTTTGTTTAACAGACGGATGTTTATAAAGGAAAGAGTATTCATGTAATTGATCATACGTGTTTTTGAACGCGTGTGTTTAGGGTGGAGAGAGAGTTTGGGTGTTTGTGTGTGTAAGTAATTACTTGAATGCAGTGAGGAATGTAGTGCCATGAGACAATCAACAGTACCATCTGACCCAGGCTCTGACTCACTAAGGACTAGAGTTTGCTCAGACATAACATTCAGTACAATTAACAATAAACCCTGATGGTATTGACTATAGTGTCTATCCTAACAATCCTCTCTCTCTCTCTGTCTCTATGTTTCAGATTGTGAAGCTGAGGCAGCAGCTGCAGCGCAGTAAGCACAGTAGCCGTCACCATCGCGACAAGGAACGCAAATCTCCCTTCAATGGCAACCATGCTGCTTTCAGCCAATCACAGGTGAGCTCTTTTTCATCTACTCTGAACCAGAAGACCCGATGGAGAAGGTTACCTGGGGTGGTGTGGTGATGGTTACCAACCGGGACACTGGTGTTTTTGTGTCTCATGCTTTAGTTTTTTTCTTTTTTTTTTACATCTATAGCAGTGACAGGCAACCATCAGTTTTTTTGTTTTGTTTTCTGACAAATTATATATATATATATATATATATATATATATATGCTACCTTTTGAAATGGTAAGATTTTACCTTTTCAAATTCTTATGCTCACCAAGGTTTTGTGGCATTTATTTGATCAAAATTCCGTTAAACAAATCAATAACTGTTTTGTATTTGACTATTATATTAAAATATAATAATATATATGTACCTACAGTACATTGCTTGCGCTTCCTAAAAAAGGCTCATGTGACTCGTGTGCTACTTTTCAAGTCACTGTAGCTGTAGGTGATGAACAGACTAAACGTATTTACTAAGTAAAAATCCTCAGCCAGTCAAGTCTGCCACATTAATGATACACGAGAGAGAGAAAGTCTGTTTATTGACATAAGCGTAGCACAGTGCAGTGAGTGGACTTAACGCCATATAAGCAGAAGAAGAAACCGAACACAAACGTTGTCAATCATCAACACAACAGTTGTGAATGTGACAAAATGATTTGAGAACTAAAGTCTGTGTCCCCTTTATATTACCTCGCAACACTCTAAGCCACTGAATTTCAGCATAGCTTTGCCACGTTCTCTCTTTCACTCATTCTCGAAGCACGTGAGTGGATAAATGTGCATACCACTGTGTAAAAGCGTGGTGTGTGTGTTGTGTGTGTGCGCTTGCACTCTGGTCTTAATTGGCAAGGCCAGGTGCAGGCTTGCAGGCTGTTTCAGAGTGAAAGACCTCTCTTCACGAAGACAGAAACAGTGAATAAATTACGTGGCCTGCCGCTTGGCCGTGTCTCCCTCGCTCCCTCCCTCCCTGTCTCCGTCCTTTTCTCGCTCTCGCTCTGTTTTGTGTTTGTCCATGAATTAGTCCAGCATGTGGTGAATGTGCCGCACGCCTGGTCTTTACTGTACTATAGCTGCCAGCCAGTCAATTAAAGGCCACACTCTGTCCGGCACATTGGATGTGTGTTTTTGGGGCCCGTTGTGCGGCTGGGGCTTTTTTTTTTTTTTTTTTTGGAAGTGCATGTGGCGGGCTCAAGCACCATCTGTCGTCTCACTGTATTCATCTTTTGTATTTAATCCTCTGAACTGTACTTAGACTCTGCCCCTCTGTTGCACAAAACACCAGACTATTCACAGCTCGCCCTGAATTGGACAAGAATACTGATTTGACCGGTGCAGTCGAACACTTCAGTTCAGAACTGAATACTACCTTACTATTCATTGGATGTTTAGTATACTGTATGGATTGTGTCGATAGATAGCTAGATGGATAGCATATGTGGTACAATTTTTAGTTTGCTCGAGAAGAGCTGTGAGAGGTTTCATGTTTTTGGCCCCTCAAGGCCAGAACTTTTCTCTCCCCTCGCTTGTGTTTTCGCAACATAGCCAGAGTGTGAGAAAACATATGGAAGTGCTAACCTGCTATTCCAGGAACCCAGACTACCATGTGATCATTTAGCTGTACACAAACACACACACTCGCATCTGTAAGCGCCGTCGCCTCCAGCAGATGTACGCGGGTTGATTGAACGGTGTATCATTAGTCAATGCCATTTTTGTTCTGCCCCCAGATTCTCCCCCGAAGTGGAGCTGGATTTGTCTTTTGAAGGTTTATTTATTCAGGGAGTTTCTCTGCTGTGTATTAGCCATAATTTGAAGCAGCTGAGGTTGAGTTTAGAGCCGGAGAGATGCCCAGGCCCGTTAATTATAACAAGCATGCATTTATTTGGATGCAAGGTGAGAGGGCATGTTTCTATGCCTCGGGCTGAGTGGTCGTGATATTTCTCAGCTGGGCCATCGAGGTCGGGTGCCGCCCAGTGGGTGATGTAAACTCTCTCCCCTCCATCACACGCACTGTCTGTAATTGTTTGATGACCGTAGGCACTTTAGTCTGACCAAGTTCAACCCCCAAATTTTATCGTAAACTTCCATTTTTCTCTGTCTTCTATTTCCTTTTTGTCTTGGCACTCTGATGTAAAAGCACTTTCCTAAAGAACACACACAGCGTGACCTCTGTGTCAAGGGGGAGGTGTGTGTGTGTCGTCTCAAGGGCTGCGTCGGGTATACGTGGGGGTGTTCTTCCCATTATGTGCATGGAAAGCAGCTAAAGATGAAGTGGCAGTCATGAAAATGGCATTCTTTCCAGAAATAAAAGCCCTGAAGAGGGGGAATAAGAAAGAGGAGGAATGGAAGTTGCATTTGAAGACCATTATGAGAGATCCGGCCATAAGGTCAGCAGCTCCATGAGAAGAAAAGAAGAACGACAACATCAGAGGAAACACGGGGTGAAAAGCTTTGGAGATGTGGTTTGGGACCTGCTTTTTAGATCATAAACTTTAAGGGTAGATGCCAGATTTGTTACAAAATAATACAATAAATACATTGAAACATGTCATTTTAAATGAAATGAGTGACTAAATAACAATAACATCCATCATATTACTCTTCTGATACTCCCTAGATGTATTAGCTTTAGTGTTAGTTTTAGTCACGAAACATCAGCAAAACGAATTGCTGTGTAAATCATTCATAAATCCGCTCTTGTGTAAATTGTTGCACTGAACTTAATCTTTCCACAAATCTCCAGTGGACAAAAACAACAAGGGTTGTGAAAATGAAGCATAACCTTGGACCTGATATTATGAAATGTTAAGCAGACTCCACTTCCTTCCCCTCACAGCCTCATTTTGCCATTTCTGGCTAAAATTCATAACGGTTACCTTGAACTTGGTTCTCGGTTTGTATTACTTAAGCATGCTAGGTGTATAAGTAGTATGGCAGTGACTGTTAGAACGTGTATTTTCACACAAATGTCAGGTGGACAAACAAGAGTGAGTTGTGCATGTGGAAAGGGGTCATGATCAGGACAATCAAAATGTTCTAGATATTTACACATAAGTGGTTGCTCAATTAAAGAAAACATGCAACTGCAAGTCTGATAGCGCAAAGCTTTCCCACCTTTCCGAAACACATTTGAAATCACTCCAGATGGCTTTTTTTGAATTATTCTTCAACACGTCACTGGTTTTTCTCGATATCTATTCAAAGGCAAGTTATTTAGTTCAAGAACTAAACTCTTGAAAGAAGAAAAAACAAGAAAAATGCATTTCATGACCACTTTAAAATTGCATGGCGAACAATAAAATCTGTTAAGTTAGTCACCTGCTTGTATTCATGCTAGGTGCATTAGCATGGCCTAAAGTGAGCTAGTGCGGCTGTACTGCATGCGTAACAGTATGCGGTCAGGTTTTCAGTCCTGTCTGGGATATTGGCAGACCCAGATCTTCATGACATTCAGAATTTGAGCGTCCATGTGTGATGATTGCAGGGTAAAGGCCAATGATAAAAGATCTTAACACAAACACACACCTATTGGCTTTGTTCTCTATCTCCTCGGCTCTTCTGTCTGTCATGTGCTGTGCTCGATGATCAATAATTAACAGTTTTTGGCTGCTTTCTGGGCTCGACTGTTGTTTTTGTGCCTGAAGGACTGGGCACATCTTTTCCTGCATTCTCTGTGGAGTCGGCAGCGCCTGCTAGTGTCAGAAATGAGGAGTGCAGAGGCAGTCTGCGTTTGCTCCCTTGGAGCATTGGGAGGAAGTGATGAAGCACGCTGCTCAGTTTAGCTTTAGTTTGAGCATATTCCGAAGGCTAGCATTTGGAAATGAATTGGAGTCCATTAAAGCAACATTTCAGGTTAAACACAAATCAGCATCTATTAACAAGAATCTGAAGCACATGTTTTGTTTTCAAACTGTCAGTTTTGTTTAAGCACTTTAAAACCTACGTTTCCACACACATACACAAACACAAACATTTCCTTTTCTTTTTTTAATATGTTGTTTTTATGGGGGTTGATCGAATCCTGTTGGATTAGGTTTTTTGATCACTTGTGACTTCTATTCAACCAGTGACCGCAACAGTATGAGTTTTTTTGAGTTGTTCTTATCTTAATTTTTTTTGTGTTCCATTTTGTGTTGAATCTAGGGAGACTGAAGAGATGTGGCGTGAGTCAGATGGACTTGCGTTAGGCTTTGGGGGGGGTCGAGTCTTTGTCTTTCCACAAACCTTTAGTTAAGCAATGGTCACCAACTTCAACCCCATGAATCTCTTGTTTTTATAAAGACCACAGTGGTCAATGAAAGGCTGACGTGAAAGTGCCCAGTATAGCTATCAAGGCCTGGAGACCTTTCAAAGGGATTCTTCTGCCTAACCTCTTGTTTTAAAGGCAGACTGTGGTAACCAATACGGGCCTCCAAGGTCCTTTACATGCTGTCGGGAAGACTTTAGCTAACTCTTTTACTGAGGCTTCAGTGCGTGTCCATGGACACTGAGTTTTTTTTTTTAATCCTTGTAATTTTGGTGCAGTTAAAAGCAACAAAGAAACTCAACTACAATTGAGGGGCAAATGTGGACTGAAATATAAAGTTGAGTTCCAAAGCGGCATCCGGACTGAATTGAAGCCTCATGAGTTGACTCATTTTGAACATGCTACGTAGAAACTGAAGCTACGTAGCTGCTGACATGAAGCTCATGAGCAGTGCAACTCCTGGTTGATTCCAGCAGAGTTTGGCATAAGCACATGTTGCTAAGCTAATGTTGCAGGGCTTGAATAGAGTGCAACAGTCAGGTTCTGCAAGTAAAAATCCCATTCATTTTCTCCAAAGTTGTTTATCAATGGTATATGCTTTGGTTAAATCCATCAGCCCATATTATTTGGCCCATATTATTTAAACTCTTTTATAAATAATGTTCTTTAACAGCAGAATTTCTGGTGAGAACTACATTACCCATGATTCTTTAGCTCCTACACTTCCTTGAAGCCCCGTGAATGATGTAATCAAGGTAGTCTTCCTGTACTTAAATGTAAGTGTGTGTATTTTGCAATATATGCTGTATGATTTAAAAAAAATTCTGTGTACACTACTGTGCAAAAGGCTAGTATTTTGTCAACAAAAATGGTTTTAAGCCCAGCTATTTCTATCTTTGGCTGTAGTGTGTCAGAAGATCACTTTAGTTTACATCAACCAACGTTCCTTGTGCCATTATTTGTAGTAATCCAGGGAGATTCTGTTTGTTTGACAAGGAGTCTGACAGCAGCCAGAGCTCCACACAAACTGAAACTCATCCAGAGAACTTTAGCAATGTCTCCAAGATGCTTGAAGAATTCCTGCAAAGCTACAGTACTGTGAATACTTTTAACCACTTGTGTAAAGTGAGGATGCTTTCAAAATAGATTAATCAATTAACATCAAATCAATAAATTCAATCAACATTTGGTGTGACCACCCTTTCCATTTAAAGCAGCTTTTGTCCTCGGTAAGCTTGCGTATAGTTTTTCAGGTAGCTTTGCGGGTAGGTTTCTTGAAGCATTTTGAAGACATTACCACCATTCTTCTGGATCTAGTCTGTCTCAGTTTGTTCTGTTTCTTCATGTCTTTCCAGATGGGCCGGATGCGATCAGATCTCTGTGAGGCACTGGCTGTTGTCAGTCTCACTGGATTATAGCAATTCATGTCCAAATTAATGTTTGGAAATGTAAAATTATATTTCTTACTCTACACTACACACTACAGAAAGACTTTTGCTTAATAGTGTACATAAACATCATCTTTAAATGAATAGGTCTTCATTTCTGATTCAATCATGTCATTGCAATGATTCGTTGGATTGTAATTCTTTACTTAAATAGGAATAGTCCTTCATCTAGTTTTTAAATGTTTGTTTTGCTCCAAATAAAGTTTATATTTTTGCAATTCACCTTATAGCTGTTTGATTGGGTTCATAGCTTACAGCTATCCCTATGGGTGAAAATATTTCAAATATTTGCGTTCTATAAGCATTTGGAAGAGCTTTCACATTTTGGAAAAGCCCTGCTATCTCTGTACATTCATTTAACCTCCTTAAACTCTTACAGTCAACTGAAGTTCTTCATCCATTTAACATTTGATTGATACGCCATACATTTTTTTTCTTGTTCACATATTCGCCATTACAGAAAATTACGCCGTTCTTGTCACCCTGCAACTTTAAACAAAGTTTTCATACCTCTGGCTGCCAGTTTCTTTTCTACTCTTACTGTTACAGCACCTTAATTGGAACCTCTTATGTAAGAGGCTGGCATCTGTGGTCGAGAAGTTAGCATGGGTTTGTTAGCAGGCCTCACAGTTAACAGAAGTTAACGTTTGTTAACAGACTTCTCCAAACTGCTGAGCTGGGTTTCTTCAGTCTTAAAGACGACGCCGGTCGGATCAGTGGGAATGACCTAGAAGTCCACGAATGCCATGTCCTCCTTTATTTTGGGTCAGGTCATATGTTATTTCTGTTAATGTCACAGCACGCCACTGGAAATCTGATACGTAAACAAATATTTGCCTCCTAGCGACGGTTCGCCTGAAAGTTGCTAGGAAATCACTTAACCGGAGTATTGTTTCGAGGTGACCTCTATGGGTCAGGGTGTCTCTCAGATGTTTTCTATCCTGATGAGCAGATAAACAAGCAAACCACCCAGAAGAAAAGGCTCCAGAGCGCTTTTATGTTGAAACAATATGATGTCCGATCAAACACACACATGCACGTTGGAGCGGTAGTGATGCCGTATGCGAGTTTAAAAACTGGTTCGCTCTATTGAGATGTTAATGAAGCAGATCTGGCAAGTGAGGGCCATCACAGGGCCACACAACTCTCAGCAACGTCCTGCTAATGCCCTCACATTGTTCCCTCATACCCTGAGAAAGAAGAGGGGGAGGGCCGGCGGCGAGCGCAGCACTCTGTTTCGAGAGAGGGGGTGGGATGGAGGAACACTTGGAGAAGAAAGATCAGAAATGGGCAGAGAGAGAGAGAGAGAGAGGACAGACATGAAGAAGAGACACAGGAAGGAGGGGGGGCGAGAGAACTAAAATCCAGAGCATGAGCTGAGACGGAGCACAGAGGAGAGAGACCGGTGGACCAGGAGGAAGACCGGACACCTCTCTGACAGGATGACAGGAAGTGGACTCTCGGGAAAGGTGAAGTTTTTGTTCGCTCTCTCACAGGAGACGTCAAAAACAGGAGCTGTTAGCATACTGCTGATGTGCATGCTGATATAACTCAGTAAGCATGTGGTTTGCATGCGTCACTGTATCTCGCTATATCTCCTGGTTTAGTTGTGGGGCTTGCAACGAAGACATGCAAGCGAGGATCAAAAGTCGGCCGGCGAGACGGAGTTACATAACTCATGATCTGCAGAGGAGACCAACACGCTACCTTGCAATGTGTCTCTGTGCTGTGCTAGGAAATAAAACCAATCTTTGTTAGCGTTTGGCATCATATGGAAAGTGAAGTGTGTGCGAATGTTCAGCTCACTGTAAGTTTTCACACAGGGTTTCCTTTCAGTGGCGTATCTGTTTTCATTTTGAGGTCGTGTCTCTGTTATGCTCACTGCACCTACACACCAACTCCACACACACTTTTATCCCGATGCTTTTGGTTGACCACTCAGTTACGTACTTGGTGAGAAAAAACGCACTTGTGCCTGTTATTGCTAAACTAGGAGAACAAAACCTGACTTCTCCATTTATGCGTTTTCATTGTTTATAATATATATTAAATATAAAATAAAATATTATCTATTTTAAGTATTGAAAATACTTTTTTTTTATTAATAACAAAAATATCTAACCATGGGTAAATGTACCCACAAATTAATGGGGGAGCAATATGTTCCTCTTAGTTTTATTACTATTTTATTTTATAATGTAATATAATAAATAAATAAATATTAGAAGTGAAGTTCTATATATTTTTATTAGTTACATAAAATATAATAAAATAGGTCAATCATATAAAAAAAAAATTGTCTAAATGTTTAAATATGTTTTTTTACTCTATATTTATAATAGCATGCAATAATATAACATTTAATATAATGTATAATATAATAAAATATGTATTATAAATATGAAATCTGTATATTATAAATGAAATGATATAATAAATAGATCTTTTTATTAGTAGCATAAAATATATAAGGTTTGATTTTACATAAAATAAAAATTCATTTTACAATTTTCATATATATTTTTTGATTTGTGTTCCTATGCATATATTCATGTAAGTGTGTGTGTGTTTATTTGTATTTATTTAATTTTTATTAGTAAAGTAAAAAATGGAAGTGGGACAAAGACTCAAGCTCATCTTTCCCATGTGAGCCTAAGCATATGCACAAACCACTGGGTCCATTGCATTAAAACATCACATTATAGCAAATAATCACACCCTTCACTCTCTCCTGTTCCAGGCTCCTATTCCAAAGAGCGTCCTGATCTCTATCCCCATCTCCAAGTCCTCCGTCTCTCGTTTCCGGAACAGTGTGGAGGGATTGAATCAGGAGATCGAGCGGATCATTATCCGAGACACAGGAGACCGAGAGGAACCGCTTATTGTGAGTGTGCCTGACATGATGCTGCAGAAACACTGTTACATAATCTGGGTTCTTCACAGAATCCCTAAAGACTCTGAGTGTGTGTGTTTATTAGTGAAGTTTTGTCTCTGTGTTTGCACTTTTTTTCTCTGGCCAGCCTCAGGAGACTCCGGATGGGCATCGGGCTCCTCCTCCTCTCTGCCAACGCAGCGCCAGCTCCCGCAGCATTGACACGCAGACGCCACTGGGCACCGCAGCGGCCAGTAACCACAGCAACAGCAGCAGCCGCTCTCAGTCCATCTCACCCACGTTCCTGAATGTGCCAAGCGAGGCCTGCAGCGATAGCCCGTCTCCCCACGAGGATGAGACTCTGGCTGACGGCCGTGAGAAAGGTACAGCTCACATATTTTCACACCCACATACTGTACACACACAAGGCTGTTCGCATGTCCTGAGGCCCACACAAAAATGCACACGCATTTTCTTTATTGATTGTATCAAAATGTGCGGGTTGGATTTAAACATGGTCAGATTTGTCACGTGGGGCTGACTGTGCTATACTGTGATTAGTAGCTGAAATGAAATAAATGATTGATCATCCACCATCCAAGTAGGTTGTTTTAGATTTTATTTTACAATTTATACTTCATAACAATTTTTGAGCAGTTTGTACATTTTTACAAGGGATTCATTTAAAAGCAGGTTCCATTTTTTGCTGAGAATTATTAGTTTTGTGCAACAAAAGGTTATACATATTAATAGTATGAATTTGTTGAATGCTTCAAATACACTTTTGAAGAACTGTGCTACTTAGTCGCAACATAAATGTTGCATTTTTAAGATGCTACGTCAATTTAATAGGAATGCACCAAATGTTCGGCAACAGAAATTGTATAACCCGAGACCAAATAATTCAATTCATTTATTGTGGTGTTTATTAAAGTTAGTAATTAATAACTAATTCACAATTTGGCTTTTATTTTTATCTTTTTTTCATTTTAGTTAAACTTTTGGTCAGTTTATGTGCCATTTGTATTTTATTTTAGCTTTTTTTTCTATTTAGCTTTATTTAATATTATTTTCTAATTCATTCTTTTGTTTTAGTAATTTAAGTACTTCAGCTTCCTCTTACTTAAAATAGTTGTCAATGTAACATTTCTCATTTCATTTTTTGGGGTATTATTTAAATATATATTCAGCTTTATTTCAATTAATTTTTTTAATGTTTTTTCAATATTCACATAATAAATATACAATGTGCTTTTCCAAAAAATTACAAATCAGTTAACAGAATGTCTTTAAATTGTGACATGAATTTG
>JAUMHI010000048.1:6345715-6367648 GCA_032359435.1 Enteromius unitaeniatus | reverse complement strand
TAATAAATATACAATGTGCTTTTCCAAAAAATTACAAATCAGTTAACAGAATGTCTTTAAATTGTGACATGAATTTGACAATCGAGTAAATTTTTTTTGACAAAAAAACAATAACAAAAAAACAAATGAATGAATAAATAATCAAATATATATTACATATTAGCATCTGTAAGTGTTGATACTGGTGACTAACTAATTAATGATATTTTAAATAGTTTTTAGTGATCTGGTGATCTGTAATTACACAGGGCTTCGTCAAGACTGACAGTCAACTAAATATTTAGCACTCTGTTCAATTCACACACATATCATCTCCACTAATAATCCTGTCTGAGCTGCATTGACATCCTAATCATTTTGTGTGCCATGTTCACAGATCTGGCCGCCAGCTCACCCCTACCCAAATACGCCTCGTCCCCAAAGCCGAACAACAGCTACATGTTCAAACGCGAGCCGCCCGAGGGCTGTGAGCGAGTCAAGGTCTTCACAGAGGAAACACAGTGAGTTCTGCAGTGTGTCCTGCTTTATCTGCTCTCTCCACTCTCACTATTGTGTTGAGCCCTGAGCCTTGAAACCCTGATAGCATAACATTTACACCGACTTCAAAGCTGAGTCAGAGCTTCTCACCAACTTATCGCTCTCCTCCTCCTCCTTTTTCATCTCCTCAGGGCCAGGCCTCCGCGGGAGATCCCACAGTTCCTGTGCCCAGATAGGAACAAGGTCAATTTCATCCCCAAGAGCGGCTCTGCATTCTGCCTGGTCAGCATTCCCAAACCGCTGATGCCCACACAGGAGCTCAACAACCTCAAAAACCAGAGCGCCCACCATCTCACGCCCGAACCCGAGCCGAGAGTCTCACGAAGAACCTGCATGCTTTCCTCAGGCTCCTCCCCCTCCCCCTGTCTGTCAGAGAGTTAGACACGCCCCTCAACCAGCAACTGCGTCCGAATACCCTGCACATTTCAATAATCAAACATGATTTCAAAAAATAATAAGTGACTCTTAGAGAACAAACGGTTATTAATAATAGCTTTTGTTGGGTGAGAAGATGAAACGGTTGCCTTTGCTATGCACATTTTTAGCTGTGTGCTTGTTCTTAAAGAACGGAGGCCATTTCTGGGGGGTTTTGGGTTTGTGATAAACGTATTTAGCTTTTTATTAATCCTCTACCTTTCGTAGATATCGAGTGAACCTGAGAACATGTCTCGGATCGCTATGAACATTGAACTAAATGATCTTTCTCAGTACTGAGGTGGCTGGATAGATCTGTTTTTGTGAGAGACAGTGTATATTTTATAATAGTTTGCAGTGGATCGCGTTTGCGAGAACCATTTCTATACTAGGACCGGCATATCATTGAATACAAATGATGCCGTTTCAGATGAGACCAAGAGACCTGGTAGAGGGAATTCTGGGTTGATGAAGGTCTCCAGGACTGAGAAGGCCTTCTCCGTTCACTCCTGACCAAAGCAGCAGGGGAAGAGGAGGGAGCGGTTCTTTTGCTTTCTTTCTCACTGGTGGCGAGGAGACGGAAAGGTGTTAAAGATAAGACTAGCGAGTGTGAGAGAGAACGCCAGTTAACGGCTACAGGACGAGTGGCCTGTAAACCCGATTCTTTTGTTTGCGTAGTTGTAAATTGCATTTCAAATGCATATGGGTCCAAACTCTGAACTTCAAACCCAGCAGGGAACAAAGTGAGAGAGCGAGAGGAGGGCAAGACAGGATCTGGGTGGACAGACGAGATGTTTTCTCACCTCTGGCAAAGATTAAGCCGATTTAGCTCGAGGAATGTTTGAAAGAAAACACGACAAGTACAAAATCGAACCGCGAAAATGTCCAGGTAGTTCACAATTCAGATGTCTATCCAAACATTCGTGGAATGTTTCCTGTGATATCCAGTGATTATAGTTTACCATGTCAGAGCTCAATATTGTTATTAGATTGATTTAATGCATGCATTCTGGGAAATTTCAGCGTGTGTGTGTGTGTCACTAGATTCAAGCAATTAAAAACGGCACCGATTTTCTCTCCGTTTCAGTATCTAAGTGGCATTTTCATCGAGGAGCAGACTTCGAAATCTTCCTCATCGAGCATCTAGGCTGATTTCCTATGCTGTAGTTGTTTTTATCCTTATTTTGTATGAAATCAAGTAGTGTCTGATGAACTGTTGTCATTTTATGCAGCTCACACAAGTGCTTTTGTAGACTTGGCCAAAGAGAACATTTCCTGTGGCTCAGTGACAGTCATTGTAGAAATTAGAAATTATAAGGAGACTTAAAGTGCCCCTATTTTGGATAATGAAAGGTTCATATTTTGGTTTTAGGAGTCCCTAACAACAGGTGCATGCAAGGTCAAAAAACACTTTGTGTCTTTCTTTTTTTTCTTTTTTTTTTGCTCAACAATTCCAAGACACTTCATTTTTCCAAACCTCTCCTTTGCGTGAAGCTAATCTGCAGTGATTGGTCCCATTTGGCTCATTTTTATTTCATCATGCCTGATGAAGCGGCTATTTTTACCGCTCTAAAAGCAGTACCTAGTGGTGAAGAAGGAATTTGCATTTTCATTCAGACCAAGTGGGCGGGCAATATGCTAATATTTCATGTTGACCACATCATAAAACACTTGAAATGTTTGGGTTTTTTTAAATGACTTGTTTCAGTGATTCAAAGCCAACCGTTTCTTTCAGATTTAAAACTTTACAGGATGTTTTCAATTCACTTAGAGCTGTTACACACTGCATACAAGCTCATTTTCAAAAATCCATAATAGGGGCACTTAACACAAAAAAGTTCACCCAAAATTGTATGATTTCCCGTCTTCTGTGGAAAAAGGTATTTTGAGATTTTTTTACATTTATTTTAAAGTTGATTTGGTTCCCGACATTCTACAAAACACATTATTTTGTGCTCCACAGAAGAATGCCACACAGGTTATGATGGCGAGTAGGCCTAAATTATTATAGAATTTCCATTTTGACTGAACTATCCCTTTAATGGACAACAATACTACTAACTGAACATTGTATCATTCACGTCCAGGAGTAATTTAGGATTTTAAAGCTCAGAAGTGCTGTGGGAAGGTTTTCAGCGTCACGCACCGGTCACGGTGCTTTGTGTGCAGGGTGGGGTTCCTCACAGTTGTTTTGTTGGGAGGTATTTTAGCAGACTTCCTGTATTTTGTAGTTAAGGTATTGTTTTGAGCTTTAAACAACATGAACCTGGAATACTTTAGCACTTTTCTACCAGCTTCGTGAATCAGTACGGTGTTTGAGCTGAAATAATCTCACAGCCTGTGATTACTATCGTAGATCAGTACTCAGGAATGTAAAAGCAGCAATCTCTTCTGGCAACGGCACAAGAATCCTAACATTTCTTGCTCGAAAACAAATTGATAGCGTTTTATCAAGTGCTTTGTTTATCTCTTTAGGATATGTATTGAAGTAGAGAACTCTCTCACTGTAGGGCCAATATTAATATACTTTTATATGGGTAGTGGCCTACTCTTTGTAATTAGAGCGGAATATCAGTCAGATATTAATAATGTACAACTTCTTAACACGGGGACAGTGATGTATGATGGGATACTGTCTGGATGCTGGATGCTGTCTGTCTCAGTGGATGTTTCTCCACATGCACCATAGTCTCTTGTGTTTTTGTGGAACTCAACAGAATAAAGTTGCACTCGCTCCAAATGTCTGAGGGTGTTATTTAATGTTAAGTTGGGTTTGGGGTTAACCATTTTTTCAATAATGTCTTTGTTGGATGATTGTTGGTGCTTGTATCAAAGAGGACCCAGGAATATTAAACAAAGCCTTCCAAAGTGTCATTAGAAATGTGTTTCATCTCTTGCTGAGAACAAAAATGCGGAGTAATGAAAATATTTGTATTTTGGCACTAGACTTCTAACATGTGTTTTGGATGCTCTCACACACACCACCTAGTGGTAATCATGCATGTCCTTATATGATGGACATAAATGAAGAGTGATGACAATAACTTTTTTCAAGTTGTCACCTTACCCAGTTGATTGATTGGACTAATAATTGCAAAATAAATTGTATTACCAGTTTTCAAAAATATTAGGATTAAATACATGAAAATATCCAAATGATGCTTCATTAGCAACCCTTTGAAATAATCGTCAATTGTGACCAGTAGGATGAAGTGACAAATGAAATCACATTTTTGCATTGATAATTCATTTTTATATATCTTGGCACAGCTATTTTAAACTATTTGATCACATTCTAGGTTTTTATTATGCATAAACAACTTAAGCACATTGATAGGAACAGTGAGATAAAAAAAAAATAATTTGGATTTGTATTGTCTAGCTAAATTCTCACCGGTCACTATTGTGACCATCACGATTTTTTTCCACTCTATGACCACACTCAACAAAAATAAATATATGTGAATTCATATATTAATACTAGACACCCTAAAGATAATATGTACCAGAAATCTATGTCATATCTTTATGTTAACATACTTTACTAGCCCTTCGTTTTGGAGCTTTGATGCAGTTATCATTTTCTCAAGGTGCAAACAGGAAATAAACTGCTCTGGTCATCTGATAATTTGCACTTATTGTATAAAGCTTCACATTTAATTGAGACCCTTTATTTTTTCCATATTTGCAGGAAGTGCACTAAACCATCAGTCAGTAAAGTTTTAAGGTAAAAAATTACGTTCACTATTGTGACCTGTGGGGTTAAATAATGGATTTATTTATTTTTATTAAATATGTGCTAATGGGCCTAATTTTCAAGCACAAAAATGTTAAACCACAATGAAGTCAGTTTCAAAAATTTTGTTTATTTTTTGACATATTATAGTCAAATGTTTGTATGGAGGGATTTGGGGGTATCTAATTTTTGTCACTCCATATGTCAGAAAATACTAAGACAGAAAACAATGTATTTTCTCAATTTTGGGGGAGAGGTAATAAAATGTTGTACACTTTATGAAATACCAAAAAGCCCAAAGTCGTAAACTTGACAGGGGCAATAAGACACAATGTTTTTGCCAGCAGTGTCTCCCCATAAAATAAATTGCAATCGCCCCAAACTTCTGAGCAGTAATATATGTGTATAAAATCGGTCTGCCAATCTGAGCCACTTTCACATGTGGACTGAGATCCATTGGAATCATCTCATATTGATCACCTTCATACACTGATAGTAACACCACAGGCTGATGAATGAACCTACATGAATGCATCAGTGAGAGAGTGATATGGAGCTGTGGCTCAAGCGTGCTCTTGTGTGTTCAATAAGTGTAGCTGAAAGGTGTTTGAAATGGTTCAGTCATGCAAACTCTTTAGCCGTCGTCCACTGACACCCCCTCCCTCTCTTTTTTTAAGGTCTTTTGTGAATGTAGGGGCAAAAATGTTCACACGGAGGGCAGTCCAAACAGGGGCTTTTTCCCCAGTGACTCCCTGCCCACCTCATCCCCCGCTGGAGACAGGGCCATTACACAGCACTATTTCAGGTCAAACACAGACATCAATCCCACAATGCATCAGCACCTCGTTGCATTTAAACCCCAGACACATGATGAACCTATGAAATGAACCCTTATGAAAAATAAGCATGTTTTTTTTTACCACAAACATCACTGTAGTTAACAAATTGGTTTTAATAGACTAGCCATAGTTTAGTCATGTTACTTTTAGTATGTAGTATGTACTTGTAGTATGTAAATGGTAATCAATAAATCAAAAAAACCTTGGTTACTACACTTTTACAATAAAACCATGCTTAATTTATAGAATTCATAAGGGATGGTTATTTATCGTTACTTATTATTACTTGTTTTTACTAATGCATAGGCTGTGAATGGTCTTATAAGCAGACCTCTGGCACTCTTTTGACATTTCAGACTTCACTTGAAACTAAAATAAGAGAGAGGGGCTGAAAGATGCTTGTCCGAGGGGAGCCCAAATAATTGGACGTGGCGTGCGTTACAGCCTCGCAGGGGGTTTCTGACTGAATGCACTGAGAAATATGACATATCTTTAGGGTGCTTTGTATCCCAAGTCTGTGAATGCATCTCAGCGCCGGATCTTTTCTGGACAAACAGCAAATTGTTCTCCCTGTGAGTCTGTTTCTGTGTTCTTGAGCTCAAAATGAGTCTGCTGACATGTTTCAGCAAAACCTCAGTGTGAGACTCTGAGGCTGAGCGTGAGCGAGCCGGACCCCCCTCTGAGGCCCTGGGGCCGCTCGGACTCTAATCTCACTCCCAGCCTACGATCACAGGCCCAGATTCCTCACGTTTTCTTTTCGCTCCGAGCGTGCAAGACTCATTGTTACAGGCTCAGCCCGAACACCGTCCTGTTAGTTTAAACCTGACAAAGGATCAGCTGCTTCAACACAGTCATACAGAATCCTCCAGGTCTGACAGCCATAGATCTGTTCCTGTTTGGTTTTTCCAGAGGAATGCTGAGAGGCGGCGTTGCTGTGCGTAACATTTGAGAACTGTTATTGAAGTCTTCCACTTGTTCCAGAAAAGCGAGGTTTGTGAACTTTGAGGGGTGTTTAAGGGCATTAGTTTTGTTTTATTAAGGTGTATAGCGCCCCTTACCGGTGAGACGTAAGCTGCAGCAAAAAATATGTTCTCAACAGTTTAACGTTATAATGGATGGACGAATAATTTTTCTAATAAATAATACACCTGGGCTTTGTGTGTTTTTATTACTTCATTCTATTTTACTTCATTATTTATGCACAAACGGTCAGAAAACATTTACATATGTAGAAATTATTTTTATTAAAACAAATAAGACCAATAAGGTATTGGTTTTGTTAAGCAAAACTACAGTCATTTCTTTCTGAGTCATTTGTAAAACTGTACCTGTATGAAATGTATGTGACCCTGGACCACAAGTCAGTCATAAGGGTTTTTAAAAATTGAGATTTACCAAATAAAACATTCAATAGATGTATGATGTGTTAGGATAGGACAACACTTGGCTAAGATATATGATCTGAAAATCAAACATTACGTTTTAATATAGGCTTAGCAGGACTTTTACAAAATCTTTATGGAACGTGATAATTTTGACCCATACCCTACAATCCTTTTTATTATTTTATTTTATTCTACCTCATTTACTCATTTATGTTCTGACATTTTACTTTTCCCATATATTTACGTTATGCATATTCAAACAGTTTTTTAGTTGCAGTAAAATATTCTTATACAGCTTAAATTTGACTGTTTCACAATAAATGTGCAAAACATACAAAAAGAGATTTACATATGGGGGAGCTCAATTTATTTTCCCAAATAGCACACTGAAATAATGGTCTAATTTTGGCGTGTGTAAACTTGCACTTGTCATATATACAGGTACGAAAGAGAATTTGATTAAAGAATGATTCATTTGTTGTTTCAAAGCACCTTTTAGAGCTCAAAGCGAAAGAAAACGTGCGTCCTACGGAGGCCGTGAGGATTCAAACTGCAAGCGGATGATGCGAGCTGACGCGTTTTTCTATGAGAGGAATCCTGGACGAAGACGAGGTTGAGTAGACTCGTTTTCAATCTTGCGTCCTTCATGTATATAAAGCCTGGGCTCGACTGCATCCCGTTCATCGGGAAGCGCTGTCAGAGCGCGATGGCTCGGAAAAAGTTGTATTTAACCTAACGCTAGAGATCTAGCTAGTGTGGTTTCACGAAACTAACGTACAGCGCTAGCTAGCAATGATCCAACATGGCGTTCATGTTTAATAATGATGTTAATTTGTCCCATTTATATAACGGTCTTTACTCCATAAAGCGGAATTATAGTAGGGTACACCACTAGTAAAACATATTACAAATTGCTGCCTATTATAAAATATTAGTACGATCAATTAGTGGTTTTAAAATAATCAATGGCAATCGAAATCCAAAGTTTGATGTAGAAATATAGCTGACATATACTTGAACTAAATGTGATAAGCATTGTAGATCTCTAAAGCCTTCTGTTTGACGCCAGTGAAAATATTTTTCTCATTTCTCTAAATTAATGCTGATTTGTAGATTATCTTTGACTTGGGCTCTTGGTTTAGAGGGATGTGTATGTCTGTCAGATTAGGAAGAAATGGAGGAAGAGAGAGATGTGGAAGATGTTCTTCAGGCTGAAGAGAGAGAGGATGCACAGCCTCAACACAAAGGAGATGGACTGGTAAGGATATGTGTAGATGAGGAAAAAAATGGTGTACAGCACTGAATAATCAATGAAAGATGAAGTTAAATGAACACAGGGCAAAAATTATTATCACAGTGATGACAAATGTATCACATTGTTTTAACATTATATTAACTGAGAATGAGAATCTCTTGCTGTATAATTGTATAAACTGGGGCTTTTTTGACAGAGATATGTTGTTAAATATTAAATTATGGTAAATAAATCTTACACTTTCAAAATATTTGTGAATTATCATGTGTCAGTGTTTCATGTACTATTTATTGTTGCACTGTGATGTTTTAGCAACATGACAAAACCCCAAAAGTTGAAGAAAAGGCAGAGTTTCCACCAGTCATTCCAGCCTCAGAAACTGTAGCAGCCAATCAGAAGCCTTCCACAGTCCCGATGCAAATGGACAACTTAATTATACTTGACCAAAACGGACAACCTCTTCAATATGATCGGGTGGTAAAGACACTACACCATGACTCATTATCATAGCCTATATTACTTGCACAGTTTCCCACAGCTCTGCTCGTGTCTCCCTAAATTCCACACCTGATTCAGATTATCAGAGCATTAGGAAAGAGCTCCATAAACTCAAATGAGTGTGTCAGATAAGGTAGACATGCAAAATGTGCAGAGCAGACCCATGATCTTTAATCAGTCACTGGATATGTCGAAATGTTAAACAAATTGGGTTTGAGCTTGTGTTCCAAACATGAAGTCCCCACACCAAATGCGGATGTTTTTTTCCCCCAGGTTATTTTGACAAGGGGGAATGGACAATTATATGGTGTCCCATCTGTGTCTATGGGAGCCACTCAGATGTTACTACCTCACGGTCAGCTGTTGAATGTAGCAAAGTCATCAGGTCATTATTTAGGTTATTTTTAAATATATTGCACATATATATATATATATATATATTAGTAAAATGATTCAGTTCTGCCATTTCTTCCTGTTTTGTTAAACAGGTGATTTTGTGGAGAAAAGGCCGCAGACTATCATCACATCCATAAAAGACATTGATGGCACTCATAGTTTAGCTGCAGTGGCACCTCAGAAAATCACTGGTGTTAAAATTCAGAGGAAAAGGTCAGTGTGCCTTGTTTGCACATGATTTCTGCCGCATTATAAACCATATTCTGGCCCAATTTAATGCTTTGATGTACAAAAAGGAAACAGACAGTGGAGTTCAAGTGTACCTGCAATTATTGGTTGTTCTTTAAAATGTCTTCTCATGTATTTCAGTCCTCCTGATGTATTTGAGCCTCCAGTGAAGCCACTTCCACCAGGGACACCGAACTGGGCTCTAAGACTGCGGCGGTGTGAGGTTTGGCTAAATTAAATTCTTTGAAAAATCATTAACTTATGATAATGTAAACAATTAAAAGTCAAGTGTAATATGCATGGAAGTAGATTAAATGCATTATAGTTTCTGCTGTGTGTAAAGTCAATAACAGCCCTGTGCCAAACAGTCCCATTTCTGTTTAATATGGTTTGTTTTATCTTTTTTTTTTTAATGATGGTTTCACGAAGAGCAGAAGATCGGTGATTCGTACCGTGGTTACTGTAACACAGAGGCTGAGCTGGAGGCTGTTCTGCTTCTACACAAGCAGCAGACCCACACAGTTTTTGGCACCCGTCAGTCACCCTCACCGGCTAAACCTGCCACCAGACTCATGTGGAAATCACAATATGTGCCCTATGACGGCATCCCCTTTGTTAATGCAGGTAATCTGCCATCTTTTTGATTAATAATACGTTCTGGTCTTGTGAACACTCTATTTATCTTTCACAGAAATATTAAGCAGCACAACTGCTTTAAGCATCGATAATAAGAAGAAATGTTACTTCAGCTGTAAATCAGCATATTAGCAGGATTTCTGAAGGACACTTCATTTAATTTTGGCTTTAGCCGCTTACCCCCATGATGTTCCAAAGACAAACAAAGCTTTTACGGGTTTGAAACGACGCGGGTAAGTGATTAACGCCAAAATCAAAATTTTACGTCAAAGTAACCCTTCAAGACTGGAGTAGAGACTGCTCACCAATCAGCTTTGGCAATACAGGAAATGTATTGAATTATAAAACATTTACTTTAAATTACAATAGTATTTCACAGTTTTACTGTTTTTACTGTATTTTTGTTCAAATAAATGCAGCCCTGGTGAGCTTAACAAACATTTGAACATTATTGTATATGAATTTAAAGGTCTTTGGGTAAACTAATCAAATTATGTGTGATTTATCTTGCATTTGTAAATAAGTCTTTATTATTTTTTAATAATAATTACAGAATTATTATTTTTAAAATCAGACTGTTTCTTGAAAGCTAGCAACAGGAAGTAGAATTAGGATTTTTTTTTATTTTTTAAAATTAACCTTAAAGGAATGCTGTTGAAGATAAATAACATCATAGTTTTACAATATGATTACAAAGTCAGTTAATCTTGATTCTTAACATGGTTTTAAGGAAGCAGAGCCATTGTGATGGAATGCCAGTTTGGTCCACGGAGGAAGGGCATTCAACCCAAAAAAGGGTCTGAGCAAGAAACAAATCAAAACATCCTCTACAAAGCAACCTGCCCTGCCAGGTACACGACCTTCAGTTGAGCCAAGCACAGTAGATTTTTTCTTTCTGTGTTCATTACGGCGCAATAATATTTGACCATTTTTAGAATATACATCAAAAAAGTACGAAAATTCCTGGAGTACAAGGTTCCAACAGATCCCAAAGTGGACAAGAAAGTAGTTCGGCAAGAGCAGGAGAAAGCCTTCTTCAACCTCAAGAAGACTTTATGGGATGTTGGAGGTGTTGTAAGGTATAGACATTTTGCCAGCACTGTTTAAAAAATCCTTAACGTGACTTACTGCAGGGTTCGTTTCACCTGTTTACATTTGTGACAGGTATTACATCCAGCTCCCCACAGAGAAAGCCCACCTGTACCACGATGTGGACACGTCAGACCTGCCTCCACTCCCAGAGCAGATCTGCTTTGCAGAGGAACAGCAAAATGAAGAGGAAGAGACAGATGAGCTGGATGTCCTGATGGAAGATGGGACACCCCTACCCTCTCGACTACACCCGCTCGTAGCAGAGAAGATCCGTGAGTTGGTGGCACAAGGTCATAATGAGGTTTACACTGTCCGCAAGCAGCTCAGGTATGACTCGGAGGCTTTCAAATCTCCCTGCTTTGATTTGCTGAAAAGCTATTTACTGTTGCTTTGTGAATGCCCTGGCAGGAGGTTTGTGGAACGCGAGTTGTTCAAATCGGAGGAAGTGCCTGAGAGACACAATCTGTGTTACTTTCCCACCGTCAATGACATCAAGAACCACATCCATGAGGCTCAGAAAGCTCTTCAGATGACTGTGGGACCACTGGCTACATCAGATACAGAAGTGTGGATTTTTATTGGTTGATTATATGCTTGAAGCACATAAATGCTAGCTGTTTTCTGTAGTAAGCCTTTATTTGTGTGTGTGTGTTTTGCAGTGGAAAGCAGAGGCTAATAACTTGCTTCCAGAGACTTTGACCTTGACCCTGACTCCCGCTACTGTGGGCGGTAAAATACTGTTGAAATGTTTCAAATTTGTTTAACGACAATAAATGTTTAATGTGTTATGGCTGAAATGCATTACTTACGTTTTTAGAGAATTTGTCTCAATTTGCAGTTAGGAGGAGTCTAAGAAGATAATGCTGATATTCAGATTTTGGGTAGTCGGCAAATTTACCAATCCGTAATCGTGATTCGAAGTTTGATTAATTGTGCAGCCCTAAGTTGAAGGATATTAAACATGTAGTCGATTTTGGAACACCTAATGTTTTAAATTTCAGCGAGGCACATATTTCTGTGTGAGTTTGTGTTCAGTCTGTGAATGTGTGATCCTCAGTCGTTTAGTGCATGATGCCCAGACGCCATTTACAAAGGTAAATGCCAAGAGTGTATTGCATTTCAGCCTTAAACACCTTGGAACTATTCAATACAGTATAGAGAGTGGAGAAAAGTCCTGCTTCCAAAAAAAAGCACCAAACTGTCAAAGTATAACCATTGTTTACCCTGCCACACTATCTAGTGTACTGCTGTTATATTGACAGTATCCTCTCAGAAGGAAGAGCTCCTGGAAGGAAGTGACACTCTTTCTCCAGAGGCTGTGCAGCTCTTCAGCTCTCTCACCGTACTGCAGCCCAAGATCTTTGCGCATCTCCAGGTGACCATGTCCTGAACTGAAATACTGAAATGATTATGCAGTTTGGGATACTTTTTTATTATTATGTCTTAGAAAAATATTTAACCGAAACTGCTTCACTGCTTATTAATTTTGAGGTAAAAATTCCATTGTTGCTGTTTTACAGTTTTGGGTTGTGACAGCCAGGGAAAACACAATATATACACATATTTAGAGTAGGACTGGATTTCAGTTAAATATTCAGATCTGTAAGTATTGTATTTCTAAAGTTAATTGCTTCTTCACACAAACAAATATGGCCAAGAAATACTCATTTTTTTCATTTAAAATATATTCTTGAAATCTGCTTTGCTACTTTTTATATTTTTTTTCTATCAAATTAAAGACCAACATACACATTAACAACGTAAGACAGGAAATGATTCCTTAGACAACATCCCTGAAAGCCCTTGTGACTGTTCATCAATGTCAATAGTTTTGTTTTTATATCAGATTGTCTTGTCTTATTGTCATGACAAGGACGGATTAGTTTAGATTGTTAATGTCATGTGGTTAAACCTAAATGATCAGATCATTAGACACCTAGATGTTAGCGCTCTTCTCTCTTGTCTTACAGGCAATCCAGCTACAGCCTGCCTCATATCCAGTGGAAGAATCTGCTCAACCTACAACAGCACCACCAGAAGCTCAAGAGCTGTCTGGCCCTGCGCCCCCACAGCCTGTCCTGCTGAGTCCGTCCCACTTCCTGCAGTCAAGTCCTATTGCTGGGGAAAGCATAGCCATGTGTGATGGCATGAGTCAGCTGGTGAGCGTGGCCTCGGCCGCTGAAGGAGGCATAACACAAATCCTGTTGGAGGATGGACAGGCCATTCCTGTCCAGGTTGTGGAGTGAGTTCATGGGAGCATAGAAATTAGAATGATCTCTTTTTATTATTTCTGAGCCTAATTACCTAAGCAAGGTAAATATATTGTTGTTTATTATTGTTTAGCTTTGACTCCCTTAGTGAATGAAACTCCAGTAAAATAGGACGGTGGATGTATCAGCAGAGGCTGGAAATACAACAATGGGAAAAGAAAACAACATTCTGAGCTCTTTGATCCCTGGAGGATTCATTCATTGTATCATGTACAGTATTATGTGAACACGGACTTGTATGCAATATTGATATGTATGTATGTATGTATGTATTATTATTTTTTTTCAGTTTCCCATTATTGCTATTTTAATTTATTATGGTGACAACAAAAGAAAAAAGCAATTTCTTATTATAAGTTTAACTAAATAAATGAGACCAGAACTAAAAATATGTAAAGGTTAACATCTTTTTAATTTCAGAGTGCATGGTTATACACTCAAACTATGGCACTTTTTTCCCTCACAACATTTGTTTTTACTGCAGGTATTTCTACTCTTTTTGATTAGAAGCCAGTTAATTTGTAGTATTATTTAAATAAAATGTATTGACAATTGCTTATTTTGACCTAGGTCAAAGCTGAAAATGCAGCTCCCACCATCTGCCAAGCTAACAAAGAAGCAAAACATCTGAAAGCTTGGAAAAGTCATATTTAGATCTTTTATTCTGCAACTTCCGCTTTAGCCAGTGCCAGATGTTGGTGATTAGCATGCATTTAAACAGCCCTGGTGCACTTTTATTTTTGTCCCTTGACGGATTAGGACAAATTATATTGGTGTTATTCGTCAGGATGAAAGCATGAATTGAAGGAGGGGACGCATTCGTGTCGTGTAGATAGATAGACGGTTTTAAACAGAACGGGGAAGTGTTCTCCACATGCACCCAAATGTTTGGCAATGACGTCATAATGACTTTTTCCTGGGACCAGAAGCCAGCACTTCCCTTCTCTAGGAGCGTTGCAGCAAAAAGAAGCTGGAAGGTAAACTCAAGCACTTCCTCTCTCAAAGGATTTTGATGGAGATGTGTCATTTTTCCACACGTTTTCCTTTAACAAGGCAGTAATGGGTGAAACGAGGCCAATTCAAAATAAACTCAAAACACATACGTTGGCGACACCTGCTGATCCAATTGGTTAT
The DNA here is from genome assembly GCA_032359435.1 of Enteromius unitaeniatus. Taxonomy (NCBI): domain Eukaryota; kingdom Metazoa; phylum Chordata; class Actinopteri; order Cypriniformes; family Cyprinidae; genus Enteromius; species Enteromius unitaeniatus. Next base: position 6,353,228 of record JAUMHI010000048.1, on the reverse strand, counting down.
ATATAAGTCGAAAACCCAGTCCAAATCTGCATGAAGACACCTTTTACAAACCAATTGCAATATTTGAGGCGATTATTATTACTATTTAATGATGTTTTAAACTGATATGTATGATAGAAATTTGTTTAGTTTTTTTTCCTGAGAGAAAACCAGACATCACACAAATATTAATTTTGTTAGTAATATAACATGCATGAAAAGCCTTATTTTTCAAAAAAAATGGATTAAAATGATACATAAACTAAAACATGTTAATCATGCACTAATTGGAAATAGCAATGGATTCTATTTACTTCAAGCATTTTTTAGTGATATATATGCACATCATCTCATTGTGCAAATATCAACACTATTCTGATACAGCCAACTAAAATAAACACTTTGGTTTCGGTTAATACAAATGATTAAGTTCATTTTCATTTTATCATTTTAAGTGGACTGAGTGAAATTAAGAACAAATGGCAAATTATATTGACAGTTATGATTATCAAAAAATTATTACTTCATAACAAATCCAATAAAACCAAAAGGCGAATAATATATTGATATTTATCATAATAATTATCAGAAGCATCACTTTTCCACTTTTCCAAACATGCTCCCATTACAACGAGAAAAATGCCACGTCTAAAAGTGAACTGGTTAGCAGATAAACATTTTAGAAAACAATGTGACGATTAGTAAAGCCTGTGCTTCTGTTAACAGAATGTGTGGTGAATACCATTTGTATTGTGTTGTCTTTGTATGTTTGTTTTCCAGCACTAACATCTTGTTATATACTGTATTTCCAGTGTACCCCTCAGTCTTTACCCTCTAAATGCTGATGCTGTGCATGTTGTGATCTTTCATATACTTGAATATAAAAACTTTCTACCACAGATAAAAAAATTTACTTAAAATATGAGCAAAGAGCATGCACTACACCTTCACAAATCTACAACAGAAGCTACAGTAGAGTGGTTCTCATCTTCCTTGACCCCCATTTCACTCCCCATCACAATATTTGAATCGATTGTAGTGCTTGGCATGTATAGGAAAATATATTTTCTCTATGAAAATGTCCATTTATTTGATCAATTATATAAATTTTTGGTCTAGAACTCAGAAGTGCTGATATGTTGAGATGCCAAAGTTAGACATCTCTGAATATAAATGAGCAATCCCGCAGTTTTATGTGACAGATTGTTTACCTACTGAGGAAAATGGCACATAACTGAAACACTAGTTGTGAGAATGTACTGCGCAAACAGGAATTACAGCACATCTTTGAGTGTGTCCTCAGGTGTGGGCTCAGCCAAACCAAGCAGCTTCAAGATGGTGAAATAGGAGAAAATCCAGGGCCGAGAGATGTCCTGTGTCTGCTCCAGCCCTTCAGCCTCCACAAAAAGACCCCTGTGAAACTTTAAGTGCTGCTCCAGTGCTGCCCTCTGCCTGTCATAAAGAGAAATACACTAGACGTCAATATACACAGTTAAAAATAACTACACATTATATTTCATTGTTAAAATAATGAGCAAATTCCTCTTCCAAATTGTGTTTTTGTCTAAGCCTAAATCACCTTTACCCTAAATCACTGATTATCTACTTCCATGATGCTTTGGTTTTATGCTACAGCTTCTAGATAGATGGCCAAAAGTTTTAGTTTAGCTGTAATGTTCTCACAACCCTATGAACGAGAGCTTAGATGAGTGCTGCATCTGTGACATACCTGGAAAACAGTTCAGCCTGCAGTCTGGCCTCTTCCACAGCATGCATCGCTGCTTCCTCCTCCTTCCTCCTCCTCTCCTCAGCAGCTTTCCTCCTCTCCTCCTCCTGTTCCTGCTGTCTGCGGAGGTACTCTATTCTCTCAGTCTCCTCCATCTCTGACAGCTTCCTGAGCTCCTCCTCCTTCCGAGCTTTCTCTTCCAAGCGCTCACGTTCCAGTTGGGCTGAAAATGAGGACAGTCATTCGATCATTTTTTCGCTTGTTCATTAAGCAAGATGTTTACATTTTATCGCTGCAGGATGTATACTGATCTGATGCAATGCTGCATAGACTGTTGGGTACTTGTCTGGGGTTTTGGCATCAAAGCCTCACACTGGCTGTAAAGCCCTTGTGAGCACCCTCTTAAATAATAAAATCACCACTTGGACTGCCTTCGGTTTGAGTGATTTCGTGGACAAGTGAAGGGCACAAGACCTGTTAAGTGTGCCATTTGGGACTGTTCTGTGGTCAGTATTGCTATTATCAAGGCTGAAATCCAGACCATGGGCACGTTACATCACAAATGTTTGAAGCAGTTGTTCTGTATTAAATCAGCAGTAGTGGATTTTTGCTAGTAAGATATCCTAGTGAGGCGCATGCATACACAGCAGGCATAGGCCGTCCCAGAATGCACAGCTTAGTATGAAAATAAAAAATCATGGAGAATAAGCTGATTATAAATAAATGATCATTCATTAAAACTAGTATGAATTAGTAAAACAATTAGTGAAGTATATTTAAAAATATATATTTTATGTTTAAGTTAATTGCATTGTTAACTTTGCAATATCAAACTTAATTTATATCAACTTTCAAGTCTGTTTATATGTGACCCAGGACCACAAATCAGTCGTAAGGCCCACTTTTCCATCTGAAAGCTAAATAAATAAGAATCCATTGATCCACTGACAATATCTGGCCCAGATACAACAATTTAAAAATGAGAAAATCACGTTTAAATTTGTCCAAATGAAATTCTTATCAATGCATATTACTACGTTTTGAATATTTATGGTAGAAAATGTACAAAATATCTTCACGCAACATGAAGTTTACGTAATATCCCAATGATTTTTGGCATAAAAGAAAAATCTTTAATGTTGACCCATACAGTGTTTTTTTGGCTATTGCTACAAATATACCTATACCCTATGACTGGTTTTGTGGTCCAGGGTCACATATCACACTGAGTAGCTGTCTGTAGAGTGTTCTAAATCATAGGCTACATGTATTTGTTTCTCTGCTGGTGATAATACAGCTCTAGGGGCCATTCACACAGAGTTCAGGCTTGCATCATTTTCTATGTAAGTATGATAGATAGATATGTTTAACTGTTGCGCCAACATCCTTTGAAGACATCTGTCTGTGTAGGGAGTAGGCAGCTTGCTGTGGTTTGGAACATAATCATTATTTTGCTTCAGATCCTGTAGTAGGTTCTCAAGACTGTCCAATCATAAGAGCCTTGCCCAATGACTGCTCAGAGACTTACCAGCCTGTCGTTTTTCCTCTTCCTGTCTTTCTCTCTGAAGCCGTTCCAACAGCCTCCTTTTCTCCTCCTGTTGTCTTCTTTCTCTGTCCTTCTCTGCCCGCTCTCTCCTCTGTCTCTCCAGTTCCTCCTCCTGTCTTCTTTTGCTCTCCTCTTCATCTCTATTCTTCCGTAACCTGGATATGTGACAGTGATAGTTTATTGCCAGTGTCTGTGTAATATAGCATTTTGTTTCCAAAGAGCAGTGACACGTTGTACCTCACTTCCTCTGCTCTCCTCCTCTGTTCTTCTTCTAGTTCCAGCCTCAGCCTCTCTTCTGTTGCCTCCTTTTCTTGCTGTCTCTTCTTTTCCTCCTCTCTCTCCCTCCGTTTCCTCTCCACCTCCAGACGACGGCGCTCAGCCCTTTCTGCCAGCGCTGCAGCTTTCTTATCTGTTTGGTTAGTCAGAACCTCGTTGCTTTTCACCTAATAGTCAAATCATATATGGTATGGTAACGTATGAATATGACAGTAACATGACAATAACAATCTTTATCATTAGAGTGTTGATATTCAAATTATCAGCAGGACATGACTTGATAGTCCGTTAGTCTTAATCATGATTAATCATTGACAGAAATATTTGACCATTATCTTAAAGTATATTGTTTATATATACATAAGCTATGTTAAAGCAGGAAAGTACAGAGTCTTGTGGCTTTTTGTCTGATTTTCACATTTTTTGTATTGGTGTTTTTTAACTTGGAGCTTTTTTAAAAACTGTGCAACAAACATTAGTGGGGTTTTGTTCCTGGATGAGTCAGTGTTATTGAATGAATCGGTTTAGTGAACAATTTAAATACTCACTTATTTCATAAACAATAAATGGTTTGTTGGCCTATTAATATAAAGTCTCTTCTGGCGTAACAATGTCACTGTAAAATCTTGACCGATAATCCACTACCGGTCTGACTGATTCAGACATATAGTGGTGTGTTCAAATGAATAGCTAGCTGTTAAATGATAAATACTCACGTCATTGCCTGGCTCAGATTTGTTGGTGTCTGAGGCAGAAGGGAGTGCTGACTGAGGAGGCAGGTGAATGAGAGACAGGGGTACTGGGCTGCACGGGCCGTGGCGAGACGCTGTCCCCATCGAGGTGGTTTTCGTGGAGCTCTGTGAGAGTCGGTGAATGCTGGCATCTGAACGAGCTGTAATGAGTGAACGCTGCGATCTGTAAGTGCTGAAAACTGATCTGGGAGAGACTTCATGTGCTTCATGTGTGTCTGTAGTCTCTGTATCAGTATCCATGTCATCTTCAGAGTCAGTGTAAGTGTGCTCTGGTGTGTTCTCTGTGTTTTCTAGCTGGTCGTCCTCTGAGTCATGAGTCTTCACCTCTCTTTTAAGGGTCATCAGTCTCTCAGGTTCATCCACTGGATCTGCCATCCATTCAGTATCCTGTGGCCGAGGTTTTCCTAGAAGAGATGCACTGAAATTAGATTTTCTTTCACATGCTCTTAATTTGTTTTTCCGTTTAAGAAAAGTAAGTTTTGCTTTAGAATCTAATGAGTCGCCCACTACCTATATAAGCAGCTTTTTTCTGAAGAATTATCATAAGGACGAAGTACAGTGGAAAACTAAATAATGGTAATAAAGAAAAATAAACATTACTGTTCAAAAATACGGTAAGGTTTTTTAAGATGTTTTTAAAGAAAAATTGCATTTATTTGATAAAAAAAAAGCTAAACATTTTCATATTTTGAAATACTATTATAATTTAAAACCTTTATATATATATATATTACAATGCAATTTATTTCTGTGATGGCAAAACAGCATTTTCAGCATTATTACTCCAGTTTTCAGTGTCATATGATACTTCAGAATTTTCATGAATTTACATTTTCATGATTCTTTGCAATAAAATAGAAAGTAAAAAATCAGAAATATAATTCTTTTTAAAAATATTATACATTTCTTTGCTGTCACTTTTGATCTATTTAATGCTTCCTTCCTGAATAAAAGTATTAATGTTTGTAATGTTTTATGATAGTTAATTAAGTTAATTGATGTAAACTTACCTACAACAAACTCTGGTTGACCCTTTTTCTTTTTAACTTTAACTGTTGAATTCTGGGCTTTTATAGGCTCTTCCTTTTCTTCTTCTTCAGTTTCTTCTTTTTTCTGTTTTTCCGATTTCTTTTTTTTCTGCAGATTGAGAGCATGTTTTGACGAATATAAGGCATATCTAATCAGTGAGAGCATATGGACTAGTATGTATCTCACTTTCTTTGAAGTAGAAGTGGGATCCTCAGGGACACTGGTACTCTGGTTCTCAATGTCTTCATGAATTTGAACACTCTTCCCTTTTGTTTTACCTGTTTGCTTACTAGACTTTTTATTTTTCTTCACTTTCTCCACCAGCGTGTGTTTTGCGTCTTCACTTCCACCTGTGTTTTCTGAATGACCTTTTCTGTCAAAACTAAGAACAACAGATACAGATAGATTTAGATTTAGACATAGACTTAGAGGAGAGTGGCGGAAGTTAAGATATAGCCCAGACGGAGTGAGGTAGGGAGAGGGAGATTTACTGATAAGAGCTCAGATGTGAAGCGATATCCTAATCTCCTCTCTGCTTTCTCACCGCTCACAGGGCCTGAGAACAGTTCGGCCTGAAATCTGAGCTACAATCAAAGAACGCCGGAGACTGGGACGGATGGAGTGACGAGAGAGGAATGCAAACAGTGATTAGACAGGATATTAATGAGTCCCAAAAACCTTGGAGCCAAGCTGTATGACCTCTGTCTGACCTGTGACCTGAAATCGCAACCTGCTTTGTGTACACCAAACACCACGGGAACGCAAGCAGGCTGATGAAGTAATGAAGTGGCCAAAAGTGAGAGGGAGGAGTTTGGGGAAATTAAAAGGACAGGCAGAAATTACAAAGAGCGCTGGGACGTATTTATTATTAAAAAAATCCTCCAACCCTTTCTGCTAAACTATAATTATAAACTATAACTGCTAGTTAACTAAATTATCAGTATTTTGTTACCAGTTCCACTTTGACCGGGTCACAATTTAGCACAATAACATAAACATTTGTAACATAACGCAATCCTATCCATCATTTATTTGGATAGAGGGGTTGCATGTGCACACTGGGAACATTTATTGTCATTTGGCTTTTCAAAATCAAATACACAAGCGTGTCAATCATACTTAACCGTCTTGCGCGTCTGTACTGATTCTCTAAACACAAAAACAAGAGCTCAATATTACACGTGACTGAGACTCACTCTTCCTCCGTTGGTAGTTCTGCCTGTCCTTCAGAAGACAAAGCCCGCGGTGAATGTTCTCTGGGAGTGAAGTGTGTTGATTTAGAGCCGATAGCAGGCGCTGCACCTTTGGACTTCCTTGACCCCCGTGTCACCTTTGTTTCCGGCTGTAAAGTTGTCTTTACTTTTCGGCTTCTTTGCCCCATAGTGGCCTCCTCTGCTGTAAATCACAACTATTTATAGTTTAGGTAAAACCTTGCTGCAACGTTTTGCATCTGCTCTGAATGTTCGGTTTTTAAAGACATTTAACACCATCTTTGATTTAAATGGGAAAATCTAGGGCAGAGCTTAGATACCAGATCAGCAGCATTACTCTTTAAGTTGCTGTGCTGAGCTGTAACTCAGGTTACCGGTTTTGATGAGCTGGTGAGCCGTGGAGCTGCTCATTTCCTCTAATCTCTCCTCAGGTAAATAGACCTTGAGGGAGACGGGATAAGACTCAATAAGATTAAGCTCAGGCGTTAATGGATAACTCATAATGGCATGCTACATGTTTTACCAGTGATGGAATTACCTGTTCATCCTGAATTATTTCACTGTCAGAGCCGAAACAGTCCTCCTTCCTCTTGGCTTTAGTCTGCTTTGCACGGGGTCTCACCTTAAATGTCTACAGGAAACAGCATCACTCATACAATACCATTCAAATGTTTGGGGTTATATGTATTTAGATAAGTATTTATTTGGAAGAAAAAAATAATACTTTTATTGCACAAGGACACATTAAATTGATCAAAAGTGACAGTAAACATTTAGAATAATACAAAAGGCACCTTTTTTCATCAAAGAATTCTCCACAGAAATATTAAGCAGCACAACTGATTTTAAGATTATATATATATATATATATATATATATAGTGCTGTCAAATGATTAATCGCAATTAATGTGTGTGTACTCTTTGGGGCAGTTTCCCGAACAGGGTTTAAGACTAGTCCTAGATTAAAATAAATGTTAAGAGCTGTCTAAACTG
>JAUMHI010000048.1:6327223-6345615 GCA_032359435.1 Enteromius unitaeniatus | reverse complement strand
TAATTTATTCCTGTGATACAAAGCATCATTACTCCAGTCTTCAGTGTCACTTTCAGAAATCATTCTAATATGCTGATGTTTTATTTTCAGTGTTGGAAACAGTTGAGCTGCCTAATAGTTTTTTTAGGATGTAAAACCACTTCTGGATATGTTTAACCATTACTTAAGCCACAAACTTTCTAAACAGATATCAGAGAACAATTAAAAATATTATATTAATCCATATAGCACTTTTAAAGCCACTTATTTGGTATGTTTTTGTTTATGGTGTCTTGTTTTTAAGGTTGTTCACAGGTTTGCTGAAGGTTCCTGCTGTTGTTGTCTCGGCTGAGGTAGTTTTGAGTGCACTCTAAGGGCATGTTGTCTAATTTAAAGCTATATTTGTGGTCTTGGCGTCCGGGACTTTTTTGGAATATTATTATTTTCATCTTTTTGAGGTTAACTGACAGGGCCCATGTCTGACATGCCTCCCTCTCTCTCTCAGACTCTTCAAACAGCTAAACTGTATGGAGATACTCTGAGCCCCTGGGCACATGACAGCCTAATCCTGAAAATAGTGCTCAGCTAACGGGGATGTCTCATCTCCACACCCCCTCACATAACCCTCCTGCAGCACCACAAATATGACTATATTTACCTAAAAATAAATCAGACCCCGCTGCAAATCCCAGCACAGATCTGGTTAAAAATGCCCCTGAATTGAGCATTTCTGTTATTCACTCAGAACTTCTATTATTGTAATGGAGATCGTATACATATGTACGTCTTTAACAGCCAGCCTGTATTATATTTAGTAGACTAAAAATAAACGCCTCCTATAGCTTAGCTAAACATTTGCCACTGACGTCATTTGCTAGACACTATGTCAAGCATTTTCAGTGTCCATTAAGCTGCAATGTGTTTCCTCTATTTAAGGCTGTTGACTTCTGGATTGGCTCTAAGTCCATCCAGCCCTTTCCAAAATGCTGAGAGACAATTTACACAAGATAATTAGGATGGATTGGGATGTCTACCTTTTACATTAACCTCCAACAGAGATTCTGTTTCCATCTTCATGATGATTATAATTATGTTGTTTACGAGGTCTCACCTGCAGGAATGTGTGTGTATTGGCAGTGAAGCTGAGTGTAGCAGACAGTAGCTTATTAAACGAGAAATTAGAAGCTGGCAGCTGGCAGCTGGCAACAATGATACTATGTTCAATTCCAATGACAATTTTAGCTAACTTTTATTGGATTGGCAAATAATAATAATTAATAATAAAATATTGAGATAATAATATCAAGATGTTATCATATTATGCATATTAAGTAGTATCATGTGACACTGAAAACTGGAATAATGGCTGCTGAAAATTCAGCCCAACCATCACAAAATTTAATTATATTGAAAGTACTTTCAAACTGAATTTTCTTTTTAATTATTAATATATTGTATATTGATATATAGTAATATTTCACAATAGATCTTCTTTACTGTATTGTTTATCAAATAAATGCAGCCTTTGTGGGAATGAGAAACTTTTAATGGAAGTGTAATTTAACAAAAGACAATTATAATGAAGAATTATAAAAGTAAAAAGTAGTTAAAGTCAAGTTAAAAGTAAAAGAAAATAGAAAATGACAAGTGATTTTTAGTCTTTTCATAGCCATGAAGTGGTTCGATGCAAATTTCAGAGGCTGCACTGAAAATTGTCACTATTTTGTGTGTTTGTTGATATGATATACTTCAGAAAAACAGTTCACGCCTATCGCTAATGTCTTATTGATTACCTCTGACCTGTAGTTTTTGAAGTAAGCAGAGAGGGAGGAGGCTGCTCAGTATGTGGGACACATTTTCTTAGATGTTTAATACTTGTTTTAGACCCTTGGTTTCCTCAGCTCCGACTCTTTAGAGCCGGAAAGATTTCAGGTGTAATACAAAGCATCTGAATTCTGTGTATCACCATTCAGGCAAACCAAGATAGTGATTGAGAAATTCAGATGTCAGTGAAAGGTAACGGGCTGTGAGTTTGAGTGGCAGCGGCAGAGGTTTTGAAATGCAGCAGGATATGGTGAGGATCTGAATTCACCTCTGTCCTACAGTGGGAAACGAACAAGGTAAAGGAATATTTCCAAATGCAGAAGGCTGTTTGATCATTGAGCACTTTTAGATGTGTTTTTGTGACTTGTGAAGGTGTGGAATTTGGGTGTATACGTCTGTTCCTCTGCCGTGATCTCCTGGGTGCTTTCGGCAGCTGCATAAACAACACTAAATCCTGGGCAGCCTCTCCGCTCAGCTGGGGGTCATTGCAAGGTTTGTCTCTTCCTTTCCCTTCCTCCACTCCTCTGTCTTTTTCCTTGCCTCTTCCTCCTTCTCTCTCTGGCTGTATCTTACACGTACCCATACATACACGCACACACACATTTCGCATGTCAGATTTGGAAATGATCTAGTTCTGGCAGGACAAATCCCTAAAGCGCTCAGAGAGAACAGATCTATGAGCGATAAAATGTGTGCTATCATTCACATACTAAGAACAATAAACCGTACTTGGAAACACTTCCGTTCCTTACTTTTTACAAGCAGCTTTACTAAATTCCAGATGAGAGAAGAATTTATTAAATGGGGGAAACATTCACTCACAGAAATGATATCAGACAATTGCTGTTTTGAAACCTATGGACGTCTTATCTAGATTAGCATTTTAATAATAATCATAAATTTATGCTCTGCAATACTGAGAAATCATAGCAATACTAAAAGATAAAACTGTTCAGTGTGCGTTTTTAGAATAAAATGTTTGAAAGTGTTTGTGTGTTTTTATCGTCTTTTGAGTAGGCAGACTAAGGTGAAGCAGTTCATGATTGTTGCTGATTTAAAAATATGTTATATAGAGTATTTATCAGTGTTTCCCCCAATCAAGATGTTATCTGCCTTAAACAGCTACTAAAAGGCATTGCAAACATGGCCGCTGACTGAATGAACTCACTTTGGTCAAATGCTGTTAAAGCAGCAGCATGTTGCAGCAACATGGGCTTTCCAACTTTTCAGATTGATCAAGGATCCATGAAGGTCAGGATGGTGTGGCCCTGCAGAAAAACCCCTCTAGCTAACTATGCTGGTCTTAGCTGGTTTAAACAGGAAGTAGATGATTTTAGCTGGTCTCCTAGCCTGACCAGTTAAGACCAGCTTGGCAAGGGAAGTGGCCAAAACTCCTCTAAAACCAACCTGCTGACCAGCTAAGACCAGTTGGCTCACCAAAGGCAGCCAACCAGCTTATGCGGGTTAACTCTTTTTTTCAGTTAATCAAAGTGATTATTCACTCAAAAATGAAAATTCTATTGTTAATTACACACTTTCGTGTAATTCCAAGGCCATAAGAGCTTTGTCATTGTTTTTGATGAAATCCAAGAGCTTTCTGACCCAAGAAAATTGACAAAACAGTCCATGTGATATCTGATATCTTGTTTAACCAATTTTGTGAAACTGTGAGAAAATATGACTTTCAACAAAGAACATGTTGTGGTACTATCTGCAATGATGGTAGAGGGTAGAAAAGAGCTTGGGGAGAAAAGAACCATTGAAGAAAGTAGTTACTTTTGTTTTCACTATTTTGTCAATGTATTTGATACCTTTTTGGGCCTTGAATGTGGTAGTGTTATTGCTGTTTAACATGCAGGGTCTGAAAGGTCTCTGCTTTCAGCAAATATACCTTAATTTGTGTTCTGAAGATGAACGAATATCTTGCAGGTTTGGAACGACTTAAGGGTGAGTAATTATTGACAAAATTTTTATTTTTGGGTCAACTATCCCTTTAAGGTCTGGTCAGGTTAGCAAAGTTTTGCTAGCTTATTGTGGATAGCTGTAGCAGTGTGTAGCAAGTTTCTCTATCAGGGTGGTTATTAGCCTTGCTCTAAGTCACTAGTTTTTGGATAAATCTTAATGGTTGTATTGGATTTCAAGCTGTCTGGTCAGTGAAGTCTTCATTTGGATCATGACTCTGAGCTGACTAAGATGAGTGATATCTGCTCCCGGTGGGGTTATTTTGATCCAGGTTTGAGTGGCGGTCTGGGGTTGGTGTGGGGGGAGTTGCAGGCCCTGATGGCAGCACATGCTGAGGGGGAATGAGTGTTATTGCAGGAATGCAGAGATGCCTGACCACATCATGTGAGCGAGACAGACCAGGGGAACCCCCGCGCACTTATGCTGTATCAGCCGGCGTTCAGACGGACGGCATGAGGGCGAAGAGCAACCTTGAAGAGCTGATCTGACACCAGTTTCTTAAGCAGTTGCTGCTGTTGGAATGTGGGGAGATAAAAACAGGTTCCAACACACTTAAAAACAAAGGGTTCAGTTAGAACTAAACAAAGAACCTTTTTGAACTCCAGAAACCTTTGATTTTCAAGTTCCTTAAAAAGCATGTGCCAAATGACTGACCTAAAGAACCAAGAACTTATGTTAGGGATCATGTACAGTCAGCTGGCCATTATCACAAAATAAATAGATATAATCAATAGATCAGACCTTGTGAAGAGGTTTATTTTTGCTATAGAGTAGCTTGTGTACGTTCATCCTATCTTACACATTCCACATATTAACTGAATTACTGATTTGAGTTGTATCACTTCACATGAGAAATTAGACAATTATGGTGAGATAGCAACCAATTATTTCAGAAAAGTTTAGAAAAATAAAATTCATTTAATAAAATGTATATATTTATAATATATAATAAAAACAATTTAATGTTAAGTTTTTTTCCAGGGGTAAAATTGCCCCTCATGCATTTTTTTTAATTTCATGTTTTTTTCATGTTTTGTAAATAATTGTTAATTTCTCTCACTAATAACTCACTGGATTATTATATTATATTATATTATATTATATTATATTATATTATTTTTATTCCAAATCATGACTTTTGCCAATGTCAGTTTGCATATTTCTGAAAAGTAAACTACAACAGTGATTTAAAATGATTTAATTACACAGAAAATTCAGGTAAAAGATGGCTCTTTGTTGTGATGCCAAATGTTTTGTGTTTTATTCTGTTCTGATTTGTGATTTCATTTTGTTTTGTTCTGCTTTGATATGTGTGTTTTTATGTATTTATTATGTCTGGTCTTGTTTTGTTTTTGAAGAAAACCACTGAATCCATGGCATTTCCGTGCGTTCATGAAGATTTTGTGTCATGCATTCTATAGGGATAACATAGCAACATAGATTAACGTACAATGCTGCAATCCTCACATCGTATAATTTAAGTGAGATTGAATGACGAGTTGAGAGAATCAACGCCTGGCCTGCTCACGAGAGTCTCGAACAAGTTCACCTCTTGGCTCACAGCGTAGCCTGCAGTGTTTGCATATAGCAAGTCCATGTCCCTCATCACTCAACCCGCTGACAGACTCAGGGGTCAGCAGGTAAATTCTGAAGCGCATCCCTTTGACAATGCACGCAGACCGTTGGTATCTACAAGACAAGGAACACAAGACTGTTTGCATTGCTGTAAAGCTCTCATCGAGGTGCCCTCCTGGATCAACAGAGAAACAAGATCCTGGCTAGCAGCTCTTGACCCCACGCTGGCTCCTGTGTGGCTGAGAGCGGGACGGCTGTGTGTAGGTTGAGCTGACGGGTAGATACTATCTGACAGGCTGTTATTTGAAAAAAAGCCTTGAAATGGGACTGAGACATTCTGGTTATGCGGGCCGCCACCAGGGGACACAGCAGCGACTATGGGAATGTTTATTTGCCGCTGAGTGATTTTTGTGGGGACTGAGCGGAGTTCATTCATCATGGCTAAATTCCTCACAAATTTCCCCTGTTTTTCCGAGAGCATTTTGCACCCACCCCCCTCTCTGGCTTGTATATTTTCTCTGTTTCCCTCACACCACACGGCCCTCTTCATGTAGAGTCCTCTCGCTGTCGCCGTGCACCTTTTGTCCACGCTCTTCCAGTTTTAGTGGCTTGTCAAATAAACACCTCAGTCCCAAGCTTGACTTTAGCCAAGCTTTTGTGAACAATCCTCAAAAAGCTCTCAGAACAATGACATCAATTTTTCAGCTAAATGGCCCAAATCAAAAGTGCCTTAGGCTCTCGCTTCATTCCGTGTGTTAAAGCTAAAAATAAAACCTGTGCTCAAACTGCCATCATCCAGGCACTGCTAGAAGCAGCGGGACATGTGGAGAAATAAAGCAAGAATCTTTTAATCTCTTGTCCAAGTAATAGGGGATTAAAATGCCCCCCACGGCCTCACAGCGTGGGCCTCCACCGACCCCTCCCCGCTCCCCCAGCACCCCCCTCCTGCCTGGCTCAATGGCACAACAGGCTGAACACGACCTCGCTAGCCCTTCAGTGCCTCAGTGGGCATCGGGCTCCGCTGTTTGGAACAAGTCCCCAGCCCTGTCAGCTCATTCCATTGTGCTTCGAATTAACCCCCTCTGCATCTCAAAGAGAGCCTACTCTCCCTGCTGCCGGGCCTCTGAAGAAATGCTGGCCCCCCACCCCCCCGGCCCATCATGCCTTGCTTTCTGCTGAAAAATCCCTCACACTCCACTAGCCGCGAGGAGAAGAGAGAAGCCTTGTTATGTTTCGAGTACTGCTGAAATGCTGTTAGTATCCAAAATAGTCCAAAATGTTTTGTGTGGAGTAAATAAGTTATTGGCCATTTGTCTGCTAGCGTCATTAGGAAATGCAACATAATGCATGTTTCCATATGTGCTCTGATCTTCCCAGATACAGAGCGTCTGTATGCTCTAAAAAGAAACGAGATTGTCACGACTCTCATCTACATCAGTGTAATATTTACCAGTTTTTCTAGTATGCCTAAATAATGTTGAAATGATAAAATTAACATGAAAAGTTTTTTAAGAACATAAAAATAGCTTATCGAACCCAAACTTTTTTGTACGTGATAAATTACTATAATACGCCACCAAAATTAGTGCATTAAAGTATTTTAATGAGATGTAGTTAGCAATTATTTGATATGTATGCATATGGTAGCATGCGAAAAATACTTTAAACAAACATGATGCAAATGTAGAGAATTTATGAACGTATTTCATTTTTCAAATCATCCTATAGTAAACATTTTTACATGTTTGTGTTTAATCCATCCCCAAAATTTTCCCAACCCCCCCCCATTTTTTTAGTTTTTGCTCCATTTCTGTGAATATCATTATGAAAAAAGAATATATACTTTATAATATTCTCTTCTTCTGACCTTTAAAATACATATAACCACAACCCAATTCAGCATTTTCTCCTTCCTGCCTTTAGATACTGTATGTAGACCACACAGATTCTTAACCTTTAGCAGAGTTTACAAAGAAAACCCACATTGGAACATTTATTTTTATTTTCCTAGCCTGATATTTATATGAGAGAGTGGAGGTAAATGGTGAGAGAGAATGAAAGAGGCAAAAACAGGGATCAGGAAAGTGTAGGAAACAAGGGGGATGGTGTTAAATCGTGTTTGTGTGAAGAGCACCCTTGAAATCTGTCCTCGCATGAGCTGAGAATGAGAATAAACAAGACCTTTATCTGAGCACGGCAATTTTCACACCAGTCACAATAAAAGCTGCTATAACTTTACCTTATGCTTTTCATTATTCCATCCCTGCTGTTTGCTGGATGTAGAATATCACAAACCTGATTTAACTCTGCTCTCTGACTTCATAAATTGATTTTGTTTTGCTAGGATGCTTGTTTTGAATGCAGCGATAAAGGTTTTAAGGGTGTTTTTAGGCTTCAATTCAAATCTTTGCGTGGTTTTGCTTTCGTAAATCTCACAGCAGCGCTATTTATAGGTCAAAGCAGTTTATATGCCTGACATGCAGGTGGCTATAGGTGCAGATGAATCACTGACATACAAATAGGGTGAACACATCATGTTTTGTTATGTTATGACAATAGCTAAAGACGTAACTGCACACAATGCAGCCAGATGAGCTTAATAATTCATATTAGTCCTGATATTAGGGGTTGGTGATATGGCAAAAATATCATATCACCATTTTTTTTCAGGAAAATCCCGATTGACGTGCTTTAGAACACCACATGAATGAAATGTTAAACCAGCAAGATATTTTAAAGTGCCCCTATTATGCCGTTTTAAAGGTTGCTAATATTGCTTAATGAGTCTCTTAAAACAGGTTTACATGTATGGAAGGTCAAAAAACACTTTAGTTTTCTCCAAATAATAGATTTAATTTTACCCCATTTCTGAATGATTCGTAAACGACTCGTGTGAAGCAGTTCGAAGAATCAGTCTGTCTAAACCCCGCCTTCCTGTGAGCCTTCACTGCTGTGATTGGTCAGATGGCGCAGGAAATAAAACGCTCATTGCCATAACTGAATGACAGCGCAGGATACAGCATCTTCTTGACATGATGTCATCCACATGGAAATTGTACTGTTTGTGGGCGGGGCAAGTTGCTCACGATGTAGAACGCGGGCGGACATTATGCAAATATGTTACTTAGTGACGTGGATCCGTAACAGAAAAATATTTGAATTGCTGACAACTCGTTTAGGCGAATATGAGCTGACCCGTTAATATGAGCCGACAATAACTGTATTTATCGTGCACTGTCGGCGTCACAACTTTGCATGTTCACATACAGCTACATGACACACTGCATGAAAGATCATATTTGAAAAGGCATAATAGGGGCACTTTAAGCCTTCTCAATCAAAAACTGTGATGTCGCACACCCTTAACCCCTATGTGATGGATGAAACCTCATAGGTCCATATGAGGTGAGCTATGAGGCTGATTAGAAGAGGTCTTCACAAACTGAGCTCAGGACATTCCTTGGAGGTTTGTGTAAAGCCAGAGCATTGTGTGTGAGGCTGGAGGAATGCCACTCCATAGCCACTGCCACAGTGCCTTGTGCTCCAGTAATCCTGCTTTATCTCTGAGCAGGTTAATCTCAGCCTGTTTGGTCAGAGTATCTCAAGTCTACTTTATCTTACCCTGGATTTTACTTCATGAGGTGTGAAAGATATCAGCTAGCCACGTAACATGTGACCAGCTTTTAGCTAACCAGCAGAAGTGTATCTATAGTTTTTATTACAAAATAGAACTTGTTTTTTAATCAAATAACAGACAAACTTGATTTTCTGAGTCATCTCTCCATCACAGCATCTGCAACGATAACAGCTTTAGATGGGCTTTGCTACTGTGTACTTTTCAGATTAAAAGAGCCAATCCTGTCAACATATAGCGAAAGGGAGGTGGTAGCACTTCTCACACAATGGTACTGAAGTTTCTGTGAAGTTCCAGATTTTCATAGCACACATGCCTTTGTGCCCAACAATAAAAGAACAATATCAGGTTTGCTTTCAAAGTTGTTTAATCCCTCCTGCAAATAATTAATAAAAACCCCTCCAGATTATCCGCTGCTCCTGTATAATCTTATTATTGATCACAGCACAGTTCAGTAGTCGGGTGAAGAGCAGAATTAGGGGTGTGGGATGAAAGGTCAGAGGTCATATGTGAGGACGATCCTGGCCTGAGTGTGATAAAGCCATCCTAATCAAACAGTTAGAGCTGCTCTAACAAGCACACAGTTAAGATTATGGGCTGAGAATCAGGTTATGCAATCAATGAAGTATTATGCATGGGTTGTTAATGGTGGCTGTGTTGACTTGTGGATATTGATTGTGGTTAGGGATCTAGACGAGGCAATATGTTTACCAGTTTCAAATTAGATTTATGTGTTTCTTCCTTGCATCCCATTTTCTTGTTCCCATCGCTCACACTCTCTATTTGAGTGCTTCCTGTTCTTGTGTTTTTCTAAGAGATACAGAAGTATAAAAGATATTTGATGGTATAAAGTCCTGTTTGCATAGTATATTCAGACTGTTCTCATAGGTCTGCCATAACAGAACCACCTTTTTTCAATTTCCTTAGCTGCTTTTCAGGAAAACTACTTGGAAATCTGTTTAAATGCATGACAGGAAGTTGCCATGAAACACGTCATCTCTTGTGTACTGTGACAGTATCTAAGTAAAATTGACTATTGAAAAGTTGTTGTTTATTGGATGCAAACACATCTTAATGTGAGCTTGCAGTTAATTTAAAGAAAGGTAGCGTTAAATGATTAAATCGTTGGAGAAGTCTAGGTAAATGTCACCAAAGAGAAGACTGTTGTTTCAGTGGAAGATAAAGTTATAAAATATTTTTCTCTCTTTGTTGTGGTTTCAGTATATGATGGTTTTGAAACACATGCATTACATTATGCATGTGCTACTTTACTTTTGTAATTTTACTCCCAAATATATTTATGTGCTGTATTGTTCTCTCTCTCAGGTGAATGAGAGCTTCTTCCTTCTCTGAAAGCCTCCTGCTGTAATGTGACAAAGTGCTTTATGACCTGGCCGTAAATACTTACCCTGTGTGTGTGTGTGTGTGTGTGTGTGGACAATGTTCTTCCATGTAAAGCTGCTGACCCTGCAGTGCACACACACACACTTAGCTCATCTATCTTTGCTATTTACGCTCAGACTCTTTGCAACTGTAAATGTGTTCATTTTTTACCATGACTAAGGGATGGATTTCTACGTGTCTAGTTTAAGATTCCACTGTAGATTGGAATCTAATCTCAATTACTGTCTTCCTAGTTTTCCCGCTGGAACCAGTGAACTACACTCGTATACTTGGGCCACCTATCTCGAATCTGCAGCGCAATCTGTCTAATTTGTTGCTTGTGCTGCGTATTGGATATGCTTCAAACGTCTGATAAAGAATTTGGAAGTCCTTAATATGACAGACAATTGTCTGTATAAAAAACAGCTTCCTGTAGTTGACCTTCTTAATGTCAGCAAATACACCCAAAAGAACAACTTTGATCAAGATTATTCATTCTGTTTAACAGAAGGGTTTGAATTATATTTAGATCTGTATATTGTGACACGCTGATTGATTTTAGGGTGGATAAAATCTTAAAGGGATAGTTCACCCATAAAATAGTAATTAATGTGTCATTACAAACCTACATGACTTTTTTTGAGTAATGTTGAAACATTGTTTTGTCCATTATTGAATTTCATGAATTTTTCTCATACAAATTCATAACAAAACTTTTCTAGATATATCTAGAAATTCATAAATCAAGAAGGATTTTCGAGAGAAGAAAACAAATATTGTCTTGTTGTCAAAAAAAAAAATTGTTTTATTTTGCTTGAGTTTTTACTTGAAAGAAGCAAAATAATCTTGTTTCTGTTTCTGATTGTTCTAAGCAAAAAGTCACTTAATTTGGACTTCTTTTTCTGAAAACAAGATATTAGATATAAATATTTTTTTTTTTACTTGTCTAGGAAATTTTTTTCAATGCATAAAGCTTGATTTCATAAATAAAAATTCCATGACTAATATTTACCTTCATTCAATCTTTCCATTGCACAAAAAGTTCCTTAATAGAAAAAATGGTTGTTTTTACAGTTCACTGAAAGGTTTGGGAATTGCTGGGAAGCTTTAATGTTTGTTATAATAATGAGTAAAAAATGACAGAATTATTTTTGAGTGAACTGTTTGGACGTTATCTACCCTATTACTCTATTTGGCATTAGCTTTTGATTCTTTCTTCAATGTATTATGTGTAAATGATCCAGTCCATTGGATTTCTCCATGTGTATGTTCTTGCGGAATATGATTGAATTTTGTGAAATGGATTTAAAATCCTGAAATACATTAGACTGAGCTGAGTACTTTAGTTTTATTTATAGCCGCAGGCATTGTCAAATTAACTACATGATTTAATAAGAGTGCAGCACAGTCCCAAATGTGTGGCACAGATTCTGCTTGGGCCGGATGAGTAACATCTGCATCAGTGGCGCTCAGAAAAACACATTAATCTGCCTTTGAAAATAAAGAAATGACTTAACAGTCCTTGGGAGTCTTCCCTAATCAAGCGTTATTCCTCCGCATCCCTGTTTATCTTGCTGTGTTTACTTACAGTCCTGTAAACAGATGCGGTTGGCATCTTTTTCTCCTCACAGATTAGTGTTTGGGGGGAGGGAAAGCGCTCAGGCCCCGAAGGCTCACAGGACTGAATTCGACCCCTCCTCAGGATGAGTATGGATATGCACGAGGGAGGGTGGAGGCTCTCAGGAGGGGGGAATCCTTCAGTCTCTTTGACTCTGCTCCACCCACCGAGGAGCCCATCTGCTGTGAGCCAGCACTCAGTGTGAAAGACAAACACACCACCAAACACAACACGACTCAAACCTGCTTCCTCTGTTTCCACTCTTCTGTTCTCTCCCCACCTCGCTGCTCATTCCTCTATTTTCTTCTCACCTGCAACCGAAAGCTGACAGTGGGGGAAAAATGTGTTGGTGTGTTTGAGAGTGTGTTTTCTGAAGGGGAAACAGGTGCTTTTGGTGGTCTTTCTTCCCCCACCAGCTCCAATCTGAGCCATTCTGACAACAAAAGGTTTTTTACTCACTTTAGTTTGCCATCTCCATCAGAAAGAGGCCTTGTAGTTGACATGCTAATTGCAGAAAAAAGTAATTTGAAGGAATGCATCACAATGAGTGACTTCTTCAGTCATGTTTCCCCCAAGATAATGTTTACAATGGGCCCGACATAGATGCAAGCTTTTAAATTGACTAAATGTACTGAGAAAATAAAACAATGCATTTTCCTTTAACCTCCGAGAAGTTTTATTTGTCACACCGTTTTTCTGCAGCATGACAGAATAAAAAAAAAACAGCATCTATACAAAATGAGCCGGGGAACTTCAAAACCTGTCATCAACTGATGGCGCTTGCTGTGCCGCATTTGAGCAAAATACATCGTATCAATGAGATAATAAGAAGAGGCAGAGTGCTGACAAAAAGCAAGAGACAAATAGGGACTGTGCGTGTCGGGGGGAAGGGAATGTGGCCATTTGTCTATGTGAGTTAATGGTGGCCGAGGCAGGAACCAGGCCTCTGGAGTGAGGGTCAGCGTGTCCATGCTGTGTGGTGGTGGGTCCTGCAGGGAGAGAGGGCAGAGAGCAGCCTGGGGCCATATGGCCATCAGAGTATGCCTTTATGATTTATCATCCGGTTACACTCAAACAGCATCTTAGGGATCCGCTCCAGTGGGTCAAGTTCACACGGAGCTCCAGTGAGCAGTCTCAGTTAGACTTAAAATATGATGCATGAGCCTGAGCTGGAGAAAACACAGGCTTGTATATCATGTATTATAAAGCTATATTTCACATTAGAATCCACACTGTCATTCAAAAGTTGTTGTTTTTTTATTAAGCAAGTATGCATTAGTAAAGACATCTATATTACAAAAGAGTTCGATTTCAATTTTATATATTTTTTATATTTTTATTAAAAAAAAAATACCTGAACAATTTGTAATTTCCACAAAAAAGTATTTAAGCATATCAGACTGATTTCATGTGGATCATGTGACACTGAAGACTGGAGTATTGACTGCTAAAAAGCAGCTTTTCCGTCATGAATTGTGTTAAAATCTATAAAAATAGAAAACAGAAATAAAATACCACAATATTAGTGAAAAGGATAATTAAGCAGCTAACATTTAATGCCTTACATTCTCAAAAAACGAAATAATCTTTGGCTAAATAATTTTAAAATAATAAAATTATTTTACAGAACTGAAAGTTGAATGGATGTGATGAACTATAAACATTTTATATTGATGTTAACTCATTATGTCCATCTCAAGCTGCCTTTCACTGACATTTTAAATACCTTTTATAAAATATTATATATCTTGGCTTCAGAAGTTACCCAGTTGAGAGTAAAATTGAGAGATCTGTAGTTTTGATATGTCAAATGTATCTTCCTCCCTAAGGCAGCGTTCGATCAGAGCTGAAAATTTTGATGTTAATGTTTTAACTTCTTCAAAATACACTAACAATGCTCTGACTTATCACCTTCTGATGGGATCTCTCTTCGTTCTCTCTATCTGTGTGAAATCTGATCACTCATTTCACCCCCAAATGCTATTAGCACCTTTGGCGCGTAAATTAATACTAGAGAGGCCCAGGCCTGCACCGCTGTTAAAACTTTGCTCTCTCATCAAAGCCAGCTCAATACACATCTTTCACGACAGCACAGTGCAAGAGAAGGCAGATAATCATTCCTGTGATTAGATTTCTCCTGCCTTTGTGACTCACTCAAAATGGCTACAGTGGATCTCCACACAATGCACAGGAATGCAAACCTAATTAGAGTTACCCTATTACCGGCCTGAGCTGTAAATAATTAAAAACTAAAATGACACAGTCACTTACAGAGATTGGAAAATGCAAGGCGGTATTAGGAAACGGAGAGCCCTCTGTAGGCCAAACGCAGATATGCAGTCACGATTTGGAATGCTTGACCTCTGGCCTGACACCAGACTCCCAAAAATGAGCATGAGACTTGGCTCAGATGAAGGTGTGTGTGTTGCCACCTGCATGGGTATCTCTCCAAATGGACCACAGAAGAGGTGAGAACATGAATCAGGTGGCCAGGACCGTTAGATTTATGCCGTTCAACAGATGGAGTTAGCACTACCCTGATATGTGTTTGTCTTTTAATTTGGCCTGATGAAAGCAGGAAGCGCTGACTGCTGCAGCCCACCAATTACACTCACAATACACATGATAAACTAACTGATTTAATTGGAAGTAAACAGTTTTGATTCATTTACCTTGCAGACGTCTGCAAAAAGCAGCCCTGTGACAGAGATGTAAATCCTGCCCAGACAGAAAACTTGGTATTATCTGCTTTGTTTTGTGCCTCTTTTTAAGATTTTAATAAACATTTTAAGCAGTAGCAAATCTAGTAAGAAAAAAAATAGTTAAAATACATTTATATTTCAAATCTATTAAAATATTTTCTGACATATTGATCGAGACTTACCAATAATAATAACAATAATTCAACTTTATTTGGAGTACTACTTGTGTACATTTCATTAGTCTCTCATTAATTACTTTAAATGTCTTTAAATGTAAGATATTTAAAGTGTGCCTAAAGTATACTCAATAGTTCAATAGTTTAGTTTATCTTTAGTTGTACTTCAGCACTAGTTCCATACAGTTACATTTATGACGTACAAAATTAGTTGTTCCAATTTAGCAGACTTCAAGTTTAGTATATTGAGTGCAGGGTATTTTTATTAATTGCATAAATATGTAAATGTATTTGTTTTGAACGCCGTTGAATAACAAATACAAAAAGATTATTGAGGTATTATTCTTGCAATTCTGAATTTTTTCAAACATTTTAGACATAAAGTCGCAATTTATAAAGTCAGAACTGTCACAATTATGAGAGAAAAAGTTAAAATTAGAGTTGCATGATATAAACCCACAATTGTGATAAAGTGAATGATAAAGTCATTATAGAAGCTCTTTTCCACCACTGAATAAAAAATGAATAAAGTTTATTGCAAATTTGTATCTCACAGTTTGGACTTTGGAATTGTGAGATAAAAAGTTGCAATAACCTTTTTAAAATTTTTATTTTGTGGCGGAAGCAGGCTTGCATAATTTGTAGCATACTTAGCATGAAGTAAATGTATTTCAAACACACTGTATTATATTGATATTTTACTATTGGATATGTATAGAAATTTGGAATGTATGAATAAATAATGGTATCCGTCAAATTGTTTTTTAACGTCTCTTATTTAGTTTTTTTACTCTTTTTTTGGCCAGTAGATGCAAAATACAAGTGTAGGGATGCGGAGAGAGCGTTTGTAACCATTACCATGCAAAAGATAAAAAGAAAAAATAAAATTATTGAATGTCTCTTCACACGCTTTTTTTAAACAAATCCAAAAAAAAACCTTCGAGTGTCTTGCTTTTATCTGACATGATTTTATATGGCAGCAGTATAGCCAAGGTCATCACCTTTTTTCGTCTGTTTTATTGACAGTTGTCAGTTTTTGGTAGCGCCACCTACTGGGATTATCAAGTAGAATTTCAATATTTTATTTGACAATATCATATTTCAAATAACAATAGTCCCACCCTTTCTTCTAAATGAAGCTTAAGCAGAATCAGTAGCTCAAGGCCTAAACGCAATCCTTGTAGAAACATGTGCTATTAAACGTGTCATTGCTCCATTGCTCACAGATGAAACAGTGATTTGTAATTGTGTTGGCAAGACAATAGAACTCATCATGTGTTAAGCTGCAGTCTAGCGAACACATTTCCAGAGCGCTTGCACCCGTTCTGTATTGCAGCCCTGCCAAGCGGGAGCGCAGATCTCTGCTCCCTTCCTTTTAATCACAGGCTCTCACGTAATGCTCCTCTCCTAGCTGTGTGAGGACACGCAGACGTGCAGCTCAGTTTAATGAGGTGCTTCTCTCCTCTGAGGCTGCTGGCGATGAGTGTCGGCTGATTCTCTCTTTAAACAACATTATCTGGCAGCATTTGATGTGAGCCAGCCTGTCAAACCAGAATCCCACAGCAATCTGCATCTGAGCGCAGCGCAGAATACTTATGGAGGGAGAAGATCTCCTCGTTTGCTCTCTCTCTGCCTCTTCTTCTCGCTATCTCGTACTTGCACACATACACCGAGCACACACGCCCATCTGAAACCTGTAAAGCTATTTTCACACTCGCATTTGCATACAGATGAAAATTACGGCTAGCCTAAATTAAGAACAAAAATGCAAATGTATTGTTATTTACCCATCAAGGGAGTTACCCTGGACTAGAAACCAGGAATAGACAGAACCCCTGGGGAGAGAATCATCAAGCGCTTATCATGTGACCAACTGGTGGGCCACTTTCATCCCCAGCCGTGCCCATTATAAACCCCCAGCGCACACAAACACACTCACACCATCTTGTCATATTCAGCTTTTGATTGGTTCCCTCACACCCGTGGTGATTGCGAAGGCAAAACATGCTGAGCAAAGCCGTTTCACACCCCCTATCAAACCGAGAGGGCACCTGTGAAGCTCCTCGTCAAATTAATATGCAAATAAGGCTGTTCAATTAAATTAGACACACAAAGATCAGCCGTGGAGATACAGAGATTTGCTTGAAGCTGCATTCAAAAGTCATTTGTAAATAAATAGCCGTATAATGTATTATGACTGATAGCACACTTTTCTGAATGGGAACTAGCTAAAGCAAACAATCTAGCAAACTAAACAAGCTTCAAACTAATTGGACATCACCAATGGACTTGCCTTGTTTCGCAGCTGATTGACGTGTTTTCAGGCTTTTTAATTGCTAATAGAGAATCTTAGCATACAACGTGGCCTTCCAAATTAGTGGGAATCACCGCAAACCCAATGCGAATCCAGAGACTTTAGACTCCAGAGAGTTTAATCTAATTGTAGTTTTTGGAGCCACCCACTAACTCTCCCAAAATAGCTACATTTAATTTATGTAAAACAAATTTTATACATCAAGCAGCTAGCAAACAGCATAGCGGTTACATATTTGACTACATTAGTATTATTCTACTGTACCTATACTGTACTTTTATCTGTTGACATTTTGTAAAACAACGTAAAAATAACATATTAATATATAATAATGAAAAATAATTAAATAAATAATAGAACAGCCTACTACTTTTCCATTCCCTATGCGTAAATTTAAAAATTAAAATATAAAAATTTAAATTATATTTTGTTTAACCTTTAAAAAGTAATTATTGATATTCTCATACAACAATATTGTAAAAAATGCAGCACCAGGTTGAGGCTCCAAATCAATAAAAAAGAAATAGGATGCCATTCATACGTATTTGTACGAGGTGGCAAAATCATGCAAATTAGTACAAATTCGTACAACCTCACTCGTACGATTTTGTCATACGAATTGGCAACTCGTAAAATACATACAATTTAGCAAAAGTCGTATGAATTTGTACAAGTGAGGAGTGAAATATGTACAAATTGCTGTGAGAAAAGGTTTGATTCATTGGCCAAAAAAAAAAAGAAAGAAAACACAAAATAAAGAAAGTTAAAGCTGGCTTTGACTGGTAGCATTTTTAAAATAAATTTCTGTAATTACTGGAATAATATTGTTAGTGTATTCATTTGTCAAGGATTATCGTGTAGTTACAGTTTACACCTGTACCATAATTTCTAGTGAAATGCAATTTCAGAGTTTTAGACAGGAGTAAAAGTTTATAAGATATGAATTTTCACAGTGTAATGTTAAAGGTGGGTTATGATTGGTTGAAATGGCGAAGTCACACCTGATTGGTTAAAGAGCACGGCTGACGCGGACTGACTCACCTGGGAAAAGAAAAGTATCTTGCAAGAAAGTGTAGAAAATAATTATGATGATTCACACACAATATATATTATAAAAAATATATAATATCGCCTTTTAAACCAACACACTGTAACGAAGCAGACACTTCACGGAGGTAAAAGTCAACAAAGATGTTTATTCCACAAAGAAGCAAAACAGAAACAA
>JAUMHI010000048.1:6305409-6320999 GCA_032359435.1 Enteromius unitaeniatus | reverse complement strand
ACACACACACACACTATAAGTCCTTACACAATCCAACGTGCCTAAAATTGAACTGGAAATTAGGTGCTGGGCGTCTGATGAATATGGCTAAACGTCTGATGAATATGGTGAACTTAATTGGAAACCCTTCAGGAATGTCGAAGCCATCTAATAATTGGTTGAAATTTATTGCATTTCCGGGGGACGCGAGTGTCACGTTTATTTTCATAAATATTATTATTTTCGTCTGCCAGGAAACAAAGCACAGACAGATGTGTGTTTGCGGGAAAAAAACTCTCTGTTTACATGAGTGACAATAAGAATTTATTAAGATCAGTTAAACGTTGGATTCTCAAAAGTATGCAAGGTTCCCAGCAGATCCAATTTTACTAGTTGTGTGTGTACTCCTATCTATTATGGAATATCAAGTGAAGTACCTAACTGAGAAGGGGATATCAGCCGCGTTTGCGGGCAAACATGAAACAACAGGTGATGACATCGCTGCTGGCCGATTCAGTATTGTGTTTGATTCTCCAGAATTGCTTGTGGATGTTAAAAAGTGAAGAGATATGCTTCAAACAGATGCTTACCGCGAGTGTCTCATTGGGCATTTCTATGCTGATTAACAGGCGTGACTTGCATTTAGATGATGAAAGCTCCGGTTTGAATCTTGTGAGACCGCGGTTCAACAAAACAGCTTAAATCCACACAAGGAAGTGAAAATTGTATGGCTGTATTAACGAATATATTTTTACATTACTTTTGCAATTGTTAACACTATTGGGTAGGTTTAGGTTTGGGTTTGGTGTAGGTGATATTTCCAACATGATTAATCAAGGATTAATCTTTAGCGACACTCACTGGATATTTAAATTCTGAAAAATGTTCCATAAGCATCATAATAAAACACAGCAATACGTACCTGTATTAATATAATAAATAGATGCCATGGTCATGTATTAAACATGTTTTAGCAGCACTCTTTAGACATTTCACTTTGAAACTGCCGTTCAAGGTGCAGTAAGATACCAAATTAATGTATATAGAGGCACGTATTTCTAATGAGCCTGGGTTAATTTTTTTGTCCTTAGTCTTTTACTATGTCTTTGTCACCATGCTTATAGCCAATATAATCTGATATAATTGAGAATGTAGCAACATGAAGATTTTTTTTTTATTTAGTATCATACATCAAAACAGCTGTACTAGGAACCATCTGTAGGGCAAAGTGGCCCTAAAGAACCAGCAGCGTTCCCTTGGGCCAAAAATTGTATGTGTGAAAGGAATTGCTCTTGCGATTTCTCAGACAACGGAGCAGACTCAGCTATTTGACCACCAGGCCACCCACACACTGATCTAATGAAGAAGAATAGTCAGAAAGCAGGGAAATACAGGCTGGCTTGTAGTCACGGGTGGTAAATGAAGGCAGGCAGCGGATGTCGATTGGCAAGATCTTATCCGCAAAGCACAATTTTCCAAAAATGCCACAACGTTTGAAGTCATGGGACATCAACTATTTCATACAAACAGGGTAAAACTGCAGTAGAAAAAAATCAATTCTTGACACGGAGCTTATGACACCAGGGATGTTGTTGCAGTAAGTCTGTCAACTTTTTTTCACAGGAATATATGTGTGGATATGTGTATTTATCTGTCATTGCAGTCAAAATATAGAGAATGCAGCTTAAGTATTTCAGCACGGCTCCTCAGATCAGTGTGCAGAAGATGAGATGTTTCTCCCTGATGCTGACTTTCGTATTGCTGTCTGCAGTTTCCACAACAAAGAAAAATAGCACTTGTGGTTTAAACATGGCACTTCTCCCCTATGCTACAGTATGATACCCTTCTATTTTCAACCAGTGAAGAGAGAGAGAGAAAGAGAATGTAAGAATGACAGAGTGATATGGCTTGATATAAACTGTTACTGTGAAGTGCTGCCAAGATATTTTGATGTTGAGTAAACTCAAATTAAGCTGAATAAATGTATGGTAATCTAAAGTGAGACTTGAATGAGGATCAAACCAGTTTCAAGCTCCAATCTGATTGGCTGGCTTCACATAAATAATTGGAACTTATTAAAATAATCAGTGTTTATTACTTTGATACAGAAGGAAATTCTTGCTAAAGAGCCAATGCACATTTTGCAATAATTTCATTGGTATTATTTGTACAACCGTTGGACAGCTGTGCCTTTGAGCTACTATTTTGCTGCATTGATGTCCATTGCTGACATTTTAGTGATTTTAAATAGGCATATAAAATATAAAAAAGTAAAATAAAATAAAACTAAATGCTGGTCAATCAGTTTTCACTTCACTTTTTTGAGTGTCTTCTAGACATGAACCAAAAAAAGAGTGTTTTAATAAGAAAGTAATTAAATCACTTACTAAATGTTTCAGTTTTAAGCAGGAACAAAACAATACCATAGTTGGCTAATGTGCATTACTGATGTTTCCTCTGGTGAAGCAAAAGTAACTGAAACATTGTGTCCAAAATGTGAGTTATTCTAACACTATCTTGCAACCAATTTATACATGTTATAACGAGGTGACTGATTTGTATTACCTCACTTGTTAAATTTTGTAAGATTTGTCTATAGGCTACCCAGTGATAAATAGGTTTAGAGGAAAACATTAAAATGCAAATAGCATTGTAATGCTTAAAATGTTTATCATTACATAAGGTGAATTGTTTTCACGTGCTTTTATACTGTACTTTAAAAGGCAGGGTAAGCGATTTTTCTAAAAAATACTTTAGAAAACTGAGTCGGGGTGAGTACCAAAACAAACTTGTAGCCAATCAGCAGTAAGGGGCATATCTACTAATTACGAGGAAGAGAGTTAAGTGAGCAGTGGAGCGACAGAAAGTTAAAAAACACAGAAAGGAAAATTTCGGCGAAACGATAAGGCAAGAAGTAGGACCCATATATCAGATCAGCTTTCAGAGCTGGAGAGAAGTCAATGAACGGATGGCATGCAATCAGACGCCGAGGTTGCTTTGGTTCTTCTCTATAGGTTAGTAACACCAAGTCTACACCAGACACTGCTTAACGTCTTCTTACACTTGGCAAAGCGACAATTGGCAATCATTTTTCAAATTTGTATCAGCACATCATAAATATAACGCGGCAGCAGATTGGAGTTGGAGTTGGTGTAGACAGCTTATAATGACTTCTATAGTATTTGTTGTGCCGCTCGCATTCCGTGTAGACACGGTGTAACATTGGTTTTGATTTGTTTCACAGAAGTAATCGTTACCAAGGTTTCTAATAGGCTAGATATGTGTGGGGCGGAGCTATCGAGACCCTTTTGGGGTAGGCACGTGTTTGTTTCAAGTACTTCTCGCTGCAGACTGTAGCGCGGTGACGTCAGGTACGTACGTGACGTAGGTAACTGACATATGTGTATGTGTTTACCGCGCATGCGCACATCAATATTGCATTCATAATTACTATATTTGCATTAACAGTAAGGGTAGGTTTAGGTTTGTTTGAGGTGTAGACATTAATAAAACAGGTAGCATTTTCTGATGTCAAATTGTGCTACCAATTTTTTCATAGGAGGTAGCAAAATCTGATAAGGTAGGATGAATCTTGTCACGTCACTTTGCGCGTGCGCGGTAAACATACACATACGCCAGGTACCTACGTCACCTATGTACCTGACATCACGGCGCTACAGTCTGCAGCGAGGGGTGTCTCGTTTGTTTTGGTGATTTTAAATATCAACATTGGCTTACCCTGCCTGTAAATACTTAACAGTAGGTTGATATTCCTTCTGAATACATTTTCACAGTGAGCTCCTGATGTTACAAAGTATCCGCTTTGGTCCTTTTCCTAAGACTATGATTCATCATGTCCACAAAGGCTCAGTTACTAAATTCCAGGCTCAGGGAAAACACCAGTGACTATCACAGGGTAGTAACAAAGCCAATACGAAATTTGCTCAAACAAAGGATTTACCGGTTATAATATAATTCATGGGCCCCCCATGATCATCAAGGTCTTGCCCTTTTCCTCATTAGTCAAGGTTATGTCTGTTAGTGTCCTCCCTGAAAGCCCTTCAGGCTGGAAAAAGTCATGGGATAAGGAGAGTGCTGGAAAAGCAGGCATGATAAAAAGCAGTGGGCTTGCTAATTAGCTAAAGTAAGAGCCCGTGCAGACCACTGGGGTGCGTGCAGCTTGGATGATTGCACATACTCGGATGGCTTCTTTCCAAAATGAGGCCTGGGGTCTGAATTTAACACAGCCGTGACCCTCCTCCTTTTTTGGGCTTCGAGCATTCCAAGACGGTGAGGAGAGCATGTACCCTCTGAGTCTCTCTGCCCCTGGATGTTCTCCAGAACTACTGAGGTGCTCATGAGCCGGATCTCCTCTTCCTCTCGCTCTCTCTCATCCTCAAAAATGTTTTGGGTCTCTGGTCTGACATTATACAGATATAACTGCACAAAATACATGGGGAAAAAAGCAATACTAGACCAGTCCTGCCCCCTAACCTGAACTGATATTTCTGTTGTAGGTGCCCAGCTGAGTATTCTCTCCATGTGTGTGTGTTTTTATTTCTCTGAGGCTGTTCCCAGTTATGTTTCACAGAGTGTTTCATTTTCACAGAACAAAGGCACATGGGATAAATTGCATCCCTCCTGTTCCCGCGTTCTAATGAATGAAATGCTTGTTAAGAAGAAAAAAAACATCCACCTCCACATCCTTCCCCTCTGTGCTGCAATCACACTTTTTTAATGTGTACAGTGAGGGACAAACGTATGAGACCACATTTAAAATGTAATTTGAAGCTGTAGGAAAAATAAAATACACCAAAATACATAAATACAATTAAATTCATTTACATTTTTCCATTTAACTTTTTGCTAAAATTCATGCTAATAATATAAAATGTGTAGTCATGCCATGATAAGTTAGATAGTAGGTCTGTGCACATACCTGTATATATATATATACAATAATCAAATTATTAACTGTGATTAATCATGTCCTAAATCTAAGTTTTGTTTGCAAAATATGTATTTGTACACACACATGCATGTATATATCTAAGAAAAATTTGACCCTGGGCCACAAAACCAGTCTTAAGTCACTGGGTAATATTTGTAGCAATAGCCAAAAGTGCATAGCATGGGTCAAAATTACAGATTTTTCTGTTTTGTTAAAAATACTTAGGATAGTAAGTAAAGATCATGTTTCATGGAGGTATTTAGTCAATTTCTTACCGAAAATATATTAAAACTTACTTTTTGATTAGTAATATGCATTGATAAGATCTAATTTGGACAACTTTAAAGGTGATTCTTTTCAGCATTTAGGTTTTTCTCTACCCTCAGATTCCAGATTTTCATATAGTTGTATCTCAGTCAAATATTGCCCTATCCATCATCATCATACATCAATGGGAAACTTATCTATTCAGCTTTCAGATGAACACTTATGACTAGCTTTGTTGTCCAGGGTCACAAATATGTTTAGTTTATGTATTAAATATATTTATATGATATAATTTATATTTATACAGTATATAAATAATAAATATACAAAATACACACACATATGATATGCAAACAAAAAGTTTATACAGGTTTGGAACAACAGGGTGAATAAATGATTCACAAATTTTCATTTTTAGATAAACTGTCCCTTTAAGTCTGCTAGAGAAAAAGACTGAGAGAAAATAAGGGTGAAGAGAATGACAAAATCAGAAATAGAGACATGTGACTGCTTTTAGATACACTGCAGGTCTGATTCTGACATGCAGACGAGGAGGGAGAGAAAGATGTGCTTGATGTCTCTGACTGTGATACTGAGCTGTCATTAATATCTACCTTCTCCCTGCTGTCCTTCTCTCATTATCATAATTATGCTTGTAGTTATTTCTCCCCTCTACCAACATCCCAGTGCCAGTGATTTTTTTTTCTTTCTCTCTGTAATGATGGTTAATTTTCCTGGGAGTCTGTAGTGTCTGATGAGGCCCGGCGCATAAAACAAGATGCTGTCATTTCTCCACATCTGAGTGTGTGTGTGTGTGTGAGAGAGTCTGTTTAGAGGTCGTGCACACAAACCACTCACACTTGAACATTTTGGGGCAACTGAAATCGTTGGGAAGAAACAACAAGGACACTAGCACGCTGCTAAAAACCACATGAGAACAGAGCAGATGACAAAATGACAGCAGAGCTGATTGCAGAGGAAAGAGTTTTAAAAAAATCAGATTTGTTGTTCCATTTGAAAACTCCAATGAATAAGAAGTAAAATCACTTGGAATTATAGACTAGTCAGACTATTAAAATGTTTGCAGACACTCAAATAATAAGTTATTAATATTCAAGAATGCCATCTAGCCAACCATTTTACCATCAATATTATCCTTAGCTTTTATTGCAGTCATTCTCAGTCTGTGTTTGAACAGAGCATGCTCAATGTTATTTAAATATCTTATTTCTTGCAGAGGAGTGCATGTGTTGGAAAAGCCAACCATATATTTTGCCATGTAATGTATCTGTAAATCAGTTCACTGTGTTTTTGCAGAGAGAGGAGGTCCGTGTTTGCAGAAAGCTTGAAGAATTGACATTTCCTCTTTGAATTTAAAACACAGTCCAACTGCACTCCTTTAAAGGACAGAAACTCTATTAATACTATAAAGAAATAGAAAAAATTACCATGATACTCCAGGTTTAAAAGCAGAAATTCACTTATAATAAAACATCTTTTGTGGATGATTTAAAAGAAGAAATGCGAAGAAAAAAAATTCTAAATGTATATGTATAATACTGAGATTTAATACTGAGGTTTTTTTTTTAAATAAATGAATCGATTTATTTCACCAAAAGAGATAAAAAGACATTTGTTACAAAAGATTTCTACTTCAAATAAATGCTGTTCTTTTAAACTTTTTATCCATCAAAGAATTCTTATAAAATAATTTATCACAAAATATTAATTAGCATATTAATCTATTTTCATCACTGATCAGAATATTAGAATGAATTCTGAAGGATCATGTGACACTGGCATGATGGCTTGCCGAATATTCAGAAAATTTGACTATAAATTTCATCAGATAAATGCAGAGATTAACATAAAAACTTCTCTCAAACACATGAGAAATCTAACTGATGGTATATTTATGGTTTTATTTGAGATTGCATATTTAAATTTGTTTCTAAGTTCTATATACTCACAAGTCAGCTAGTTACATTTATGGGATAAAACCATGGCCATAAACATGTATGAATTTAGCTATATAAATATATACATGCCTCCATCAGTTGTCGCTCAGGTTCTCCACGTTCTTTGCCTTGTCTCTCTTCTGTGCTATGTTCTTTTGGGATTGACAGGGTGACTCATTGGAATATGTGTCTCCAGGGTGGCAAACTGCTCTTGCATTTATTTTTGGAGCGCTGATGCTGAGACCCTGAACATCAAAGCAGAGTAAGCGTGTATACCCAGCTGTAACAAGTGTGTGAGCATGTGTGTCAGACAGATGCACTTTACAGCAGGGTGCCAGGTTTGCAGCAAGTTGCACTGTCATCATTGGGTTAATGTTAACTTCATCAGCTGGCCATGGATAGCTCAGAAAAAGGCTGAGCTCTTTGTCATCAATGGGGCATAATAACAAAATTCTATTTCCATAAAGCAGTATAATTACTTAGTTATCCATCACACCTTCTTCCATTCTGCTCATTCTTTTCTGCACTGCTCTCCCAAAGAAGCACATATACAAGTGTTTTTTCATCTCGTTAGATCAGTAGGAACTTAATAATAAAGTAATACATTAAAAAAAGGCATCTAGGAAAGAAACCAACAGGAGAGAGGAAAAAGCTGCATCTAAATTTACTTTAATTGGCGTGAGTTTAATTTGGCGAGTTTGGCAAGTGTACAAGGCTCTTCTAATGACCATAACCCAAGATACTGATGCTTCTCCACAACACTAAAGGTCTTGCCATTAATAATTCTGATTTCCAGACATCCAATGTAATAAAACAAAACCATACATACTTGACCACTTCACTCACAATCTTCAGAAATCGTGAGGCAGAAGCTAATTAGTGTTAGCGTTGTGCAAACCCATGAATCACTATTTTACATTTTACAACAGACTTTTTAAGTGATTTCGCAATTGTAGATCTTGCATCCATGGCTCTATTTCCTGTAAGGGCAACTTAATGTATCACAGTGTGACTTCTTATATAAACATTTCTGTGGTGAAAACAAGCTTCTATATAAACTCATACACTTTAGAAATCTGGATTATGAAAATCTGAATCACAATTTCCTTGTCTGCTTTCTTGTTTTGTGGTACTGACCCTCGGCCAGGCCACCGATGATTAATGTTGCGGTCATAAAGGGAAAGATCCTATGAAAAGTGAATCGCTTAAGATGGAATTTACATCTTTGCAAGTTTTTGATATATTGTTCCGCTGCTTAAGAAATATTCTACAAGGAACAAAGCCACACACAGTGTCCTAATCAAATAATCAGTCCTGCGAGATATGACTGATGTGTGAGCAGTGCAGTCTGTTCTTCACTTTCTTACATCTCGTCTCCAGAATGAAAATATATTTTATAGAGAACAGTTCACAGCTTCAGTATTCACCGTGAATCTGAGCTTTCACCGCTGCTGTTTTTATCTCCTTTCACCTACGCTTATCCATTACTCCTTTTTCCATTCTGCTCTTTCTTTTCTGCTCTGCTCTCCCAAAGGAACACGTACTGAGCAAGTATTTTCTCATCTCGTTAGAGCGGGAGAAAGGTAATAATAAGGTGCTAAATAGAAAAATAAGGCATCCAGAAAAAATAAAACCAGGAGAAAAGAGGACAAATCTGCATCTAAATATGATTTAATTGGCGTGAGGAAGGGGTTTGGTATCAGAGAACTGTATGAGTCGCTTCTGATGTTAACATGGCCAAAACCCCAACTACTGATTCTTCTGCACAACACTAATGGTCTTGCCAGTGGTGTAATAAAACAAAGAAGTTCATATTTGTCACAAATGTGAGCCAAGAAGCTAAATACTGAATATAATTTTTTTTTTTCCCCTCCTAAATTTTTGATAGACTCTCCAGTACTGATCCTTAATTGCTGTTCCTAATCATTATTTGCATAAGCTTTATATATATATATATATATATAGGTACTGCCTCCCCTGAGGAAACACCACTGATATACACACACAGATTTGCAGTTGGGATTTATGGGGACTTTCCATAGGTGTCCTTTTTTTTGTACTGTACCAAGCACATTTTCTGCCCCCCTGCACCTAAACCTATCCCTTTTCAGAAAACTAGCCTACTTGCATTTTTTTTTTTTAAATAAAACACATTTTGGTTTGTTTTTTAACCTTTTTGTTTCACAGGGACACATGAAGCGTCCTCATAAACCATGTTTACGTTGTAGTACCCATGTCATCATGCACATTTACCACACACACACATATGTTAACCTGCTGTCGATGTTGACACAGGAGTAACCCAAGGATAGAAAAATGGTAACAAACAAAGGAGTTTGAAATCATAGTTAAAGCTCATTAATTGGCCAGCCTCAATGTCTTTGCATATTCCTTTGTGAGCTCTGTTATATTTACATTTCTGTAACTGACTGCCTTTCTTTTCTCAGCAGTCATATCTGTCAGGGTGTGCAGTGTTCCCTCTCTCCAGGGGGTCCTTTAATTAAAACGGTGGATACAGAAACAGGGAGAAAGCATCCTATTAATCAAACTCAAACAGACCTGTGTTCAAAATCCAAAGCTATCCCTCTCCCTCCTCTTGTCCTCCATCCTATTTATTCCTTCATTTTCTTCTTTTTGCCCTCCATCTCTTGCTGCCTATGAGCAGTCAAAAGAGCTTTGAAGGCCACACATTATGCCGCGCACACATACATTACAAATATGAACACACATCCACGTACTGTCAAGCGCCGTGCCATCTGGTTGTGTTGGGATTTGACTCTGGGCTCCAGCTGCCACTGAAGAGAAACTAAAATGAAAGTGATTTGAGTTTCTCTGCCCCAAAGGATAGTCACAATGGAGTTTTGAATGTTAACACAGCATTTGAAACACCAGTGACATGTTTGTGAGTGCCTCTGCCCTCTGGACATTCAGCTCATTCAACCTGCCAAATAAAATTACCAGGACTGAGGTTGTCGTTTTTTTAAGGATGCACTAAAAGTTATTATATATACAATGTGTATTATATATACATATGTTATTGTATATACAATGACACTCAGTGGGGTGGAAAACAACATTAAGCCCCATTAAATTTCATGGTATGGACAAAAACAATAAGGTTTGAAATTATATGAAGGTATGTAAATATTTTATTCCTTTTGGGGCGATCAAGTCATTTTCATGGAAAGATGAGCTAGGAATAACAAGATTTGGTTCAGGACACAGAGACCAGCTTGATCAGCATGTAACTAGTGGTCGGGACAAAGTTCAACTAATGTTTCTTTATAAGATGGGTATTGCATTTATTAGTCTTGGATCATTCGGTGGGTTAACGTGAGCTCTGAATGTGAGGTCATTCTGCAAGGTCAATTTTAGACACTTTTGAAATCTCCATCTGCCAAAAAATACATGTGGTAATTCATAGTTACAAGAGGGTCAAGATGGAGTAAATGCTCAGACATTTCATGTCTTGAACTTTCTTATAAAGTTTCCATTACCACCATCTGAGATGTGGACGTGGGTTTACATCAGATGAGTTTATAGAGTCACAGGCCACTGCCTTTAATGGTATGTGAAAATAGAGGATTTGGGTGAGTTTGGGGTGACGTACGGGCCCAAGCCCAGGCTGTGTGGCTCCCTGCGGAGGCCATGACAGTGAATTTGATGTGGGATTGTAGAGTTGTACTAACTCATTTCCCCTCCGTGTTCCCCGAGCTCCGCTCCTGGAGTCTTAAAGGAGCCCCATTGTGAGGGGTTGGATGTCACAGCACTCGGAGCACGGAATGCCCGGGTGCTTTACAAAGACGCTCCTGTTCATGCCGACCCCCCTCTTTTCCTCTCTCCCACCTTCCCTCGCCCTCCCCTTCCCTCTCCGTGTGCTTAGAGGCGAGGCCTGCACAAATACAGGCTAAGTGATAGATGTGCTCTGTTACATGATCCACAGCGCACTCCATCCCCTCTGATTCCAGCAGTACAGCACATTCCCAAAGACAAAGAGAACTTGGAAAAGGGGAAGTTCTTACACATCCACACATACACCAAGACGTATGCATGCCTAAAGGACATTTTTGTCGCTCAGAGTTTCCTTGTTCATAACTTAGCGGAGGCCTTATGGAGTTTATGACTGTGTTTCAGTTACATATTAATCCAGACTAATCCAGACCAATGTTTTCAGTCAAATTGCTTAAAGGGACAGCTGACTTAAATCTTAAAAATCTGTCATAATTTACTCATGTCATTCCAAACTTTGTTTCTTAGGTGAAACATAAAATAGGATATTTTGAGTTACCAAAGAAAGACAGGTTTGGGACAACATGTGCACGTAAATGATGACAGAATATTCATTTTAAGGTAAGCTATCCTTTTAAAATCCCTTTAAACATTTGCAGAAGAAAAGTTTTTGACTTTTGATTGCAGCAAGAGTATCTAGGAAAAATGAAGCACCATTTGAATAATTGTTGACAATCTTTTTTTAAGTCATGAGATTTATAAGAACTTTTACTTTTTATAGCTTCTGCTTGTATTAGTCTCCTTTTGTTGGTTCAGATTTTTTTTTTTGTACACTTAGATCCAGAATAATGTAGCCCTTGAATAAAACCAAAATATTTTTTGAGAAGACTGATTCATATTTGTTTGGCAGGAATAGGAACAAAATAATCAGGCAAAAGATAATGGTGAGAAATACTGCATTGCAGATCAGTGACAAACTATTCAGAAAATATTTTTGCCATTAATCAAGTTAATTTCACAAAACTGTGGTGAACCACTAGACACCGAACAAGAAAGCAAAAACAACCAATGTTTGATGGGTAATGTCTTTGCTATGCTGCTCTATCAGTGGGACAGCGGGAGACACAAGAGGTTGGTTTTCTGTAATGTCTCTGTGGTTTTCCTTCACTTGCTCAGTATTTGTGTGTCTACCAAGGGCTCTGAAATTTGTACACAGGCCAGTTTTGTGGAGTCACTTATATACCACTATATACACCAGAGTAGAGTTCACACAGTCCTTCTATTTCTGTGAATCAGGATATGAAACCACTGGTTGACACAGACAAGGAATTTCTGTATCATTCATGGTTTAACTTCATGTAATGTATTTCAGAATGAACTGGGACAAAATGTAGCCCTTTTGCAGACCTTTTATCATTAAGAATGGATTGCTTCATTAAAATGGCCATTACATACCAGAATGATTTAGGCATAAACCTACGGACCTATGTGAATTGTGTACAAGTATGAGTTATACTTCACCCTTAAAAATACAAATCTTCTTTCAGATGAGTACAATCAGAGTTATACTAAAAACGTCCTTACTCTTTGAGGCTTTATAATGGCAGTAAATGGGGGTCTAGATTTTGAAGGCCAAAAAATGCATCCATCCATCATAAAAGTACACCATATGGACCTGGGGGGTTAATAAAAGTGAAATGATGTGTTTGTGTAAGAAAAATGTCCATGTTTAACTTTAGTTTTATTTTGATACTCACCATATACGTGTACCACAGTTAGTGAAAACTAAAATCGTGTTATGCCATATATATATATATATATATTTATTTATTTATTTATTTATTTATTTTATTTTAAATGCAAGTATCCCATTCTTTTACACACCATATGCGTGTACCACAGTTAGTGAAAACGAAAATCGTGTTATGCCATATATATATATATATATATATATATATTTTTTTTTTTTTTAAATGCAAGTATCCCATTCTTTGCAATAGAAATATTTATTTTGTTCTGTATTTATATGTAATAATAATTTGCATTTTTATCAGACAACTTGAATCATGCCTCACTCCTGAGACTGATGACACACACCCGCACCTCATCATCACAGGCACATACTGATTACACACGCACATAAAAGCCAGTGACAAACAAATTCCTTTCTCGAAGTCTTGATTTGCCCTGGCTATCATTTCAGATCATTCTTTCCCGTGTTTGTTTTGTCCATTGTTACCGTGGACTGTTGACCTGGATTCCGATTGTTTGCTGCCTGCCTTGACCTTGCTCTCTCTCCCTGTACAGTTATTGTTTGCTGCCTGCCCCGAAATCTGCCTGTATCCATTGCTCTGTTTGGTGGTATTTGACCCTGCCTGTATGACCTCTCTAAAAAACATAAGCTGCATATGAATACGTACGCCTCCATCTTGTTCGTCACATAGACGGACATGTTCTAGCCAACCATCTCATTTTGATTCTGCTAACTATTTTTTCAGCACATTTTCCATCTCTTCCAAAACCCAAATATTCTCTTATTAATATTCACACACTTGTTCACACATTCCACCCAGCTACACTCACAAACACACACATTTAAATACTTAAACAGTCTTTTATTTACACAGTCACTCAGTGTGTCAGCTTTTCCATCGAATGGCCAGTTGGTCTTATTTGATGAGAGGCAGTCAGTCTGAACTTAATTCAAATCATGTGGGCAGATGGAGTGAGTGATATATACAAAGACGGGCAGTGAAAAACATAAAAGACAGTGAGAGAAAGAAGGGCTCAAGTCTAACCCTTGAAATGCATCAGATCAGTCTTCAGTTGCACTTTCTTGGATGATATCCTGAGCCCTTAGTGTTTGTTTTTTCTGAGAGTGTCAGAGAGCTGGTTTGTTTGTGTGTGTCAGAGAGGTGTAAAGTCTTCTCCTCCCTCTGCTCAGCTGGACAGGAACTCTGAGGCGTCTACACCAGGACTCCAGCTGTTTTGCCCAAACGCCCTCACATCACAAACACACACACTCTATTTTATCGTCACAAGATCTGTATAGAATATATACAGGGTGTCTTATGTTGGGGATAAACATGGGCCAGATGTTATTTACTGTATCTTTATTGTTAAATTTTTGTTTGCTAACCCTCTGGACATAAGCCACAAGCATTGTTTTGTTTACTTGTGCCTGAGCATCAGAGAATGTTTGGGCCTTTGTGTTCATTGATTTTTCTGATGAAAATCTTTAGGCAAAGCTTCACACATGTGAAAGTCTCTATAGTTAAAGAAACATAGAATGTCTTTCGTAACATATTCAGATGAAAAGTTCTTCCAAATCGAACTTGAACTTGTGTTTGCCATACTGTGAAAATGGATGATGAATTGGAAAGGACCAAAAGCACCATACAAGTAATTTGCAGTTGCTTTTTTGGTTATCTTACAACAACTACTTTCATTGCGTGAAAGTGCAGCTTGTACATTCTGATAATGTTATTTGTGATTTACAGAAGAATTAGATAATACAGGGTCAGAATTACATGATGATAAATAAATGATTACTTTAAATTCTGTAATGTACGACAGCATTTTAGTGCCACCAAAAAAAATAAAAATAAAGTATATTATAACATGATATATATATATATTATAGCCTGACATAAAGCTGAAATCAAGCGGTAGTGCAAGTCAATCATTTTCCCAATTACAATGAGACTTCATTATAAATTAGACTAAAATAGCCTGTTTTCCCATGCCTTCTGATGCTCCTTCACTTTTATATCTTGCTATACACTTGAAACAAAGAGGAAAAACATATTAATTTGAAAGTTTTATAACAAAAGCAACAAAGCAGAACATTATTGCGATTTCTGGGTGTCTGACATGCTACAAATAATGAATATATATAATTCATAATTTTTATCAGTAAAGAGCTTGAACAACACATTGCTGTAAGACACTATTTGTGTTTTGCTATATAACTAAAAGCTGAGACTTTTTTTGTACTAAAGGGACATATCTTATTGCTATTGGGTGGCACACTATAACAAATCTAATGGAAGACATTAAATATTATTTCCAAGCATATTGTCCCTGCGAATATTACACATGATATAATTTCTGTTTATAATCCCACATAAATGCCTTTGTAGTGTATTAAAAAGGGTTAAGTAAGAGAGCTACAGCACCCCCCAAAGGAATGTTGACTGAGTGTATGAGCTGATGTTAAGATCAAAAGTTCAGCCTTTTAATAAATATCATATTCTGGATATTAAGTTGTTTCCGCAAGTTCTTAGATCTCATCCCAGTAAGATGATGCGGCCACTCGGACGCAACTTCAATCCGGCCTTCTCTCAATCCAGGTCATTTACAAGTACACTATACTAAATATTATAACTTTAATTTCAAAGATTTTCTTGAAATATTTCGACTTTATTCTATTAACACTTTGACTTTATTCTCGTAATATTTCATAGTTTCAACATTATTCTCATTTTATTTTGACTTTAATCTCGTAATATTGCGACTTTCGTAGTTTAGACTTTATTCTCGTAATATTACGACTTTAATCTCGTAGTTTTAGTTTTTCTTTTTTTGGTGGCACTAAAACTCCATCGTTGTTATGTTCCATGTCTGTTTTGGTCTCCCCCGTCTTTTGTGATATTTTGGTTTAGTCCTGTCTCGTCTTTGGTTAGTGTTTTCCTGTCTAGTTTATT
>JAUMHI010000048.1:6256341-6295421 GCA_032359435.1 Enteromius unitaeniatus | reverse complement strand
AGTCATTTACGAGTGTCTCACACAAACACACATCTCTGCCCTTTGTCTTAACACATGTTAAAACAATTAATGCTACAGCCGTCTCCTCACATTTGTCCCATGATGTTGCACTGAGGCCTCTGTTTCACCCTCCACTGCTATGCTGTCTTTCCTTAGCTGGCTCTCCTACACCCCCTCCATCTCCTACATCATCCACCCCCATTCACAACCCACCTCACTTCCCTCTGCCCATCACACCCGCTACATGTCTGGCTTTGATCAGTGATCCGCCGCTGTGGGACTGTGATGGGTGTAGAGGCCTGGATCTCTCCCCCTGGTTCTCCAAAGAGACCTCAGCGCTCTTCTGAGCCCAGCTGCTTCCTCTGCCTGCAGAATGATGGAAACGAGCAGGATCAGAGCGTTCAGCGTATTACTCACCGATTTGCTTAGAGCAGCATTTGTTGAAATGATGTCTCCCGTGGTTATTGCATCATGCAGCCGCTAAATGCTCTGCACACTAGAAAATGTGTATTGGAAACAAGCGAAGTGATATATATGCTCCAATTGTTGTAAATAAGACTATGTTTTAGTAATTGTTCAAATAATTTTGGTCCATTGTGTAAAGTGCTTTTCTGTGGCCTAGTCATGTAAAGGCTAAATTCACAGTCTGTGTAATTTATGAAAAAATAATAAAACATGAGACAACTGTCTTTTGTCCTGGACAAATAGAAAAAAAAGTAAAAGTAAAAAATAAAGCTGTGTAAATGACTATATAGTGTTATAAATCCTAGGCTATAAAAAATGCAAGCACAAAAAATTGTAACATTTACATTTATTATAGTGAGAAATGTTGCTGAATACATTAACTTATACCACCAAAACTAGTTATTAACAGTTTCAGGTTATATTTCTAAAACACCAAAGGGGTTGGAAAAATTAATGAACAAAAATATAAAACCTCAGTTAAAAAAGGGGAAAAAATGAATTGCATGTTTTTTGTTTACCACAAGGAGAATGGAGAATCAAGTTGAGATGGTCTTTCCAGCAGGACAGGTTAAAAGTTAAATAAAAGTCCAGGATTTGTTTTAGCTTGGTCAGTGCTGTCATGTCATGGCTCATCTGTCAAAATCCTCCTTGATAAACCACAGCTGCTTCCTGTTAAAGACAATGTGAAGTTTCTCTCAGATCACTCGACGACTCTGTCGATTGTCATCTACTGTAACTGTCTGAAACTGGAAAAAGAAACTATACCAAAATTTAATTTTAGAAATTTTAGTTCAAAACAGCGCAGGTGGGCTGCAGTGCTGGTGAAGTGCTTTACTTTGGCGCATGCGAGGTCATTGGCTCAGGTCTTTGTTAGGTTGGACCACAGTCAGTGCATGAGTTTACTGCGGTTCACACTTGGCCTTTAATGCTGAAACACATTGAACACACATTCTTTTCCCACACAGATGAACACACAGCGCAGGAAACCAGCTGCAGATAAGCCGTGATACAGGGGCTGT
This sequence comes from Enteromius unitaeniatus, assembly GCA_032359435.1. Lineage (NCBI taxonomy): Eukaryota > Metazoa > Chordata > Actinopteri > Cypriniformes > Cyprinidae > Enteromius > Enteromius unitaeniatus. The sequence goes on along the minus strand of JAUMHI010000048.1, from coordinate 6,293,937 downwards.
ATGAGAAGCACATGCTGATGGGATAAAGGACAGCAGAGAGCATGATGACAAGTGACATAATGACCGATGAATGGTAGCAGAAGAGCCAGACAGACACAGGGTAAAACAACAGTAAAACATTAGCAGTTACAGGAGGGATCCATCCCCCCAATTTGGCAAAGCAGTACAAAGCAACATATGAAAATTATCTTCTTTATCGGCATAAAGAACAAATAATGAAAATAATAGAAGTGTATATATATTTATTGTTGATTTTATGTTTTCTTTTTTAGTGTAAAAAATATAACACACTAATTAAAAATTATATTCTCAATAAAACAAACTTTTAGAGATCGGGTGAAAGTCTTGGAATAATCGGAAAAGTCTCTTATGCTCATGAAGGCTGCATTTGTTAAAAAAAAAAACAGTAAATCAGTAAAACACATTTTTACAACCTAAAAAAATATTTCTTTTCTGGACAGTAATTTGAAATTGTGTATTTTTATCTAATAAATAATGCATTGGTGAACATTAACAAAAACATTGAAAAATAGAACTTTGTTGGGGGGGATTTTTAATATTCTCTAAAAAAAAAAAAAGCTTTAGTTATTTTATCTCTCAGGTTTTTTTTTTTTATTATTACAAGCATAGCAGAATAATGGCAAATGTTTTCTAAACAATTAATCTATGAGGATATCATTATTATTATTATAACTGGAGTGGTGAAAATTCCAATTAATTATATTTAAAGGAGCTTTATAAATGACTTGTGTAGAAATGCCAAGCAATGGGTGTGAAACATTCCTAAAATTCCCATCTAATGCTTGTCTTGTTAAATCCTGAATTTACTAATTCCCTCCATATCTTCACAGCCTGAGGGAGAACAGATACAGAGGTCGAGCAAGGCCTAAAATTGGTCTAAACAGACAAGGTGACCATTACACATGCTTGAGTCTGCACGGCCTGATGGGTCCACTTACAGAAGCAGGACAGATGTGTTGTGAAGTTCAGCCTACATACCCTCTCTCTCTCTCACACACACACCCCTTTCCTCTCCCACCATTCCGTGTTAGTGTTTATGACCACACATACTAAAATGCAGGGCCAAGTTCCACAGGGCAAAGTTGTGTGTTTTATATAGAAAACACTAAAAGCGAAAACAAGCTGAGATCACGAACGAGAGCTTCGGGGAGGAGATGTGGAGAGTGTGCGTGTGAGACTCCAGGCTCCCGCGGGTGTCCTGCAGAGATATCTTATACCTGCCAGTCCTTCGCTGGCTTTTTTACTGCTCGTGGTTTCTCCTCCCCAAACCCTAGTCGTTTTATTGTTTTCTATTTTATGTTTCTTGCTGTTGAGCTTTTTTTTTCCTCCTCCAAGCCAACTTTTATGTGACATTATGGGTTTTTAGAGTGCGGTTGTCTGAGTCTTGTTCTGTCAGACGGATCGTTTCGGCTTTTGGTGTTGTTGTTTTGGTTTGTTAAGGTCATCTGGAAGTCATGGTATAAGGTAGGTTTTAATGTTATGTGAGGAGTACTTGTCTCACCATTTTAAGTGAGCCACTACGCCTTTGACCAGCCAAATCACAGAGGACTAACTTTATTAGCCATGAAACTATTACAGGATAGTTCATGGTAAATTTTGACATGAAGATGATTCCAGCTAACATGAACATACTAGTATTGTTGTGCCCCCTACTGGTTAGTGAAATACATTGTATTTTACTCAACAGTCCATGATGACAAGTTTGACACTCTTTTTTTAGTATATCATGCTTTTGATCCTCTTAGTATGTGTATGATTCACAGTGACACATAAGTCTGGTTTATATTATAGTCGTATTGAGCATGGGTCTCTTTGGTGGTCTCCAAATGATCAACTGAATCAAAACTTGCTGTAGCTGTTATAGCTGTTTTTTGTGGTCTGATTGACAGTCCTCCTTTCAGGTCATCGTACATTTTTTTGCTGTGAAATCTTTACTGTTTATTTCTAAATGTAAGAATAACTTTTATATTGACAGTTTTTTTTAAAAAAACCTCTCTATTAATGAAATATTTATGATGCTCAACAAAAACACACATGCAAACGATATTGTATTATATATTGTCTAAACGTTCAGCAAACAATAAAAATGTTTTTCTGAATATGTCAGGCTTTGTAGGCAATGAAAAACGGGTTATTAGACTAGAAATATTAAAATATGTTCAATATGATTGTTTGAAATATATTATTTGCGATTAAGTGAGTTCCTGAATGACATTTACGGTTACATGACATAGGTGCTTTTCTACAACGTTTTGGTAGAACATACACACAAAATTACATTTTTAACAGTTTTATTGGTTTGCTTGCTTGAAATAATACTATAAATTTGCCAAAACACCAACACACATTTAAATAACCCCAAGATGCTTCAACTTATTCCAGTAACAGCTGCATTTGACCTTTAATTTAAACTTAATAAACAATTTCCACAGTTTCCTGACTATACTGTCTAAATACTAAAGAAATGTAAATAACGACAACATCCGCGTTTCCTAAATCTGCACAATGAGGTTATTATGACCCTCCGCGCTTTCCGTCGTCCCCACAACAAACTTCAAAGTGCTTTACTGTCAAGTTGAAGCGCGAGCTTTCACGCATTAGGTATAAAGAGCGGACAGCCATTCTTCCCTGAGCTATAGGATGTTGCATTTCTCTAAAAACTTTGTAAATACGCATATTGAACTTAATCGGACGTAACTACTTTCTATTCACTCTTTTGGGCGGCTTTAAATAGTCAAGTGCTTGTAAAGTAAGAGCAAGGGCGTGTGTCAGTTACTTTCGCTTGTGAAGTCTGATTTAAATCACTATTTGATGTCATTTAGATGCTGGAGTGGCTGTCCCATCGTCTGAAATGGATTAAATCATGCTGATGGAGGAACAGAGCAGGTGTGTGCTTATTTCTGCTATTATGTGTTACTATTTGAACATGCTTTATGTCATTATTTATTCCCTCTCGTCTCGTTACGAACCGGCGTGCTGTTATGTACCTGTCCATGTGAACGCAAAAGAGTGTTTACTCAGCTCTTTGCATCAGTTGTGCATGCACATTGAAGAATGAACGTGTTTGTTCCAGCTCTGGAGAAGAGGAGGACTCTAGAAAGAGAGGTGTGCTCTACAGATGGCAAGGCTATTTCGGCAGGGTTACCCCAGAGAGGCTGCTGCTGTCCAGGCCAGTGCTTCAGGCTGCGCTGGGGACTTTACATGGACTTCTGCTGACAGAAGGTAAGACGAAATGACCTCATAATTCAGCATGCTGTCTGTCCAGTTTTTCTTCCTCCTTATTTCTTTACCAATTATATATACAAATTATATGTGTTATACATGTGGGCAGTGATTCATATTTTTGGCAGCTGATATAAAAACATCGCTCACAGCCATTTATCCTGCTTGGTTGCAATGAATTCTTGTTTAAGGTTTGGTAAGACTTTTTTAGGCGTTTTGTTTTCGTTTCATTTAACTGTAAAACAGAGGATATGATATGAGAAAACCATATTATGTTTCAAAACTTGGATAGAAATAAAAAGGTTGATCTCTTGGACCGTATTGCATAATTGTCAAACATGTTTCTCTCTCAGATGGGCAAGTGTATAGTTTTGGCGAGCAGCCGTGGAAAGGAGTCGAATCTCAGCCTGCTGGCCCTGTTATAGAGAGCGCCCTGAGCGGTCAGCGTGTGATCTCTGTGTCAGCGGGCAGCTATCACTGCTCTGCTGTAACGGAGGATGGCCTCTTTCACATGTGGGGGGAGAACTCTCATGGCCAGTGTGGGGTCTCTGGAGTGGACCAGGTACCCAGTCCCTCTCCTGTTAATGTGGTGGATGGCGAAAACCATCCTCCGCAACTGGTCCGAGTCCTAAATGTGGCCTGCGGATCACAGCACACCCTGGCCCTGTCAAGAAAGCATGAGGTGTGGGCCTGGGGTAGTGGCTGCCAGCTGGGACTAGTCACCAATGTATTCCCAGTATGGAAACCCCAGAAAGTGGAGCATCTTGTGGGAAGATATGTGGTCCAGATCGCTTGTGGTGGGTTCCACAGCCTGGCTCTGGTTCAAATTCTTTCTTCCCCAGACAACGGTCAGCAAGCTCAGGACAGATGTGGGCAGTGTAAGCAGAGCCTCTACACCATGACTGACAAGGATGATCATGTCATTATCTCTGATGATCATTACTGCCCACTTGGAGTGGAACTGACTGATTCTAAAGAAGGTGGAAGGTCAGGACAGAGTTCTCCAGCTCAGACACCACAAAGCAAAAACTCCTCACCCCACTTTGAAGTATCTCCGTTGACCTTGATCTCCGAAGACCCAGGTTCTTCAGTTGGATCTCATCAAAATACAGCAAGCCAGGAGGCTCAACCAGTCCCTACTGTATCGGCAACCGGACATGCATGTCTGCGACGAACCAAAAGCAATCCCTACCCTGATGAGCAAGCTTTGACAGACTACCTCAAAAGAATTTCTGACCAGACCCTTGCAGAGCAGGCCGAGGCCACCTCTTTATCCCATCCTCCGAGTCGTCAGTCGTCACTTACACGTCCTTTCCGATCAGACCAAAGTGATGAGCTTACACTACTTCCCTCTTCACCAGTACTGAGTAGAACTGATGTCAGTTACAGACAACGCTGTGCATCAGACACTGTCACAGACCAGAAACACTCTCTCCATTTAATACCAACACTGGATTCAACTTCTGATGATTCTTCACAGCACTCAAGTGTGGACGGAGGCGTTTGCATCAGTGACCTCGTGATTAGCAATGGGTGTTTATTCGAGTCCAGTGAGGAGGTAGGAGAGGCAGCTGGAATGGACTTCTGTCCAGCAGATCCTCTTCAAGGCAAGAAGAGCACCAGTCTGACAGACATCACATTAGAGGAGGCTGAAGCACGTAATCGCAGAGGGTCTTTACCTGGTTTCTCTCCAGGTATCGTGAACCTCAAAGTTTATTTGAAAAATATGTTTATAAAATGTTAAATCAGAGGCTCAGGCTATAATATCTTATATAGGCTAAATTAATAAACCAATCAGGACTTAACAATAAGTTTTCTGTACATTTTTTTTTAATCAACTGGCTTCATCTTGCCATCCATAATCCATACTGTTGAGGTAAGAACATATGTGACCCTGGACCGCAAAACCAGTCATAGGTCATAAGGCTACATTTTTTTACTTTTTTTTTTACATTAAACAAAATTGAAGGCTGAATAAATTAGCTTTTCATTGATTATAATAGGACAATACTACATGATACAACCCTTTGAAAATCTGGAATCTAAGGGTGGGAAAAAAATCTTAATAAAATCACCTTTAAATTTGTCCAAATAAAGTTCTTAGCAGTGCATATTACTAATTAATAAAAAAATAAGTTTTGATATATTTACAGTAGGAAAGGACATGACATTTCTGACATAAAAGAAAAATCTATAATTTTGAACCATACTATGCATTTTTGGCTATTTTTACAAATATACTCTTGCTACTTTATGCCTGGTTTTGTGGTCCAGCGTCACATATGACCTGCCAAATACTATGTACTTTATCTTACTACTGTTTAAACCCTGGTAACCCCCTTTCATGCAAAATACTTTCACTTGCAGAAGAAATGAATCATGGTTGACTGCACACTGGGTATTTTTACAATGGCATCGGTTACTGAAAGCTTTACTTTTGCATAATGCTGCATCCACATTGATCATAGTTCCAAGACTACTGTCCTATGGGTCGGCGAGACAAAACATAATTTTTTTTACTTATAGTTCACCCAAAAGTGAACATTGTGTCATCATTTACTCACCCTCAAGTTGTTCTAAACCTATGTGACCTTAGGTTCTAGGTTTGGAAAGAACATGAAGGTGAGTAGATGATTAAAGAATTATATTGGGGTGGAATTTCCCTTTAAGAACTTGTAGAAATTCAGTTCATTTAGTTGATTATTGGCACAAGGACAATTTGTAATACGCTGTTGAATTTCAGTGTCACCTTCAGGCAGTCAACGATCCAACCATTTAAGAGCTGTAGTAGGTGCCATGACTACTACTTCTACCTCAGAATCCAAAAATCTCCTTCCTTCCCTCTTCACTGAGGTGTGGACTTGGGGGAGGGGCCAGGAAGGTCAACTAGGTCATGGAGACTATTTACCCAGGTACAATAGAACCCTCATAAACACTGTCTTGTTTATGTTGAACTTTTTACATCCTTGACCACAGCGCATGGCTGGAAAAATATTTTGGGTTTTCCTCCTACAGGTTACAGCCTCTCTGCATCAAGAGCTTGAGTAAAAAGGAAGTTGTCAAGATCACTGCTGGAGCAAATCATTCGTTGGCACTGACAGCTCAATGTCAGGTAGATTGTCAGGATTTTAGAATATTTCTGCGTTAGATTAAAAACTGCAAAAGTGTCTTCAAAAGTCTTCAGTAAAGCATTTTTTGGCATGAACTGATTCATAGCAAAAAATGTACATACAAAAATATAATTAATAGCAGCCTGGGTCTCATTTCTATCCATCTTATCAGAAAACTGTAGTATTACTTTGAAATAGGATTTTTTTGCTTTATAAAAACTTTAAGTAACTAGCTAGTTAATGTTGCCTAAAACATTAAGCACAGTCCTGCTTGTGGTGATTGCCTTTATTATAACAGCAACTACTCTTATCAGAGGCCCTTGTCTCATCACTGTAAGTAGTACAGTAGTCACTACTGCTATAGCCTTAAATTTGTCTGTTGAATACAGTGAAGTCGCATATAATTGAACACTTCGTAGCTTATGTTAGGTCTGTTTTGAAAGTGTTTTTGTTTGTTTGTTTTTGCAATGTTTTTAGTTCTGTTTTTTTTTAATTATTATTTTGCAATAGCTTCCATTCTTTTTTTGTTAAAAAAAATTATACTTCAACTTAATCTTAGTTAGCCTATTTCTGTTACATGCCAAAGCAACATGTCCAATTTCCATTTAATCTTTTAACATAAATTTCTTCTAATATTTATATTTCAGCTTTTTTGTAACGATTTCCAAAAATCATTTTTAATAGTTTAACTATTAGTGTTTTGCTATAGTAAAACTGTTCTCTTCTGTCACCTGTTCCTCATAACAATCAGTGTGTATTTCTTCTCTCTCACAGGTTTATTCCTGGGGAAGTGATAAATTTGGACAGCTGGGTCGTATAAATGCTCCTAGCACAGTTCCTAATCTCGCCACGGTAATTTTTCGAGGATTTGCAATCATCTATTTTGCAGACCTTCTTTTTTAAGGCGTGATATGTTTTGTGTGACGATAGGTTTCTGAGGGTATCCGTGTGTGGGACCTGGCAGCAGGGCAAACACACACTTTGCTGCTGGCTGATGGAGACCGTTATCAGCCTTTACTGTACTACAGCGGAGAGCAGGTGCTGGAGAGCTCTGACAGCGCTCATCACCTTTCTGGGACCTACACCCAGACGCCGACCCTTCTGCCCTTCTGCATGAATGTTCGTACAGACTGCTATGGCAGTTTATTCTGTTGATACAGATATTCATTTTTACTGTGTGTAGGCTGTTAGCAAAATAATATCCATATTTATTAGTGTTATACAACTTAAACTTAATAAATGATCTGAAGCCATCCTGCTTCACTGTAGACTGTTGTGCATGGAGTACACCATTATGATACGTAGCACAAAGTGTAACATACAAAAGGAAATAAATATTAATGATTAAATATTTTTAAAATAATAATAAAATTGCCTAAATAAAATAGACTTTCCAAAATACATCTAAAATATAAAACATCTTTTTAGTTATATTTATACAAATAACTAAATGAAATAAAACTAGTCTTGTCTAATGATTAATCACATTTTATTACATCCAAAAAGGTTTTTGTTTACATAATAAATGTTATGTATATGTGAATGCACACATACAGTATATATTTTGTAAATATTTACATGTATTTACATGCATAAATTTATATTCATACCATTTCATACAAATAGAAATATTTTTAATGTATAAACATATACATTCTTAAATGTATACATACATGCATGCATGTATTTATATATATATATATATATATATATACACGCATTCTTTATATAAATACATATTTTTGGTTTGTTTTTTTATATAATGTAAACAAAAATGTACATATTAAAATAAAAATGAAAACATAATATGGTAAAATTGAATTCAAATTGTTGACAAAATCTGTAATAGTATATAATTAACGAATTTGCGCTGTTTTAGATGCACTTGAATACATAATTTTGTCAGAAAGTATCAGTGATAGGTTAAAGGTCACATTCATTTGAATTGTTTTTGGGTTGTGTATTATATGTAAAATCACAATTTACTATAATTTGGCTGTGTCCTTTGTTTAGCTTGGCTATGTGAGTAAAGTGTTTGGAGGAGGACTGAATTGTTTGGCTTTGGCTGATCATAACGCGATGGGTTTCATAGCTACAATCCATGAACTGGCTTCAGCAGAGAGGAAGTTCTACTGCATCCTCAGTAAGATGAAGAGTGAGATCCTGAGCCCCCTTCTAGCCCGTGGTATATCATTGGTTGTTTTACTCATTGCACATTTTGATTTAAATTTGTGGATTTTTTTATATAGTTTGTTCCCTCTCTGTTATAATGTAGCAAGTTTGGCCTTGTCTCTGGGTCAGTCCTCCATGTTGCTGTTTCAAGAGATGGCTCGAAGTTTCATCAAGCTTTGCCACCTGACAGGACAGCACTCAGTATCCCTCACCAACTTCCTGCAGCAAGGCAAAGTGATCAAAACACTGGTCTTGATCAAGAACACAAACATTTTCATGGACACATATAAAGAGTGAGTTTTGAAACTCAGAGACGTTAATATCTTTTAATATCTCTATAATAACATCAGTGTTAATGTTTATCCTCAGATACAGCGATCCGGTTGGAAACTTTCTTGTTATGGGAGGATTCCAGTCATTACTAAAGCCCTCACAGTGCGTCGTCATACTCGTTAATGTATCATCTTTGGGCATGATTATAATATATGCAAATAATGTTTTTGGTCATGCATTTCTTCAGAGAATGCTTTGGGAAGAAACTGGAGTTGATACAGACTCTGCTGGAGTCCAAGGAGAGGAATGCATCACCCTGCGATCTGTTAGTCAACTTGTTTTATATGCCCTTGCAGCACCTGCGTGGGTATAACAGATTACTTCTGAAATTAGCCCACTGCTTTGAAGTGGTAAGAAAATGGTTTTCTCTATGCTCTTTAAAGGAATGAAAGGGGTATAAAAATGCATGACAAAATCTTTTATTTTTTAGAACACTGAGGAATATGATTGGATTCAAAATGGCTGCTTTAAATATGAAGCTTTAGCTTGCCTTATCAGCAAGCAGAGAAGAGATGCTGAGGCCACTTTCAATTTCTGGAAGAACTTCAAAGGGAAGAATTCGGTATGCCGCAGAATGTGAATGAATGTTGTATAATTCTACTGTAGGCAGATAGTTGCAGTCCTGATGATGCGCAGTAGCTGTCTGCCATGTCATAGCTGTTGTTTTTGTTGTATAGCAACATGCTTGTATATGAAGGACTATGTGCATTCTCTTTATTTAATCATAAAAGATTGTATGTATTTAATCAAAAATACAAGAAAATTGAAGTATTGTATTATTGTAATTTAAAATATTAGATTTATTTCTATTTTGTTTTATTTGCAACACTGAATTTGCAGCAGCCATTACTGAAGTATTTAGTGTCACATGATCATTTGATGCTTAATTTTCAGTTTTAAAAGCAGTTGTGCTGCTTAATATTTTTAAGTTGAGTGAACACAAAAAGCATACAAAGTTTTGACAGCTGATGCTTTGAGAGTTCACACATACAACAAAATTGTTTGTGTGAAACACCCTTGTGTGTGTGTGTGTGTGTGTGTGTAAAGAGTATGGATTTGAGTAGTAACAATCTACTAAGATCCAGGCAAGTAGCAAATTCGCTTAACTTTTTATTCTTACCACTTATGTTGTCTTTACTGAGCTTGCGGCTGGTGTTCATTTCCCTCTTTGGCTGCAGTACTTGTGACTGTACAGTATATTACTTCCACTGTATAATGTGGTTGAGTTGACCTAGTTACTATTTCCTTTAATGAAGTTAAAATGCTCAGCGTGCTGCAAGACTAAATAGGGTCTGATATGACCACATAAGTTTCAGATTTGTTTCCGTTGAGTTAATGTGGAAACCTGTGTGTGGCTGGGTGCATTCATGTGCACGTGTGATAATTCTGCATATGTGCTGTTATCTTTACCTGACCCTCTCTTTCTCAGGAATCTCTGCGTAAGCCATCTAGACGTCTGGTTTGTGAGAGCAGTAATAAAGCTCTGACACTACAGAACGCCGGGAGATTCTCTGCCAGCTGGTTTATCCTCTTCAGTGATGTGCTGGTTCATGCACAGGTCAATTCATTTTAACGCATTTAATTTACCACACTGTAATGTTCATTGCACTCATTGTTTTTTATTAATATTTTTTATGTCTTCATTCAATCAGGGCACTATTCCATCAAAGAAGCTTGTGAGTATTGTGTGTTTAATTCCTGTATTCCTGTCTTTACAGAAGCAGTTTATACTTTAGGACTTGACTTTAGCCTGTAAAAAAACATTATAAAGCCTGAAATGTCAATGTGGAAATTGTCTGATGAAAGTTTCCCATGCTAAGGCCTCTTCTTTTATTCCTTTATATATATGTTTTATATATTTTATTATATATATCGTTCAATATATATCGCCCAGCCCTACCAATTAGTATGTTGAAGACATGGCCTGCCCGTGATACAGTCTTGCTTGTGATATTTGCAACACATTCTCCCTGTCGTTATTAGCCAAACCATTATTATTGGCTAACTAAAACTACTCAACTGTTTAATAAAAATGTAAGTAAAATATAAATGTTAAATATTTCATTGGCAAATAATACAATTACCAAAACTAATATAAAAATAAATCCATATGGGAATATTTATTTAAAAAAACAAAAGTAAAAACCAAATCACATAGCAAATATGTAAAAAATATTAAGATAAACGCTAGTTCAAAGTATTAATAATTGTTATAATAGTATATAAATAATGGCAGAAATGAAATTAAGAGTAATAATAAGGGCAACTCGTAAGATGTCTTTTTGATCCTAGGTTTAAATTGGTTTTAAACACTGAAGCTCTTAATTAATTTAAACTTAAAAAATATATCAGTTGTAGTTTTCAAGTGTGTGTATTTGTTTGTCAAGTATGCTGGCATATTGCCTGTTTTTTTTGTTTGTTTTTTCACTTGAGCAGTGTATGTTCTGTTGTGATGTTTTCTTTGCATGCTTGATTGGTCTGTGTTTTCTCTTAGTCCAACTATAAGCGTTTTGAAAATGGCAATAACATTTAAATGTTTCAATTCCACCCTTGTCTGCACACGCTTTAATAACAATGTCTAATCAGACACACACCCCAGAAGGGCTTTGCTTTATTAATATACTATCATACCATGCCATACAGTAGCACATTCATTGCATACTTTTTCTTTCTATAAAATGAAATGGACCGTTGATTTCTGTAGTTGTAGTAATATGTTTGGGTGTTGGGTGTGGTATTCCTTGTGCAAGAGAGCATGTCATATTTCTGCTGGAGTTATATGGGTGTGTGTTTGTGTAACTAAGTGGGTGAAGCTCATTGAGGAACTGACAATGTTTAATATGGCTAGTGTGTGTTTTTTTTCTTTCAGGCAAACCTGTTTTATTCTCAAATTAAATATATTTCCTCTTTTAATGAGTCTGCAGCAGGCTTTACTTTTATTCCCTTCGTAATGTGCTGTAGATGAGGGAGCAGTTTGTTTTATATGTAAGTGATTAAATTCTCTCTCTGTTTCTACAGTTCTCATCTCATTATGTATATCCTCTTGCTACACTTTGGGTGGAGCCTATTTCAGATGAAAGTGTGGGCCAGTAAGTTGTCTATTATTTTAATGTAGTTCAGTTTAGCACATGACATTTCATTAAATGGTCTTGCGTTTGTTGTATGGACCCATCAACTCAATCATTACTAGGCATGGCCTTAAGCTGACCACCCCTGATGATAGCTTTGTTGTTCTGGCGGCATCCCCCTTAGAAAAGGTAATGCAGATGCAGTATGAGTTTGGTTGAGAAGTTTTTCGGTTTGGCGTTAATTTTGAGGTCCACTGGTTTTCTGCTAGGGAAAGTGGCTGAGATCCATTAACCAGGCTATTGAGGACGTGCTTGCTCTAGGCCTGAGCGGAAGGACACGTGTGTCTAGAAGCAGCCAAAAAGGTGAACCTCCTGTGTCACGCACATCTACCTACACTTTCAGCAAAGAGGGCCGACTCAAAGATGCAACCTACGAGGGCCGCTGGCTGTCAGGCAAACCTCACGGCAAGTGAGTGCATGCCCATAATGACTGCTTATATTCACACTCTATACAATAAACAATTTTCTCTCTGTCACTTAAGCAGGCATTTATATTTTTTTATGGGAACAGGCTAGTCCTGCATAACTATGAAATGTTTTTTTTTTAATTCAAAACATCTTTGAATCCACTGAGATGACTGATCATTTAACTGTGGTTCACATGTACCTGTATCTTTGGTTGTCCTTTTCTTTAATAGAGGGACTCTGAAATGGCCAGATGGGACCGTTTACTGTGGAACATTCAAGAATGGGATGGAGGATGGGTCAGTATACACAGCTTAAGATATACCTGCGTTTAAAGATTCTTTGTTATACACTTAAATAAATAAATTTTTCCATTTGTGTTAAGTGCAGGCCTTTCTTCTAAAATTTGTGTGGATTTATTTATATGCTGAGAGTACGACCTGAGTGATGTTATGTTATTATCATATGTTATGGTGTTCGTTTGCGTGCGCAGGGGTGGTGCTGAAGTGGCAGTGCAGCGATCATTTTGGCGCTGAGTCTATTTTTGCTGCGCCGCTTACGCTGGATTAAAGCGACAGTGCATTGTTCTTGATCAAAACCGACCCGATTAACATGAAAAGTAACACATTTTACCATACAATCGTGCAACTGATGTGTTTCACACTCACCATATGAAAAATAAAATGCGCAAAAACGCATCACTTCACATCACGCATCACAAATTTTTGCCCAAATTTCAAAGGTCTGTTAAATGAATGTAACTAGAGGCATTTGTTAGCTTTAAGATTAGTTTTTCAATTCAATCCAAATACACTTTATTTTTGGAATTCTTTCAGAAATTTGTCTTATATCTCAAAGCGTAACCTATTCAATCTAGCATCTACATGCAGGCCTTCTGTTGCATGGCCAAATGTAATATTTCTTATACAAAATGTAAGAAGGGTGAGACATCTTTTTTCCTGACAGGCGCTGCTATTTTTTTCATATACACATATTGACACAATTATACACAAACTTTGCTCACGTTTATTGTGTGAACTATAATCTAGACAGTCACATAACAAAGTATGCTGGCTATGACATAAATCAAAGCAAATGGCACACGGATTTCGGAGAAGAACACTGGAAAATACGACAGAATTAAGATGCTTGTCTATAGCCTACTGCAGTACAAGCCGTACTGCAGAATCAGCTGCTCTTGCTCTGCATACACACCGCTTATGCCCTGCTGACGCGTGCAGTGTGAAACCCGCATAAGTCTGCTTACATCATCAAATTTTGTGTTGCACCATATTTTTAGAGGCAACTGGTGGAGACCATAAACAAAGCAGGGCTGTTCGTCCTAATGTTTGACCAGAGCCTGAACCAATCCTTAAAAAAAAAATACAATAAAAAGATTATTGCTCATGAATAGAAGACTGGCTAAATAACTTTTGTAGCTTTAATAAGAATCAGCATATATTTAATTCATACAGAGAAAAACTAAGCAGTGTTCATTTTTTATGTTTGATTATTCAGTTTCTGTTGTTAAATAACTCTAATGTAGGATAACCTTTACCCCTAAGCCCTGTGGTTTACACTGATGTTAAAATAACACTTTTTATGGTACAGTAAAACACTGCAAAAAGAATGTGTGTGTGTGTGTGTTACATCATTTTAAATATATTTTAAAGGTAATTTTAAGATTATTTTACTCACTTTAAGCATTATCGTATCATAGAATATGGCATTTATTTAATGAGTTATTGCATATGGCACTTCTTCAGTATTGTGCAGCTCTAATTTCTAAGCATCGATGTGAATGTTCCTTAATGTTTAATAGGCACTTCTGGGTAAACCTAAACCTAAATGTATCAGCTTAATTTATTTTAATAACACCTGCGCTTACTTCAGGCCACCTCTTTTTTTTAGATTGCTCACACATCAGACTTACTGAATAATGATCTGTTATTCCATTTCATTTACACCACTACAGTTGCAGCTCTAAGATGCGCTGGTATTAAATTTTTTTGAAGGTGTTAAAAAGGTAGTAAAAGGTATTAAATTCAAATTAAGAAGTTCTGTATATACCCTGTTAAAGATAAATGATCGATAAATACATTTATAGTGTTTGCAAAGACTTCTGTTATGAATAAATGTTCTATTTTTCTATTTCTAAAATAAATTACTGTTTATACACTAAATCAAAACATTAGAAGGATCATGTGGCTCTAAACACAGATTCAGCTTTAATATCACAGGAATAATTTTTTTCTTTCTTTTTTTTTCCTAATAACAAGTGTTTTTAAATTGTAATAATATTTCACAAAATTACTGTTCTCTGTATCTTGATATAAAAAATGCAGCCTTGGTGAAAATAAGAGAGGTCTTTCAAAAACATTAGAATACTCTGTACTATATATGTGTTTTATTCTCCCCATTTCTCTTTTCTTTGTAGATTTGGAGATTTTATGACCCCCAACACAACCTTAAACAAATTTGAGCGTTACCAAGGTCACTGGAAGGAAGGAAAAATGCATGGCTTTGGCACATTTTGGTAATAATTATGTAAATGTGTATATTAAAAAGCTCTTTGAACCAATATTAGTTAATTGGGGACCCTGAACATCCTAAATTGCTAGAGTTGCCATCTTGTACATTGCCCATGGTCATGGTTGTGTTTTTGCAGGTATGCTTCAGGTGAAGTATATGAGGGCTCATTCAGGGACAATGTGTGTCACGGTCACGGCATGTTACGGAGTGGAAAGTTAGCCTCTCCTTCCTCCAGTAGTGTGTTTGTGGGCCAATGGGTTCAAGGAAAGAGAACAGGCTATGGAGTGTGTGATGACTTCAGCAGGTATGTTCATTGTAGTAATGAAATGGATGGTTTCACACATTCTCCTGAATAAATTAATTAATTTGTTTTTATCTAACAGTGGCGAGAAATATATGGGAATGTGGCTTGATGACCAGCGTCATGGAGTTGGAGTCGTAATAACTCAGTTTGGATTGTATTATGAAGGAAACTTCTGCAATAACAAGATGGTGGTCAGTCGAGATGTTATTAAATGCATTGTAGTTCCAGTAATTTGCTTATGTTAAATATACAATTTTTTAGCAGTTTTCACACTAAATACAGTGTGTACTATACTATTATTTGACTTTCTATGTCTTTTGCCTGACGTAGGGCAATGGGACTCTTCTCTGTGATGATGACACAGTCTTTGAGGGCGAGTTTTCAGAGGATTGGACTCTGTGCGGAAAGGTATCTTTGACAAAATGTGACCATTTTTTTCTATTTGTAATTTGTGCATGTGAATGCTTCTGTGAATCTAAACATCCTGTGGTTTTATGGATGTCAAGGGTGTTCTGTTCATGCCTAATGGTGACTCTTTGGATGGGGTCTTTGACGGTCACTGGGGAGCTGGTCTGAGAGTGGCTGGAACATTTACAAAACCCTTTGAAGCTTTGAGGATAGAAAGAATTATACCGTAAGTGTGTAATAAATAATACTCTGGCCTAATGTATTATGCACATTTTTTTAAATCTGTGTTTATGTGTCTGTAGTGTGGCTGGTCAACACGCAGTGCCTGCAGAAGAAAAGTGGAAGGCAGTGTTTGATGAGTGCTGGAGTCGATTAGGCTGTGAAACTCCTGGTGAAGGAGTGCATGATAAAGCCTGGGAGAACATTGCCATTGCTCTCACTGCCAGACGCAGACAACAGAGATATCGGTACGTATACCACATACACAGAAAACAATGAACAATAAAGGTGTGATCACTCTAGGCTTGTAGCTTACAGTAGATCTCGCCAAAAATAGTTTGTTACACTCAAACTTCTTTTTGTTGATTAAATAACATAAGTAGTAAGGTTTTTTTGTAGCAATAGCCAAAAATACATTGTATTGGTCAACATTATACATTTTTCTGTTATGCCAAAATAATGTTTTGTCATTTTTGATGCATTGCTAAGAACATACTAAGAACTGCTTTTGGACAACTTTAAAAGTGATTTTCGCAATATTTAGAGGTCCTGATCTTCAGATTTTCAAATAGTTGTATCTTATCCAAATATTGTCCAATTTTAGCAAACCATGCCTCAATGAATGGAAAGCTTATTTGTTCAAAACTTAATTTATATAATATTTTTTTAATTTATACATGTTTTATTCCAAAATGATCTGAAAGGCAACAGAAAAAAATGCTCAATTTCGCTGGGCAACAATGGTATTACATTTATTAATAAATGAAAATCAAGTAAAAAAATTAATGATAGAAAAACTCTTGACCCTGAAGTTGTGTTAAATTTTGATTGCAAAATACTTTGCTTAAGTACAGTACATAAGTACACACAACATATTACAGTTAGCACAGGAACTGAAACATGAATTACAGAGACCAACAAAAGCATCACTGAGCATCATAAAAAGAATAGCAGAGTCCATAGCTTTGATAAAGGCACAAAGAAACTACATCATTCAGAAATATTTTTTTTCAGCTGATGAACGATACATATTTAACAAACTTGAGACAGACAGCCCATGCATACCAACATGCACGGAGTATAAACAGATAATATGGTCTGCTGGTGTGGAGACTGTAGTTATCTTTATACATATTGTCCTTGGTGTGAACGGGCCTTAATGCCCTTTTTTTGCAAAAGGTTAAGTATCCCCAATTATTTTATTTATCTCATCAGCAATGCAGTGTTGATTGGGTCGAACTTGATGGTGGAACATACATTTTCCTAATTAGAGATAAGATATGATTTTGTAAGTTAAGAATCCCAAATCAAATTAATTTGTGAAAAAATCATATCATATGATATCAAATCATATAAGTTAACATATCATATCTTAATTTAAGACCTAAGATAAGAAACTTTTTGTAATACGACTCCAGGATCACAAATACTAATTCATTAGTTCACCAAACTGGAACTTTGTTACATGAAAAACAAAGCTTTTTTGTTTGTAAGCACATGAATGTAAGTGAACGGAGCATGAAGTCATCAGTAATGTATGTTTGTCTATAGTCCAGAGGAGCTGAGCCGATCTCAAACTAAGATGCTGGAGAGTCTTGAGGTGATTCCTCAACATGTGGGACCTGTTACTGCAGAGTCTTACAACAACATCCGTCGGTATCTCTTGAAGGTGACGTATTAACACTAAGTCTGCACAACTGTACAACATCCCTCAAAAAGCTAGAGCTTTTTCAGAACTAATTTACTTTTCTAAGCCATGCTTGCAATGACACCAACTGGTTTTTACTAACTCCCTTTAGGCCTGTGATACCCCTCATCACCCTCTGGGCTGGCTGCTGGAGACCCTTGTGACTGTGTACAGGATGACCTATGTTGGTGTGGGCTCTAATAGACGCCTCCTACAGCAGGCAGTGGAGGAGATCCAGTCGTACCTAACACGCATATTTCAAATAGTCAGGTAACACTTTTCATACTTCAGCACAAGTTATCAGTGCTTTAAAAACCAGCACAGCTTTTGCAAAGCTCGTAAGAACCATTTCACTTGTTTTGAAGGTTCTGTTGTTCTTTTAGATTTACTACTTCATTAACAACATAATGAACTTGACTAAATGTTATAATACTGTTAAATTAATTACAGTCTGAGAGACCGCTGCATACTTGATGTTCCTCCTCATAACCTTAAAAGGAATAAGTATGTTGTTGTTTAAATATTTGTGTTACAACTGTATGCCGCAGGTTTCTGTTTCCTAGTCTCCCTGAGGATGGAGGTTTTATTTTGGATTCTTCCTGCTCCTCAGATGAGGGTACAGAGTCTCTTAACAGCAGTACACATTCGGAAACTCCACAGCAGGGGTAAGACAGCATGGCTGACTCAACTACTGTTTTGTTATTTCTGAATTTTGTACTTTTGAGTTACGTTACATTAAGTTCAGTTTACTCAAATCTATCTGTTTGTATGTAGAGATGGATCTAACAAAAAAAACACTGTCCTTTGTCACATGATCCTTTAGAAATCATTAAATATGCTGATTTGCTAATAAATAATAAATATTTATTATTATTATCCATACAGAAAACAGTATATTTCTGTGGAATCCGTGATCATTTTTTTTCAGTATTTTTGATGTGTAAAGTTCAAAGGAACAGCATTTATTTGAAATAAAAATGTAACATTGTACATGTCTTTACTCTAATGTTTGATCATTTTAATGGATCCTTGCTGGATAAAAGTATTCAGTTCTTTAAAAATGGATAGATTTAGTTACTTTCTGAAAGTATAACAGTCTTGTGTTGTGTGTTCTGCAGTTGGTTAGTGAGCAGCTCAAGTCTTCTCCTGCCAGTGTTGCTGCCGAGGCTTTACCCTCCTCTTTTCACTCTCTACACACTAGAGAAAGAGAGAGAGGAGGAAGTGTACTGGAACTGTGTGTTAAGACTCAACAAGCAGCCTGATCTTGCTCTTCTAGCCTTCCTTGGAGTACAACAGTAAGTGACGATACTAACAGTACAATATGAAATATTAGGTAACACTTCAGAATAGGGGGTCAGAATAATGCATTAGTTAATCATAAATTACTAGTTTATTTATGCTTAACTAATGCATAATTCGGGCCCTTAAAATGTTAAGTTAATCATTAATTACTAGTGTGTTTTGGCTCAACTAATGCTTAATTGTGAACAAATTAACCATTAATTAATGCTTAACTAATGCATTATTCTGGACCCTTAAAATAAAGTGTTACCAAATAGGATTCTTTTACAATGTTTATGATGCAGTTATACTGACTCTAAAAAGATTTTAAACACTTAAGTCATTGCAGTAGATGGAAAATATCAAACTAACTGACATTGATTGTAAACTTATAGCACAACAGCCTTTTTTGTGGCCCATGTATATACAATAATATTAAGGACAGTGGTTTTTACAATGTTGAATTGAATGTCATTTTGTTTTCCAGAAAGTTCTGTCCGGTTTCTATCTCTGTATTGGGAGAGAAAAAGCAGGTAAAGCTTTCTGTCATTTCTAAGAAAATAATGACACTGTGATTGTAAAATATAACTTTTTCTTTTCTACATTTATTTTCATGAACAGGTCTTGCCTAGTACTAAAGATGCCTGCTTCGCCACTGCTGTTGACACCCTGCAACAGATCAGGTAAAGACTGTCATGTGTGTAAGGGCAGAAAACAACAACAGGAACACATCATTAGCAATTTCCTTTTTATTTTTGCTTCTACAGCACAGCATTCACTCCCTCAGAGAAGTTGCAAGTGATACAGCTGACCTTTGAGGAGATCACCCAGGACATGCAGACTCTCCTTGGGCAGGATTTTCTGTGGTGCATGGACGACCTCTTTCCAATCTTCCTCTATGTGGTGCTCCGTGCGCGGTACTTTTATAAACCTTTCACTGCATACAGACTTACTGGCAATGAAGTTATCAGTTGAAACATTATTGTGCAGGACACATAATGAACTGTCACTTGTGTAGGATCAGAAACCTGGGCTCTGAAGTGAGTCTGATAGAAGACCTTACAGACTCCAGTCTACAGCTGGGACAGCTTGGATTCATGTTGACAACTCTCAAAGTGAGAATGAAATGAATTAGTAATTTTTTTTCCACACAGTAAAAGTACAAGTAACTTTCTCACTTTCATAAATCGTAACGTTATGTCATTAAAATATACATTTTTACTTTGATTATTTAAGATGAGGCTTGTTAAATTCCTCGTTTGAAAGCTTATTGTGAATTCCTGAACTTGAATCTTGAATGATGAATGTATGACATGACCTCTTTTAAACTCTTTTAAAGTATTTGATGAATTTTAAGGATAATCTCATCACAAGCAATCACTGGCGCCCTTTCATTCTCTTCCATGTTTTACTTTAATCTCATTCTGGCTGTTTATCTGTGCCCTTAGGCTTGTTACAACCAGATTCAGCTTGAGAAGACGACATAGTGGGTTCGTGAGCGGTGCAGCAACAGCTTTGCCAACTTGTGCACAGTCTTACGGAGTAGATGCCATTTAAATAGACACGGATTACAGGTCAAGTCAAGATGAGCTTATTTATTTCAGGTCTCAAAAATAAGCTCACTTACCACTCATCTCTCTTAAGCACTGTTTTACACAGATGACTTCAGTTAATATAGACTCTCACATTGACCCTCTGACTGATGGTTAGGTTAAGTTACCCCTTGAAGAAACGTACATTTCAACACCCACATTACCTGGGCAGAAAAGAGACTTTTTCTGTTTTGTACAAGATAAGCAGTCCACATGTGATTATCACTTGCAATTTTGGTGCTAATTGATGCTTGTTACTACATACTATATATTATCTATCTCTGACTTATGTATTGATACTCAAATATGAGTACATATTCAGTATTTACACAAAAACAGTGATGAATTATCTCAGATTGACTTTTACCGTGTAAACAAATACATTTACCGTGTATAGAAATGCGGTAGTAAACTAAAACCTCCCTTATTATTACTAGAGCAATAATTTAAAATATTTCGCTATAGAAGACCAATGCCTAAACTACTACTACATTTGGGATCAGTAGGTTTTTTGTTGCTTTATGTTATAGTCTCTTATGCTTAACAAGGCAGCAACATAAAGCAATAAAGCAAAAAAGTATTATTATTTAAATGTAATGTTATTTACATTTAAATAATTTAAAATATCTATATATTTCTGTTATGTAATTTGTTACTATTCAAAGATGCATTTTCATTACTCCATTATTCTAATATGCTGATTTGCTGCTTACAAAATATTTATTATTATTTTGAGTGGATTCTTAATCAATACAGAGTTCAAAAGAACAACATTTATTTAGAAGTAGAAATCTTGAATCTCGTTGTTCATGCTGTTGAAGATTTTACTCACTTTCAATAAATTTTTTGGCGACCTTGCTGATTAAAATCTCTTACTGATCCCAAACCTTTGAACATTAGTGTTCATAAATGATCCTAAGGAGCTTCATTATCACTGTTTCTTTAGCAAATTCACTAAAATGAGTCAGGCTTTCCAGTGCTTTTTAAGAGTGAGATGGCGTTCAAGGACAGATCGGTTTTTAGAGAACATAACTTGTTACTGCAATATCAGTAAAACTATTGAAAATAGTTACTGTCAACCTACTGAAAATGTTTTACTTAAACTTGTAATCAATAAGAGGTTTTGTTGCCATTTTGCACATTACACAGGTTTGCAGTGTTCTTAAATCAATTTAAAATCTTATGAATGCGCTGTAGGTATTATAAACTGCAAGTAGATATTTTGTGATGTAATAGTGTTACTGAAGCCCCGATTATGTAAGCCAAATAATATATTGTGTTGTATTTTAAAATGTACTTGTATAATCCACCATGAATATTCAGAGAAGCTGTTCAACAAGCTTTTCACTGTATGAAATTTGAGATTTAAGATATATCCTTTTAATATAAGACTAAAGTAATATTTTTTTAATGCATATTTGCCGTTGACTGAAAATGTGGCATTCAACACTATGCAATAAGGGAAAAAAGCTGAAATGGCAGGGTCCCTAAAGGACCTCAGCATTTAGTATTTTGCACTGGAAAAGTAGCAGTAACCTTCACATTTTACTTGTTTAATGAATGCATTTATTCATGAATCTGTTTGTGTGTGTGTTATTTTAGAAATGCATCTTTTGTACATTTAAACATGCACTGAAAGCGTTTTGCTAACCTCACACAGCCTTGTTGTGGTTGGATGATGTGCATTTTTTTAAATGACTGATCTAAATCTAAAAGATGGTTCAATGCTCATATAAAGTTAGCTAATTAGAAATGAAAACTTTACAGAATGACTTTCTCAAAATTATTTTTTTTAAATCTTTAAAAATCAAAAAAATTAATTATTTGCTGGTTAGTTGCTAATTATGATATTGTCTGATTAATCATTTCCCCAATATTGCAGTTTGTCACTAGTTAGGTCATTGTCATTGGGTAAGCATTGCTTATGAAGATCATAGAGACAACCACACCATTACTGTTAAATATAAAGGCTGATTTTCTTTTCTTTTTTTCAGAAGGTTACTGGTTTTGATAAATTACTGTAACTGTTGGCCTAAATATTACTGTCACCTTGAAAGTGAATTTGTATTTGAAGTCATATGAAAAAAGATGATTGAACTGTTTTGTAAACAATTTTCTGGCAGACTACTTTCACTACTTAAAATAAAAAAGGCATAACTTGGAGATAAACCTTGTGTTGTCATCTTGCTTGTATAGTTATCAACTGATAATGACATAGATAAAAGATTAGGTGATGAGGTTCAATTTAAAACCATTAGCACTGCTGAAGTTTCATCTGTGACAATCGGCAATGTGATGTCCTGGATTTTAGCTTTGACTTTATTTCAGATAATGGGATAGAACCCAAAAATAAAAAATATTCTGGAAAAGTATAGTTTACTCATCTTCTCATTCTTCATTAGTACAGATTTGGAGAAATTTAGTATAACATCACCTGCTTACCAATGGATCCTCAGCAGTGAATGGGTGCCATCAGAGTCCAAGCAGCTGATGAAAAATCACAAGTAATTCACCAAACCCAGTCCATCAATTTTTTGTGAAGTAAAAAGCTGCTTGTTTGTAAGAAACAAATTTATCAGCACAAGTCTACTTACAGTGAAAAAAAAAAAAAACATCCCTGTTGCCCTCTCACATCAAAACACATTTGTTTGTAACTGTTTTGCAGTGTTTTTGCTTGTAAAGAGTTTATGATCTGTGCGCATTTCTAATTCAGACAAGACAAGTTTTTCAGAAGAAAGCAGTACTATGGTTAGACTCGTGTCTTATCCAGAAGCAGCAGTTTGAAGTTAAATACAATTATTGATTTGTTTGTTTGAAGACTATTGTATTATACTTTTTGTGTCGGTTGTGTTATCAGCTGTTTGGACTTTCACGCTGACGGCACCCATTCACTGCACACAATCACATGGTGAGCAAGTTATATAGTGCTAAATTTCTTCACATCTTTTTGGATGAAGAAATAAACTAATCTTCATCTTGGATGGCATGAGGGTGAGCAAATTCAGATAAACTGTTCCTTTAATATAATGCTTGTTGCTTCATGAAATGTTTTTCTGTCTATTAAGGGTGGATGTATTTGATTGCAATTGTTATCAGGCTGACTCGCATTGTGTTTTATCTTTGTCTATTGTGCAACGATAATATCAGGAGAAAGTCTGTGGCACCAGCTTTTGAGTCTTTTGGATTTATGTGATTTTTTTTTATTTTTTTTTTTATGATTCTTATTTTCCATTTCATCTGTAAAGTTGGTAGAGCCGTATTGTGTAAGTGTGAGTGTGTCTATGGAGCTCTAAAAGCAGGAGGAGGTAAGAAGCTTTGAGTGGCCAGCGGTCCTATGGAAGTGCTCACCGAGAGAGGCCGGCCCATCGCAGGATTAAGCGGGATAGAAAAGGATTACAATCTGAGTTTCCAGAGACATTTTATAGTAAATTCACATGCATGCTGTCAGGCCAGAAGCAGAAGATCACCTTAATGTTAAGTTAAACTGACAAGATTCTCCACAACTTACTGGTCTGAACGAAGGATGAAGTATCAGTGTGGTTTGGACGAAAACAGTGGCAGGAGTGTATGAAGGTAAGTGTAGTATCATAATCAAATCTTTACATGACGGCCGAGTTCAGAGATCACAATCGATGTGTAACTTCATTCTTAAAATGGATGAAATTCCTGTCCAGATGATTTCTATTTGAGATGCTTTAATTGTATTGCAGATGATCTTTCTAAGAAATGACACTGACTGTCCATTATATTGTTATGTTTAACATATCTCCACAATAAAGGCAAGGACTATTTTTATTTGTTTATAAATGGGCCATTTTTTCAGTTTGAGGCACTCAAAGGTGTTGGTAAAAATTCATTAAAATGTCAAGAAAAAGATATTATAGTTTGTACTTTAAAACCCTGTTATCGGCTAGACATTTTTGCAGTCATAATTCATAATTTATGATTCTGCACCGGAAATGCAAATTAAGATCTTGTTCTTGACGTTTGATTTATAGCATGTGAGTTATTTATTCCAGCATTATTTTTTCCTTTTAATACTGCTTCATTCTCATTTGGTTAATGTAATCTATTTTCTTTTATGCGTAGGTAATTGTACAGTTAGAGGCACTTGAAAATCGTATGAATACCAACGACCTGAAGTTGAAGTATTTTTAAAGCAAACATTCTTGTTTCTTTGAAACATTGTAGGCAACTAAACGTGCAATGGTTTGGTCAGCTTTGCAGAACCATTAATTCTACAGCAGGAATGTACCCTGGTACTTTCGAAATTTTTTTTTTTGCTTTGTAGGACTGCAGTGATCTGATGAACAGAGAATTTTGGCATGCGGCAATCAATGGAGGAGGATCCAGTGATGCAACCTGGACATGATGACAATGGTGCGTCTTTGCAATACACATAGAGCAGTGATGTTATGCCTTGACATGCAAATCAAATACTACAGAAAATTGAGTCTAGTTCTTTTTCAAAGATGTAGGTTTGGCTCAGATCTTAACAGAGGTGGTAGAGGAAGTGAGACTGTCCATAGACAGAGACATTAACGGTGCTGATCTTCTGTACGGTCTCCTCAGTGCTCCTTGGCTTTACTCTCTTCTCAGGGTATGACGTGTTCATTCAGTACTTACACCTGACTATGCAGTTTTGACATTATGTGTAAAGAGTTTGCAGCTGTCTTGCACATGAAGGATTTTTTTTTTCTATAGGTATACGAGTGTCTGGTGCAGCACAGTCAAGATGCCCCAAGCCCATACCTGTCTTATTCCTCGAGACTATCTCAGGAGGTCAGTCTATGCATTTTATTACTGACTTTGCTTTAAAAGGCAAAAGCTTCATACATGGTGCACCTTCAGATTTAAAACTTTCTAGGATGTTTTCATTCACTTAGAGCTGTTAAACAGTGCATGGAATAAAAATGTTTAAAAAATCCATAACAGAGTCACTTTAAAGCAATAGTTTCTCATTAGGTTTTAGTGTATAATTTATTGTGAAACCAAATATTCCAAGTTTACTTTATTTTAAATTATATATAGGATATTATAAGTCTTAAAGTCATAAAGACAGTAAGGGTGAGTAAATGATTAGAATCATTTTAATTTCCGGGTAAAGTAATCCTATCAGCCTCTATTTTCTTTTCATCATCTGTCTTCTTCTGTCCCACAGATTATGGCCAGTGCCAGAGGACTGGCTGCTCCCTCCTCTGAGGCACAAGAACTTTATATTCTGCTAAAAAGCCCTCATATGCAGGTTAGAGTCCTTTTATTAGGTTAGAGTCCTTTTTTTAACCTGGTTAGAGTCCAGGTTAGTTGACCTTTTATTATGTATTTCTCCCCAGGCTTTGTTCTCTGCTCATGATTCGGTGGCCCAGAGGGACTACGGTCCAGTGCTGCCGCCTCTTCCAGACAAACTGTCTGACAATGAGGAGGCTGTGAGGATTGTTTGCCTTGTGAAGAATAAACAGCCTCTGGTGAGCATCAGATCATAAATAGCACCGCAATTTTAGATATGTTAGTAGTGAACAGCTTAGCTGTAATCCCACTTAAATGTCCCTCATTGCACTACAGTGCAATATCATGTAAAGGGTATATGGCATTAAATATTTTTTCTCATCTATGGTAAGAGCTGTATGGTTACATAATAACAGATTTAAAAAACCTATTGAAATCAGATGTTTGAGTCTTATTTTAATACATAAATACAAATCCCTACAACTGTTTTTTAACTTGAGTGTGTTCATTCTTATGATCACAGTGCTGTTGTAATCTACAATGATGCTTATTCCTAGTTGAATATTACAGAAATTAAAAAGGGGTAACACTTTATTCTATAGTCTCCATTATATGTTATATAATGTATAAATAATTATATGCAACTACCCCCTAAACCACACCATAATGAAGAATGTATCAAGAGTAACATATCGTTAGCCACTGTTTCCCATCAAATTGTTTTGTCCAGGTTTTTACATTTGAAACAGAATAAGCAGAAAAAAAGTTTGTTAATCAAAATAATCTCCTTAAGATTGATACAGTTTAAGTCAAAACTCTAAAACTAAAACTTCCAAATACTGCCTTTATTTTGGGTGAAAATATTTTAACAGAATGAAGATTTTTGTGTAACTGCAACTTCCTGTTTTAGACCATATCCAGTTCTATTCCAGTAATGACACACATCATTTTGACTACTATTTTGTCATATTGTAAGATACCCAAGATTTTTCTTGGTCTAATGTTTCTTGGTTAGCACGTTCATCCTGTTTTCTCACTTATAAGTTTGTCAAAGAGGGAAAGCCCAGTTACTGGAACAGCCTTAGGCGACTCACAGTGGAGAAACTGGCTTTAGCCAGGCGTTTTGGCTCAGGGGAACAAAGACTTCAGGGGTCTGCAGGTGGTCTGTCGTCTTCCACCTGTCTGCTGTCCTCAGGACAGCCACACTCGCTGCCCAGGTATCAGTCCACTGCGAGCTGCAACCTTTACTGCCAAAATACCCATCTCTCGGGAGGAGGTCTAAATCTATCTGCTCCGAATGTTTATGATTCTGTCATTATGGGTAAGGCTCATCCTGTCCAAAAGACATCTAATGTTGGCCTGACAAGACCAAACACTGTCTTACTGTGTGTAATTGTAAAACCAAATTAATCTATCCTGTTTTGTCCTTCATAACTTGAAGAGAACTATGCAGATGGTGCAGAAACCCAAACTGAAGAACAACATTGTACATGCACAGCTTGCACCACCTCATCTCTAGCCTACCCTCGCTCACCCCGCTGCCCAGCTAGATGTGGCTCCCATTCCCAGACAGTCCCCTCCAGCCCTCTTCTTCAAAGGCATCACTCCATAGATCCCACTCGCTCTTCTCAATCAGCTCTGGTGTTCACGAAGCAGCACAGCCTGGATGAGCTTAGGTCTGCCGTCCATACCGTTGCCAGTAGTATGGACCAAAGCAGCAGTGACGCTCGAGATCTCAGGCAGAAGATGGTAGAAGTAACAGAGAGAATGACGGACAATGTGGAGGAAAACGCCCAGGCATTGAGTCTGTTGGTGGAAGTGGTGGACAAACTGCAGGGTCTTATTATCGCCAGCAAGTCTCCAGAAGTGACTTCCAGACCCCAAAACATTTCAAAAATGGCAAGTGTGCCCAACTTGCCTGGCCAGTCGTTTGCACCAGCCAACGCTCCTTGTTTTTCCTCATCGTCTTCATTCTCAACTGCATCGTCAATATCCTCCTCTTCTCTAAACTGCAACATAAATGTTCCTTATGTAGCACAACAATGCAACTCCTGCAAGTCTCCATCATGCCAGGCCGGAAACAAGTCTGTTACACCAGAAAATAAAACTAGACAGACTTCCCTCTCAAATGGTTTGATGGCATCCACTCCTAACGATGACTGTCATACAATACTGTGCCTCTCT
The DNA here is from genome assembly GCA_032359435.1 of Enteromius unitaeniatus. Taxonomy (NCBI): domain Eukaryota; kingdom Metazoa; phylum Chordata; class Actinopteri; order Cypriniformes; family Cyprinidae; genus Enteromius; species Enteromius unitaeniatus. The sequence continues at coordinate 6,266,113 of JAUMHI010000048.1, read as the reverse complement.
AGCAAGAGGAAAATGTCAAAGATGAGGAAATAAGAGTAACTCTGTTCCCACTTCTCTCTCCTCACTTTACTTTTTGCTGAAATTGCTGGTTTTGATTTTACCAAATGCTGCAATCATGTTGTTCTCTACAATGGAAGTGCAAGACAAACAGGCAATTACTTGATCTTTTTCTTAATTGTATCTTTTGTCCATCCCATCCACATTCAAGATTCATGGAACATTTCATTTAATTGATGCTTGTTCAAGAGTAAAACGTTTCCTGTCCTTTACATAAAAACACTTCATTCTACATTCTTCATCTGAAGCTTTCTTCAACCCAATGTGTATTTCCCAAAATTTCCTCTTTGACCTTTGTCACACTTTTAGTTTAGGTCAAATCAGGCATGTTTAATGAATCCTGCTAATATTTCATCATAATGTGATCTCCATTGCACCCATAGCCTCCCCCCATTCATCTGCAGCAGTAAAATCATCTGTGGGATTTTCCATGAGATGCCTGTTGTAATGAAAAAGCAACTAGTTGACTATTTTTATCTGTTTTCTCCTTTTTAGGGGGCAACTATTAGGAAAAATGAAAAAACAGGGAATATCTTTATTGCGAGGGTGATACATGGAGGACTGGCAGATCGCAGTGGTGAGTAACCTGTAGATATATCACTCATTCATTCATTCATTTTATTGTATTATATTTTATTATATTGATTCAGATACTTTTTTATAATTTGAGCTCATACTCAGAATTATGATTGCTTTTATAATATAAATAAACTGAATAATTAAAAGTTGAAGCACCAGATAATTTCTTCTAAATTGGGATATATACACCCATGAAACAGGTTATCAAAAAAGAAAGAAAATCACGGTGTGCACTTGGTTTTGTCCATCAGTTGTTGATAGAACAATCAAAAATAGATAGAACATTGGAACAACAGTTGTGGATGTTGATTGTAAGAAAGAGATGGGGTTTATGGACTAAATGATTGGAGTCCAACATATGTCTCCAGGGAGAACTCTATATTTTCACTGAAATAATTAATTATGATATATTAATTAAGAACTATGAGCGCAAATAAAATGTAAAAATTTAAATAAAACATGCATGGATGATTAGTTCAAATAAGATCAATATCATGCATTCAGAAAATAGCTGAGCCATTAATATCAAATGGTAGAAAAAATTATAATTTTCTTGTTTTTTAAAAGTAATAGACTAACAATAGTACTCTTGAATATGTGTGTGTGTGTGTGTGCATGTCTTTTAGGACTTCTTCATCCTGGCGACAAGCTGGTGGAAGTGAATGGACAGAAAGTGCGGGGACTGCAGCCTGAGCATGTCATTAAGATGCTGGTAAAGTCCAAGATATTAACCTCTTTTGTATTTCTTATATCCTTCCTTACTCTGCCTTACTTCAAGCTCTTGTCTTACAATTACTGTATCCATTCATGCAGTGTCCCACATTCTATAGGTGCAATCTCAAGGAAATATTCTTTTTAAAGTGATCCCTAATACACCACAGCTCACCAGCAGCCAACCAGCCGTAAGTGCACTGTAAATGTCTTAATTGAATATTAACTCTTAGCACTATGCGAGTAGCATATAATATTCTAATATTCTACAAATATATTATTACGTGTAATAAATACTCACTAGTTCCTTTCTGTGTTAAATGAAGACTTACTAAAAAGGTTTTTTAAAAAATGTCATTATTAAAGAGAGATTTCTCTTAAAAATGAAAACTCTCGAATTTCATAAAAGATTTTGTTCTGAAAATGAACAAAAGTCTTGCAGTTTGGAACGACATGAGGGTGAGTAATTAATTACAGAGTTTTGGGTGATCTATCCCTTTAATCGATTGTCTGTGTCTCCCATTAGCTGTATGTGAGAGCCATGGTGGATTACAGTCCTCTGCAGGACCCTGCGATCCCCTGCCCAGATGCAGGTATGGCCTTTAGTAAAGGAGACTTGCTAAAGATTGTCGACCAGAGGGACATCCGATGGTGGCAGGCCAGGAAACTCCACAGTGCCTCATTGTGTTGTGGCCTTATCCCGTCCACTAACCAGTTCAGATAGTCAGTTTTGAATTATGCTTAATTAAGTTCTTTCAAATTTATGTCATTAATACATTTGTAAGCAAGATTGACCTTTCTCTCCATGTTTTGCAGTAAGCAAAGGGAGTTGTGGTGGTCCCAACCCTATCAGGCTCACACCTGTATCAGACCCTGTATGTGAATAACACACAAAGACACACACACACACACACACACACACACACTCTAACCAACTTCTATGCACTCTTTAAGATGTTGGTTGGCATCATAAGCCTCTTAACCATGCCCTCTCTCTACCCTGATCTAATTACTTTAAATAAGCTTGAAAGTGAGCTGTTCTTGGCATGTTCCTTCCTGCATGACTGATTGACTAGTCCTGTCCACTTTGCGCTCAACTGTTTAGGTGAAAGAAGGAAAGATGCTGTTATTTCTAACGTCAGTTGATTGAGTAAATACTGTAGGATTTACTCGCAAGATCCCAGAACATTTTAGGCTCATTTCAGGATAGATATGCTTTACACAGAAGCTGATACTGAAGGATGGAGAAGTTAAAACTACATATAAGGTATCATGTAGCTAATGACAAATTATGTTTTAAACTAATTTCTTTAATCACAGTAGCAGAAACAGCTCATTTAATTTATCTCAAGGTCAGAGAGAGTCATCATTATTGAAAAATTCATGCAGTCTGTTCATTTGATGACTCACAATGACCATTTTTATTATTAATGCATAATATCCTTACTGGTTACACTTTATATTAGGTTACCTTAACTACTATGTACAAAAAATAAGCACAGTGTACTTATTGTGATTAATACTGTATTGCTAAACACTTTTTCTGCTATTGAGGTGGGATGCAGGTAAGATTGGGGACAATTACCAAATTTATATATATTAGATTTCTACAATATATAAACATTTCCTGTAAAGCTGCTTTGCAACGATTTAAAAAGCACTATATAAATAAACTTGAATTGAATTGACAGGTATGATGGCATGGGTAGATTAAAGGCTGGGTTAAGGTGTAAGGTGTTCAGATGTAACTGCATATAGGTATTTTTAAAAAATATAAGTACACTGTAAAAACCTGTATGTACACAATTAGTGCATTATACCAAATCATTAATTAAAATGTAAGTACATAGTAATTAAGGCCACCTGACCTCTTTATTGTTTACTAATCTTATTATTTGTCGTTTTCTTTGCTTTGGTATGTAAAGTGAGTGCAACAGATGTTGGTATGTATCTTTCTTTTTTTGTTTTTCCCCATTTTTTCCTCATATTGTTTACATTTATGACTAAAGTGATTTGGTGCGTCACAATAATTGCTTATATAAAATCTTCGCTATTGAGTACTGTTCAGTGTTTCATAAACTTTTTTTTATCTATAAGGATATCTAAATTGGATTGAATTTTAATAAATGGGTGTGCATGAAGTACATAAGGACAATTTTGATTTGTTAATCCATTCATTAAGAACATTATTGTATAAAACATTTGTATTAGTTGTGTAGTGTGTTGAGTGTAACTCTCTTTGTTCTGAAGGAGAAGAGGACATAACAGATGAAAACAAATGCATTGAAACCGGTGATTATCCCACTAAATCCATATCTTCATTTTTTTACTTCTGTGTGGTAATATATGAAAGCCTGTTGATAAAAAAAAAAAATAATAATAATAGAAACTTCTCATCTCACAACTTTTTTTTTGGTTTTGTCTTGCAATTATGCATTTACATTCAAATTCTGAGAAACACTTAATTGCTATATAAGATATAAGCTCACAATTTTGAGAGAAGAAAAGTATAAATTGTGAAATGCCAAATCAAAATTGTAACAAAAATTGTAAATTGCAAGAAATAAAGTGGAAACTCTGGAAACGGGCGTCCATAGTTATATTATGGGTTGTCGGAGTGTTTAATTTTACTTATTTACTTTTTTATAGGTGAAGAAGATTTTGAGTTCGGTAGGTAAGTCTTTTCTGAGGAAAAAGCATTTTATGCAATGTGAGAATCTTTGAGATTTTATGTAGATTCACTGATTTGGTATTAAACCGTTTGTCAGTGTTCTTTAACTGATGAAATCCTTGTTTTGTTTAGTTTCAGAGGAGGGTGAGAATGGGGAACATATGCAGGGATTATATATAGGTATGAAGTCTAAATTACAATAGTAATTTTTGGCTCATATGAACACATCAATGAAAAGTAAATGGTTTGTTTGAATCAGCGGGATTCCGACACAGTCTGCGTGTATGGAGGAGAAAAGCATACAGTAAACGAAAGCCGTCATGTTATTCCTGCGGTGTCAGCAGCTGCCATCACACAGCCACCCTTTATGAAGAGGTGGTCCACTATCAGCGCCACATAGACGATCCCCCCCGTCTCATTGTGCTCATTGGTATGGACTTCTTTGTGCAGGGTTTTCTTATCATTACATGAACAATAACTATCATTTGTCTTATTGGCTGCTTTAAATTTGTCTCATTAAATCTTAATCATTTTTCATGTTTTCCACAGGGCCATCGGGAGTTGGTGTAAATGAACTACGCAGGAAGCTAATCAAAATCAACCCTAATACTTACCAGGGACCAATATCTCGTATGTGATGCCTTTAACCTCTGACTTAAAGTAACTGTTTTTTTCTAAAATCAGGAAAAAAATATCTTAATGTTTTGCAGGGCTGGATTTTAAGTCTGAGTCTGTGTGTTTGAGGTTAACAAAATGTATGAAATTGCTTACAGCATCTTACATTATTTAACAAACGTTCGGATGGTAACTTTTCTCCTGTTTTTACTCCAGACACAACACGGTCCCAGAAAATGGGTGAGAAGAATGGGCGTGAATATCACTTTGTGACCAAGGAAGTGTTTGCGTACATGGTGGTTAATCACAAGTAATCTTATTGCTTATTTTTAAACACTCGTATAGTTAACAATCTGTTCTTGTGATTCAGCTTACTCTGGGGTGTTTTTTTTATTGTGTGTTTAACAATCTTCAGATTTCTTGAGTATGGAGAGCATAACGGAAATATGTACGGCACCAGCTTAGACTCAGTCCAGGATGTTTTGGACAATGGAAAAATATGTGTTATTGACCTTGAACCTCATGTAGGTGTATCTTCTTATGGTTTTATAATGTTTATTATTAGTTTTGTTGCATACAGTGATGCACATGCACATATCTGTTTATTCCAGTGCATCCATTCAGTCAGAACCAAGAAGCTGAAGCCCTATATCATATATGTGCGGCCTCCGTCTCCTGCCCACATGAAGCAAACAAGAAAAGACCCACATTTTCTTTCCAGTAGATACATCAAGAGATACTTTTATGTGAGACATGTATTTGATATTTCTGACATTTGTTTCTGATAACAGCTACTATGAACATAAGTAAAGAGTGTGTTCATGAATTCTGGATATGACCATCTGGTTTTCTCAGGACAAAGACTTTGAGGAGATTGAGGAAGCAAGCAGGACTATGGAGGCCGAGTACCGTCAGTATTTTGACTGTGTGATTGTGAACGATGATCTGCAAGATTCATGCATGGATCTTTTCACGGCCATACAACATGCTCAAGAAGAACCACAGTGGATTCCTGCCAGCTGGTTTGCTCCTGATCATCCATGATGCACAGACATGCATAAGAACAAACAAGGGAATTTTTGAATTTTGGTTGGATATTTGGTTTTAATTAATATAAAAGAACTTAATTTAAAAAAAAAATGCCTTTGTAGTTTAGGAAAAATGAACTTTCATGTGAGCACCTGAGTAAAATCCTGTTTGTGCAATTACTTGGTCACCAGCAATTGTCTGGATTATCATTTTACATACAGTACAAGTACATAGTGCATATACTTTAAACAAATATTTAGGTCTTACGGATCTTCAGTCATGTTTTATGAGTTCCATATAGGCTTATTTCAATTGCTTATAGTATAGAAGCAATTTTGTGTCTGCTAAATGTAAATGTGGCATATTACACAAGTATGATGTCAATATATATTGTAATATTTTGGACTTTATTTTTGGACCCATGTATGTGCTAAAGCTGAGTTGCAAATATGGCCAAAATAAAGTCAAATAAGCTCATACAAAAGCTATAGAGAAGAAATATCATTACAAAAGGTTGTAAGATGATTTTCAAGTCACTAAGGCTGATGATACACAGGGCAAATGTTTAAACAATTTTGCCGGGCAGCTTTTTTTTTTAAGCAACATTGCTTGAGCGCATTCCATTCCATTGTGAATTCTATTTGGATACTTTAGATTGGTCGTGGACCCTGTGTCTCAACAGGTGGCATGTTGATGGCAGCATTGCTTAAAAAGTTGCAGGAAAAAAATAATAAAAATTGTCTAAAAAAAATAATCAATCTAAAAGTTCTTTTAGGTTTAAAATGTGTTGAACCAGAAAAACGCTAATGGCTTTAATCAGAAAACACAACATCATCAAGGGCAATACAATGTCTGATTAGAACAACTGAGAAAAAACCTAGAATTACTAAGATGACCTGATGAAGAAACAGGTCAATGTAGTATATCAGAAGAGCACTATACAAACATGGCCTTTATGTCAGGACACCTTACCGAATGCAACTCCTCACAAAAAATATAAATTGTACCAGAATTGAAACAAAACTTAAATATTAAAAAAAAATATAAAAAAAAAATAAAAAGTTAATAAAAAGTTTTAAATATTTTAGAATGTGATTAAACTGTACTTTTTGGACTAATGGACCCAAGCCTGGTGTAAAAAAGGCAAAGCTTATGAGCAGCAGAAGACCATTCCCATAGTAAAACATGATGGTGGAGCAGTCCTGTAGCACATCATAGATTCTTTGAAGTACCTCTGAAGAATCAGAGATTGAGATGCCTTCAATAAAGAGACTGAAAATGATAGTCATTGAGCTGCAGAACAATAATTCAATAGTAGGCTATACATCTAAAACTTCTGTGCTAAGCTTTAAGAGGAGAGGGGTGCCCTTACAGGCAACATTTATTAGATATTGTAAAGAATAAAAGATTCTCTCCAAAATGTGTATTTTGGGGGCTGAATAATTTTGTACATTAATTTTTAGAGCCCAAATGTACATTAAAAGTATTCTTTAATTACAGATGCTTTGTTTGAATTGTTTTCCTATCTAATGCAGAATGTCTTGAAGGTCAAGGGGTTGAATAAAAGTGTTTCCTTCATAAAAAACATGTTAACACATCCTAAAGACATTTTTAAATTTGCCCTTTCTGTCATCCATTATGCAGTTTTAAATATTGTCATACTATATTGTATTATGTTGGCATATCCTAGAGAGAGGGAGAAAATGAATCCCTTTTCACAATAAATCTTTTATAAATCTATATTCTTTTCACTTTGTTTGTATATGTGCAGAATAAATTGTGTATCATTTAACAGCAGTAGTTAACGGTGTGTGTATATAAGGGGTTTTGTCCTGGTGTGTGTGGTTCTCTCGGGCTGTCCTCACTCACCGATCTATGCCACACTAATTCCCTCCTTGGCAGATGCACGTCTGTGAGGATTAAGCTCAGGATTAGACAGCCTGACGGCACAGCCAAGACTCTCCTCATCTCACACCAACAGCTCCTGCGCCACGACTCCAGCCAGACAAGAATGGGAAGAAAACAAACAGTAAGTTATGCCACTCAGGATTATAGCAGATCGTTAGCATCAGTCATTAAAGATAAACACCATGAGCTTTGACTGATATGTGTTCAAGATAAAGACAAGGAGCGCTGTATTTCGAGTGCGCATTGAGCAATTGTGTGTAAATGTGTAAAATTCATGTATTTTTGTTTGAATTAGAGCGAGCTGTGTAAGATTTAGTTGTAACCTATACTGATAAATCTATATGACCAGAATGGTAATATAAATCTGTCAGAGTTAGTTGAATGGTCTGTTGAGTGTTGACATGACTTCACACTACTAAAATCCACACTTACTATTCACCTCTTTAACATAATATTTTTGCTATTATCAAGTAGCCTCTTGTCTAGTGTATGTAGTCATATATGTTTGCATAATTATGTTACCATGTGACCTGTTTATAATCTGGTATAACCACACATAAATCACCTCAAAAACTTGCATGGTCTGGACACTGTAGATACTTGAACACGTTTTTAGTGAATTACAGTAGAATGATCTATCTATATGTCTATTTATCATCTAATCTATCTATCTATCTAGTATATATATATATATATATATATCCAATCTAAAATAAATACCTCATCTAAAATATCTAAATCTAATCAGATAGATATTTGAGAGGTAGATCTGTTTTTGTTTTTTTTACCATTATTAATTGTTTAATTATGAATTATCTATTTACAGAAGTTTTTGGCAGTGACTTGCTAAGTGGTTAGAAGTGAGCATTATGTCAAGCAGAAAGAAGCAGTTCAGTTACCTAAGTGGCCTCGTAATCTTCTCTCAGTAAAGTGCTACTATATCCAGCATGAAGCTCATTTAAAGCTACATGCTCACACAAACACTACACATTGACTTCATTTGTAAGAAGTGGGTGTCATTTTCTTTGTTTTGTTTCTATTCAGTCCTGATTTTCGGGTGTGCGACGTCAAGACACCAGCGGTCAGTTATCCTTGTTGAACATCAGAATATGTGAAAAGTTCAAATAAAATCCATTATATTATTTGGCTTAGTCTTAGTAACCCCACATCCTGTAATAGTTTCTATTGTACTTGGATTTCTAATTACTATAAAGGAGTAGAGTAAACTGTACAAAACTGACTGTTCTTTTTTTACCTGTAACATAGACAAAATGCCAAGTGTCAAACCCAAGAAAAAGAAAATCAAAAAGGACTTCAATGAAGTTGAGGAACCACAAGGTAATGCGCTTATAAATGCCTTATTTGATTTTAACAAGATCTCATTTGTTATCTAGATTCATACACAAATGATATTGTATCATATACTACATTTTTATGTTTGCTGCTGGACAAATACATTCTTATGAAGGCTATTTAAATGTAGTCTGTTGGTGTAACAGCTACCTCTGCAGGTAGCCAGTGGAATAGTTCAAATACAAACACAAATTTTGTAGTTGCTTTTTTCTTTCAGGTTTAAATATGTAGAATATTGCAGCATTTGCATCCTTTATATTTGTATAACCCCCAATAAACGACAGCAGGGCCCGAGCCAGCTATAGAAATGGAGGGTCTGGAGAGCCGCAGAGAGACGCTAACCCCTGAGCCTCAGGAAAATCCACCACAGAAGAAGAAGAAGAAAAAGAAGGCTCACACTTTTGGTAAATAATTAATGTTAATAACATTCAAATTTCATTTATGGATGTTACTTCTTTTTAGATTTGTTGTTCTTGATTTTATTGTTTTAAAAGATGAGAGCGAACAACAGGACCTTCCGAATGGAGATGTTCAAGATCCTCATACAGATGATGAAGAAGTCACCAGAAAAAGCAAGAGAAAAAGGTGAGAGGGAAAAAGAAAAAAAGGTAATACATCTAGTGTAAATTGCAATTAATCGCATCCAAAATAAAAGTTTTAAAAGTGTATGTACACATGCTTTTGAATAATACGTTTTATATATATTAAGTATATTTAAATAGTTTAAATATATACATGTAGGTATTTTCTAAATACAGGTCCTTCCAAAAAAATATTGTGATAAAGTTCATTATTTTCTGTAATGTATTGATAAACATTAGACTTTAATATATTTTAGATTCATTACAC
>JAUMHI010000048.1:6206414-6227234 GCA_032359435.1 Enteromius unitaeniatus | reverse complement strand
TTGTTTATTTATCAATGGATTTTAAATGGATCAAAAGTATAGTATGAAGTATGAAAATATAGAAGATCTAAATATTAAAAGTACAGACCCCCTAATAAAATATTAAGTGACCCTTTTTTTTTTTATTTAGGCAGAATTTCAAAAGTAGTTTTTGTGCTTAAATTACCCCTATTGTGCAATTTTAAAGGTTGCTAGTTTTCTCCAAAAATAGATTTAGTTTTACCCCATTTCTAAATGATTCGTAAACGACTCGTGTGAAGCAGTTCAGTCTGTTTAAACCCCGCCTTCCGTGAGCCCTCACTGCTGTGATTGGTCAGATGGTGCAGTCCTTTATGATTGGTCTACCGCTACAGCGTGTGTCGAAAAAATGAAACGCTCATTGCCATAACTGAATGACAGCGCAGGATACAGCATCTTCTTGACATGATGTCATCCATGTGGAAATTGTAGTTTGTGGACGGGGGAAGTTGTTCGCAATGTAGAACGTGGGTGGACATTATGCAAATATGTTACTTCGTGACGTGTGGCTGTACAGAAAAAGATTTTATTTATTTATTTATTTTTGATAGACAATAACTGTATTTATTGTGCACTGTCGGCGTCACAACTTACAGATGTTCACATACAGCTACATGACACACTGCATGAAAGATCATATTTGAAAAGACATAATAGGGTCACTTTAAGTATTTAAAGTAAAATAGACTTTGTAAAATATAATATGTATTTATTTTATAATTTTAGATATAAATAATTTTAAATATTTATCTTAGCTGAATATACATGACATACACTGCTAAAATTACTAATAATTTAAACGTTTAAATGAAAATAACAAAATATGCCATATATTGAATGTTATATTTTGCTAATAACCTTCCTGTGCAAATAATCGTATGCAATCGTCATGCGCATCTCGACAGTAATGCTGTTCAATGATTAGTAGTAAATCTCCATCACATGCTTTTAGAGGGAGCATCATGTACTATTATCACCAATGTATCGCCAGCAATTATGAACACAATATTGCATAGCTTGTCAGTGAAATATGGCTCTGTGTAGAAGCTGTTCCATCTGAAAGCAGGTTAAGGAGATTTACTACTAATCACAAAACTGGCTTTACTGCCGATATATGCATACCTAATACCATATAGTGTATAGAAATAAGGAACAACAAAATGTATGTAACCAAATCTAAACATACAAGATGTTAATTGGGCAAATGGGTTCTTCAAGAAGAACACTATGCAAACATACTGGTTTTACATCATTTTTAAAGTGCTACGTCTAAGGGGTTGATGCGTGGTAATTAATTAGTTACGTTAATGGGGTAAATCAACCCCGTTTAGATGGCAGTACACAAATATTTTTACAACAGCTTTAGATTCACAGACAATGGACACTTGTGACCCAAATAGGATTTGCATTTACAATAATAAATGCATGATATTGTCTCCAGTTCAAAATGGAGTGAGACATGACATGTTTTTATGAAAGTTCGTAGTGAAAAGTACTTTATGATTTTTGACTGTAATGAAGTAAAAGTTTCCCAAAATACCCCTGCCTTTTCAGTATTAGAATATTGCTATTTTCACTATATTTTTATACGAATGTGAAATAAGAGACGGCTTGCTTATCTTACTCAAGCATAATCTAGAAGTCCACAAGTCACTGTATATTTCTAAACACAGCTTGCATTGCTCTTTGCAAATGTTCATCAGAAATGTGTTTTTTGAAAAAAATCTGGATCATTGAACTACTGTATGTTGTACTGTACTCTACTTGCAACCATAGTTTGCTAGCGACGCTTCTGGCAAATGCATCCCAGGTCAACAGCAGCTGGCTATTTCTCCATCCTGAATGATTTCCCTCTTCCACTTTTCATGCATTTTTTTTTTTTTTTTTAGGTTTTTTGTTTTTTTTGTGTATCAGTTTTTCTGACCCGTCTTCTGTCGACTGCCCTCATCTGTGGATTCAACTGTTGCTCTGGACTCGATCCCTATTTACCGTATCTCTGTCACTTAATGCTGAAAATCATTTAACAGTGTTTGAGATGCCAGCAGCAGCAGCTTATCCCCCTCGGCGCTTTCTCTTTTATTTTTTATTTAACAGCTGTCAAAAGCATGGGCTCTAAAGCGATTAAACATAGCGGCACAACATCTAATGCAGCTCTTCTCGTGAAGTGCTTTTGACACGATCCTCTCCCAAATTGTCGTGTGAAATGAAACAGAACTCCGCAGACAGGGATTTCACACCTCTCACAACTGCACGCTTTAATAACTCGCCAATAATTGTAAACTACTTACACAAATGTAAAATTTAAAGAGGCCATATTTGTTTCTCATGTTGTTTCTTGCTCCAGTGCAGTACCACTGTAGCTTTAAGACTTTTGTATGTCCTATATTATTATATCATGATCTATCATAAATATAGCTATAGTTTTACTGTATAGTAACTGTTTTTTTTTTTTTCTCCCTCCAGACGGTGGACATACACAAAGAAAAAGTTGCAAGGCGGGAGATCGGCATCCTCACAACTAATAAGAACACCTCCCGCACGCATAAAATCATTGCTCCAGCCAATCCCGAGAGGCCAGTACGGTACATTCGCAAACCTATCGATTACAGCACGCTAGACGATATCGGTCATGGTGTGAAGGTAGGACATGGGCTCATCTTGAGAGGAACTAACATATTTGTTTTCAACTAACAAATGCCAGAATCTGTGGGTTTTCTTTGTGTCTGAGATGTGTGACTAACCTCTCTGTGCTTCCTCTCACCTCTGTTCTCTGCTTCGTTCTTGGTTTAAGTGGTTGCTTAGGTTCAAGGTAAGGGCCTTTACAGTCGTTTCTTGATCAGGTGACATGAATGGAGAAGGAATAAGGTTTGATTCCTTAGTTCATATGCACACACACACACATTGAGGAATGGAGTGAATGTTAATTGAACAACCATTTGGCAATCATCCCTGTTTCTTCTTTCATCCTTTCCATATCACGTTTGCATTCTTATCATTTTTGCACGTTGCTCAGGAGTAGATGTGTGTGAGCTTGTTCTGTTTGTTTGGGCTTTTCTTTGTTTTCTCAAAAACCTAAATGACCTAAACCTAAATTTTTTTTTTTGCAGTCTTTCTCTCTGTAGGTCTACATTTTATGCAGCTTTTCTTGACTGTTGTCAACTTAGATACAGCTTTTCTTGCTCTTCCGTGAAACTGAGATGTTTTCATTTACAGCTCAAGGCTGTTTTTGATGTGGATTCGTTATTGTCGTAGGTCAACACCCAGAACATGAAGATGGGCAGCCTTCTTCGCACCACACCTCCCACACAGAAACCACCAAGCCCCCCAATGCCCAGCAAAGGCACCCTAGGGTATGTATATGCGCTTTCTGGCTCTAGCAGTCATGAATGAGAGAATGTGGCAGTAAAATGACTCATTTCAAGTGTTTGCTTATAATACTCACATTTCTAAGGTCCTTGAACAGCATAAAATGATTTGATTAACCTTTTACAAATTACTGGAGTCGTCACACCTACTAATTTGTTATTGTTACATTAGTAATTTCCAGTATTCATTTGACTGGTCCTACTAATAGAGTGAGATTTTGATTTCCTAGTAAAAGCCTGTTTTCGGTGTAGGTCACACACAGCTGTAGTTGAGTTCATGTCTTTTAGTCCTCAGGGAGAATTCAGCCATATCACCACAGATGACATTATCCTTCACATTCCTTTGTGTCTTTTTATCCCAGCCCATGAAGAGCCTGTTTTTACATTTAGCTCAGAAAAGAGGTGTGTTAAATGTGCTTTGGCATCTATAATTGTGAAAGCATGAAACTGTGATTGGAAAAGATCAGATATGCTGTTTTTAAAGTGTGTTCATTATTAAGATGGAGCGTGGTTTCTGAGCATTGAGGACAGAGGGTGTGTTCTGTCCTGTTTTCTGAGCACTAGCTGGGCAGATTGCCGTTGTTTTGGTGCCCTGTGTCGCTTCATGATGGCTGGTCATTGCAGGCCAGATTGTGTGCTGCTTAATGGACAGGTCAGCAACACGTATACACATATGTATGTATGTATGTATGTATGTATATATATATATATATATGCATGTATGTATGTGTAATATATCCAGAAAAACTGTAATATTGTAAAATATTTCAATTTAAAAGAACTGTTTTCTGTGTGAATATATTTTAAAATGGAGTAATGATGCTGTCACAGGAATAAATTAGAGTCTTCAGTGTCACTTTCAGAAATCATTCTAATATGCTGATGTTTTATTATCAGTGTTGGAAACAGTTGAGCTGCCTAATAGTTTTTTTTAGGATTCTTTGATCATTAAAATATTAAAAAGAAAAGCATTTGTTTAACATGGATAATAATGTTAAAACTACTGTTACAGTAGTTTACTGTTTCCCTACTGTTCAAAAGTTTGGGATCTTTCTCCTTTGAAGAAATGAATACTTTTATTAACAAAGGATCTATTAAATCAACAAAAAAGTCACAGCATAGATTTATATTTTAGAAATGTTTTATATTTGGTAATTTGTTTTATCAAAGAATCCTGAGAAAGAAAGAAAAAAATCACATGTTTCAAAAAATATATTTGGCTGCACAACTGTTTCCAGCATTTACAATTCTAGAAATAAATAAGCATATTAGAATGATTTCTGAAAGGATCGTGAAGACTGGAGTAATGATGCTTTGTATCACAGGAATAAATTACATTTTAAAATATATTCACACAGAAAACAGATATTTTAAACTGAAATAATATTTTACAATATTACAGTTTTTTTCTGGATTTTTAATCTAATAAATGCAGCCTTGAAGAGCAGAAGAACATCTTTAAAAACCATTAACTATCTTGCTGTTCTAAAACGTTTGAACTGTAGTGTATAAATATATTAATTATAGCTGTACAATTAATTGTTAAAAGATTGTGATCTTAATTCGACCCCCCACACGATCTTAATCCAGCAGTTATACGAATCAGCCAATTATATTTCAAGGACAGGAGACGAGCATAACTCGCCTGATCTCGAGATAACACTCAATCACTCACAGCATGTCACAATTGGTTTTGCGTGGGCAGCTGCTAGATTACCTTACTCTTTTGTGTATCATTCTTTAAAATAATAAATCAGTTTGTGGGTTCAAATAGGGCTGTGGTAAAACAGATAGGACTCACTATTCTAATGCACTAGCTGTTATATATTATTTGTCTCACAGGATTCACATCGATAATTATTAAACAAACAATACAATAGACACATCTATAAAATATAAAAAAAAATTATATTTATATATAGTTGTTTAATTTCTTAATGTTTAATTTAGATTTTTTAACATTATTACATTATTTTTCATTACGTTACTTTTACTATGTATTGTATGTTTGCAAAAATAGTACTATGTATTATTTTACTGCTGTTTGATAACCTACTGTTACGTTCAGGGGTAAATCTTTCAATTAAAAATTGAAGAGAATTGTGATCTTTATTCTAAGCAAAAAAAATTGTGATTTCTCATTTTATCCAGAATCGTGCGATTATGATTACGACTCTGATATAGATAGATAGATAGATAGATAGATAGATGGATAGATATATAGATATAGATGGATAGATATATAGATATAGATGGATAGATAGATGGATAGATATATAGATATAGATGGATAGATAGAGATATATAGATAGATATATATATATATATATATATATATATATATAATTAAAATGTGGGGTGAATCTCACTTGTCAAGATGCCAATAGGTGCAATTTCTTTGCAAGTGACTGCATATTTTTGAGTGAATTTGCATTATTGAAGTAGTAGTGTGTTGTACTTTATGCTGATTTTAAACCTTTATTTATGTACCTGTTTGTTTTTGGAAGAAATGTGACGTGAAATGTGTGTGTAGATAGAAGACTTGTGTAAATGTACTTGTGTATAGATTGACTGGTTCTCACCATGAATATAGATTTAGATGATGGAAGGGTGTTAAGGAAATAATAGATAAATAAACATTTTTTTGTAAAAATATTTGTGACATGTGCAATAGTCAAGAAGCACAGAGTTTTGGTAAAAATAACACATAATTTAAATAAAACATTAAGAGAAAGCAAGGTTTAGTACTTCATATAGTACTTTAGTTTTTCATGTGATGAAGAAACAATGTAGTTGATTAAATAGTAATCCATTGTTTTAATTAATAATGGTGTGCTAAAAGTTTATTCTGGTTGCTTCAAACAGCAGTGCCACTTTCTCTTTTGACACCAAAGAAAAAATCTGGCACTGGCTTCACATTTTGTTTCCACCAATTGAATTTCTTTCCTGACCTCAGATTCCTACACTATTTCACAACCTTGCAAATCTCTTCCTTTTAATTGCTAAAACTTCTGATTGTAAAATGAAAGTTTTAAATAAGTTATCTAAAACTTGGCAGCATATATTTAAGTTTTCCCTAATGTTATTGACCTTCTGTGTCCTCTGACAGGAGACACTCCCCCTACAGGACACTTGAGCCAGTGCGGCCTCCGGTGGTGCCAAATGACTATGTCCCCAGCCCCACACGCAATATGGTGCCCATTCTGCAGCAAAGTCCTGTGCGCACAGCATCTGTTAATCAAAGGAACCGCACTTACAGGTACCATTACTCTCATCCTGTTTGTCAGAGCAAATCTCTCGCAGTGATGCATGCGCGTATCAGTATTTACTGACTTACAGCAGTAAGGGTCCTTTTGGCAGCTATAGTGACTGAATGTGCATGTATTTTTTTTAGCTAAAATTGATTAGTTGGTTTTGCAGCATAGCTCTTTCCCACAGACATTGCATTTCCTCAGCACTTTTAAAACAAGCATCGCAGATTGTCTTCACAATTGCATAATCTGAAACCCTGGCAACCAGTTGCGAGTGACGCGAGCAGAGCTCACATAAACGCATCATCAGTCATGGAGGATAAAGACGCCTGAAGATGCTTTCAGATGACTCCAGGGCCTCTTCTTCTCTGACATTTTCTCTTCTCCCTTTTTAGACAAAATCTTACTAGAAAGGAAAAGTTTGAGGGTTTTAAAGATCAAGTCCACAACATTGCAGAACAAGTGCAGATAGTTCTCTCTGGGCTTTTTCTTTTGAAGCTCAGACATTTTCAGCTGTGTCTGAAATTATATAACCACTTTCACTTGTTCTCTTTTGATCTCCGTGCCATCTGCAGGGATGCTTGTAACGTTTCCATTTATGCATTTGGCTGACGCTTTCAGCTGAAGCAATTTTATAATGCGCGTTTCCTGGGAATCGAACTTTGACCTTGTTGTTTTTAGTGTACTTGTTGAGCAGGAACATTATTCCTGCTATTATTATTAAT
The DNA here is from genome assembly GCA_032359435.1 of Enteromius unitaeniatus. NCBI lineage: Eukaryota > Metazoa > Chordata > Actinopteri > Cypriniformes > Cyprinidae > Enteromius > Enteromius unitaeniatus. The sequence continues at coordinate 6,219,875 of JAUMHI010000048.1, read as the reverse complement.
ACACATTTTTCAACTTGACTGCAAACAATCATTTTTCTCACCCTAAACGGAGAATGTCCTGCCATATGCTCTTTACCACCGCCTCTTGGCACTTAGTGCAGGATCTCAAAAAAGAGCATTTGGTGCTGTTTTTTCCAGCCCTTCCCCATCTGTCTGCCAGTTGGATATGGTATTGAACATCTTGGACAAAATAACAACGTTTGTGCCCTGCTGAAGTTCAGAAGGTCTAATGATCTAAATATATTCAAATTCAAGTTTCAGAACACTTAAATATCAAATACTTTACAAACAGAGTTTTTGCATTTAAAGGCTACAGGAAGTTAAAGTTGCTGGAGCTTTAGCTCCGTGGTAGCACATGTGATCATAACACATTGGAATTGTTGCACTTTAAGGATGAAGATTTTGAGTCCTATCTGTGTTGGGTCCAAATCTCCTTTCCGTCATTTTATGACCAACAAGGGTTTTATTTAACCAACCCCCAAATTAAGATTAAAGAACAAAGCTTTTACGGGTATGTGATTAATGCCACAGAAACACAATTTAAGATATTTTGGATGAAAACCAAAAAAAACTTTTGACTGTCCCATAAATTTCACTGTCAAGGTGCACAAAAGTAGACATTATCTTAATACTCCATCTGCCATCAGTGGTTCAGCTTTAACTTCATGTAGCTACAAGAACAGTAATCCAAATTACAAGGTCAGATTTTTTTAGTTTAATATCAGTTGTTCATTATCTATTACGTGGACTAAGAAGATAATATTGCTGCTAATTCTAAAGATGCTGGCAGTTCATTCAGTTCTCTTCAGCCATTTGATTCATGTCTTGTCAGCCGCTTCAGCTCTATATTTGCGTAGTTTTTCTTTTCATCTCAAAAAGTATCCCAAGGACCATTATCTCTTTACTGATTGATTCATGGATGCACATGATCTCATGCAGTCTGTGCTCCAAGTGCTCAGCATTTGTGCATTTAGTATGAGTGTGCTTCTTTCGTGCTGTTGTATCTCCATTCTTTCTGTGACTCACAAATGCTGCTATATCATGGTCTTTATGCCATAGACACACAGATACATGAAGTAGATGAACCAACAGCTTACACGCGACAGACATTTTACACAAGACAAAAAATGTTTGTTTGCGTGATGTATGTGTGTTTGAGAGCACTTGTGATTCATCAGAGTGTGTGTTTTGATGTCAGTAAGTGTGTAACATGAGACACATGTAGGTGAGGTTTGTAATCTGTAGCGTGTGTTCAGCAGTGGAAGCAGTGGCGGCAGTCATCCCAGCAGTCGCAGCAGCAGTCGTGAAAACAGCGGCAGTGGCAGTGTGGGTGTTCCCATCGCTGTGCCCACACCCTCTCCACCCAGCGCCTTTCCAGGTGACATTTTTATCACAGCCATTTATAGTCTGGCTGTAGTCTAGGGCTGTTTGATTATGAGACGCATTATAATTGTCGATTATGCCCTTAAAAAGTATTTGTGATTTATTAATCATGATTATCACAATTTACACTGAATGATGTCATTTTCATTGCGATTAGAAAATGTATTAATTGCACAGCCCTACTGTGGTCATTTGTTTTGTTTTTTAAAATCTATTATTAAAAGGGCTTAGTATGAGCTAATAACTGTCTTGAAAACCAGCTTCAAAAGCTAAAAACAATAATGGGATAGTTCAGCCAAAAACATTTGATGATAAAGGCAACTAATTCCAATTGTTTGCAGTCCAATGCATTTCCTATGTATTCTCTGGGAATAGATCCCACAACCTTGATATTGCTAAAGCCATGCACTGCTGTTGGAGCTACAGGAACAATTGAAATATAATACACTACTTTTATGGTACTTTTGCACATTTTTTACTTTACTGTTTAATTCTGTGCATTGAAAAGCATCTTGAATGACATGAGTAAATGTTTAATTTAATTTTATTTTTTTGGCTGAACTCTAAATGGGTGAAACTCAGGAACTACAGTCTTTACTGTCAAACGACTGAAACAAGGATTTTACTTTTTTTGAATGAAATTTGTATTTACATCCAGTCCTCAAGAGCTACTGTCCTGCAGAGCTCATCTTAAACACACTTGTCTGGTAGATTCTAGTCATTCTTTAAGATGTTATATTAGGGCTTGTGCTAATGCTGAAAGGTTGCCCTACAGGAGTAAGATAATATTTTGTCTTTGCAAAAGCTGAATTGTGACCGGATTTCAGGCTTAGTCTTTTTACTGTCATGTTCTATGATACTTAAGGCTGAAGCATGCTATAGTTTTATGCATATTCAAGGGTATGCACAGTGCATGACACAAACGTTTTTCAGCAAAACAGAAAAATCTATTTTTGTATCCACACAAGTGCTTGCACATGTGTCCAAAAACTAAATAAAAGTATACTTCTTCCTGGCATGCCCCACAGTAGTTCCCTTTAAGTGAACTTTTTTTTTCTCTCCCTCAAGCTGCTGGTACCAGCACACCCTCAGCTCCAACTAACTCTGCTCAGCCTTCTGTTACGTCCTCTAATTTAACCCTCACACAGCCCTCAGCCAACCCCACCTCAATCCCTAATTCTCTCCCCACTCACCCCGACTCCACTGAGAGCTCTGTGATCTCAGATAATGGCTCTCCTCCCTCTCAACCACCCCTCGCTTCAGCTGAAGCTAGTGCTACATCCAGCACCAACCCTGGGACAGGTGAGTCTGCCACTGTCCGGCCCATTTCCAGCCCATCAGTCACAGCTTCTGCCCTTGTTTCATTCCCCACCTGCTGATACATCACGTTATTCTGTTGTAGTTTTTTTTTTTTTTTTTTTGTCCTACTCATTTTGCTTTCTCATGAGACTCTCAGGCTGTTTTTACACATCGTTTCATTGTTTGTTCCACCTCAAACATTGCTGTTTTAATCATTGATAGAATACCACTGCAACCTCACTGCCAGAGAAAAAGGATATCTCAGCAAACTATTTGCTTGGATACAACAGTTCTTTAAACTTTAAAAGATTACTTGTTGCATTTTTTGAGTGTCATGTTACTTAAAGGGGTCACCAAATGCAAAATGTGTGTTGAAAGTGTGTGTGAACCTCCATCCTATAATGATAATAATCCACCCAGTGCTTTTTTTTTTTTTCTTTAATCCTCTTTCTCAAATCAGGCTGTTCTGAGATTTCTGGCAGAATGAAGTAGTTCTGCACTCTCATGACAGTTGATTGACAAGACCACCGTACCTTTGACCCGCACTGAGTGAGCTGTCATCAGTTGACCATTGTGTCCACTCCGGTGCAGGGGAAGGTGGAGGTGTTTTGTTGTTTGATGTAATAATGAATATAGCAATTGTCATTTACTCCCAACTTTCCCGAATTTTATTTTCATATTGAATGGATTCCCGATCTGCCTCAATGCACCAATGTTTGTTCAAATCACTCGTGGTTCAGCTTAATCTACAGGAGTTTAAGGGTTTTTATTTATCTTTGCAAGTCGCCTTTTCTAATAATGTGCTAGTTCTTTATATTTGCGCTTGAAGGTTGCTCCATAGATATATACACGCATATACCTAGATGCCACATTATCAGCTGTATCTATGGGCCACGATACGCATCTGCCATTTTGGAACCTCACTGTGTGAGTCTACAACAGCAAGTTATATGCTTGAATGTCTTTGAAAATTCATTGATTGTTACGGTGATTGATGTAAAGTTGACCGTTCCCAGATGGGTCAACATAACTGGAGTGGTCGAATAGGGCATCTACACACCTCTATGGTGTGCTTGTCACTCCTCAGAAGAGAGGGGCCTGGTCAGCAGAGCTCATTAGCTTTTAAAGCAACATGGACTAGAATGGCTTATGAAAACAGAGTTCATTTTGACAGGGTAGGGTGTTATAGACTTTTCATTAAAGAATCATAAAAAACTTGTGGAAAATGGGTATCCGATGACCGCTTTTAAATACAAGCTGATTAATCGCCTTTGACATTTCTATGGAATCCTGCAGTGATTACATAATTTTAGGCGTTAGCTTCAACCTGGTTCCCCTGACAAAAACCCAGTAGGATTTTTCCATTGGATTATTGTAGAAAATAAGCTCTGTGTCCTGCAAAATTGTACTATTCTTACAAACTTCTTGCTTATGATATCACTTCAAGTGAACACAACTTTTTGAATTTTGAAAACATTTAAAAAGCAAAATGTAGAGTATAAATTAAATTAAGTACATCAGGATGACATTACTTCAATGTCACCACTATTATGCTTATTAAAAACACATTTTATAAAAGTTTGTTACAAATGTTTGCAAGAGCAGTGGTAGGGACAACGGTGAGTACAATTAAGAGTTCTGCTTGATTTTTAATAACATTTAAAAACTAGATATTTTTTAAGCTAAAGATTTTAAAAATTACAGATTTAAATGACATTACTATCAATGAATAAAACATGAAAATATTTAGAGGTTGTACTGACCACAAACCTTATTTCAGGCATTTAACCAAAAACACATTAAAAGACTGGGACAAAGGAACCAGATGTGGGTAAAATGCAAACTTGTTTGCAGGTTTTTGGTTTAGAAAAATATATAATTCCAGTTGGTGCTTATCGCCTTGTGGGCAAGCTTTCCTGACATACAGCACCATCATTTGAATCCCTACTCAAGGACCTTTTAATGATCCCGCCCCTCTCTCTCTACACCACTTTACTTCTCAACACTTGTTTCTCGCACAGAATTTTGTTTAAAAAATATCCAAATTAGGCCAGATCGTTCATAGATATTGCGAAACATCGTTGTGAAATTGTTCCGTTGTCAAATGTACTTTGGTCCACAGCAAGATCATCTAGTGAGAAAACATAGTTTAAACGTTGTTTTCATGACATTCATGGTCACTGTCAAAATGCTTGGCTTTGAATGGTCAGACTGTAAAGAACTCTCCTTGTATGTTAATAGAGAATAAAGGTGGTATGTTTGTCAGAAATGAATGTGCTCAGTCTGCAGTCAGTGTTTTCATCATCTCATGGCTGTGTTGTTCATGCAGGTGGTCCTCAGTTCTACAGCATGAACAGGCCCGTCCCTAGGCAGATCGCACCCACAGTGGGGGGTTCACTGCCGTATCGCCGGACGCCCTCGTTCTCGGGTCAGAATTCCATGCCCCCCAGCCAGCAAAACGGAGGGCCCCATTACAATCAGAACCAAGGTACTGCTCTCACTATTTAGATGTCTTTCAGAACATTTGTTCTGGTGATAAGGCAGTTTGCTCTGAGACAGAGTACATCATGGACCCCCTACCTGCAGCTCTGTTAACATTTGTATTTGACACACATGTAGTAACATCAGGTTGTTAATGTGCAGTTAACACATTTAGATTAGTGCATTGAACCTTCATCCTTTCTGCTCAAAGGTGACCACTTCCTGTCAGACAGTGTTTGCACACTAAACTAACTGCCTTGTTTTTCCCTTTCACATTCACTTTCTTTATCTTGGTTCACACTCACACATTACCCCCTTCCTGTTTCTCTGTGCTTTTTGTGGTCTTGTGGACTAGCCTCAGTGGCCCCCCCTCCCCCCTCCGTACTGCAGATCACACCCCAGCTTCCACTGACGGGTTTTGTGGCTCGCGTACAGGAAACCAGTAAGTGGCTTTGAGCTTCTCTGATGAGACCCTCCTGCATTCAGAGACATGTTACACATACATGTGACGACTCATCGCAAGAAAGCATGAAATATATCCTGGTTTCAATGCTGCCGTCAATTGATTGAAATTTCAAAGTCTTTATTATTAATGTTATATATGACCCTAGACATCAAACCCAGTCATAAGTGAGATTTATACATCATCTGAAAATGAATAAAAAACTTTCTCTGCCAAATTCATAAATAAATATTTAGCCGAGAAGCAGATATTTGAAAATGTTCATTCTGAGGGGACAAAAAGTCTAAATATTAGGAAAATATTTTAAAATTGTCCAAATTAAGTCCTTAGAAATGTGAATTGCTAATTAAAAAAAAAAAAACGTTTTGATTATGTAAATATCTTAATTTTGATAACTTCAAATATATGTGCTATGGGTGTAACAATATATATGGGTAGTTGACACATCAATGTGTACTATGGTGTGAAAAAACATTTTTACATTCTAACAGTTCAAGGTAAACCTCAATCATGGCATTCGATACATTTCTCATGTTATTTGTGTTAAGGTTTCATTCCCCGTTATTGATGTCACACCATAGGACACGGTCCAATTTTAATGTTAACAAAACAAACTTTTTTTTAAATTGGCGTACAGTATGTAATCAGTGCAAACTAAAATGCAATTTTTACCATGCACCCATGATACAGAATTAAACATTTTAATAAACAGTACTTTTTGTTAACCATATGTATGTTATAATTAATCTGTTTTATTTTTTGGGAATAAAAGTACTGTGTACTATTACACCCCAGCATACATATTGTTTTGCATAGGTAATACAAAAAATAATCCTGTTGTATGATATAAAGACCGGTTGATTGCATTGTATATGCATCTGTCATCCATCACTGTTTCTTTCACACAGTAAACCATTCAAACATCCATATCATAACCTCTTGAGCTTTTCTGCATGAATCCATGAGCTTGCATGGCCTTCCCATCTAAAGGAGTCCTGGTCTGTGAGTCTCCTGGTCATTTCTCATCTCTCAGTTTCAGATGCACCTCCCCCTTCAGAAGAGCCTGTGTTTGAGGAGACACAAAACCCAGTTCCACCCCCAGAAGACTATGAGGAAGAGGAGTCTTCTGTGGTGGAGTACAGTGACCCATACGCTGAAGAAGACCCACCCTGGGCTCCACAAACTTACATGGAGAAAGGTACATTGAACATATTTTGATGGTGTGTAAATCCTATTTGACCAATGGCAAGTAGTATATTGGTACTGTGCTCGGTTGCATTGTATGTCAGCACACTAACCATGAGGCTATTGGCAACAACGACCATTTTATTAATAAGATTAGGAAAACAAAGTTAAATCTTTTAAAATGGGCTATTACTATAGTACAAAGTTTAAAAATATTTATTATGCATGCTCGACTAGTAGGATCAGTTATGCATGGCCTAATTTATATTAAAATTCAAGTAGTTAGGTCAGATGTTGACTGTGTAAATAAAAGTTTGGATCAATTTGATTCTGCTAATTAAAAAAAAAAATTCATTAATACATTTTTAAATATAAATTAAATACCCGTGCAATATGTTCCTGGGTTTGTAGGATCACAGAACTCAGTCCTCCACCATGAATATATTACAATCTACATGCACAAAATGTATCAATGCAAATTTGTTGTTACAGATGTCCCCATGTGTATTTGCGCAATTACTCTCCAAATAGGGTTTCATTCATAACTTAAAGAATCAAGTTAGCAAAAAACAAGTAGAACTTTAAATGATTGACACTGACTACCACATGCTTCGCAAATACAGCGCTACAGGCGTGCCAAGTTCAAATCCCAACTCGAGGACCTTTCCTGATCTCTCCCACTGCGCTTCATGTCAGTTCTGATCTCTCCTACAGTAATAAAGGCAAAACTGCCCAAATTACATCTTAAATTCCACCTGGTCTACCCTGTTATTTGTAATCTCTTTGTCTTTCAGTGGTGGCAATCTACGATTACATGCAGGACAAGGAAGATGAATTGTCTTTCCAGGAGGGGGCCATCATCTATGTCATTAAAAAGAATGATGATGGCTGGTTTGAAGGTGTGATGAGCGGCACTACAGGACTCTTCCCTGGAAACTACGTGGAGTCCATCATGCACTACACGGAGTGAGAGCGTCCCCAGTCTCTCCCCCAACCCTCGACGCCCACCAGCGCTAATCTTACACTGCAGAAGTGTGCGTGTGCATATAAACCATGCTAATAACAGGCCGTGAGACTTCAGAGATGAGAGGTGCAACTGAAGAGAGGAAGCTGAACATCCAGACTTTTGCACCAAGACTGAGAAAACACTATTAGAGAAATATTAATAAATGGCAATAATGTTTACTGTTAAAATGAAGGATACAGAGTTTGAAGTTCAGGATATGCATAAGCTAGATTTAGTGAGGGTGCATTTGTTCGATATTTCATAACCTTTGCTCATTCCACAGCATTGCAGTGTTTTGGAAGACAGCACGGGGGCTGACTGATGTCTCTGAAACAGATTTTTTTTTAACAGCCTGAGGTGGGTTCAGGGTGTGCTTTACAGTGAGGTCATGCTCAAAAAGGGAGTTCATCACATTCATGTTGTGTTTGAAGGAACAAGGAAAGTGTGGAACTGAACAGAAAGTAGCCTTCTATTTTTTACATGTTGTGAAAGCTCAAGGTTTTTGTCTCTGTTTTAAGTAATTGCTTGATTTATTCTCTCGCATCTAAGTGAAATCAGTTTGAGCCAGATTGATGATATAGGAAATATTTGCACAAAGGTTTTACTTTTTTAAAGTCCCCTCATAAGAATCGGTCAGCCCCTATGCACATGCAGTAGACATCCATTAACATCATGAACTTAAAATTGTTTTACTTTTTGTTCGTTTCTTTTACATATAAATATTGTCATGATGCTAACCGTTTGGTTAATACTTGATTAAATGTATGTAGTGCTTCATAGACTGCATGCTTAATAAAAAATAAACCTTATTTCCATCTTTTTTTTTTTCCCTTTCACTTTTTATTTATAGGTTCCCACAATCATGGAAAACCTGAAATATCTGGAAATGTTAAACTAATGATTGCCAGTATTCTCAACATTTTCTACAGGGGTTCTGAAACATTTCATCAGCTAAAACCAGATATGCCTGCATGACACCTTTTTCTGGTTGCGAGACAATATGCTTTGTTCATTCATGTTAGTACCTGACATTGAAAAATCCTCCAATAATTGTGATCATCTAAAGTGTTAGAACCCCATACTTGTGGCCCTGCACCACAAAACCATTCATGAATAGCTACCAACAAAAACATGGTGTGTTTTTTTTGCATCCTTTGATTGCAGATTTCAAAATACTGTAGTTGGTTTAATGTCCTTTTAGACTATGTATCTATATATCAATGGAAAGGTTTTTTTTAGCTTTCGCATGATGTATAAATCTAAATTTAAAAAGGAAATTGACCTTAATGACTGGTTTTGTTCTCCAGGGTCATGTTTAATAAGTATAATACCTCTTATACCCAGTTTGTATATTTGTTACATGGATAGTATTCATTTGGGTGCCCTTTATGCTAAATATATTGTGCCATTTTGTAGTATTACTGAAATGTGTATAAGCTACTATTTGACAATCACTGAGCTTTCTCTCCAGCTACTAAAACAGTTTTCCATTCTGCAGGTCTTAAAACAATCAAGCCTTTGGTGCGTCTCCATAGTGAAATTTCTTTTGAATCTTATGTAAAGAACAGATGGAGGTTGTTTAAAGCAGGGTAGAGTCAGGTGAGCGTATCTCTCTCTACCCAGCAATAAAATGTGATGTTTAGAGGGTTAGTTTACTTCTGTTTGAAAGCACATCACTCTAAACATCAGTGTTGACAGATATTTTAATGAAGAGTAATTTTTGTAAACCCTATATTAACTATATTCTTGTGCGCAATATGTGTGTGTGTGTGTATATATAACTGAATAAAAATTATGGACACAAGTATCCGTGTATGGGGATGAAACTAGTGATGTGCAAAATCTTTCGAAACGGCACTTGCTCAGAGAAAATCTTTCAGATTTGCCCTGTGCCTCAGAAGTGTTTAGATCCAGATACTTTTAAAAAGTGAAAGATTGTTCTGATAAGCTACACCATATTTTGACGTCTTTCCCTGTGGTGTTGATTGCGTTGCGGGAGTTTATAGTGAAATGTCGTCTCCTCAGATGGTGTTGTTATAGTGCAGAGCTCATGTTTGGGATACACGCCCATGTTCTTTTCCAGACTTACGTAACTTGGCAGCGAACGGGGGTCCAGATGGCTCGAGACGTACGTAAGATTGCTGGAGGTTTGCACACTCAGACGCCCACAGGCTGTTAGCTGCAGAGACAGAAGAAGAGCATTTATTCTTCTTTAATTGAGAATATCATAGCTTCAACATGTGTACATCATATACAGGCTTGTTCACGTCTTTATATGATGTTATTTTATCTTTTTAATTAATAGAACTGCAGTATGTACACAGCAAAAATTTCAACAACAGGAAAGAGGAAGTGAATGTGTGGAAGTGTGAAAATCAAACCTCAGCTCTGTGAAACATGTCCATGGTGTGAAAACAAGACATAAAATGAGCAGTTCTGTTTAGTCTGAATCCAAAGTGGGAAAGAAAATATCTTTAGATTCAGTAGAATATTGATCGTCCTGCTTTCCAGTTGTTAAATGACTACATTTAATTGCGGGTACATTTGGTGTCCCCATCTGTCACGTCAACTCTGTCAATTCTGTTACTGTTATTGCTAGTATACCTAGGTAACAATTTTCATTTCCAAAAACTCCACTTGCTGGCATGAATGCTAAAGAAAACACGACACTAATGAAAGCATGATTAAAAGAGCTTTAAATAACCCAATGTGAGATCAGCTATATTCTGTTTTCCTTTTGTGTTTACAGAGTTCAGTTTTCATAGTGAAAGTAACATTTCCTGTAACTTACACAATTCTGCCAGATTATTTCCACCAATTTAAAGGGAAAATATGATATGGTAACAGAGTTGACATAAGATTTATGGACACACATTTCTCTAAGAAAAACATTCATTTTAAAATGTTAATGTTGTTAAATTAAATAACTATTTAGGGCTTTTATAAGTAAAATGAATTAACTGTAGCCAAAAAAAGTACTATATAATATTTTGATAGCACAGTATACATGATGGAAAAATACAATGACTAAGTCAGGCTAGAAAAAAAAACATGATTTTTAGCTATTTAAGACAATATAAAAATAAATTGTTATGGACTGTAACATCTTGTAATTCATAGCAATTAGTAAAGAATAATACATTTAAATAATATAACCATATGAACAAACCCACATTAAGAAAAGAGCTATAAACTAAACTATTAACTTAACTACTAAACTTTAAAAAACTTTTCAGGAGGATTCATAACTAATAATAGGTTGTGGCAGGCATTTTATTACACTCCAAAAAATGACTCTTTGAACTAACTTATGCAATCATGGATCCTGGTTCCACACAACCAGATTGTGTTTTATTTACATGAATGGAATTTGTTGAATTTATGCAAACTCTTTGTGCTGTGTTAACACCATAGAATCAATCTATGTGAAATGTTTGCTTCACTGTAACTTAACCCAGTTACGTTTAGCGAACAAGGCATTTTTTTGTGTGTGTAAGGAGAAAATCACAATTAGTGTGTCACCGTTCCAGTGGTCAGTGTGTGCTTTAGTTGGGCTCTTGACCCTTCTATTAGTAGAATTAAATGTTGTTTTGGCTGCTGCAATTTATAAGGCAGTTCTGCTCATAATTTATTCATGTCGCAATGCATGATGGGAGCTATTGATGAGTTTTAATTGCACTGCAGCATTTGATGATGGTCACCATTGTTGAGATTCTTGATGTCTGGGTGCCTAAAAAAAATTCTTTAAAAAAGTGTTTAGCTGTAATCACAAGACTGACATTTTCAATACAGAACATACAACACAGATAATAGATTCTAAGTTCAGCTCAGAGATTCAGGTTTAAAAAAAAAAAAAAAGAAAGCATAATCAATGAGTTCTGCTCTAGGTTTGTCTGGCTGTTATAAATCAATTGCAGCAGCCAAACAACATTTAATTCTACTAATAGAAGGGTCAAGAGCCCAACTAAAGCACTAATTGTGATTTTTTCCTTACACACACAACCCGGGTTGTGTTTAGTGAACAAAGCATTTTTTTAAGTTACAAGTGAAGAAACAATTTCACAAATTCTTCCTCATTCAGCTGCATTAACAACTCAACGAGTCTGCATAAATTCAACAAATTCTATTCATTTAAATAGAAAACAATTTGGTTGTGTGGAACAGAGGATCCATGATTAACTGAGTTAAGTTAGTTCAAACAGTCATTCTTTTTGAGTGCATGCAACATCATTCATTTAATTAATGTTATTTAAAAAAAAATTTTATTGGTTTATGAAATAATTCACAAAAAAATCCTTTACTTTCTTTAGAACAGATTTGAAGTATTTAAAAGATTTGAAAAGTAGCATTAGCTTCATTACTGGCAATACTTCTGTGGTAGTTTCCATTGACAAATTGCCCCATACAGTGTGACAATGTATTCATTAGGGGTGGCACGGTTCTGTCCGGTTCTTGTAATTTTTTCTTTTAATCTTTAACACTCCAGAAATGTACTTCAGCATATGATATATGGCTTAATTATCCACAATTTAGGATACAGTATTAAAAGCGTTATATCATGTAATCATTCATAAACCTACTAGAGGATGGGTCGGGTATCCATCCTCTAGTAGGTAACATAAAATCCAAAATGTTCCCAGATTTATACGACGCTGGCACATCATGCCACCCCTAGTATTAATGTATTGCAACAGAAGCAGTGTACTGTGACTTTATTTCTTGGCAAAAAAAACTGTAAAAGTTAAATAGCTTTGTGTGTGTGTGTAAATCAGAGACAAAAATAGGCCTATGTGCATTTGCAGAAATTGACACTACATCCACTGTGAGAAATATTCACTGTAGTAAAAGGTGTGACAACCAGCCCAGTCTTGTGGCTCCTTCAGCTGCTCAAACACGTCATATGACTGTGAAAGTGTTCAATTTACTACTGATCAAACTCAAGCATGTCCAAATTAAGGACATGTACAAACAGATCAAGCATATAAAATATTAAAGACAACGAATGATGAAAATACAAGACGCATTATGCTTCTTAAAAAATGTACATAATTTTGCATACGCCATGTTGACGTTTCAAAAGCCACATATATGCAGCCATTGTGAAATAATCATCCAGCATTTCCAAACTTCCAGACAACAATGTCTTCAGGTTTTATGAAAAGTTCAATTAAAACTGCAAAGCATTTACTTTGTGGTTTACAGGCGTATTTCTGAAAGATTGTTTACGGAGCACTGCAGTGGAGAAAAATACATTCACGTAGAGAGAACAGCAGGAGTGAGTTAAGAAATACAGACAGAAAAAAGGATGACACCAGTCTACATTTTGCTGCTTCTCTTTCAGTGCTGCTGCGTCTCAGGTAAAAAAAATATTCATGATTTAATCAGTTTTTAAAAGATGAAGACCTAAATAAAGATTCACTGTAAATACTATATGGATACTATATACATTGACGACAGTTACTTAGTAACATTTTACAAATGCTTCAAGTCATTAACAGTCATATAGTGCTAGTGTCTTGAAAATATATATAAATATTTTAGTATGTAAAACTTTTTAATACTTGGGGGGGGGGGGGGGGATTTTTTTTATTTTTATTTAAAATAAAAATATTAAATTTAAATATAAAATATGCACATAATTATA
>JAUMHI010000048.1:6175756-6206404 GCA_032359435.1 Enteromius unitaeniatus | reverse complement strand
ATGAAAACACAAACAGTTCTAATGTAACTGAACCAGTTTTTGTCTGAGTGATTTTTTTTTTTTTTTTCTCAGTTTAAGTAGAAGATGAAAGTAATTTAATTTTGCAAGGACATTAAATTGCTCAAAAGCAACAGTAAATGCATTTACAAATAAGTAAAATATATTGGGAAATCTAGCCTATATTGCTTCAAAAAAGATTTTAAACTTTCTATTCTTCCAAGAATCATGGAAAACATTAATTCACCATTAATAAAATTTTCATGGAAACGACGATAAAATTTCCTTAAAAAATATTACGAATTTTCAGCACTGATAATAATACAAAATGTTTTAAGCAGAAATTCAGAAAGGATCAAGTGACAATGAAGACTGGGGTGTGAAAAATTCAGTTTTGCCATCATAGGAATAAATTGCATTTTAAAAAGTATGTTACAAAATAAAACAGTGTGAATTGCAAATTGGATAATATTTCATAACATTGTTTTTCTTTTATTTTTGATCAAACGAAAACAGCTTTGTGAGTGTAGACATCTCAAAAACATGAAGGAAAATATATTTAACCCCAAACATATGAATATTAGAGTAGCTAAATTAACAAACTGATTGAAAGTTGTGATAGTGTTATTTACTTTAATTAAACAGGGCAGCTTGTATTAAGATATAACTTCAGTCCTCTGGCTAACCTGGCACTGAAGGCTTCTGTCCATGAAGTCAACAGGCAGTCCAGCAATTTCAACCTGCACAGGCCAACCAGCAGAGTGGTCCGACAGGTAATATCTACTTTCTTTTTAAGAGGAAAAAGAATGGTATTTTATATTTTAGCTATCAAACCAGAAATAGTCTAGATCAGTGGTCAAACCTGTCCCAGCATGTCTCCTTTATCAAACCCACCTGATTCAACGCATCAACTCTGAACTGAACTGGGTGTATCAGACAAGGGAAAAATACAAAATATGCAGGACAGGTTTGAAAAGCACTGCTCTAGACTGAAACCTCAGGAATCCTCCCAGCAGAAGTCGAGCAGTTTTTCACAGTGCACTACCGTCCTCTAGTGGTTATATGAATTCAAGTCAACAAAGTAGTCTTACACGGTTATTTCACCCAAAAATTCTGTCAGTAATTACTCACCCTCGTGTCGTTTCAAACCCATAGGACCATCGTTCATGTTTGGATCACAAATTAAGACTCCATGGACACCAACACAACGGAAATGATGCCAGATCCAGAGACGTAGCAAAAGCGCTGGTAAAACAGTCCACGTGACATCAGTGGCTTGAGTTTGGCGCCGTTAGGAGAAAACTTTTTTTGCCCGATATAAACAAAAAAATGTTAAATAATAACATAATTTAATCACATAGGCCTGTATTTTCCTTTAGCCGCAAACAGCCGCAGGTGGGCCTTTTTCGCGCGCTGCGTTCGAAAACCGGAAGCTTCGTGTAGTTGTGTAAAATAACTTCCGTTTCATCAAAATATCTTAACCAACGTTTTCCATTATTAATCGGGTATGATGAGATGAGGATAAATGTTAACATGATATTCTGACGCAATTTCAACATTCAAATTTGTTGTAGAAACTATGCAGAAGCCTATTATGTAATTTAATGCAATTTCACTTTAGAATTACGGCCAATTCCCAACATTTTCAAGTAAAAAGTCAATAAACGTCACACAATACATTACTTATTTTTATTATACTTAAATATGTGCTCATATTTGCTGTAACTTTGCATGAGCACATCAAGTTCAGCTTTTTTCAGATGTTGCCATGGTGACTTAATATCTGCACTCCATTAATAATGGCTTTTTTTTTAGAGTCGCTTAACTCTGAATTAGTCTACTCAGAGTTGATTGACCTGACTTACTCAGGAAAAACTCTTGAGTTTTTAATCTCTGGGTTGGTCAACTCAGAGTTAAATTTTAAACTGTTGAACCTCCTTTCTGAAACAGGCCCCGGTAGAGTTAGATTGTAATTTTTGTTTTCTTTGCGCAAAAACCTAGTATTCTCGTAGTACAGCAAAACTGAAGTTGACCCACTGATGTCATAAGGACTGTTTTACCAGTGTTTCTGGATCATTTCAGTTGTATTGCTGTCTATGGAGGGTCGGATGACTGCTATCTGATGTCATCAAAAATATCTTAATTTGTGTTTCGAATATGAACGAAGGTCTTATGTGTTTGGAACAACATGAGAGTATGTAGTTAATGACAGAATTTTCATTTTTGGGTGAACTGACCCTTACTGAAATAATAAACCCCCCCCCCCCCAAAAAAACACATTATGCAGCCAAAATACAGCTGCTCGCTTGGTTTCAGATCCTATGTTTTTATCAAACACTAAAGTGTAAAGATTTATCGAGATCAATAGCATTCTAGCACCATTAATTTAGGTTAACTTAGGGTTAGTATAAAAGTTTGGATTTGTTACTTCAGTAGTTCAAATTTTTTCAGTCTTTCCTAAATTCAGTTATTACTAAATAGAATAAATTAACTTAGAAAGTCTCCCGGGGAAAAAAACCCCCCAAAAATTCTAATGCTTTTCATTACAAATACCTGCACAGGTCAACCAGCCGTGTTGCAATAAACAGTGCAAACATCAACTTTTAACCATTAAAAACGATTATGACATATTCTATTGGGATTAGTGGTTTTAAAAAGCCACCAATAGAAGGTGACCCTAAGAGCCATTTTACCTAGATGTGTCCTGGCCAGGATTTCTATATTGCCTAGAGGTATTGGCTTTGTTTGCATGTGCAGACCGGTCGGTGTATGACATCGGTTCCTTATGTTTTCAAAACGCTCACAAAGTACTTTGAATCAAAGCAATACTGAAATCCTGGCGGGGACGTGTCTGGGAAAAATGGCTTTGTTATCAAACATTCTTAATATTTTAAAAGAATAGTATTAGAAAACGGACTTATTTGATGTTTGTCATTGAAGATCACACTGGGACGTGATAATACATATGACATCCTGCTTGATTTCGGAATAAAGGAGACAGTCTGTCTGAAATACTCCAGAAGCCTCTACAGAAATGGTTGCCGTTTCAAACAGGGACATCTTGTGGTAAGACTAGGTTTAATGTTTTTTCCTTCTCCCTTCTGGTTGTTGCAGGTCACACACTTCACTAATGCTAACATCATACTAAGACTCACCTCTTCTTCTCTTTCTCAAGTCAAAGAAGTTGTGTTCCAGTCTTGTGCGTGTTGGCAGCATGACGGTTGCTCCTCTGGGCATCAGTTGTGTGGCTGAAACAACTGCTTTTGGGTCTAGCTCAGAGTCCAGCAGTGAAGAGGTCGTTATCCGGCGGACAGGACGGGTTCCTCTAGGCTTTTTGTCTTCAGGAGTCATTCTGTGTCAAGGAGAGTTTAACTGTTCCAGATTACTACTTTGATTTCATAAAATGTGATTAAAATAGACAGACCTCCAACTAATGTTTCAAATAAAACAGTAATTTTACATGAGATTGTTCTGCTTTTCAAAGCTTAATTTTCAACCAAGAAAAGAATATGATCAAATAATCATCTACTTATTTCTCTGTACCCTCTGTACTGTAGTAAACAAACAATAGCCTTAATCTCTTGAGCAACGTTCAACCCGTGGCACATTCTTTTACAATTTGATCAGTTTAATCAGGCACATAAATGTGTACCACACATATTTGTAGCTAGCTATATTTGTAGGTTTTAAATCATTATGCGTGTATTATATAGAATACATTGTCCATAGTGGACTAACATTATTATTCACTGTAAATCAGATAACATAATCAGCATAAGAAGCTTTTAATTGTATGATGATAATGAACCATCAAAATAAGAACTTGGACAACATTCTGGGCGATTTACACATTTATATTGTTCAGTTTAAATGTAACAGACATTTACTCCCCCCCCATTTATTTAACTAAAGGTTCCTGACTTTAAGAAGCAGCATTAGCTCTGTACTCCTCCCTGTAAAGAGCACTCTATCTGTTCCTACATTTCATTGCTCAGCCTTTCAAACTGAAAGTCTTTTGGAGATTCAAAACCAACAGGTACATGTTTTCTTAACCTACGCATTCAAGTTTGTTATAGGAATGACAATGATAGTAGGCACACAGTGAATTTTTTGCATTGTAAGTCAAGTAAACTTGACATGACACCTTTTATTTTGTGGCTATGGTCCGAAAACCCTACAAAATGTTCAATCTTGGGCAACCATACTATGGAAGCATGCATGCTAGATTACCGTCAGTACATTGTGGCATTGCCATGACATGAGAAATAGATGTTCCAGATATGTGACACACTTTAATACAGCACTGAGTATAGACAGAGGTCAAAATAAGGAGAACGACATCACTTCCTAGTGTGTTTCACCCATGCAGAGCTAACGCACATTGATAAAGTCAGGAACTGCAGCTGTATGTACAGATAGATAGTAAATGTAACCAACATAAACAGACATCACATCCCATCCCAGACACAGGCCAGCTACACGCCGAGATGTACTCGAGCGGCAACAGGCTTATTTTCATCTTTGTCTAACATTTGGACATCTTTATGAAAAGTAAGGGTCCACAGCGATACAACATAACAGGTTCATCAATAACAATGGTAGCTGTTTTTTTCTTTCTTGACATTTTAAGTGGAAGTTTATAAAGCATTTAAATTAAATGTGGAAAGTTTTGTAGAATACTTCATATAGAATGTATGCTACACAGGTGCAGTTCCCACACTGGGATTTGCACATCTAATGACAAGCAAAGGCGGCGCTATCACCAGGCCCTCACTGTTTTTCTGAGAGTGGATCAACCAAATCACTCAGATGAAATGCGCGCACGCACACACACAAGCATCGGTTCGACAACCCTTATTTTCTATTCACGTTTAACGTTTACAGTCAAGGGTTTCAAAACTAAACTTTAAAATAAGAATATATTTCAGGTATTAAATAATTTCATATAAAAAAGTACAAGTTCCCCTCCCACCCCACTGTTCCACATATATATTTTATCATACATATACATTATCCCCTTTCCTCACAGCAGTGTCCATGCAGTACCTATAATAACAACGTCAGTCTCTTTTTCTCCGTTTTTTTTTTTTTATATCTGCTACACTTAATAGCAAAGCGGCACAAACACGCAGAGAAGCTTATGTATAGATGGTTTGGCTTTTTCATATTGTGATTATAATCTGGGGGTTAAAATGAGTAGTATCTTAATGCAGACATTTCAGCTGTTGAAGATAAACGGAGTTGAAAAGTAGAGTGGCATATCTATACTCAGCACATGTCCCAACTACCAGTCGCTTGTCAGTTTAGTGTTTTGGTCCCGTTTGGGTGGAGCCGGCGGAGGACCCCGCCGTAACGTTGCATAGCCTGAGATGTTGCCACTCATGTATCCACCCTTTTTCTGCTGGCCCAGCAGCAGCTCTGGAGGAGGGGGCGGAAGGGCCATATCGTCCATGGTTGTTACCGGCTCCAGCTTGGCCGAGATCCTTGAGGATGTTAAGGATCCATGCCGAGTCATGGACTTCCTTTTGAGAGTTCTGTTGAGGTCTTCCAAGAAGTTGGGCTGGATTGACAGATTGGCCTTGGGGGAAGTTGGTGGTATCTGAGAGTTAAAAGAGGACATAGGCATCTGTTGAGGAGGTGGAGAAAGGGCAAGTGGCTCGGGTGGGCCGCTGCTGCGTCGGTGCATAGCCGGTGGGGGCATTTTCTTCAAGGAGCTTTGCTTCCATGAGGATGTGGAACTGGAGGAGTGCTGGGGTTGAGGGTTCACCACGGCCACTTTGGGAGCCCCGGTGTGCAGTTCTGTTGGGAGAGGTGGAGGAGGCAGGAGTTCTGAGTCCGGCGGTGGAGGGGGAAAGTCACATTCTGGCGGAGGAGAGGGGAAGTCTGTGCTGGATTGCTGATATTGACCTTGCTTCCCCTGGAGAGCCAGAGGCAGATTAGCCAAGTTGATCTTGCCTGGTTTTGGTGGTGCACGAGGTCCTGAGGAGATGTCCTTGGAAGGCGATCCTGTCGTAGAGGATGGAGTTGAGAAGGAACTGGGTGGGGCTTGACTGGTTTGGGCAAACATGCTAACCAGATCCTCCACTTTCTTGGACTCCTGGTACTCAATTGAAGAGGTGGACTTCATGCTGGAGTTGCGCTGTGGAGTTGGAGGAGGCTTCTTCCCTCCTGAACCAGTAGAAGAATTTGACGACGTCGATGGGGACTTCTTGATTGGTGATCCCGTCTTGCCAGAAAGCTGTGGGGCAGGAGGGGGACTTGGAGCAGGAGGTGGAGGAAATTCAAGGGTACTCTCTGGTGGAGGTGGAGGAAATTCAGGAGATTGTGGTTGAGTCTGTCCTCCTGGCTGCCATTTCGGTTTGGTTTTTACAACAGGAGGAGATATGGGACCTTTGGATCCATCGGGGGCATCAGGGAACTGGTTTACAATCTGTTTTACAAGCGATTGGGTGGGAGAGATGGGGGCAGACACAGATGCAGCTTTGGAAGAAAGGCTATATTGCTTGGGGAGGGTAGGTGGAGGTTGAATAGGACTGTGACCACTAGAGAGGCTTTGCTGTTTCTTCATGGTGGCCGGAGGGGTTGGAGACAAAGAAGGTGGCACAGGGGAAATTGGTGAAATACCGTGGGCTGGCTTCGGAGCCGTTTGGGGCGGAAACCCACCAGTAAATGTTTTAGGTGGGGCAGGTGGACCTGACTGCTGAGGGGGCGGAGAGAAACACACCGGAGGAGGTGGTGGAGGCTCTTCATCTTGTTGGACAGGTGAGAAGTCATAGGTCATATTAGGGAACTTTTGAGCTAAGAACTGCTGAAGCCCATTGGTGCTGAGGGGAGGTGGGTATTTTAATTGTTCAGGGGGTGGTGGTGGAGGCAAGTAGCCATTGCTGTGTTGGTGAGGTGGTGGTGGCATCTGGTCTTCCTCTGGAGGTAAAGGAGGAACATATTGGGGGCTGACAGGGGCATGCTTCAGCACCGCCATGGCTGAACCTGGCACTGGCATCTCTGGAGGTGGAGGTGGTGGTGGGGGAGGAGGGGGACTGCTGGCAGTATCTGCCATATTATTCATTACAGGTTTGAGACACTGTGGGGGTGGTGTTGGGGGCATAGGTTGCTGCTGTGCTGCCAATAAGGGGGTCTGTTTGTAATGATTTGGAGCCTGGGAGATGTTTTGCAACCTAGCAAGGGTGCTGTATTTAGTGAACATAACCGGGGTGGAGTGGTGTGTGGGGTTGGGGAGAGGGGGAGGTGGTGGAGGAGGCGGTGGTGGTGATGGGGGTGAAGAGGGGGACACTGGGGACACACCACTGTAGCTGCTACGAGATTGGAGAGATTGTGGCAGTTGGGGAAGCTGTAGAGGGTAAGAGGCTCTAGTAGGCTGTGCTGGTGGGCCGTCCATTCTCATCTGAGGAAATGACAAAAAATTTATTAAATTAGAACAGATCTAGTTCAAACTGATTTTGAGATTTTAGTGGTGTGAGAAAAGACACAATGCAGACAGTGCAATTAAAAGTGTGAAATAACATGAAATGTTATAGGAAATGGTATTAAGGGATGAGCTAAGAACAGTTAGTATCATTTGAGATTCTTCTCTTGCAAACTCAGTTATTTCAATGATGTAATGTTTTAAGAACAAAAATGTCTAAAAATCACTAATTAAGACAACAGCAATTAAATGCGTGCATAAGAATTAGGAGCTATCCTGTATATTTGTTGTGCTTACCTTCTCCAAGAATATCTCAAATTTATAACACACACCAAACCAAAACAACCCAAACATCATGTAACAGGTTATTCAAAATACAACACCAGTGTGCTGTCTGTTAAGAGCTAACACAAACTATTACAGCAGGTGTCTCACACCAGTCCCCATTTACCCAGCGTTCAAAACACAACTAAGATGACCTGCCCACCACACACATTATATCAGTGATTAGTTGCTTTAGAGGTTGACGTGTGAGGATTATATCAAACATAAACAGCTAGAGTGTGAGGTTTTATCACACTCCTAACCTCAATCCCCACCAGTGTATAGCCTGTCCATTTGACTTGACATTCTCATCCTGGGTAGAGACAGAGAGGGGACCAATTAACAAGTAATATATCTGGGGACAGTTCGATAAAAGTAATCACCCAAAGGGTATCAATTATAACTTACATTGCCCTTGTCCTCTTAGTAATTAAACTTAACTCTTGGAAGTGGCTGACAATACGCCACATCCTAATTCAGCAAATTCCACTGAAAGAGCATTTTAATTAAACTGGACAAAATCAGAACTATAATTAAATCACTGACACCAGCAAACAATACAAACCTCATATTTTCTTCCAGTTTTTACATTACAACTAATAAAAAAAGGTAAATGCTGATTGAATCCTGTTTCTTGAATATAGTATTTCAAAATGGGTTAAGGAGACAAAGAAGAGATGATAATGACACCATGATGAAGAAACAGAGGTGAAACAAAGCAGAGCACGTAAAGAGACTGGTAAAGTTCTTCAGTTGTCACCTTGGGTTCATCTGACTGATTGCCTCGCTTCCATGCTTCAGAGAAGATGGAGCTGACAACACTCTGAGAGCGTACGTGACCAGAGGATGTGGTCTCTGACACGCCACTGTCTGATTGGCTGGAGTGGTTAGACTGGGATTCTGTAGGCATAAACAAAATCACAAAGTTGAGTAAACGGGTTAACAATGTACAAGCCTACAGACTACAATGTACAAGCCTGTTAAATATCATAGCACTGATATTTCTTATTTGAGATTCCTATATATCTGCCGCTGCATTGCTGAACTCACCTGGTAGACTGGAGGAGCTGGAACCAGACTTGATACTGGAGCTGGAGAGGGAGGACCAGTCATGAGCAGCCTCTGTGCGTCTCATGGCTTCCTGGTAGTTCAGATACAGCTGCTTCCCATACTGCATTAAAAATATTGCATATTGGTTTAGCCATAAAACTTTGCTACTGTATGCACATTAATACACTAAACAAGGTGATGTCATCATAATGAGATGTTACCTTGGCGATGCGTATTCCATTGACCCACTGATGTAGTGTTCTGACATCATCACAGCACAGGTATTTGATGTACTGTGATTTCTTTTGAATCTGTGGGTGCTGTGGGGCAGAATCAGAGAAGTTAAATATACTGATGCATTTTATAGCCTGTGTGTACACATTTTTCTTTCCTGTATTACGCAGTGGTCAGAGTAAATTTAGCCTGAACTGGCTCACACATAGTCTACTAACTGAATGCCAGACACATATTAAACAAGCACTACCAAAAATAATTCAATGGTTTTCAAAAAGGGGAAAAAAATCTGATACATCGTGGAAAACAACGCTGTGTTAACAAAGTATCAGTTTGAAATAACAGCTAAAGTGGGATCTGACATACTAAATGCATGTAAAACACATACACATAAAACACATTTCTAAGTATGCCGCTCTTTATAATAATAAACTGCAGTTTGGTCAATCCTTCATTTTGTAGTCTAACCTTTGGCTATGCAAGAATAACACCAGAGAAGTTCAACAGCAGATAAGTTATGTCAAAGGAAAGCCAAACACTGACCAAACACATGCTATATTTATGTTTGTCTCACTTCTGTGGCTTTGATTTCCCTCTGAGGGTGTCTGCAGAAACTGAAGAAATGTGTTGTTTAGTCCAGAACCATAAATTGTATTGCAGACCGAGAGCTGTCTTTTACAGAACCCAGCACTTAAAATGCCCTCTGTCAAAAACCTCTGACTGCTGTCTGATTTAACCATATAGACAAACCTGGAAAATTATGATAAATTGTAGAGATACGGACAGGCCAAAGCTTCTTTTACTGCTTCCACTACTCACAAATTACTTTTTAGTCATTTAAGGAAATGCCTTTTAAGAACATGGCTTCAACTCATCTACCTCTTCAAGAAAAAAGCAGTGTGACTGACATCTGATAACAAGGAATATCTTCTTAGACATTTTTTTATAACTGCAATGTCTGATACAATGCACACAGATGCTTGTCATCCCTCACCTTCAGGACCATGCAGTAGTCAGTCGGGGCTTTATACTTGCTGCGGTAGTCCTGACCCAGGTACACGTTAACATGATCCAGCTGCAGGAAGCAAACCAGGTCTCTAGAGGCCTAAAGATGAGCAGTATGGAAGGAAAAAGACTACATGTTAGCACATAACAAAGGAAAAGCTTTGTTTGTGAATGCATCTGTAGGGAATGCTAGCAAATTAAAAACTGTCCACATGCATATGTTTGCATCTTATTGCTATAAGAATGATTATTTCTTAAGTCACTGTCATGATAACATCATAATGCAAACGTTGATACACTCAAGGAATTACCAACAAATTCCACATTTTTTTTTACCAAAAAAAAAAAAAAAATAGAATGATTATTTATTTCATAATTATTTTTAAAACATCATGCCATATAATTAGACCAGCTGATTAATCATTTAGTTTGCTATTGTGACAATGAAAATAAGTTTTTTAAATAAGCTAATTTTTAAATTAGCTTTTAAATAAGCAACAATAAAATGACCTAAATTGACCTAAATGTTATTCACTATTGAATCCACTAGGGGGAGCACTGCAATTGTATAAAAGAAAAGAAAGGGCATTAAATTAGTGCAAACAAATAGGCAAAACAGGTTGAATAGCATGAAAAAGTGGCCCAGAATTTTTTTTAAATTTTTTACTGAGATTCTGTACTTGAAGTCTCATGTTGAATCAGATGGCTCATGTTAAGCATCAGTGTTAAGTATGATACAGGATGCTAGTGATGCAGATGAGCAGCAGCTGTCAAACCCAGACCTGAGGCGATGACCTGAGGATGTACAGCAGCTGCTCTTTTATCTCTCTCTCGATCACCCTCTGCCTCCCTGTGGTCTGCAGATAATGAGCAGTGACTGACCCATATCTCTTCAGAACTTGAACTTATTAACTTGATCTCCAGGCATGGATGTGTTAAGCACAGAGTCAGCAGGCCCTTTATCTGTTAAATAGCACAGAAATGATGATATGGGACTAATAGCAAGTGTGTTCATGCTTCAGCTCTCAAACCTCGATCACATTTGCACATTCACAAGATGTGCTTCTGCCAGGTTTGACATCAATGATGCCCAACATCATTGGTCACTGAGCCCTGTATCCGATGCACCTAATGTGAATATGTGCATGTGCAAAAGAATATGCAGGAAGAAGTACGATGGAAGAGGAAGATTTTAAATGAATGCTGATTTACACTTTTTCTCTCATAATCATCACAGTCATATGCACACATAATCCTAGAAACTCTTTTAGAGATTATTTAGTTTGTGAGTGTATTAGATTCTGGAGCATGTTGTTCTGGGACTGGATCCTTTCTAATTCTAGCACATGTTAATCTGCACGGACATATGACTAGCACTACACAGTTTTAGGGTTTATCAGCGATTCGATTCAATTCGAGGAGCCTGATTCGACTCCCAGTTTCTCAGTCGAATATTTGCAAGGTGTTATGATCATGCCACTTGGGTACATGGGATGGCAATGTCCGATTTCACATAAAACTACCAGTTTCATCCCGATATGTAAACATTCAGCCTATTAAAATAATACTGCAAATAAAAATCTGACAAGAATGAAGCTTTAAATAAATATTTTGACCTTTGTGAATAAATCCAACCACCCCTATAGATTTCAATTTTGATATTTTTAAATTTTTCATTTTCAATAATAATGTATCTCATCTTTTAATGGAAACATAAAACATTATTTACTCCGTTTGTATCTACGAGGCGTCCGTTACACATTTTTGTGTGTTAACATAAGTAAATATGACTGTCGCATTACTGACATGACTCTTATTTTGCCCGGCCCCCAAACATATGATTCGACTATCAGTCCACTATTGGCAAGATTCAAATATTCCCATTTGACTGTGAAAATCCTCAGTCGGGGACACCCCTTCATAGTTTCATTGTAAGCTACTCAGTGTATGTATATGCTTTTATTACAACAACAACAAAACAAAAAGTATTGTTTCTAGAAAATGTCATTTTTAGTCATGCACCTTTAAATTATTTTGACACATTTTGAATCCATTTTTGAACAGAACATGTATTTTAATATCTGATATAAAGAGGGTCAAAGGGTGTATCAAGAGTTTTTGTGATCGAAGATCGAGACTCGCAACTGACCTTGGCTTTACCCTTTGGCACGTAATATATCCCAGAGGCTCGTAACAGAAAGTAGCGCTTCTTCCAGGATTTCTTGCCGTCGTCTTTGAGCCAGAGCACCCCTTCCATCTCAGGCACACTAATAGAGCTTCCACAGAAACACTCCTGCTCAAAAACACACGCAAACACCTTTATCAGCCACTCCAGTGAGAACAACATCCCTGACATGACCTAAATAAGTCATGCTGGCTTTAAAACCCATGAGAAAATGTGAGTAAGTGGGTTCACGGTCTGTCTCACCTCCAACAGAGCCTCTTTATTTCTGTCTGCCATCTCACACGTCTCCTTACGCCCCAGCAAATAGTTCTGAGGAAACATGATTCAGGGAGATATTACTGATTTATAGATTTACTAGAACATTAGCCAAAACCAATCTTTAGATATCTGAACGTGCCATTTCAACAAAATACAATGTAAGACAGCAAAGTGGTTAAACACACGGAATGACTTGCTTTTAGGGTTGCATGGTAAAAAAGCCAAAGCAGCAGCCAGAGACTTGGTCTGGGCACTTCAACCAGCCTTTGCTGAGATCAAATATTCATTATAGCTCAGCATTTACATGACATTGACCTACATCAGTCACATGCACCAATAAAACTACTGATCCATACAGCACTTCACAAGCAGAGCCTCTATACTGAACAAAACTATATTACTGTCACTCTGAAACTCAGTCACCTTTCTCGTGCATATTTATTATCCTTCTTTGGTGACAAAACTGCACATCACATCTGGTCATTACACAGGCATTAAGGAACAGTTCACTCAAAAACATAAATGCTTTCCAATATGGAATGGTGGTAGCACTTTTTAAATCCTGGCTGTCCGGACTCTAGCACTTTGTATTTAGAGAGACTCAGACACAATCTTTCTGATAGTATTGCTGACTTTCGAAGCAACTTGCAACATGGCAACCCTTTTTTTTTTTCTTTTTGCATGATCATGATTTAGCCTGTGCCCACTGGCCTAGAATATGTCCAACATTGTTAAACTAGAGGAACTGAATTGTACTTCTACGGCTGTAAAATCATCCAAATCTCTTTCCCGTTTTCCCCCTGTCATCTAGTTGTTTTGTATTGTCTTGTGTTGATTTAGGTATATACTGTATAATATATATAAAAAAAACATAAATGCTGTAATACTGACAGCATTATTCACAAAAAATCTTGTCTGTCAATGTAGCATTCATATTAAACATGGCATTTTCAGACTTGAGAATAGCCAACATGTGATACATTTTTTAAGATTAATGCGTTAAAAATATTTAACGCAATTAACGCAGGGGCGTGGCTAGGATTGGTCACCCCACTCACAGCTGCTGCTTCTGTCACTTTTTCTCTTGACAAGAAGTGCATTTATTCAGTTGCAGAATGTCTACACTACCACATCAAATGGGAGACATTTCAGACGCTCGTTCCACCTCACTTCAGCGCCAGGCAAACGGTACTGATACCAGAGCACGCTGTAGGCTGCATCCTTTCATTTCAAAGCGCAAAATAATGGTCAGTTAAGTCATGAAGCTTCCAAAAAGATGATTAAAGCTGCCTTAAAACTGCAAGCATGTAATATATTTTATATGAGCCATATTTAAGAACATGTCTTTGAAATGTTCTGGAGCAGAGGACTAATTCATATATAAAACTTTCTTTTATATATTAATATTTTACAAAATTACTGTTTTTATCATACTTTTTATAAAATAAATGCATTCTTGACAATAAGAACAAATTTTTTTTTTTTTAATCTTACTAACACACCTTTTAACAATCGTTTTACCTGAGGGTTCTTGAAAAGTGCATATTTCTCAATGCGTTCGATGAACATCAGTCTGTTGGTGCTGTCCCTGGTCCAGTTCAACAAGTTCTCAACCAGGTTCTCATGGTCCTCAAAGATTCTCTCTGGAAAAACAAAGAGTATCCAGTATGAAAATTATGTTTGCTATTCAAAAAGCAATGAGAACAACTTTGGACACGTTGCCCATTTACATTTGAAGAGCACCTTCGCATCTTGATACATCCTGATGTATAAAAAAGCGATTGCGAAAAATAGGTTTAGACGTCCATGTCTAAATCACGGAAAAAAACAGGCCTACAAGAGATCCGATGATCTTTAAGGAAAAGTGACGTTTATACAAATTACTATAAGCCCTGCTGCCACAGTCCTGCTCTCTTTACAGACTATAAAGATTCCTGGGTCTATTACATGGAGGGAAGGTCCCCTGAAAACATTTAGGATGAAAGTATGTTACCAACGGCATGCACTAAACAAATTTAAAATAGGTCAAACCTTAAAAAACACTGAGGAAAATCTAGTTTATACATTAACTACAATTTCTACATAAGGGCGGCAAGTTCCAGAAGTATTATTTAAACAAAACCCATTATGTGTGATAAATTGTAAATATATTCATAAAGAAATTTTTTTTTTTTACATTTTTGCCAAGGCAACAAACAGGCTGTCGGGGGTATATGGTATGAACTGAGTCTGATGTTTGCCTTGTACACTAACAAGTATCCCGACACAAGATTTATAAGTTTGGAAACTCTGCCGTAAACAAAAAGGGACACAATAAAAGAGGAAAACCTTTGTTTAACACAGTTCTTTTTTGAAAGGATAAAATATGAAAATAGTGAAATCCCTAATCTGACAGATGTCCATCCAATTAAATGAATTTAAGGAAATAACAATCTCTTAGACTTTTCTTGATCTGAATATCTAGATTAAATCTGATTCGGTCACACCTTAACAATAAATCAGTGACTTTTAACCTCAACATCCTTAACCCTCAAAACAATGAGCCAACAAACATCCCAAAAGTTCAAAATCTGAGAGTTGGACTAGGTACTAACAGGTGAACAGGAAAAATAATAATGCTGTTTAATGTTTTTTTCTTTTCTCGTGAATATCCAAGCGTGTACTTCTGATCTCATTCAGCCAGAGGGGCAAAAACACATCATTCGTCATTATAAACTGCAACAATCCATTAACTAGCACAAAATTCCTCCAGAAAAGACCTCTGCTGCTCTTTTTATAAAAAGGGATTTTAGCACAGTCCATCTGGCGGATATTCTATACCCTACCACTAGATCTCCTCGTCTTTCCCCTCTCTGCCTTTTTCTCTCTCCACTGAAAGAGCCCTGGAGATGTAGGCTATGACCACACGCATGATCGCTCAGGACCTACATACAGAGCAGTCCAGCACATGAGTCTCTGACTCATACACGGCCCGGGAGGGTGCAGGTTCAGTACAACTCTATCAAAATTATTCTCTCAGATAATACATATGATTTGTCTTTAAAAACCATAAAAACAACCAAAGAATGCTTATAGTAATGCACTTAAAACAGAAGTCTATGGGGCTGAAAATGAATAATAATAATAGTATAGTATAGTCTAATAGACTATAATATTGTATTACCTCTATTAACATGAAAACTTTGACGGCTGTTCAAGAGTTTGAGGTCAGTGTAACTTGTGTACATTGTAACAGTATAAAATAAATTAATACTTTTATTCGGCAAAGATGTATTTAATTGTTCAAAAGCTACAAAATTAATTTATACCAAATTTATCTTCTGAACTTTTTTATTCATAAAGAATGCAAAAAAAAAAAGTGTCATGGTTTTCACAATCTATTAAGCAGTACAACACACACACACACACACACACACACACATATATATATATATATATATATATCCTCAGTAGACTTACAATCTTACTATTATGGAATCAGTAGAAGCGGTTATAGTAATGTTTACCTAGTCCAGGGCTATTCTCTCTCAGACGGCACATGATTGTATGGGATAATCCTATTGGGATTTCAGACATAGACTTTGCTAATCTATACTCGGTGCTAATCTGCAGTGATCAAATAAATCAAACAGGACTGCTGTTATGGTTTGAAGACCAGTGGAAAATGAAAAAGGTGTGCATTATCATCCAGCTGTCGTCGTGCTTCATCTGGGGAAAGCCTGACCGCAAGATTTTAATCCTTTTGTCTGCCTCTTTATTGATTCAATCTCTCTTGGACTACTTGGATACTTAGACTAGTTAGTGAAGGAATAGCCTATTATAATATGTACTCAAGTGCCACCAAACAACATGGTGCTGCATGTGAACTTCCTGCTAGAAAACATCTTCAGTGATGCACAGGTTTTTATGTCTATGGTGAAACTATTTTGTTTATAATATACCAATAATATTTAAAGATGTTTTGGGGTAAAACTTTAGTATAAAGACCAGATCTTTCAATTAACTGCTTGCTTATTAGCATGCATATTATGAACACATTGGTTGTTATTAGTACTTATAAAGTGCATGTTCAGCATGACTATATGCTGCATCCCTAATTAACAACTAACTATTAACAAGCAGAGTTGGAATGCAAAAGTTATAGTTAATGGTGGGTTTGGAACTTAAAAAAAAAAAGTTTGACCAGTTGTGATAGCAATTAGCTCCGAATTAGAAGTAATCAAGCTTTGTTTGAAGAGCTGAAGAGCTACGTTTGTTAAATAACTTTTAAATAATTTTTGCTGAAATTTTAAAATATCCATTTTCCATTAAAATAATTTTAAAATATGATTTATTTTGTGAAAAGGTAAAGTTTATTCAGCTTTTACATTAGTCTTCAGTGTCACATGATCCTTCGAATGAGATGATTTGATGTTCATAAATGTGCTAAATATTTTAACATATTTTTTGCAACATTTCTTAAATGAATAAAAAGTCTAAAAGAATATTATTTTAAAAATAAACTTTTTTTACAACAATAAAAATGCCTTTACTATCACATTTGATCCATTTAATGCACCCCTGTTGATTTAAAGTAGTTTCTTTTAAAAACAACTGCCTATAAAACCAATCACAGAGATCTTTGTGACAACATACCCATACGTTTGTTGCATGTTGGTATATTACTGTGTGTCCAAATCCAGATTTACCTAGAAACATCCTGTGGTTGGTCCATTTTCAATTACAGCGCAATTCTTGGCTAGAACAAGCTACAATCAGACAGTCCTCTGGCTCTTACCCATCTGGAGTTCACTGATGATTTCCACCAGAGACCAGTCCAGGCTATAACCGCAGTGGGATTTGTCCAGCAGGCTGTCCAGCACTTGCCGCACCGTCTGTCTCTCATCCACCATCATAGTCTTTGAGCTTTCATCTGATAGGTGCACTCGGATTACCAACTGAGGGGAGAGATAAGACATGACAACAGTTACATATGTTTGTACATCCCAGTGCTTGCCAAAGATTTCTCTCTCATCAGTGGGTTGCATCGAGACATACAGTACGTTTTAAGCCATTTTATAGAACTCCAGGAAAATAATTCACCTCAGCTCAGAGTAAAACAGCAACAACTGCTCACAAACACGATTCAATGAAATAATCCTTCCACATACATATCCCCATTTTAATAAGAAAAATCTCCCACCAACATTAAAAAGCATGTGAACAGAATCTCCTCCTTCTCTAAGACATTATACACTGACCTACATTTTTCCATAAGAATGGTCAAAGGTCAGTGAAAATACCAGAATATACATATTAATCTATATAATCTACTCTAATCTACTCCAAGCCAAATACTGTATATGAAATTCGATTTCTTTCTAACAATCGGTTCTTTCTGATAGTTATGCACTGACTCAACAATGACTTTCCATCATCACCAAACATGTAAAAAAAATATAAAACAAAAATGTAATAATTGATCCAATCATCATTAAGGAGATCAATATCTCAGAACACAATCTGATGGCTTGCTCCCCGAGCACTGCCATAAACCCAGCAGCTTGTTACTGTCTACAAGCACTGATTTCAGATTAATTGAGGATTTTAAGAGCACATTTACAGCGATTTGACTTCAAGAGAGGTTTCTGAGCAGCATTTAAAGAGAGGCAGGCTCAGTTTGTGTACTGTGACAGTGACCTGACCCAGAAAACATTCCATCAGGGCTGCTGACCCACACACACATATTCAGAGAACAGACGCCGGGGGAGAGTAAGGGCACGCGGACGCACGTGCACACACACACACACACACACACACAGCTAATCCCCTCAATGTGTTTAAGTTGTCTTGATCATCCGGTCTTTGGCTGTTTGTATCAACACAGCTCTGTTTCACCTCCTCAGATAACAAAACAGAAACCTCAGGACGTCCTGACACAGGACATCGATCTATAATTGTATGTATATCTACTATATTTATACTAGCCAACATAGACTGAAACGTACAAGAAATTCTAGAGAATCTAGACTTTTTTTTTTAAAGACCAAGACCAATACTTTTTATTTATTACCAGATATAGTACCAGATAAATGAAATCCCAAGACTATTAATAAAATTCATTTTAATTTATTTTTTAACTAAATAAATAGGTCACATTTTAGATCAGGGAACTATTCTCACTATTAGCTGATACAGTAACTACAACTTCTGCCTCAAACTCATAATTTGCTGATTATTAATAGTTATAGAGGTAGTATAGGGAGTCATGCAGAATTGATATGCGTTTAATCACTAATGAACGGCCAATATGCTAATCATATGCATGCAAATAAGCAAACAGTTCATTTTGAGAATTGATTCCAAAAGTGTTATCAATAATTATAAACCATAAAATGTAAAATAATATATAAACAAACACCAAAATTTAATTGTCTGAGAGAATCACTGTTATTTATCATAAATAAATAAATATTGGTAGTAGTATCAATATTATTTTATTGCTGCTGTGTGTTTTTTTAATGAACCCTTGTCATGTACTGTATATTTAGTAACCATAAGCCCCATGAAGGTATGGTTTACAGCGATTTTATAACGTCAAAACACTTGGCATCATGCCTAACAAATAATAATATCAACACAATAAACCATGGCTTATTGTTTCATTAGAAAACAACAAGACATAATCTAAGTAATAATATTTAATTATTATTATTCAAAATATTTTATTATTGCTTTTATCATGCAATGTGACAAAGGTCAAAGCTTTTCAGATAAATCTTAGAAAACACTAAAAAAATCTTATTATTAATATTTTATTATTATACAATTGTAATCAAATATTATTATTATTATTAAAGAACCATTAACCAAAGCCGAATGTGTTAATAACATCAAACATATTGGTCAATAAATATAGGTCAATCTCTACTACATGCAGCACAGCTCTAATTACACTAAACATTCTGTGAAAACATGCTATAAAATCATTTTCCAGGTCCCACGAGGGGCTGATTCAACCATGTAAGCGTGCTGAGATGACCCACTTCTACACTACACCCCGCCGCACACGCTAAAGGTGTCATCTACAACTAACTACTGTACAGCACAGATGTACAAGCTGTAAACAATGTGACCAGGTTTGCGTCATACGTTCAGTTAAGATATGTTTACATCTAAAACAAAAAAAAACTGCTGACCATCTTACCTTTTTAACCTGCGCTTCCTTTATCTTCTCCAGAGCTACTCGGATCTTCTCAGCTTTTTGTTTTGCAGCTTGTTCCTCCTAAATATACACAAACAAACACAGTCACCACAAAGAAACATTATTGTGACGTTAATTATTGCCTGGAGTAACCATTTCCTACAGTTAAACATTTGGACATTTGATGATCTATAAGTCCCAGAGTGCACGACCCTCGCATTTACCTGGCTTTTCCAGCAAGATGCCATTGTAAAAAGATTATTTTGACCTTGAAGAACAATAAAAGCTTAGGTGCAAAAAAAAAGAAGAAGGTAAAGGCTTAAAAACAAGCAGTACTATAACATCTGTCGGTAAACACAATCTCAACGCTGTTCTCTTGGCATTCGCCCCATTTGATTGTGGTAGCCCTTTTGCAATCCCTAATACAGATTACAGAAAGCTGCTTTTCAATAGTCACATTTAGAATTATAGGTCCAGTCGAATAGAAATATATCCCATTGTAGCAAGTC
The DNA here is from genome assembly GCA_032359435.1 of Enteromius unitaeniatus. Classification (NCBI taxonomy): domain Eukaryota; kingdom Metazoa; phylum Chordata; class Actinopteri; order Cypriniformes; family Cyprinidae; genus Enteromius; species Enteromius unitaeniatus. Next base: position 6,186,236 of record JAUMHI010000048.1, on the reverse strand, counting down.
TGAAGCTGGTCCTTGTTTATTCGTGGCTGTTCTGGCCATCGCTGAGGTGTGCAGATCCATGCTCAGAGCAGTTTAATGTCCATGTAAATCTGTAATGGTCAGGAAGCTGTGAGATTACGAGAGAAGAAGAATAAATAACTGCAATACCCCTGATTCCCAGAGAGAAGCTCCTCTGCTCAAGAGCGTAAAACGCATCTAATTCGAGGTGGAGGATGGGCAGAAGTGGCTACACTCTACTACCTCTCCTTTACTGGCTAATCTCTCTCTCTCTCTCTCTTTCTCTAAAACAAAGAGATGATCCCACCCCTTTTACTGTCAGATAGACTTCCATCAAGCCCTCCCCAGCCCTGTTTCTGTGCGTGTTTGTGTGCAATTGCTTTAGTCTGGGTTTGGGATTGTGCCGAATCACAGTGTTTATCCTCTCACACTGCAGTGAATAAAACACAAATACACCAGAATACGGCCACAAAAGGGCACGGAAAAACTGACTGTAGATACAGAATCATCTTAAAATCTGGACACTTTTGAACAAAATGGCAAATGAGGGAATTAAAGCTCAAGCCTCTTAACAGTACACATCCTCCCCTGACTAATGGCCAGCACATCAGCTATAGTAACAGCAAAACGCAAATGGAGTAATATTTATAATCAGAGCCACGCATTCGTTCTTGCTTGTATTTAGGAGATTCCTATCCCTCCACTGAAAGTCTATTTGACGGAAACTTTAATAGTAAAAGTAATCTTTCTTTCTTAAGTATTTTTTTTATGCAAACATTGATCAATGCACACATATAAAGTACACTGAATATGGTAATTGCAAGTTCAGTTGCACATTATCAGAAAAAAAACTGTTACAAGTAAGGTGTATGGTGATGATTAAAAAAACTGGTAGACAGCATGTGTAAATGGGACATAGCTGACACAGAAACACAGATATTAAAAAGAGACACGTCTTCATAAGAATAGCCTCATCTGAAGATCAGAATCCAGATACTATTTCAAGGCTCCAATGTCAAAACTAAACAACCCACTGTCTAAACAAAAAAAAAAAAAAAAAAAAGAAAGACTGAAAAACTTGGCACAAAACAACAGAGAAACCAAAAATAAGCCGATAAGCAGCAGCAGAAATTGCCTGGCAGCTGTTCTCCTGACCCGTAATTCTACATCACAAACCACCTGGCTGCAGAAACTACAATTATCTATATCGCTGAGAAATCAGGGCTTGTACAGTATCCAAGGTTTTGGGGAAATCAGGAGAGACAGCACAGCTTGTGTAGGGAGAGGAGAGAGAAAGACATCTCTGTGAGCAGGTGTGTGTCCTCAGGGCAGAGCTACGGTTATCAGTGACTCAAATAAACCTGGAGAGCAGGAGTATGACGAGAGACATGAACCCAAAAGCTATAGGTGTCATGACCTCACAGACATTATGAATATTAGCATATACACGCTAGCGGGGAACAACATATTTTCATAAAACTGGGATGTTTGGTCACTGAAGAAAATTTTTTAACTTTTCCATTAACTGTATCAGAACTGAACTGACAACACCATTCCAAAAGTGGAATTACAAATTTATTTAAATACATGTCATTTAAGTTTCACTAAAAATTACTATAAATATATATATATATATACACACAGTATGTAAGGAAAATATTCCGTAAAAGCTTTCACTCTTTGTTATATTGCAGCCATTTGCTAAAATCAATCCTCATTAATGTACACACAGCACCCCATATTGACAGAAAAACACAGAAATGTTGACACTTTTGAAGATTTAAAAAAAAAAAAAACAAAAAAAAAACCCAAACTGAAATATCCCATGGTCCGAAGTATTCAGACCCTTTGCTGTGACATATATTTTACTCAGGTGCTGTCCATTTCTTCTGATCATCCTTGAGATGGTTCTACACCTTCATTTAAGTCCAGCTGTGTTTGATTATACTGATTGGACCTGATTAGGAAAGAAACACACCTGTCTATATAAGACCTTACAGTTCACAATGCATGTCAGAGCAAATGAGAGGCAAAAGCACAGATCTGGCCAAGGTTACAAAAACATTTCTGCTGGACTTAAGGTTCCTAAGAGCACAGTGGCCTCCATAATCCTTAAATGGATGATGTTTGGGACGACCAGAACCCTTCCTACAAGCATGGTGGTGGCAGCATGGCTGCAATATAACAGAACTGGAGATGATCTGCAAGGAGGAATGGCAGAGGATCCCCAAATCCTGGTGTGAAAAACTTGTTGCATCTTTCCCAAAAGACTCATGGCTGTATTCGATCACAAGGGTGCTTCTACTAAATACTGAGCAAAGGGTCTGAATACTTAGGACCATGTGATATTTCAGTTTTTCTTTTTAATAAATCTGCAAAAATGTCAACGATTCTGTGTTTTTCTGTCAATATGGGGTGCTGTGTGTACATTAATGAGGGAAAAAAATGAACTTAAATGATTTTACAAATGGCTGCAATATAACAAAGAGTGAAAAATTCAAGGGGGTCTGAATACTTTCCTTACCCACTGTATATAAGTAATTTTTTAATTTTTATCAGCATAAATGACAATGCAGTCAATAATAGTATGTATGAATGCTTTACTTTTGATATAATGTAAATAATAAAAAAAATCTTCTTATGCAAATTATAATGCATTTTTAATGTTGCCTTTTTGGAGGGGGCTAAATATGGCCTGGACATGTTCTTGACAGGTTTGATGAGATTTATTCTCACATGAGAGATTAAATTAGCTCATCGCTCTCTCTTCTCTTTGTCTTTCTCTTAAACCCATTTATCACTCTCTTTTTATTCTCAGTGTGTTGTTAAAACAGGCCCACAGAACAAGCTATTGATTGAAACGACCTCTGAGCATAATGAGAGCTCATATGCTAATGGTGCTTATCATTTCTGTCAGTACCCTGCAGACAGTTACAATTAAGTACACAGTCAATGCTGTTTCCATTACAGAAAATGTTTCTGCTCTGCATAGTTATATAAACATTATGTAAATCCACATATCATCATTCGGTTTGTCTCCCTTGCATGAATTTCAGTCTGGGCTTCCATAATTGCTGTTTATTTTGGAAAGTATATACTACTGATGTTGAGTTTATTTTACAAAATGAAATGAATTTCTGGACGATTTTAAATGTAAAACTACTTAACGTCTCAACATTAAGTACCCAAAATGAAATGCCTGCAGCTCTTGAACCCCTTGGTCTTCAGGCAGGAAAAGCTCACTGAAAACTTTGTACTTTTTGGTATGAAAACGTAATACTGATTTAACACAGTGGAAGCTTAAAGCTGAAGATTAATATATTTTTTAAAATTCATTATTTTTTTGTGAAAATGTATTTAGGCATGATGATGTACAATGCCTAAATACAATAAAAAATTATTGCAGATAATTATCATGATGCTGGTATATGACAATTATATTCTATCTTTTTAAATAAATAAATAAACATTTGCTAAAATTAAGGCTTTATAATGTACGATGCCTAAATACAATATCTTGAAATTATTGCAAATAATTATGATGATGCAATAAAAGACTGGTATTAAAATGCTATGCTAGTTTGTATTTAAAAAAAAAAACGTTAAAGAATGAATAATTAAATATATTACAAAAAATATTATTATTATCATTTATTTTTGCATTAGTGTATTTAGACATTATAATGTACAATGTCTAATTATTTTCATTTTATGGCTAATATAAAAGTCTGGTATTAACATGCTATACTTTTTTGTAAGTACATAAATACGTAAAAAAAAAAATATATATATATATATATTTTTATTATTCTGAAATTGTATTTATTTAGATATACAAAACATATATCTATACATTTGCTAAAGATTACATTTTATATATTATATTAAATTTATAAATAATCTAAATGCCTAATACAAAAAAAGTAAATAACTATGCTCAATCAAATAACAATAAACATTTTAATCAATTAATTATTCAATATATTAAGTTTGATTAAACAATAAATATCTAAAAACAGCCAATAAAAAGTGATACAGCACCAGTATGTTTTGATTAAGCATTATCATTGGATTCAAAAATTTGCTTTTTGCTTTATAATTGCACATTTAGATAAAATATGGTTTGTTATGTGCCCGGTAGATTTGAACCCCAGGTGAAAAAACGCCTGCAATGCCGGTCCTCAGTCTTCCTCTCTACTTTGTAAATGTTTATGCTCTTGTTTTTCCACACTCTTTATCTGTTATTTAATATGTTTTCTAATCAGTCCTTGAGGATGTAATATTGTGTTCTGCGCCTCAGTGAGAAGATTGAATTGCATTATGATTTGATTGTTTTTCCTTCTAAGTAGGCAGGATTTTGTTATTGAATAACCCTTATGCCAGCATATCAGCAGTAAGGAGAAAGATTACACTAAAAATTGTGTTATTTCTCACTCTCACTCTCTCCCTCCGACTCTTTATATTTCTATTTGTTCCATCCATTTTACTGTGCACAGGCTTTCCCAAAAAAAGATAACTTGGAAACTTTGAGGTCCATTGCGCAGTCAGTGTTAGATAATCAATCAATGCAGCCCACGTCCCCCAAATGAGCGCTCTGATGTCACTGATGTGGAACGACATGGCCTGAATTAACCATTAAGATTCCTGGGAAAAATTAGGTCATCGTCACTGGTGCTCATGCAAACGAGAAAACAGCAATCCATAATCACACCGGGATATGAGCCTTAAAACATAACTCGCAGATATTAATGAGAGGCATATGAGTCACTTGAAGCGATAAAGATTCCCTTAAAGTGATGCCATTATGCACCACTTATATGCCCAAGCCCAGACATAATCTGCTGACTTTTATTGCATTTATCATACTAAGTTTAGGGGTAAATTATTGCTAAAACTTGAAAACTAAAAGCTGAGACTGCTATATGCTTTATTGACAGCTAAAAGCATTAACAAAGTGTTGAATAATAATTCATAAACACACTTCATGTGAAGTCCAAATGGCAGATGTTTCATCTCATGATCAAGGAACTTGTGAACTTGCACTTGTGGATGGAGAAAATAAAATCTAGCTATCTTTATTATTTTTTGTCAGCAAGTAGAGAAGCAAAGGTTTTCAGGAGAATCCCTTTGTTTCTGGTTTGAATGTTGTCTTTCTTCATCATGGCTTTTGAATGCTTGTCTGTACGAGGCAGCTGGTCGTTCGGCTGGTGTCAATTACTGTCTGTGTACTCAGTGAAAATGGTATTTGTATTGACTGCAAAAGACAATATGGTGAATCAGTGTGGGGGGAAATGGTTTGATATAAACCAATTGACAAACTGTGTTCCTCTTGTTTAGGAGTTTCATTTTAGGTGCTGCTGAAGAAACAATCATTTTCAAGCTAATTTATCTTACAACCCAGTGTTTTAAAATATTCAGCTGTGCGTATAACAGAAAGATAACCACAATCCACATTTGTTCCACGACAGATTTTAGTCAGTGTTACCATGTCCTCTTAATATAAACCGCTGTAAGTCTGTTTTCTCACAATGTTTCTTATAAATATGGGTAGTTACAATCAACAATGATGGAAATAACAGAGTTATAAAAAAATGGTGTTACCAACCACGTTATTTTTCCAATAGCGAGTAATCAAATGAATTACTGTTTTCCCAACACAGTCTCATGAGCAATTTGTACATATTCGTACGAGGTGCCAAATTTGTGCCAATTCGTACTAATTCGTATGACCTCACTCGTACAATTTGTCTAAAACCACGTGATGGGTAGGTTTAGGGGCGGGGTTAAGTTTAGGTCATTCGTACAAATTCATACGAATTGGCATTTCTTAAAATACATACGATTTTGAATATATCTTTTGAATTCGTACGAGTGAGGTCGTACAAATTCGTACAAAGTAGCCACCGCGTAAAATATGTACGAATTGCCGTGAGATCAGTTTGGAGGAAGAAATCAGTTGGAGGAGAAATTACTTTATATATCATCTAATAATCAATAAAACATTGCGTTTTGAGCAGAGAGAGACTGCTAATTATTCTTTTTAATTGACAAATGATTCCTCAAATCATATAGTTATGTATCACTGATATAGTGTTACAGTTTCTACAAATATTTGTATATTTATATTTTAGTTTAAGTTTTACTGGTTTTATTATAATTATGCATTTCAGTTATAATGATGGGTTTTTATCGTTTTTGTTTTAGATAACTATAACAGGCCTTCACAAGAAAACGTGCAGCAACCTTGATTAACGGTGTTTAGATTTACACTGAAACATTACTCATATATTCATTTGACAGTGTAAAAATAGCGTATTGTATAGACTGTTGTAATGCATAAATGAAAGTTGAGTGGATTTTAACATCCTGCTCTAAAGGTTTATCGGCATCAGTGGTTTCCTGTGGAACCTTTAACATCTACTGAATCTTTCCATTCCACAAAAGATTCTATACAGTGCAAAGAAACCAATTATTAAAGAAAAAAATATTATTTTAAGAACTGTTTAATAAAAGGGAATGGAATTGTTATGGAAACCCCTTTTGGAGCTTTTGTCTCTTACAGTGTGTAACAGGTAAAATTGGTCAAAATTAGCATGTACTGTATATTCATAATATGGAATGTTATTGGTTGTAAAGTCTGGTGGTTTCGCAGCTTATTAGATCCACGTAAATGTTTAAAAAATATCTTTAAAAAATCTTTGCAAAGCAGTCTTCAGTGTGCAGAATTTAATGCATGTTACCATTTTAGAATATCACAAATATAAGGATTTCCCGCTTAATTTAAATAATGTAATGATTTTAGGTTAGCAGGAAACAATAACCCATGAACATCCTCTTACAAGGTTTCAAACTGGCACCAGGAATGTTCTGACATGTTTGTGCAACCCAGCGGAGGAAAGCCCCGACATCCAGACCCACAAAATCTGTGATGACTTGACAGAACATATTATCATAGATGAAGTCTTGTAAATTTCCTTACTCTCTCAAGTTTCTGTCTCAGTGATGTGTGCGCAGACAACCATGAAGAGAGTGTTTTAGCAAACTTGGAGATATAGACACCTACAGAGAATATCTAAATCCGGACGAAAAGAGAATAATGTAAAGGGATTAAACTGTTCTTTGTTTGAAGAAAAAAAACAAAGGCATTTGTTGCATCCAGTGGAGACATAATTACTGATTATCATGACTTAGTACTGTGTTTTTTTTACCTGCTGTGTTACATCATGCCTCTTAAACATAACACCATGTCTGCATTGGTGATCGGAGAAATGACAAACAACAAGCACTCCCCTTCACTGCTCAAAACGTGAATAGTAAGTAGCAGGTTCTTTTAAAAAGAAAACATAACGTAGTTAAAGGTTGTGAGTCAGAAGCACCAGACTGTCCTTGCAGATGTAGAATTGCTCCACTTTATAGTCTCTGCACAGCCAGCATAGGCTACTCTGCGGGTTCATGGAATAGTCCTCAGTAAATGTGCTGAACACACTCTAATATTTGGGTTGAACTGTTCTGGAACAGTGTTGTGAATACAACTTTATCACTGATTTCTAGTTATGTCCACATAACTAGACACATAACACAAAGTAGCTTCACTTTCACAACTAAACACAGCGTCTCCAGAACATGGCGCCGCAGCAAAACTAAAGTGAAAATTATATCTATGCCTTCTTTCTTTGCATAAACATTTGGGTGGTGTTTGAAAATAAATCCACTCTGTGATGCAGAAAATGGGACATGAACTTTTATGTCATAACTTTTATGAAGAATATATCTTTTGTTTTGAAACTTTAATCTTTGCAGATTCAGAAACCATACTGTTAATCTTTGAATGTTATAATCAGATTATTTAAACTAAAGTTCTGGCAACAACAGCAGTTTTTTTTTTTTTGGTTGGTATTAATTTATTGATTTATTTACAATATAGCTGTAACTCTGCTTCCTACTTTTTTTTAAGTCTATTTTTTTTACCCTCAGGAGGTGTGGGTTTATCATATGTTTCTGGACGACATCTTCCACTGTTAATTTCCAATCAAGCCTGGGCACAGATTGGTTGGCCCACGGCACTTTTCCTCTTTAACATCCGCTGTCATGGCATGTCTTTTGGCACAGGAAGAAAGCACTCACATGGAGGTAAAAACACTTCAGGGAAGATTCAGATATCTTAAATAACTCCTTAACAAGTAACTGTTATTCATAACAAGCACTTGTTGAGGGCACTGCTCCATACGTTAGAGCTTCCTGATGGAGGAGGATGTTTGCTCTGCTTCTCAGAAAATGTCCCGTTTTAAAAGGCATTTGTTTATAAACTTGACTAAAAATAGTACTTTTATATAGATTGGAAAGGACTGATATTACCAAATATTAGAATTTTCTGGATATTAAAAAAACAAAGCAAAAAAACATTAAACTAATGAGGGACAAAAAAATGAACTAGAATAGTTCAAAATAGCTGAAAATATGGACAATAAAATAAAATGTACAAAAAAAAAATTACATATATATATATATATATATATATATATTAAAAACTATTTTTAATATGAATAAAATAAAAACATTATCATGTAGATATGTGTCAGCTATTTTACAAGACCGTGGCTCAGCCAATATTAGATCCAGTCCAAATTAGATGACACATATTGCATACTGCAAAAATAGCAATCATAACTATTCCGAGCAGAGACTAGAAAGCTCAGTTTTCTTCAAATGGTCCAAATATGTAAGCAATACTGAACTGAATTGTTAAAACAATATTCATACTCTCACTCAACACACACAGGCCTGTTATTATAATTGGCTCCTGTGCAATCCATGTATTACAGTGAACTGTGTACGCTTTCTCAAGAGAGCAGGTAATTGAGAGGTGTCGTATACTGCCTCAACCCGAGCCCAGCTAATATTTCACTGTAATAGATACTCACAAAGTTTGTATCAATCGCTAACCCAGTTTTCACTACATGGTTTGAAATATTTGCTGTATTATTTTTCATTTGCCACATGCGGCAGCTCCTGTTACTGCAGCGGACTTACCAGAAGTTACAAAAACAAACTGATTTTACAGAAAAGGACCTATCATAAGTTTCAGATCTATTGCAAATTCTTCTGCAGACATAAGTCAGATTCAATACATGGCGTGCTAACTGAATTCTCAAACGCATACAATAGGATAGCTGAGCAAAACAAAAGCAAAGACATTTTGCCATTTGTTTTCCATTTATCAGAGTTGTGCAAAGATGTTTGGCTCCATGCAAAGATGTTTGGCTCCACAAACTCAACTCTCAACCTATCATCTACACTGACCTGAACGCTCTCTCACACTCTGCAAGGGGTCTGAGAGACCCTAAGGCCCTTTTATGATCTCAAAAAAGAGATTTAATATTAGGGTATCAGGTTGATATTTTCTTAATCTTTTTAGAAATGATAATAAAAAAAATTCAAATGTCCTCCATGAAAAATTTAGCTTGCATTACTTCCCTTGAGTGTATGTGCAATAAATGTTTATAATAATTGTAATATACCTGTTAAAAGACATTATTACAAAGAATTTATATATCAAATAAATGCTGATCTACAGGGGGTGGGGTGGGGTGGGGTGGTAACATTAATAATAAAAGGAAATATTTATTGAGCAGCAAATAGAATATTTACAAATATTAGAATGATTTCTGAAGGATCATGTGACACTGAAGACTGGAGTAATGATGCTGAAAATATAGCTTTGATCACAGACATTAATTACATTTTAAATGATAATAACATAGAAGACAGCTGTTTCAAATAAATAGTTTTAAATAAACATTATATTTGTTTTTAATGTATTTTTTAAAACACCAGCCTTAGTGAGCAGAGCAATTTTATAACAACATTTGAATGTAATATTATTGTTTCATTAATCGGTCTACAATTATGTAAAGTCATATTTAATGGGATTTAATGGGAAAAACAGACAAACAAAGAGGTGTTAGTTTTCTTTCAGTGATGACGAACACAGAGAAGAATTACAGTCAGAGCTCTAAATATACTTTTGTTAGCTGTTGTTTTGGATGAAAGCGTCTGCTAAATGAATATTTATTTATGATTTAATGCCATTCCAGCACCAGTCAAAATGAAACATTTCAATTTCACAGTTCAGTTATATTATATATACATAGTACAAACATACACTATTAAAAAAATTACTGTGGTTGCTGGAATTCAACCATAAAAAATACAGTAACAACATTTTAGGTTTTACAGTTTTAAGTTAAATTTACAGTTAAATACTGTAAATTCGTTAACTGATGTAATGTTAATATACAAACATATTAAAGTACTGAAATCTGTTTTGAAATACACTGATAAGCACAACAAAGTTGCCTATAGTATTATTTAAAATTGGAAATTCAATTAAAATTTGTTTAATACTTAAAATATTTTTAGACCTTTCACAGACTGGTTTCTCTTCGCCTTTCAACAGACTAGAATGAGTGAGCTGCTTAATTAT
>JAUMHI010000048.1:6157728-6175656 GCA_032359435.1 Enteromius unitaeniatus | reverse complement strand
AAAAATGATTTTTTTTTAATGATTTTAGCAAATAGCTGCAATAAAACAAAGAGTGAAACATTTAAGGGGGTCTGAATACTTTCCGTACCCACTGCATATATTTGAGTTTGCTATAAATACATGTCACATTTAATAATAATATAATACTACAAAGTTAATTAATTTAATAGTATATTTTATGATGTCCTTATTAGTACCATCTTTTAGGACCCAAGTTCAACTAATTTAAGGCAACATAAAGTTACTTATACATTTTATAAACATTTAAAACAGAATATTTCGTCATTTAATTGCAGTTAACATGTTTATACTTAAGTATATACTTTTAAAGTATATTATATCCGCAACCACAATAACTACTTTTTTTTAGAAAGTATGCTAAAGTGTAGTGCACGAGGGCAGTAATGAACATAGAGTGCCAGAATAAGGAATGAAAATCTAGGTGATGAAACCTCCCGAGTTTAAAGCGGATTACTGGCACGTTCACTCAACTCCTCCAACCAATCAGATCACCTCAACCTACTCCAAGCCGTGCTAATGCTGCTGCCACAACACAAGTGACTGGTACTTCAGATGTGTCCATAGCAAAACAGCAAAAAACAACACAAGTGACAGTGCAACTTAAAAGTCAGCACAGATTTTCCACATTTGCATTCTGAGTTACTAAAAAAAACTAGAACGCTACTGTACTAAATCTGAGATCTCCAGTGAATGCTTTAAACAACTCAAATTCACAAGATAATATAACTAGATATATATAATTAGACGTTTTTAATGCATTCAAAAAAAAGCATGGAGTTCCATGCTTCAACATACCTTTCCATGCATGGAACATAGGCAGATCATATGAAAATGAATTAAACTGTGTATATTTTCAAATTTGACCAAAACTGGTGTAAATGCAAATTAGTTATTTGCATTGCGTTGGCTATGAATTTGTGCCTCAGCAGTGGATAGTGCACTGTCGGTTTATAGGCCACAGTACAGTTTAACAAGATGAGCTGATTTGTGCTAAGAAAGCTTAAGACTAATCCTAAACAGTTTAATGGAGGTTTGATTTTGAAACAGTTTTTGTTGGGCAGGTAAGTCCTAAAAAAAATAAGAGAAAACAAACACTGGTTGAATGTGGCGTATAATTGTCTGTGGGGAAGCAAAACACTTTTGTGTGGGACTGCAGCATGCTGTTTCTGGTGAAACCCGATCGCTTCCTAGAATCCATCTGTTGGGCTGATCATTATATCACTCTGTACCTTGCGGGTCTGTCTGCCACCTGTCCACAGTTAACTGATCTGGGGCTGTACCTATCTAATGAACAGGTACATACAAACCCGCAGGGAGCACACAGTCATCACTTACAGTCATTATCACAGATGTTGTGTTACATAAGCAGTGACGAAACTAAGTTTTCTTCCATAATAGCAAGCAATGAAACTCATCTAACAGCAATTACAACTTTTTTTTTTCACTTTGTGTGCTAATATGACAAGTTTAATATTGTTCCGTAGAAATCAAATGTCCAAATGTTTAACTTCTAAATGGAATGAGCTCCCTGAAATCCTTTACATATCTTCATACATATTTAATGATTTGATTTGGACATGCAGTCCTGAAGAGCCGCCAAAACCATACTCAAAATGCAATTCAAACATGCATCAACATGCTCTCCAGACATATCTTAATTAAGTCAAATGTCATAGTGCAAAACAATTAGTTTTTAAGTGGACGTCTCAGATGCTAAGGAGCCCCCGAGGGGACATGGTGATGAAAACAATATGAGATGAGAAAAAAAACACTTTCTTGCGATGCTTTTGCATTCTTTTAAGAATATTTTGTAACACTATTTTACCTATTAATTGCTTATTAGCATGATTATACTAAAATATTAGCCATTTATTAATGCTATATTAATACCTTATTCTACATTCTACAATCCTACCCAATGCCTACACTTAACTAACAATAAATAAGCAGCAAATTAAGAATTAAGAGGGAAAAGTTGTAGTTAATAGTTTACCTATTCTAAAGTGTTACAGAATTATTTTGTTTCACTTGCTTGCAAACCTGCACCATTCTCTCATCAAGGAATTGTTTAATGCAAAAGCATTCAAATATTTTATTCCCATCTCATAAATACCAAATTAATTAAATAAAAATGGGTCTATTCACATCAAGAAGAACATGCAAGACAATATATGAACCCTTTTTACACCAACTCTATGCTCTCTTCTGAAGCTTCAAGATTATCTTATCAATTGTGTTGGTTACCTGTCAGACTTGGTGTAAACAGGACCTAAAATGTAGTGCAACATTAACTGCATCAGCAATACAAAAATGGGGAGTTTGAGTTAATAGAGGGCTGTACATTCCTGTTTTGTTATGGAACACCACAAACATTGTTGGTGATGTGAAGTATCCATGCACATCGCCTCTGCGTCAACCATAAAATCTGATACTTCTGATGTCCTTTAATTTACTGAATTGACTGGCTACAGACGAGGAATCAGCATGATGCGGGAGGTGGGGAGATGGTTAAGGTCAGACCAAAAAAAAAATCACTGGGGTATAAGAAACAAGGTTAGAGGAATAACACAAAGCTCTATTTCATTGGAAGAACTTCTTTATGTCTTAGCACCAAGGCTCATATGAAAGAACAAACAGATGCAAATGAATCATGCTGGCATGCACAGAGGGGTTAGGAAGCCACTAGGAGAAACTCAAAACATCCAGAGGTGGAAAGAGAGCGTCACCTTGGTCAGCAAGTGAGAGGGCTTTCCTGCAATGCTTTTCAGAATGAGAGAAGTCTCCCTGTCCAGATACGAGTGCTTTGTGCAGAGAGAGAAGAGACAAGAGTCATTAGTGCTTTGATTAATAAACATTAATGATTTTTCATAGTGTGAAAGCACAAGGGGAAATTCTGAGCAATGATCACTTCTAAAAATATGTCCTAAAAAACTGTCCAACTGTCCTATCCAAAACTTTTACTTTTTACTTTTATTTTTTTGATTAAAATGGCACTTCTAAAGACCTTAAAGGCTTACTCTATCCCTAAATGTAAACATTTATCACCCCAATGTCATTATAAAGTTGTAAAAGCTGTGTTTGTTTTCAGAACACAATTTAAGATATTTTCCATGAAACCTGGGGGCTTATAACTGTCCAATTGACTTGCCTACAGTTTTCACTGTCAAGGACCAAAAAAAAGTATGAAAGACACAATAGTCCATCTACCATCAGTGGTTCATTAAATCTCCAAAATGGTGCCAAATTTGTTGAATAAAGTCATTATTTTTGTTTTCTTTCCGTGCAAAAAATACACTCGTAGCTTCACAACGTTACGGTTGAACCATTGATGGCAGATGGAGTATTCTGATGATATCTTTCATACTTTTTCTGGCCCTTGACATTCATTACTGTACATTACTTGGCAGTCAATGGGACAAGCCTCCCAGTTTTCAACCAAAGTAAAAATAAAATTGTGTTCCAAAGACAAACAAAGCTTTTATGGGTTTGGAATGAATAATAGATTAATGACCAGATTTTCATTCTGGGGTGGAGAAACACTTCAATAGTGTGAATTCCAAGCTTAATCAGTAAAGCTCATGTTTTGTTTTTAAATGCACATGTGTGGGCGCTGTCATTTGGAGGGGAGAAATAAACAAACAAAAAGCTGTTTATCTATCATCAATCATCTGCACGTGAATCATGTTAGTCAGTAAAGATCCGTGGGATAGGATAGACTAATACAATCCCTCCGCAACAATCTGCCCTATAAGACTATTCCTCGGAACAATTGAAGGAAGCATGCAGACAGCTTTAGATAGCAGTGGTCTGTTCTCAAACGATTTCATCTGTGACCACAGACTTATTCCGTTCGCAGGCTGGTTAACATTAACCAACACGGTTAACATACCAATATAACAAAAACCAACAAGTTGGTGTTTGGTGGCAATGTGAAAGCCTTAAGTAAAAAGAAATGGTCTGTTACTGTCACGCGCATGATTCATGACGGCCTTCAAATCAGTTAAGAAAGAAAATGTAACTAACTGATCCATATAAGAAATACAACAACTTAATATTATCCAAACTATAGCAAAATCACTCGTCTGTGTAATTAAGTCTGAAGTGAGGGTAAAAGCCGCTTTTATTTGGCCTTTCAGTCAGGGATAGAAGCAATGCTCAGTTTAATGCTTAATCTGCTCTCCTAGAGGCCTGACCAACTGAGAGAGTTCTGTTCCAAAACTGAGGGAGCTGTCTATGTGGCCAGCATTTTAAGCGCTTTAGACATGAAGGCTGTTCCAACATGCACCCCACTGAACACATTGACCATATTTAAGATCAGAGAGCACTCAGATTTCAATTTGTGTTCCGAAGCTGAACTGAGGTCTTACAGAAACGAAAAGACAGAATTTATGGGGTGCTCAAAAGAATGAATTTGCATTTTCATTCAGACCAATGCGAAAAACACGTTTGCGCCAGGTCTGCACATGCAACAAATATTCGGCCAATATGCTAATGTTTAATTTTGACATCAAAAGCTTTAATGGTTGTTTTGTAACCTAAAGGCCATCTTGGATGTCTGCTCAAAGACTCTATCGGCCCTGGACACCTGGTTAAGACCCATGGCCTCATAAAATCTTTTTTACTTCAAGCTCGGTCAAAAAATAAATCGATCCAAAATGTCGGATAATATGAGAGTTGTTTACCTCTGAACTTGGCTGATCCTGTCCATCCTGCAACCCGTCCTGATCAGATTTGGGTTTTTCGATGTCTAGCGAGTCCATGCTGGACGCAGAGGCCGAGTTAATGCTAGAGCGAGAGGAATGGACAAAGGACCGCACCTCATGCTCGGTGACCGTACCCACCGACCCCGTCCTGCGGTGATGATGATGGGAGGTCGGCCGCCGCACGGTGGAGGAAGAGTACGGTGCTGAGATAGTAGAGCCGAAAGAGGTGGAGCCCTGCCTGGCTGCTTCATCCATGCTCTGGGAGGCTTTTTCCAGCTGGGCTGTGATGTCATCCAGGGAGAAGTTGGATGCCAGCGGGGGTCTGCTGCTGGAGCTGCCCACCCTGACGGTAGACGCGGGAGAGGCGCGGGTGCTGCTGCTGGTGCTGCCTCCACTGCTGCTTGCCCCGCCACTGCTGCTGCCCGTGTGCTTGGTGCTGTGACTGCGTCCGGCCGGGGGCTTCTGACGCACTTTGGTGTCCCCTGTCAGGCCAAGACGAGAGGAAGCGCTGCTAGGCTTACCGATGGTGCTGAGCTCCTGCTCAATGGAGCAGAGGTCCGCCATCAGAGAATCCAGGTCCACTGCGTCACCCTGGTTCAGAGCCTCTGTGAGGAAGCAAATGTGCGCACACAAACAAAACATTAACAAATCAGCTTTATCCATGTCAAATATTTACTAAACACATGTCTCAAGGGCATTAAAGTAATATAATGTATATAATGGAGTCACAATAACATTAAAATGCATAGTCGCCAGTTGCAAGAATAATTTTGCAACCTAAACCCAGCATCTGCAGTTATAATGATATTAGAATATGATAACACAATGTTGTGGGAAAATAATCAAATATAATGTAATGTAGAGTGTATAATGTGTCCTCACCGTTGATGTTATAAATGGAGAAGCGGTAGGCCATGTTGGCCATGTTTGTCTCTTGTCTGAGAGGTGCTTTCTGCACCTTCTCCGGTCTCCCATCATCTAGACTCTAAAGACAGCAAAACAGAGAGAGTAGTGAGACTACACATAAACAGCAGTTTCAGCTGTGCTGTAAATAACACTGTAGAGAGATTTCAGGAATACCAGATTAATTTAGAAAAATACAGATTACAAGTGACGTCATTTATACTTAATACATTTTGTTGCATAACATTAAAAACTATTAAAATAAGCTTTAATAGTAAATTGAAATGCATCCAAGACTAAATTAAAACTGAACTGAATGACTAATTCAATGACTGACAGACTCATCACGCTGCTTAAAGCCTCATGGGTATTGACACAAACCTAATCTACACTGACCACCATGAGATTATTACACAAGTTTACTAGTTATCACCTTTGTCAGTTTGTCCAGCTCTCCTAGCCATGCTCCGAACATTTTGTCCAGGTCCTGGTCCTCTTTATCGCTGTCCTCCTCTGCAGCGTGATCCAGCTCGTCATCTGAAAACTGCTCCATCTGAAACAGGAAAAGTGGAGGACTAAGGACGTTCTACAGATTTTAATCTTAAAATGGAACACCAAACCTCAAATATAAGCAAAATTGGCATGTTTACTGCAAAAAACATATTACATACTGTACACTACCATTGTATATATAACGAAGACAACTGAAAACTGTCAGTAAAGAAATTTATAAAGATTCCAAAATTTGTCATTTTTAATAAATGCTATTATTCAGAACTTTCTACTAATCAAGTATCCTTTATAAAAAAAATTATCAAAAATATTATGTAGCATAACATTGATAATAATAAGCATCAAATCAGCGTATGATTTCTGAAGGATCATGTGGCACTGATGAATGGAGTAAAGTAGTCTATAATGATATTTCACAATATTAAAATTTTTACAGTATTTTTGATGAAATAAAAGGCAGCTTTAATAAGCTTTGCATAAGCATAATATAAATAGTTTTAAATGCAGACTATTTTAATTACAATTTTCGCTGTACTTTCCATGTTTGACAAAGAAACAAAAGCGCTGTCAATTAATACAAATGTCAACTGACACTCATGAATCTAACATATTTAACTAAACAGCATGCTCCTTTCTCTGGGCTCTAATGCACATGCATTACTAAGACCTCAGATACATGATCAGCCACTGGCCTTAAAATTTAAAACCACACACTGCCCTCTGGTGGCCCAAAAACATTACATTTCTGTTACAGATGGCCAATGTTGTCACCATTGTAAATTATGAAGTGCTTATGTAACGTCACAGACTCATTTCTTCCTTGTACTCAGCGCTCAAAGCATAAGAGATTTATAGATGACAAGAATCCCATCCTGTCGAATCCAACACTACGCAGGACAGATGCAGACCTGGTGTGGCTGATGCACTCATCTGTATATATCAGTGTCTTATCATCATTGTTTAAATAAGACGGCTTGGAAATGCTCCTATCCAGTTGTAAATGGTTTGGCAAGCTTGGCAGCAACTAGTGTTTCTGTACCACACATCAACCCTCTCAAACACTCTCCTAAGTAGATTGAAGTTTATGTACTAGCCAGTGAACAAAATAAGCAGTGTTACACTGTGCATAACAGAATGGGTATAATCCTCTTACGCTATTAAAATTCTTCTCAGGTACTTTGGTCTGAAAATATCCTGTCACTGGTGAGGAAACCTCGTGGACAGACTGTACCAGGCCACAGAAATCTCCATCGTAACCAACCATGTTCTGGAAAAACTAGACATGGGCTATTTACAGTAGTTGTTGGAACAGTTTCCAAGTCAGTCATTCTGAAGCCAACATTCCGTAGGTTATGTACGATACGCATGGGGGGGGGTCATTTGGAAATCTGGCAACCCTGTAATTGTGGGTCAGTCCTTCTCAAACGTGCAGAAGGAAACTGGGCAGTGGGGTGATGAAGTGCTAGCCAGATGTTGCAGAGTTTAGATCTTCATCAGAACAGCCGGCAGGATCATTAGAGATGGAGAGCAGAGACCACCGCAAATATCTTAAACACACACGAGCACAGCTGAAGAATGATCAACATCACTACAGTGATGTCCAGTGACCACTTTTACAAAATCCACAGTTTTATGATAATATCAGTGTACAGTGATGGTATCAAAAATTATAATCCCATGGTGCTTTCATACAAACCTACATTCAATAGATTTTTTTTACATTTTTGAAATACAACCCTTATGGCTCCCTAAGAATGCATACATTTAATTAATAAAAAAACTGTACAATTTTGAAATATAATTAGAATTTAAATTTGTGATTTATGAATTTAAAATGTATTTTATTTCTGTGAAGCTGTCACACAATCCTTCAGGAAACATTCAAATATTCGGATTTGCTCAGAAAATATTAGAATATTTACTCAAGACACATTAATTTGCTCAAGGTCAATTTTGGCTGCTTAATATTTTAGTGAAAACACATTTTATATTAAATAGAAATAAATTATAAATGTCTTTACTGGCATTTGTATCCTTGATACATTAAACATCAATGTCTTAAAAAAAATTAATAAAAAAATCAAAGCGACCCCACATTTTTTTTAATGATGTCTTATACTATGGTACTGAATTATTACCATTTATTCCTAATTATTCATCAGGGATTGAATTCAGCTTGGGTCAAATCCCAACCCTCTCACTTCCTGTCACTTCCTTTTTCATAAATACAGGCTAAAAAGCCGCCCAAATGCCTCAACTATAGAGTAATTGGTTGATTCTAGATTCTAAACATGCCAGTCTCAAGTTTCTGGAAAGTTTTCAGGTTTAAATTCCATTTCTCACACGTTCTCTTGGCTCATCCAGATCTTTCGGGCTTTATCAGCAATGTTTATGTTTGATCCAAGGAGAGAGAGTGAGTGAAACCAAGGAGAGAATTAAAGGGAAGCGTTTCGAGGAGCTGTGCTACAATTAGCTCCCTGCGGTTAGCAGCCCTGTGATTTGGGCCTGGACTGGCAGGCCCGGGGCGTGGGCCGCTACAGACACTCAAACTGTGCTCTGAAAGGTCCCTGCTGACACACACTGGCCCATGTAGAAGAGCGTGCGAGTATGTGTGTGTGTGCATGTGACAACAACATCATCAACACCAGAAGGCCTGTGATTGCACGTGCTGCGAAGTCATGCCACGGTAGTGTAGTCTAATAGATGCTGGACCGGATTGCTTGGCTCGCACCTTATGCGTTTTATGCAGAATCCGTCTGGAGAGACAGCGGCCACGTGCAGCGTCAAGCCTGCAGAGGAGGCATCTGTTTCACATCACTGCCTTACACATTCCACACACAGCAAGCTCTTCGCTCTGATGGAGTAAAGCAGGCGCTCCTGAGGCCTCCTACACAGGAGTGCTAATACTTTATACCTAATACTTAATTAATACAACAACATGTGTTCTACCAACACCGCCACGCACTTGATGTGTCCACATTCTGTGAGTTTTCTGAATCCTACTTCAAATCCCTATGGACAATTATCATCAAAGGAGATTTTAAAACAAGCTACTGCATGTGCACCATTACCTTTATGTGTCAGCCTGGAAACAATGATTTCTGGGTGCTATGCTATTTTCTGGAAAAGATGTCAAAGTGGGTCAAAAGTGCATTATCAAGAGAGAAAAAAAGATTCAAACAAATACATTTATTTAGAAATAAAAACTTATTTCATGCTAAGTATACTACAAATGCATGTCCCTGGACCACAAAATCGGTTCATTTCAAAATTGAGATTCATACATCATCTGAAAGCTGAATAAATAAAGTCTCCGTGGATGTATGTTTTTTTTTAGGAGTGGATTATTTATCCAAGATACAATCATTTGAAAATCTGCAATCTGAGGGCGCAAAAAATACTGAGAAAATCCCCTTTAAAAAGATCTAAATGAAGTTCTTAGCTATGCATATTTCCAATCAAAAATGACGTTTTGATATATTTATGGTTGGAAATGTAAAAAATATTTTCATGGAACATGATCTTTACAACCTAATGATTTTTAACAAAAAAGAAAAGTCAATAATTTTGACCCATGAAATGTATTTTTGGCTGTTGCAAATATACCCCAGCGACAATTATGTATTCTGTGAAGGTTTTGTGGTCCAGGGTCACATTTATTTCCGTAATAAAAAATACCCTGCAGTTTTACCTTTAGTATATTAAATGGGTATAATTAAATTGGAACTAATTTTTCACTTTAATTGTGCGGAACTGGTGCTGAAGACCAACTGAAGATATAACGAAGTGTATTTGATTGCTCTAAAATGAAACTATTGCAAGTATTCTTTAGGTGCACTTTAAATATCTTGCAGTTAAAGATGGATATTATTCCAAGATCATGCAATTCTTCTCAATAGTGACATAAAAACACATTGTAGGCTTAAGAAATGTACATTGTGCAAAAGTAGTACTCCAAATAAAGTCATATATATATATATATATATATATATTTTTTTTTTTTTTTTTTTGTGCATGTATATAGTAAACACTCAAAATGTATTTTAGTTCCATAAAAAAATCTATTTATCTATAAAAAAAAAAAAATCTAAAAATCTAACAAGAAAATTTATTTTTGCATGCTTGATGTTGATTTATTTCTAAATTTGTTAAAAACTTTTTAAATAAGCACTTTTGACTGTGAGGAGTTTTATGGCGTTGCTAACTTAGCAAATATATTTAGCTCATCTAGCACGTTTTAGTAAGTGAAAAAAAAAAAAAAGCAACTATAATGAACTGCAGTTTTGAAGTTACACATCATTTACATTTTTACTGATAACAAATTATAACCAGCAAAGGAAACATTAAATCTGAGGGCTGTGTGTGTGTGTGTGTGTGTGTGTGTGTGTGTAGGAGGACAGTCCAATGTGAACAGGAAGTGTGCAGGATGTAATGGATTCCTCATCCCCCTCGCGGCTTGTTGTGTAAGTCATCCCACCAAGATGAGGACCACACCAAACCTCTACCATGTCACAACAAACACACACTCCCAAAAGCATTTCATCAGAAGATGTGACTCATTGAATCAATGACATTTTAGATTATATAACAAATGGTGCATCAAATCCTTAAGTGATCCTTGGTCCGAAAACAGCATCGTAATCAAGAAAAGGCACATCTCCACCCAAAGATGCCATTTCATAATCAAGCAACCTGCCAGGGGAGTGCCAGAGGAATTCAACATCTATCCGAGAAGTGGATTTACTAAGAACCCTGATTAACGACAGCTAAATCCTGAAGAATGAATTTAATGGTGATAACTGTTGGGTTGCTCCAAAAGATGTGCTGCAACATGTAAGAAATACCAGTCTATTTACTCAGCGATGCAGTTTGAAACCAGTGGACTGCAGGAAATCGTATGACCTCTTGACAGACCAATGGGACCATCACGGATGTTCACAAAAGGCTGCCCAGTGTCTACTTACAGTGAATACTTACATGTTCTTCAAAACAAATGTTACATTTTACAACAGTTTATTTAATTGATTAATTGTGTCACATTATTTTATTTCAATAATTTTTTATTATAGTACGATCTCTTTTTTTATTTTTAAAAATAACTGCAAATTCTCCACATTCTCCTAACTTAATTGTTTGTAATATTTTAAGTTAAAACTAACGTTTCCTCTACACTGCTCATAACCATTACAACATGGTGATAGTCTGTATTTTTAGACGATCGGTCTTTCCCATGATTCCAACTCCATGCTGTTTGCAAATGGACAACGACTGTGCGAATTGTGCTTCCTGCTGCCTGACCTTATAATCTTTCAACTCTTGGGGCAGAGGTCAGAAGAGTGCAATGGAACAAGCTCAAGCTCGAACCCTGATGTCTGGCAAAACTCTTAAAGACACCATGCATTAGCTTCTTCGATTCGGCCAAGCCCAATAGTCACAGCATCATAAATGTGATTTAAAAGTGCATTGATGGGCTGTATCAGAGGCATTAAGCTCAGTGAGCTTGCTTTCATGCAGCATGTTAAATATGGATGCGAGGAGGCTTTGAAGTGAGGTTGTGACCCCTGTGCATTCTTCACACAACACATGGTAGGTCTAATATAATGAAAGTGTGTTTGTTATTAATGGGAGCATGGTAAAGCCCTAATGCAAACCACAGACACAAAGCCATGCATCATGACAATCATGACAAATATTTTACAATGTTATTGTTTTTACTGTATTTTTGTCAAATAAATAGAGCCTTGGTGAACGAAAGAGACTTGTTTTAGATACATTTTTACTTAAATCGTACTGAACCCATTTGAATGGCATAGTTCTGTTTCACCTATTACCCACAATACCATGACCAGAACTCAAATTATACAATAAAAGGGCAATTTCTTAAAAAAAAGGAACGTATTTGCACTAAACATGAAGCTATTTGAATCAAACTAAAATTATCAGCATTAATTTATACAAAAAACGGATTCATCTTAAATTTATTGCCATGTTGAAATAAATCGGCTGTGACTTTGTGTAGAGTATTGTATTAAGCCAGTATTACCCTGCAGCCTACAAAGTGTTCTGTCTCTGTCTGAGAGTGGGGAATAGTGACACTCACGTTCGAGTAGAATTTCCCTATAATGTTATTTAACAAAGAGCACTGCTCTGAAATCATCAAATGACCTTGTGGCAACGAAATGCTTTCAAACACAAATGTGTATTAAAGCATCCAATTATGCACCAACATCCAAGTGAACTTCCTGAAATGTGGATTTGGAAGCAGAAACATGATCTGATGTATGAAAACTCACAGTGTTGGAGGGAACTGTAGACACGTGGCTCAATCTAAGCAGTTCATGCACTTTTGCATCCATGCAAACCTTATCCGACCCCAACTAGTAAAACAATGAGCGAGTACAGATGAGATTTACATGAGGAGCCAAATGGAAAAAAAGAAGGAAAACAGTGGAGCGAGGCAACTAAAGGACAGGTACAGGAACTGCCAAAAGCTAATATAGTACTGTGCTTTTGAAAACAAATCTATCATGCAAAGAATATACAGTATAGCTACCATCAAGCTTGTATAAATCTGATTGCGTATTTCTTCAGAAATGTTAAAATTCTGCAGCTCTCTTTTCGAAAAATACCATTATTTAATAAAAAACTGGAACTGATGGCATTAAACACCTAGAACTTCTAGAGTTAACAAAAATAAGCAGTAAATGCAACAATGGTTTGCCTTACCTGGCATTCAGCAGATCACTTACTTGCAGACTAACTTTACATCACCTAATAAATATTAATGAGCCAAACTGATGGCTTATCTCAAATGTTCCCTCACTTTTCTGTTCTTAAACCCTGTCAGACATGTCATGGAAGTAGAAAAAACTACAACGAGAGCATCTAGAAGTAGTTTCCATTCGCAAGTCCAGCATTCATCTGATGCGGAGGTGGTTTATTCCACTCCTTGGGGGCTGCTGCTTCAGTTTGCAGATCTCTGGTTTATTCACCCCAACTTCAGGAGCAATAAAGATACAGAGGGGGTTTGGTTTGTTGTCGGGCTTAAGTACAGTAACCCTATGCTGACTGGGCATAATAATAAAGCAGCATCCACATTCCTTGTGGAGTATGAGTGGAAACGTTCCTTCAACCACACCACCAACTCAAGTCCAGCAACTCTTAGTAAAACACAGTGGAGCATTGAGGAGCGTTTTCCCACGACTACGGTACAGCTGACATCCTCAGGGATGGGTGACTTGGGACACGACCGCAGTAAGCTACTCGCACGAGGCAGATTCCAGCTGAGCTGTGGTGAGGATACAAGCAGAACGTCAGGGCAGAAAGAAACGGCTTCAAATAAGATCCAGATTTTCCTTCGATCCCTCTGCCTTCATCTCGAGGAGAAGAACAAATGTACTCGTGGTGAGGACGAGCTGGCCTTAGTCATCGTAGGAAAAAATGAAAATGAATCAACAAGAGAGTCCAACTCTCAGCTTAGTATTCCAGATGTGAGCGAGGGAGCATGGAAACATATAAACACAACACATTCTCCCACTTGTGTATGAAACCACATGCAAAAATAGACCAAAAACCATCAAAACGGGAGGCAAAGCGGTCGACGAGTGAGATTGGGTACACAATCGAAGATTGAAAATATTAAGATTTAGTAACATTTTCCTCCCTGCATACCTATCTTTTCCTCCCTGTTTGTCTCCGTTCTTCTTCACAATTTAATTGCGATTACTCCCCAGAGAGACAGGAGTGTCATTGGCAGGAGACAGCCTTCCACACAGTCAGCATAAACAGTACCAGGGCGATGTTTAGACTGAAGTTCAGGGCACAGTGGCTTTGCGATTAAACTTTCTGCGAGAAGGCTCTTTATAGACGTTCAAAAGAAAATAACGAAAGAAAAAGCAAGGAGAGAGATAATAAGCGGAAAATACGTTTTTTAAATTTTATCTCTTTTCATTATCAAAGGGAGGTCCCCTGTTGAGTCACTGTGTGTGGACACCACATACACACTCCCGCATCTCGATCTAGACAAGGACCAAAATAGCAAAACAAATCTTGAGAGAGGATTGTGGTTCTCACGGATAGATAAATAAAAGCAAGTGACAGCACTATAAAGGTCATAGCCAGAGATCAAAGATAAGTTGACTAAATAAACATTGTAGAACATTTCCAAAATCCCAAAAGAACATCTTTAGTAGGGTCAATGATTAATAAATATCTCCATAATAAAGAACAGGATACCAGTCACATGTGTCAAATTGCACACTGCACTGTAACATGTGTCAAAATGGGGTTTTAAAAAACCTACATACTATTTTTAAGGGGGTAAAATGACTGAATTGAATATAAAAGTATCATGTGTAATATATATATTTATGTATATATGGTTTAGTCCTCACACTGCACAAAAAATGTGAAAATAAAGGCCTTGAAATCTAACTGAAACATATTTAAGTCAAAAACTAAAACTGAAATAACTATTAGTTTATAGTTATTATTAAAGTTTTATAGAAATATATACAGTCATGCAAGAGGTCTCAATGACTTTTGAATCATCCTGACATATTTTACTTTATGTACCCAAATAATATCAGAAAAACATGATCATAATAGAAGAGCTATTTTCAACTGCATGTATGAACTGGATGTCTACAGAATTAAACAGATTTAGGTATTAAAAAAAAACAGCAGAAAACAAATAAAACGAGACGTAACAGCTTTCAAATGATAAGTTGCATAAAGTGCATGACACATGGTGTCCTGGCAGTGTGAAAATCAGTCTCCTGCTCAACAGATGGTACTGTCTAACATAATTCATCTTATTCGAGTCAGCACAGGTTGTCAGAGACCACAAACAACAGGCACACTGAGGTGCAGAGATGCTGGTGCTCAGCCAATGCCACTGTTTCTGGCACGATCCCTACATATGGGAGCGATCATAGGCCGTATTCCCACTGATCCCACAGCACCGCTATGGCACTGAGATCTTTAAGCGTTATTAAAGCAGCCGTTTATCTCCAAGAGAGACTGAAAAACACAAAAGTATGCGTGTGACTGAGTGCCACGTTGTGCTTGGGGGAAAAACAGTTTGAAAATGTGAAAGAAGAGACTGAAAAGAAAAAAACAGCAAGAATTCAGTTGAGGATGTGTGCTGGAAATGTTTAAGACTTCTCCAGTGGGAGCATTTCGCCAAAGACTGATGGAATATGTCCTACTGAACAGGTCTGACAAACAAATCCATGATTGCCTTTCCATTTACTGCACGAGGCCTGGACTGTTATTTCCCCTACAGTTTTTTTTTCGCTCTCAGCAAAAGTTTACATTTGATGCCTCATTCTTGTGAGTGCTACATTCCAGTCCATGAGATCAACTCCAAGTCCCAGTGACACGCTAGATACCTAACTGCAGTGAGTCTTTATATATAATGTTCTTTCACACAGTCTTATAGTCCTAAAAAACCAATAGAGTTACCAAAACAGTTTCAAGTCGTCATCCAAATGTAATTACTTACATTTAAACACTTGAACAAAGTAAAGAGAATTAATCTGAAATTTAGTTGACACAGCCTGCTGAAAAAGCCTCTCCAAAGACATTCGGAGATGTCATCTGGCTCCAACTTCCACTTTTCATGATCCAATAAATTCCTGATGAATAAAAATCTGTGTCCTTTTTTTTCACATTTCATATTCCATTTAATTCTGAAATGGATTATTACCGGTGTAAAAGAGATTCCCATAAAAGCTACCACTAAAATCCAATCAAATCAACTCTACCCTTAACTCCAGAGGGGTTATCAAGAGTTCAGGAAAAAACTGAGAAAGCTAGTTCAGAAGAGTGTTTTAACTGCTCTCATCAAAGGCATAAAGCTCAAATTTGGATGTGGACCAAGTGTACAACCATATTTACTGGATTCAATTGTGGTCCCTGCTGAAAAAAACAGCATATGCTGGTTAGGTATGTTTTGATGCTGAGATGCTGGTTTAAGCTGGTCCTTTGCTGGTTTATGCTGGTCACGTGCTGGCAAAGGACAAGTTTAAACCATCCCAGCTTCAAAACATACCTTGCCAGTATTTGCTGGGGGATTTTTTTCCAGCAGGGGTTATTCATATTTTATGACCAAAGACTAGCTTTTACCGTTATACTACATTTATTACGTTTTTTTTCCAGACGTTTATATGGTTACTGCTGTAAACGAACCAGCTTGCACTTTTAAATACTACATTAATATGCATTACACAGAAGTAAGATGAAAAGAAAATACCATCTAAACCTTTCTGAAGACAGACAGTTTCCCCCAGTTCAGTGTTTAGAATTTTCTTTATATATTACAGTGATCTTGCTATTCCTGTTATTTTCTTCTCTTTGCACTTGTCCTCACCATCTCTGGCTTAACACCAATTACAGTTTGGTTATTTGCCCATTTAATGAGTTGTCTGTGTTTTATAATAGTTCTAAACGTTTTCCAACCATTAGTCAGAAATGTATGCAGTTATCAGGGATCTCCTATCAATTAACAATGCTGTGTGCGTTGCTTAGGAAATTGTACCTCTATGCCATTTTTTTTCATTCATACAGTTTGCTTAATTTGGAACCAGTTTACCTATTGGACCATAATATCACCCAGCACTACCAAAGACACAAACAAATCACTGATAAACCAATGATTCACAATATCCTACTGCTAATAAGAGGAAACTGGTGTTAGCATCTCATTCTAGAGTCCGTATGACTAGTTCAGGGCTGAAAAATGATTTGTTCATCAAAACACTAAAATAACAGCCAGAGTAAAAGTGTCACTGGAAAAACACTGTACAAAAACAGATGAGGTATATAAAACTGGCCACGGCTCTGGGCAGCACTGAGGGCACACTCATGCCATTACATAACTTTGTGGTATAATTGCTGTGTACTACCAGGCCTGTGCAATTGCTGTATAATGTACCAGCCCTGTGTAAAAACAGCAGCCAGTCTACATGACCTTTCAGAGCTAAAGTCAGAACATGAATACTGTCTCACACCCGCCTGGGCTACACCCATCACTGGACCACACTATTCCACTAAAGTGAAAAAAAAAAACAAAAATGGAGACTTTTGAAAATGATGGTGTGACTCAGACATCCGTAGATGCCTCATCAGCGGCTGTTTCTATGTGCTGTGATAAATAGGCTGTCCGCCATATTTTAATGGTCTTGACGTCATTCCTCATAATAAACATTCAATACTCGAAAGATGCCACAATGCTGTACAGAATGGCTCAATGGCTCTGGTGAACCTACAGTATGGTGAATGAGGTCAAGTTTCAACATGGCGGCCGCATCTACATGCTTGGAGCAGTCCAATGGGCCGTCTATATATGTCTATGGTGTGGCTGCCCACATTCTCTCTGCGTATCCTTGACGGCCATGTAAACAATTACATTATGCTCATTGTTGTACCCATAGATATGCATAGGTAGATATATCTATAAATATCTGGTTGCACCTGCATAATAGTCATGTGACATGACTTTTCGTTGTATAGTGTAAACAGAGATCATTTCTGAAATGCAATGAAAATGGCAGTGTAGACGAGGATGGTTTTCATTATGAAACACCATTTTAAAACAAAGTGTGCACTAGTGTAGTGTTGTCACGGTACCAAAATTTCAGTATTCGGTACCAATAACAGTGAAAATCCACGGTTCTTGGTACCAATTTCGGTACCAAAGCAAAACACATAAACACTTTTATATAAGAGGACTTTTATTTAATCAAACAGCACAAACTATATTTCATAGCCTAGAACTGCTTTTCTG
>JAUMHI010000048.1:6100156-6145215 GCA_032359435.1 Enteromius unitaeniatus | reverse complement strand
TACTACTGATTGGTTTGTGTTGCATACGCAGCAAATTAGCTTGGCGCTTTACATTTTCGCAGCATGCTTTAGGAGTTCCTCCGAAACCCTTCCAAGCCTTCCACCTGCATGGATCTGCTACAGGTTAATATATGCTATATTATATGCAGCAGCAGTATGCCTTAAAAACTCACAGCATCGCATCGGCGAATGTATTGGAAGCAGCAAGTTCCTGTCCTTGTTTTGCAGCAAACATAGGAAACCGCCAAGACCAACACTGTCATATCCACTGCCATGCTAAAATCTACAGAGAGTTGCCATGTTAGAACTGAAAGTAGAGACTGCATATGTTGTTAGACTTCAAATGAGAGGGTTTTTTGTTTTCACGTTTAGATTAAATCTTTTTTTACTCTAAATTCAAAACTGAATTCTCTGTTCAAATCCAGTTTCCCTGTGAGAGTCTATGTATTCACAAACTCCCACAGCTTTCTTGAAAATACTGAAATGACTTGATTTGGACTGAAAATTTGCTGAACATTGGTATACGTGGCCACACCACACGACTGCTGACTTGAAGCTGCAACGTAAGAATAATGTGACTGTAATTAACTACTTTAGTCTACTAGAAGTGTGGGTGCAATATCATTTTCTCAAAATGAGTTTCAGCCGGCTTGTGATATGACTGTAGTCTTTATCTTGAATAGTTGTGCATCTTTTTCAAAAGTATTATTCGCTTAAATAAGGGGTAAATCCCAACACACTTTCACGTGAATTTTGTATTCCCCCAAATCTATTTTACGTTTACGAATTGAAGGCAAATTTGCATAAATTTGTGCATTCGCTGCTTTTGCCCTGCCATCAGTTATGTTTCAGGGTGGAACTTCATGCTAATTTTTTGTTAAACATCAATCCTTTACATATGACTCAAATTTATACAACTTTGCCGCAAATACGCCAAAACGTACAATTCTTCAATTTTTCCACGAGTTTGTAATACCTTACTGATGATTTAACATTAAAAAAAAAACATTTTTCGTTCCCAAACACATCATTCCTGTGATTACCAAAAAATGTAAGATGTGGATTTGGTTCTTTCTCTCGGTTGTTGACTGGATGGAGGCAGAATGCAAGCTTGAGGTAAATTTTAAGCAATAGAAGGGGTTAAATTCTGCATTTTAAGAGGTGAAAAAAACAAAGCATGCACAAATGAATTGCTTTCATTTCACACTGACTTTACAACAAAAACAGGTAACTGGTAATTAAACACACATAGCCGCAGAAGCTTACATGAGGTCATGTTTAATTTCTTTTGCAGTTGAAGCAGACAGCTATGTGTATTTGTTTTATTAATGTTATGTGTGCACGTCTCTATCCCTACAGCTCTCATTTCAAAGTCAGAGCTGTAAAGAAGGAGGTCCGCTTGCCCTCCGGACAGACACAGATTAAATGAGGAAAGGAGGGAGCTTGCTGACAGCCTATGACTGCACCGCCAAGGGCTTTAGTGTGTCACCTGTCTCTTCGGCCTCCAGGGCTGTGTTTGGAATTGAAATAATTAACCTGGCAGAGCTAGTGAGCTGCTGGTGGTGTGGACGGACACAGCAGAGTCATTATTGGGTCAGTAGGACTCGCAGAAGGAATGGACCAGAGGCCATACTATGGCTTTGATATGTGATGGGTGTTTAACAGTGAAAGCCACTGTACTCTCTCTCTGAAGCCCCAGAGAAGAATTACCATCACCCATTGAAGAAAACGCTCGAGCATCATAGCTTGTGGTGGTAATTAGAACTCAAGCAGCTCACAAGAGAGAAAATAGAGTACTGCAACAACTGGGTCATGCAAATGGTTTTAGGCAGACTACTTCTACCACCTCTCTGCAAGGTCTGGTGTGACTCAGTAGGTTCAAAAGAACAAAAAAAAAGAGATTTTGAGGCAATCTGCTGTTAAGCTGTTATTACAAAGCAATGACATTGTAGGAAGTGCGTGCCAAAGCAGAGAATCTTAAGCAATCCCAAACACAATTTAAATGAGACTAAACATAAAACTGTGTTTTAAGGCTTCAAGTGGTGCATCTTTGAGGAATTCTGCCATTGAATAATTAAAAAAGCTAAGCACGTTCTTAGATGGGACACTTTATGACACACCAGCTTGCGGAATAACTCATTAGCAGCATTTTCTAAGGCAATACTCACTATTGCTCATACTTATTTTTGAAAACCCCCAAACATTAAACACAACGTCTCACATATACTACCATAGAAAAACATGTTTTTATTACTGAAAAAGTTTTTTTTTTCCTACAAATATGAAGATTTATCGGTGCAAAAGGTTTTTCGAATAAATTATGTTTCTGTTCAAAGAATCCAGAAGAATGTTTCAAAAAGAAATAAAATATGAACTGTTGAACTAGACTTACTGCTTTACTTATTTTGATGAAATAAATACAGCCTTAGAATCCATATACTTCTTTCAAAAACAAAACAAAATAAATCTTACAGACCACAAATATCCAAATACTACTTATATATAAACTACGGTTCAAAAGTTTGGGGTCAGTGAGATATTTAATGGTTTTTAAAGATCAAGGCTGCATTTATTAGATTAAAAATCCAGAAAAAAAATTATATTGTGAAATTGAATAATATATTAAATTTAACATAACTCTTTTCGGTGTGAATATATTTTAAAATATAATTTATTCCTGTTATACAAAGCATCATTACTCCAGTCTTCATGATCCTTTCAGAAATCATTCTAATCTGCTGATTTATTACTAGAATTGTCGATGTTGGAAACAGTTGTGCAGCCAAATATATTTTTTGGAACCAGTGATTTTTTCTTCTTCTCAGGATTCTTTGATGAATAACAAGTAAAAAAACTACATAATTTTTTACCAAATCTAAAACATTTCTAAAATGTAAATCTATGCTGTGACTTTTTTGTTGATTTAATAGATCCTTTGTTAATAAAAGTATTCATTTCTTTTAAAGAAGAAAGAATAAAAATGTACTGATCCCAAACTTTTGAACAGTATGGAAACATTATAATCCATTTTAAATAAATGCTTCTCTTTTAAATATTTTAATGATCAAAGAATCCTAAAAAAACTATTAACCAGCTCAACTGTTTCCAACACTGATAATAAAACATCAGCATATTAGAATGATTTCTGAAAGTGACACTGAAGGCTGGAGTAATGATGCTGTGTATCACAGGAATAAATTACATTTGAACAGTAGTGTATTTTTGGTAAACAATCAAACTTATGGATTTAGTCTGGTGGGTGATAAAACATGCAAAAAAAGATCCCATAAACTTACACTTAAGGAGGCACCCTATCTAGTATGTCTTAGAGAATCAAGGGTGGGTGGTTTTAACTTGGACCTAAGTAACCACCCAAACTCCCAAAACACCACATCAACACACTAAAAACAACACTTGTACATAAACCTGTATGCATTATCCCAAAAAATTTGCTGAACCACAGTAAAATGTGGCCACACTTTAAATATGGCTACTCTAGCCATTGCTGAGAATACAAGTATCTTACATTAACCA
Source organism: Enteromius unitaeniatus (assembly GCA_032359435.1). Lineage (NCBI taxonomy): Eukaryota > Metazoa > Chordata > Actinopteri > Cypriniformes > Cyprinidae > Enteromius > Enteromius unitaeniatus. The sequence continues at coordinate 6,141,681 of JAUMHI010000048.1, read as the reverse complement.
CCACCAAACCACATTATCTGACTCTTGTAAAGAGTGTGAAATAGTCACATATGAGGCCCACATGAAGTAACAACCGGGTCCATTTAGACTCCGAAATTGCTCTGGCCAGTGACACAGATGAACATACACACTCAAAAATATGACTCAACCACCACCCACTACGACCTCCAACAATTCTCACACAAAAGCCTCTCTGTGCGCTTGTCTTTTATGGGAGAGTTATGCTTTGAGCGGCTCAACTCCCATGACCACATGTCTTTTCTACACAGAGTATCCTAAACTGGGCCACATGGACACCAAGACGGTCGCCCCACCTTCCCTGAGCTTTAACAAACCCGGGTGGTGCTTAGTGTTAGCATGGCCACTGATGAAAATAGCATTAGTCAAAAAGGATATACAAGAGACAATTGCTTCTACATTCGATCACTGGAGGAAAACGCAGCAACGACAAAGAATGGTGTTAAAATGGAGCTGGTAAAAAAAAAGAGACAAAGCAGGAACAATATTGGTTGCAGCCATTTCCTCCTATACAAAAATAGAAGCGTATCCGGAGGCTGAAGCAATGTTATAAGGAAACTAGCCAGCATGTACCGACAGTAAGAGCTGCTAATGAACGCTAGCACAACGCTTCAGCTTTTCAGAGCAACAATTCACATGCAAATGACAGAAATGTAAACTCCATAACCAACAGGGATCTCTTCCCGTTTTTCCCTCTGGGTGGGAGAGTAAGCATGAGAAGATACCTCATCCATATCGATCTCTCTGCAGGCTGTTGGCCTTTCCCGGAAATGCTTCAGCTCTGTATACTGGGTGAACGGTGTAGTGAGGCATTATTATACATCAGCTCTCAGATTTAGCTTGCTATAATAGTAGGTAACCTTAAAATATGGCACCTTGCACCTCTGCAGTTAGTTTCAAACATAAAAACATCAGTCTTTCACAAGTTCTATCAGTTGAGAATGTCTATATATTATTTCAATTATTATCAGCTCATTGGACAGACTCTTAATATCACTTCATCCACAGCGTTGCACATAAAAAAAACAATGAAAACGACAGGAAAACACAAAGACAAGATACTCCATATTAAGAAAAGCCTTAGGCATGAATCTGATGAAGAGCCATCATATGAACTCCAACAGACCTTCTTTGAAATTCTATCCCATATCCAGGAGGAGGGAGCACAAATCCATAAACCATCTCCACTTTCAAACCGCAGTAGCTGTCTTTATCTCATTTAGACACACAATGGTGTGTGTATGTGCATGTCTGGGTTTAATCGCAGAGGAGCTGATTAGTTTCTGTGCACCGTAATTGGTGCCACTGGAGGGTGAGAGCGATCCATTTCAGAACACACACATGATGAGTATTAAGAAGCACGCAATAGCAGAAATGTTACAATGGCATCTCTGAGCCAAGTATGACAGCAGAAAGGATGGAGCAATGCCACTTTTGGCAGGATCTCTTTAAGAGAATAAGCACATTGTGTGTGCCGTAAAGGAACAGTTCACCAAAAATGTAAATGTCCTGAAAATTTACTAACCCTCAGGCAATTCAGGATGTAGATGTTCTTTCACTGGAACAGGTTTTGAAACAGTTACTTCCCTCACTCACCAATGCATCCTCTTCAGTGAATAGGTGCCGTCAGAATAAACAGTCACAATAACCCACAAGTAAAAACGCACTCGATTTACCCTGTGAGTGCACTTATGATGCCCTAAAACGCTCCATACACAGGAAGCTCAGGTTAATAGAGGAAACCGTCAAACTCCAATTAAGTTTGGACTATACAGTGAACGACTAGGTTTGCTGATCCATTTTGTGGAAGAAACTGAACTCTCAATATTGCATTTAAGGGTCCTAGAAAAGGATAACTAATGTCTTCTGAAGAAGAAATCTGCTATATCTGACTTTTAAACTTAGTAAGCACACCCCTCTTTGGCCACCCACTGAGAGTCTGGCTCTGGGATAGTGTTAGGAGGGTGACAACAAGGAGAGATGTATCCTCATAACACACACAAACACAGACAAGGGCTTCAAGAGATGGTCAACTGATAACAAATGTCATATTTACATTTAATATTAACTCTCATTTTAAGCTATCAATGTATACAAAAACACATTGTATACTGTAGGTCAAAATTTAAGATTTTTATGCCAAAAAAAAATCATTTGAATATTAAGTAAAGATCATGCTCCATGAAGATGTTTTGTACTTTTCCTACTGTAAATTTATTCAAACTTAATTTTGACTAGTAATATGTATTGCTAAGAACTATATCTGCACCCTCAGATTGCAGATTTTCAAATAGTTGTATCTCGGCCAAATATTGTTCAATCCTAACAAACTTACATCAACTGAAAGCTTATTTCCAGGATCCAGGGTCACATGTTTAAGCATTTTCTGGCAACAAGCATGCTTGATCTAACTACAATGTGACAATGCACACCTCCAGGACCTGATTCACCTTCCCTTACTAAACACGTAAGACTTTCTGCCCCAACGTGTAATTTCTCCATTACAACATTCAGACAGTTTAGAAATTTCTTCTAAACTGAGCTTCCACAGAATGACCCTTTTGACTGACAAAACAAGCGTCAATAAATAACTTATGTAAAGGTGTCAATCTACACAAAATTCAATTGTTTCTTACAGAGATCCAGGAAGATTTGCCTCTCCTTTACCTCAGTTCTGGACGTGTCAGAGAGAAAAACAGCTGGGATGCAATTATGTCTCTCCTTGCATTACGACAGCTGTTCCAGGCATGTCATAACACGATCAAATGATTTTCTGTGCTTGCTGAACAGTAAGAGTTCACTAGAGCTGTATATATATATATATATATAAAGGATAAAGTTACACCCAGTGCTGTTCAACTTACTTTGCATTAATGAGACAAGCTTGCAGCTCAACAAGATAAAGTCTCAAACTATAATCAAGTGACATAAAAATGCAAAACATAAGAATGTCAATTATCAAAATAAACTTTAACAGCTGCATACATATAATTGATAAAACAATTGAATCAACCTGGTAACGAATCAATAAACAGAGAGCTGGGAGGAAGACCATAAACCTGCATCCTGATCTCCATCCTCTCATTCTTCCCCCAGTCCACCGCACAGGGAACAGAGCAGAACGCTTGGCACACTGGGAAGCATCAACATTGGAAGAGTGCAAAAGCAAATGAGGTTAGATTTTCCAAGCACGGATTTTAACATTATATTAACTCACCAGAAAGATATTCATAGTCTTTTCTATTCATGCTCTTTTCAATTTACGATCTGGCCTTCTGGGAAGTGTACAGTTTTAATGCTGAGAGATTACCACCTTTTATGAATCTATAAAATCTAATAGTGAACTGGGTTGCATGGCTACATCCAGGTAAGACCTCAGAGATTCATCTACTTACAGGTCAAGACAGAACAACTTGTGATGCTGGGATTGCACTGACAAGGCCACGCAGAGATTTGATCGAGCCGAGATTTCGGGAACAGAGATAACTATGCAACAAACGTGCAGTCACAGACACGTCTGCCACTATTTGAGCTGACAGAGAGACAGCACAGGCCGTGATAGCTGATGCTCTTTCATGCAAACTCTACCCACATCTAACACACACTTCCCCAAACACACTTGGCAGCCTTTACGAGAGTAGGTCAGGACTGAAACAGAGGCATTAACAGCAAGTCTCTAGTCGGCCGCTTCTTTGGTCATGCTGAATAAAAATATCACAGTAACATTTGCCAATATCTAAAACATCCCAAAACGGCCCACTCTCTTCTAACTGTGTTACAACAATAATCCAACACATTCTCATTCTCTTTGGTTGTAATTTGTGCTTCTTTTCCACATTTAATTAAGAAATCTAGGCTTGAAAAATAAGGGATTTCAATGATATTTTTCCCAGAATCAAACTGTCTGATAATTCATTTTTTAAGGTCGAATTTTATTTGTAGGGCTGCACTATATATCGCATGCGACAGTCATGTGCAGAAATAAATCTTCATCAGTTGTTTTCAAATGGAGCAGCATTTAATACACAAAGCCATAGATCACTGACAAGCTACGCAATATCACGTTCATAATCGCAGATGAATCGCATGCTATATTGAATGTGATATTGCATGACTATCACATACGATATATCGTGCAGCCATCATTTTGTGTTTAATTCATGGTTACATTATTAAACTAATTTAGTGACTTTAATTTAGTGATTATTATTATTATTACTACATCTTCCGAGATTTTTTTTTTTATATATAAAACTTAGAGTAGTTATTTGGCTATACAAAAAAATCTAAAGGTTTTTTTAAGAATTTAAATCATTTATTTAATAAGGATGCATTGAACTGATCCAAAGATGCAGAAAAAATAAGGAAATGCAAATAAATGATCGCAATTTCAACAAAAATATTCAGCAGCACAAAATTGCATTGGCAATAATTAGAAAATGTTTCTTGAGCAGCAAATTAGCACTTAAAAATGATTTCTGAAGGATCATGTGAGACTGAATACTGGATGATGGAGTAAATTCAGCTGTACCAAGAAAAAATATATTTTAAACCATGTACTTCTAGGGGCCCTGCACCAGACAAGCAACTGGCATTGAGATGGACGGGAATGCTAACGGACTGCTTTTTTCTGGTATTATGCATTTTTTCGGTTCAGACAAACAGTTAGTCCCATTCCAAACATATATCACTGGTGCAATGCTGCCAAGTTTGGTCTCTCAAACAAACAGATGACACCATACAATGCCACCAGCATAGAAATTACACACTTCAACTTACTTAACTGCACTTCACCTTTTACCGAAACCAAATCTGCGCACTGCCCGAGGAGAAGGAGAGCTGATTGGCAGAATCATGTAGCATATTTACATAGGGTGAGGCAATGTTCCACCTATCCAACAAAACAAAAGCAGCTCACGCAGCGACAGTATGAATCTGCAAAACATCATGGCATACTACTTAGATATTACTAAAAACATAAATGAAACCACTTTTCAACACCAAATTGCAACTGATGACAGCTTGATCTACAGCACTGTATACAGACAACAACCAATCCACAACACCCAGCTTTCTCAGCACTCACAACAATATCAGAAAACACCACAGGCAAATCGGCTCCACCACAAACATGTTTAAAGTGCTCTCTATCAGCAGTGAACACATCGATATTGTGGAACAAACATTAACAAGACTGATTACATTGGTCGATTACATGAAAAATACTATACTATAGTGTTTTTAACCATACTATAAAGTAATTGAAAACTTTATAGTACTGTGGTTATATAACAACTATAGTAAACAAATGACTTTAAGTAATTGAAGTTTTCTACAACTATAGGGTTTTTTACACTGTAATACACTACAGTTTATAGTTTACAAAACTAAAGTGTGCTACAGTATTTATTACAGTTTATCAGTTCACTACAGTATGCTGTAGCATTCATTAACAAGGTGTTGTAATACTATAATATTTAATACAAAATACTGTAGTATTACTGTATTGTAGTACAGTATTTTCTTACGATAATATTTTTTCTTGTGGGAGCATTTTTTAAAACAGCCACTGTAAGATACTGTATATGACACAGACTCCAAGTCATATTTAATTTTTCACTAATGAAATCTGGGATCTGCTCTTGTACCACCTTTATATAATAAAACAACAGAACTGAATCAATATTGTGTAGGCTATTTATTTGATAAGTGGCAGTGTAATAAGCAGGAAAATGTACTGTCAGCAGGTTTTAACCACAAAATAAACCCCTTAAAAGTGTTACAAGACACCTATACTTCACATTGTGGTCCAGATTACTCCATCCGGGTTATTCTGTAATGAGCTGCTGACTGTACATTATCCTTTAATACGGTGCCTCCTAATAAGAATCATATGTACTGCATTTCTGAAGCACTCCTGAGGAATGCAAGAGCAGAGAAACTTGTCAGTTATGCACTAAAGTAGGACAAACAGCACATGCTGAGAGTGTCACTTCACACTCGTCTGATGGTAGTCCTAGTGATAGAGCTCTGGTCATTCATTCCTTCTCTTCTGTTAGCCCGTGTCCTATGGGAAACAGTCAATTCTCTCAGAGGGACGTGGGGAAGAAGGCTGCCAAGGTCAACTGTGTCCATAAAATCTTGGCAGCGGTATAATGTGACACTAAATCTCACTGACGGTCAGTGGCTAAAGGAGCTCAAATGAAGGCTGTAGCCTGTCACAAGAACCACTCTGCTATCTGCGGTCTTAACAGATTTAAAATTAAAATCTGTCATCGTTTAGTCACCCTCATGTTGTCCAAACTTGTAGGGCTTTCCTGCTAAGTCATATGGGATTGCAACAACATGTGGGTGAGTATCTGAAAGAATTTTCATACTGTTGGTGAGATGTGGTTTTAGTTGTGGTAACATAGGGTCTCATGCCAGTAGTAAAGCCATGTTGTGAAGCACAGCTCCCACAGATGTCACTTTCAAAACAAACAGCTGTCTGCAGGCCAACACAACATTCATGTCACCAGCTTGTGCAAGAGGAAATCTTTCTTACGCAAAAATCCAAATCGCATCGATGTAAAAACGACGTGATGTCTGAGGTGTGAATCATGCTCAATCAGCCCATGTATTAAAATGCTGTTTATAACATACAAGCAGGCAGGTGCATGCTCTAAAAAATGCAATTAGAAGAGCTTAGTTCAAATATTAAACGATCAATGCATTACTGTAAGGACATTTCCATTCTAACATGCCTCACATAAATTCTGCTCAAATATTTTGCAGTCCTTAGCAAAAGCTACAAGGGTCGGAGAAAGATCTGTGCTTCTCGTGCTAGAAAGGGTATTTGACATTTCAGTGCCTGATGGAGTCCATAGAGAAGCAATGCTTCCACTTTTCAGTGGAAACAAAACAAAACAAACGCTTATTTTTAGAGCAAATTAAAGTGAAACAGAACAAAATATTGCACCACTGGAGAGAAACATACATAATTTCCTTTTAAATTGTTTTCTAAAAGCAGATGTTATAGATCATATTGAGAACAATTCCTCCTGGAATGCTTCGTCTTTATTTTTCTGACCTCTTAAACAAAATGTTTTTAAAATGATAATGGCAGTGAATGGGGTTTAAGATACAGGGTGTAATAAAGGCCTTTTGTATGCATTCATTGTGTTTGTAAAAGAAAACTGCATCCATATCCAAAAGTTAATAAAACATTTCTGCAAACTGTTCACATTTACCAGAGAGTGACAGTACAGTAGATGGTCTTTGACATGATCCTGGTTGACATGATTACTGTCCAGAAATGTAGACTTCTCTAAATCTCTAAATCTCTAATCTCTACCCCTACCCAAAATTTATGAATAAAATCAGTGGGAAATGATAGCTGATTAACAAGGGTGTAGAAGCACCCAACCCTGATCATAAGCCTAAAACAAATATTCCCTTAATTCTGATTGGTTGATTGGAAAGTTATCCCAGGATCAACAAGAATGTTGATCCAGGAAAATCTTGAACTTGGTGAAATCACACTCACAGTGTTGGATTATGGTTGGAGTGAAACTCAGCAAAACATCGGCACTTCTATTTGCTTTTGATGCAACGCCACACTTGTATTCTGTTTAAACAAGATGTTAAGCGGATGAACGCCATTGGGCGAGGCCTATGCTGAGAAGACTGGAGCTGGTTTGAATCACAAACCAGAAGTAAATGATTGCTTAATGCTTTGATTATTTTATTTTGATTATATTGTCAAGTCACTGAACCTCAAATCCAAAACGAGACGTTTTCTGAGAATTATAACATAATTGTTTCTTATTGATGATGAGGGCATTTTAATGTGATGTTACAGGAATTTAGCTCGATTTCACTTTTATCTCAAACCGTATGAATAACCCCTCGATCGTCTTGCTGTCTGCTCTCTGAATACACTGGGAAAAAACCCGGTCTCGAAAGACAACACAACAGAGGCTGCAATACCGAAACAAACACTATGGGCACAGGATGTGTATCAATACAATAACAAACTTCGGCCAACCAATCGGCATACAAGCATAAGCATACAAGGGCCTTTTCTGTGTCAAAAGATCAAGAGAAATTTGGTTTCATGACACTAACCCTTATAACTCTGCTTTTATTCAGCAAAAAGAAAAAAAGTCATAAATACCTAGAAATGCTTGACGATGAGTAAATCAAAGGTTAATTTTCATTTTTAGGTGAACTATTTTCCAGTGACACAATAGACTTCTCTTTGGTGATGCATGCTGGATTCCTCCATTAATTTGCTCCGCTTAAGCACCTTATTAACTGTAAACTTTCATTCAATTAACAACCAATGGATAAAAACTAATTTTATCCCCATTAATCCATTCCACCTGAATGTATATCACAATACGGAAGACAATATCTCCCACCAATTCAGTTTCATTGCAACTCAATGTTTCATTCAAAGTTGAGCATTGTGGCAGCAAATTGATTGTACGAATGCAACAATCCTCTCCTCCAGATAGAGCCATGTCACTGCCTGGTGGCAGCTGCCAATGTTTCTAAAACAACACTGGATGAGAGGCTGTAAACACTTTTAATCTTTTGCCCGACATAGGCAGGTTACAATGTAAGCAGTCAGAAGGAACGCCAATGCAAGGGGGCAAAATCTGTCTTTGTAGTAACACAGTTCACGTTGATATGAACATAATACAAAACCAAACACGCCTAAATAAAACACTGGATCACAATGCAAAGCTCAACAAACCATGTGTACAAACACTCTGCATGAGTCAACCCGTTCCACTTTTATGTTTGTAGTGTGATGGAGACAGAGGGGTTTATGACAAATCATTCTGATGACAAATCAGGCTTTGGTTTAAGGTCTGTTATCCAAGGGAGCAAACATCTGCATTGAGTGCCATTCATGAGCCAAACTATAAGCCGATGACAGATCACACACACCTGACAATACATATGAGCTTCCATACAGCAGATGTCACCCAAATGAGCTGATTCAAGTTGGCACGAAGTCCTCCCTCCCTCACGAAACATTAACAATATTGCACTCATGCTGCCTCGAAGATTGATGCACGCAGTTGACCTGCTCCTGCCCCAGCAAAGGACGTCCTTTCGTCCGAGACTCGTGGGACGCTATCAATTTAAATCATTTCACTCCCTTTCATCCTAGCTGCCCGTTTCCTCTTCGTTTGCTCTTTTTCTTCATCCTGAAGAGCCTCGCAGTCATCTCCGGTTTCAGTCCGGAGTCGAGTGAGAGTGGGCGCAGTGTGAGCCGTCAGATAGCTGCTCGTGCTGCAAAGGTCAGCACCACAGAAAACCTACAGGATCTTTATCTGGACTCATTTATGATCACTTAGAACAAAGAATCTGTGGAGCAGAAAAAGACTAGACTCTCTGCATCTGGACTCCAGGGTCCTCGCAGCCAGCATCCACCCTAGTTTCACAATCACCTGACGTCATTCTGGTATAGGAGGCCAGCTCTAAATAAAAAAAAAATGGACACAGGCTTGCTGCTGCACATTTGGTGAGAGGTAATGGAAACTGATTCTGAAAACACTAACAATGCATTTTATGGAAAGGGTCTTGTAGAGATAGCAACACTAAAAAAATAAACATCTCATTGTAATTCTTATTTAAAAAATAATAATAAAAAACTATTTAATGGTTTTACATCCCTCTCAGCACATATTCTACTGCTCCCACTGCATTAGACTGAAGCAACAGCACTCTGTGCAGAAAAATAAATCTCAAGTTTAATGCATTACCAGCAGCAAGCGCAGTAAAGCATCCCAGATCTGAGGCAAAGAGCTTGCTAGAAAATTTCCTGTATACCAATGATACACATTTAAGATCCACTCTTCCAATCTGCCACTGGATATTAATGCAAAATGATTAAGGATAACTTTAAATGCAATTAAAATGGCATAAGAACAATGAAGACATGATGACTGGACTTTTTCTCCAAATAAAAATTGTTCAGGAGTCTATAACATTTTTGTACTCGCCAAAGTTGCATTTATTTGATCAAAAATCCAGTAAACAAACTTGAAAAATTATTCAACACTGCTTATTAACATCAATGCTGCAGTTGTGCTGCTTAATATTATTGTACAGTTTTTTTCCCCATTTCTTCCAGGTATATTTTTTTCATAATAAGAGTAGAAAAAGAACAGAAAAAGCCCTTACTGTCACTTTTTAATGCATTCTTGTTGACCAAATGCATTATTGTTTTTTGGTTGTAAATGTAGCAATTTTATTGTTCAATAATAGATTTCTGTTGGCCAAAAATGTGAAATGCTTCTCTGTTGAATTGTTTTAGCATTGACATGCAGGAAAAACTCTAAATATTTAATGGCAGGTTTCACTGTGACAGCATGCCCCGATGTAATGTGACAATATGCCCGTACAGCGACTTACTTTCTCAAACAAAGCCTGAAAAATAAATATTCACTTAAATGAAAGGTTCCTGCTAGCAGACACACATGCTCAAAAATGTGTGAAAATAGGCCTCCACTCCACAGGCACCAAGACTGGCACAAAACCCACAGCTGTCATGGCAAAGGGTGGAGCCTGAACATATCAATGTGTGTGTGTGGAGGGGAGGGAAGGTCCAATTTGGCAACAGCTCATCTGTTTGCAGTATGTGTTACTGCAGAACACACTCCACACCAGGTACCAGGAGGAAAAACACCAATAACAGCAGAGGCTTGCATTACATGCTGGAAACCCAAAATGCTTAAAGCAACTGAAACATCAGAGCTTAATCATCTCGACCAGAAATAACAGCAGATGCGTTTAGATAGATGGAGATGCATCCCATCCTTTCTCTTTGACAGACTGATGAATCTCATTTTATTATTCCGGCTTCCCTATTCCTTCCTTGCAGAACCTTACAAATGAGCATCTTCAAGAGATTGCATCAATCGTTTCAATCGAATACAACGTTTCTTCAAGGGAGCAGCCCTCATATTCAGACACCGAAGGCACCGCACAGCTGTCTGAATTCAAGGGCTGTTCCCTGGATTTTCCTCTGTGTATCCCTAGATAATGAGCTGATAATACGCCACACAAGCCATGCATCTGATCCGCTCATTAATGTCTTGATCTGAGAATGAGGTCGCGTGCAGCAGCGAGTATAAATGAAGAGCAAGCGCTTACTGTCGCAAAGCAGCCGACGCTCCTGCGGCTTCTGTCTTGCCAGAAGGAAACGGTAACAATGGGGAAAAGCCACTGATGTGTTGCGCAAATCCAGCGATACAATCCCCGCTCCTCTCCCGACTCAATCGGGGTTTCGCTTCCCGTGCCGATCGCTTATATTTGAGGATGATGAGGATGAGGATGAGGATGATGAGACGAGCGAGCCTCCCGTTCCTCTCCCGCTTCCATTCCCGTTCTGAGCTGCGGACCGATGCGCTTTCCTAGCGTCTCCGTTTCCTGTCCAGCCCAGAAATCCATGTGATTGCGCCCTGCCCGTTGTGACGTCACGCAAGGCATACGACTCACTTGCGGTTTGATAAAGAAGTAAATATTCTGGAGACACTCAATTATGAATATGATGATCACTTGCGTTTTGATATCCCTGTATGTCCAGGAGGTTATAGTTGGGATTGGACTTCAAAAGACTTGTTATTTTACTTGTATATCCATTAATTGTATGTTGAATCTTATCATTTTATTTGGTCAATTTCATATTGATCAAAGGGAAAGTAATAATAACTCTAAGCCTTCTTATTTGATATAAAACTATACATGGATTCTATTCAAAAATGTAAAGGAACAATATTATTTGCTAAAGAACTGAATGATTCCATCTGGTTTTCTATAATTATTTTTATTTAGTTGCTGTCTGTATTTGTATCAGGGAAGAAAAAGAAATATTTGTAAAAAAAATAATGTGTGTAATGATAAATGTAAATCCTTTTTTTTTTTGTACTATTTGGATGTCTTAATAGTTTAGGTATTGTTGTTGTGTCTAGTTCTAATAATAAAAATAAATAAATAAATAAAACTTGTGTTTTGATAAAATGGTTTTCCCACTGAAAATATTTGGCTTATTAATGCATTAAAACGCATTAGGCCGCACTTAGGATACTATATAGGCTATATTTTTGGGCTCAATATTTATTTTTTTTAACATGGTAAAGTGTTTGTGATATGTCTGTGATATTTAAATCTGTAGTTCAGAAGTAGCCTAAATAATTGAAACTATTTAAATTAAAAATAATTATTAAAATGTTTCATTTGTTTATTTATAATGTCGATTTTAAAGGATATGAATTTTTCAAAATTGATTAGCCTATAATAAGAATTGTTTACTGAGCTGCAGATCAGAATAGAAGAATAATTCATGAAAGTTCTTGTGACACTGAAGACTGAAAATTCTGTTTCATGATCAAAAGAGTGAATTTACACATTTTAATATTTATTACTGTTTATACATGTATTATTTGCAGCCACTTTACTTTAAATATACAATCACTTTTTTGTTATATGTATGCATGTATAAAAATGTATACATTGTTGTTGTGTCTGATAACTGGAAGCTGTGACACTAAAACAAATTGCTTGGCAATAAAGCTCTATTATCTTAATGCTTCTGCACATTAGTAGGCCTATCTATGTGATTGCACAGGTGGACATACAGACAATGTTAGTCGTTAGGGGTTCAAAGAGATATGAAATGAGAGTAGATAAAGGCCTGAAGCCTAACCACATCAAACAAGTGTGACTCATCAACACTATGTGAAAGTGAGACCACTACAATCTCATCATGACCGTACTTCTGTGGTCTACATCGCTCTCTATTCTTAGTGAGGAGACTACGTAGTGTGTGCACTGTATTAAAAATGCTCTGCATTCAGCATAAAGACCAGACCAAATATTAGGAATTGATTCAAAAACTAAAAAAGTTCAAAACGTTAAATCATACATAGTTCACTCTCAGAAATAAAGGTGCAAAAGCTTTTCCAAAAGGTACACTTTTTTACACATTTGGTTCAAATATGCACACTTTAAGCACTAAGATGTACCTTTAAGGTACCAAAATGGACACTTTAGGCACCATGTATACCTTTTTGAAAAGGTATACCACCCCAGTCACAGCTTTTGTATCCTTCTGAGAGTGTAGATGTAAACAAACTAAAAATACATAATTACATAGTGAATTTCTCAGCTTTGTGTGTTATAGCATTAAACAAGCAACAGGTGCTAAAGATCTCGTGTCTATTCTGCCATTTAGTGGTTATATCTGTTACTGCATGGGAATTTTAAAGGTAATATAATGCAATTTTAAGTTCAGCCAATGTAAATATTGAATGAACGTATTAAGCAATTAAAGTATCAGTGCATTTGATATTTTGAAGATATAAAATACTACAAAAACACTGGAAAATTAGAATTCTTAACATAATCAAAGCAATATTTAAATGAAGAAACTGTAAGAATTTGTAAGAAATTCCTACTTGGACATAATGTTCTATATTTTAGAACGGGATGTACTGTACATTATTTATTAATGCTTTATAGACTAGTAGAGAATGCAAGACTGCATATAGAAGTAGAAAAGCCTTTGCTTTGCTCGTAAAAACAGTCAGCAGTTGCAGAATATTATAGAATGCTGATGGTAAAATGTACTTGTTACTCTGAATGTAAAATGTTACCACAACAATGCCTGCAACACCTCTTCTTTCCTTTTGTTATCATTCATTTCCTCTTATCACTGCAACGCTGCACTGTCTGCAAGGCGGTGTATCTGTGCGTGCTAGTGCAGGGAAGTTTCATTGCACAAAACGAAGAAAAATGAATAAATGTTATCTCAAAAGAGGGAAATCGAATCATGTCCCAAATGACCTTTTCAGCTTTTAAAAACCCTGAGAAAATATCTGGCCTGTGCTAATTTTCTTTGTTTGTTAACGCTGAAGCAATGTTCAGTTTTACCAGTTGTTTTTATTAAGTGCAAAAGTCTTTAAAAGTTCTTAAGTTCAGTTTTTCAAGAGAGAAATGCATGCAAAGATCGACAATTCAAGTCTCCTGCAAATGTTTGGCAGGTTTCCTCAGTCCTCCATACTGTTAAATCGTGACGCAGGTAGGAAACAGCCCCCACCCCCTCACCCCGTGTGACCCGTGCATCTGTCTGTAAAAGCTCTGAAGTCATATTCCCCTGTATTCACGTGTTCGGAGCAGCAGTGCAGAAATGCTTGAGCAGATGATCATAGCAGTGGCTGTTTTTCTAACCCTCTTCCATGCCGACCTCACCGAATGCCGCATCTCTCTCGAAGGTTTGAGATTTTCTGTTGCTTCTTAATTGAGCTGCGCACTTGATTTATGTGGTGTGCAGCATACGAATATGAATCCTTGTGAATATTCATAATTGAGTGTCTCCAGAATATTTACAGTATCACAGAGAAGTTGTATACTTGAAATTAATATTTCAAAGCGAAACTATGCATTAAAGATACAAGTCAACAGATTAAAAAAAAAGGGAGGGGGGGCAGCAAAGGAAACATGTGCAGTGCGCCACATCCTCAATCTCTAACTTTCTCTTTCAAAAAAAACCTAAATGTGCATCTATGCTTTTATCTTTCAGCCGAATTGAAAATAGTGGATACAAATGAAATAGCATTCCTGTCCTGTCCGGCACTTGTAGAGCATGAAAAATCTTGGATCACTCTACACAAGGAAGATACGTTACTGCACCGAATAAACTCGAGTTATGTTGACAGTAAACAGTCAAGGTTTCAGGTGTTTGTAAACGACTCCTATGTCTCGTTCAGGATCCAAAGGACTGAAGCCAATGACACAGGAGTGTACATTTGCAAAATCATCACAGGCAATAATTCACCTAATTACACAACTATATTGATCATTGCAGGTAAAACAACAAGCAATTTGTTTGAATTCACATTTGAATGCATTTAATTCCAGGTTTATGATTTGATTAGTGACTAGGTCTAATCCTCTGTCCCCTTGCAACCTTTTGCATGTAGTTAAACCAATACAGATTTCAAAGATATATTGAAGGACTATGTTAAAACAGCACTTTTACAGTATAATTAAAGCTTATTATATTGTTTACATGATTTCAGATCCTCAGCAGCCCACAGAAATAACTGTCACGTGCATGTTTGGTAAGACAGTGCTACTACTTGTTGGCTGTGGGGTCTTGTTTATATATGATGCGTTCATCACCTTCTTCATTTGTTACTTCAAAGTGAGTATCCATCTGCAGCCTTTATAGCCAACGTCTGTTCATATTCAAGGTCTATAATCAAGGTTTATATGTTGTTTTGTGTTTTTATCTCAGTGTAAATTCAAGAACGCAGAGCAACCTGAGAATCCCTACATAAACACCAGACCAATAGGACATCAACGACGCCGATGAGCACAGCATCCAGTGCATATCAGCAGCGTAGCAACATGCGTACCTCCTATCAGCTGAGCAGTACTGCCCAGAGAGTGTATTAAACCAGTCTACTATTGTTCTCGTATCTATTGCTGTTCAGTATGATACTGTAGATATTGTATATTATATTTACACTGGGGGTTATGATTTTCAGTGTTTTTGTTAGAAGTCTCTTAAGCAGAACAAGTGTGCATTTATTTGATTAGTAATAAAGCAAAACAGTGCTGTTGTGATATATTATTACAAATAACTGTTTTGCATTTGATTTTATTTGAAAATGTAAATTATTCATGTAACGGCAAAGGTAAATGTCAGCAGCCATTACTCCAGTGTCACGTTATTCTTCAGAAAGTATCTGAAATGTGCAAATTTTGTGAAGAAGAAGCATTTCTTATTATGAAATTTGTAACGAATGAAGAATGCATTAAATTGCTCAAAAGTAACAGCAAAAAGATTAGATGTTTTTCGTGTAAATGTTTTTTTTTCTTTTTTTCTTCATCAAATAAATGCTGTTCTTCGACAAGGAGTTAACTGTTGGATAATTCAACTCTTTTCAACATTGATAATAATAAGAAATGTTTCTTGAGCTGCAACTTGCCATATGATTTAGATCCCCAGTGGGTGTGAATTTTCACTGAAACACTATGATGCTCTGACTTTAAAGGAAACCTGCTCTGTGTTTCAGTTGTTGCAAACACGTTTCATTTCTTCAGTGCGACTTGTGTTGGATTTGAAATCATGATTTAGAGACAAATGCAATTTATTTAAATAAAAAGTCAAGCTAGTCAAGATCTTTTGTTGAATGCATGATTGTAGTATCTCACCTCTTCTGTAACTACTGCATCTGTAATTACAGTATTGACCTTATTACGCAATAAAATGCAAATCTGAACCCCTCTGTACTGTAAAATATACTATTATAATAGTATTATACGTTAGCAACAGTGAAACAGGAAATTACAGGAAAAAAAAGAGCAGGGTGGTGGGTGGCAAGACGGTAACCACTGTTCTCCAAAATGTCATGCAGGAATGCAAATTTTAGTTTCACAGAAAAACATACACAGTATGTACACAATAAATGCATTATATCAAAAGCTTTAATTGAAAAAGAAGTAAATAGTAGGCAAAGCATCTAATGTTAAGTTCGGCTAGAGAATGGAAATAAATTTTCATAAAGCAATTCTGATTAAAGTTACTAATATTTGATCACCCCTTCATTTTATGTCTTTAATGAACACTGCTCTTTTTCAGTTTCCAATATAATCTGATATTATGCATAAATGAAAAAGTGATCATGTAGATATGCTGACCAGTTGAAAAAAGAAAAAGAAAAAATACTTGATCAAACTAATTCCGAAAACGCTGAATCTGATTTCAAGTGTATCTGATTTTCATATTTTCCCCAAATTCAGAGTCGAATAATCTCTTGACCACTGGGCTTTATTATAGTCAAACCGCACACTTAACCAAATTTTCCTGTTCCACTGCTATTGTACTGTTTTTTCTCGAGTCTCGTTCTGCTCATTCGATTTTTTCCCCTTGATTACACATATTGTGCAAATTGTCTTCATTACTTGCAAATTTTTGAGAGCTTTACGGGCATTTGCAGTCAGCTTGAGGTTTCCTGCTACGTTACTGATGTCACGAAAAATGTTTCCAGCACTCAAGTAGGCTATAAAGAGACGGGGGGATACCTCCACAGTTATTACATGACACAATGATTATCACACTTATTAGAATCTTTACATATATCCCGCTGGGATTGGGTAAGTACCAGCTGAGCTTCAAATGTTTGTTGCTTTTCAGGCACAGATAGTCTAGATAGTACCTGCTATGTGACAAGACTTATTAAATACTAAAGCATATTTTAGGAATGATTACTGTTTTGTGAAGAATTGATTTATTCTGAAATACTAAAGTATATTTTATAAATAATAACTTTTTTTTTTATTTATTCTTGTTCTATGACAGTTGTTTATTTTAAAATGCAGCAAAACTGAAGTGGGTCAAACTTTGACCTATATGTACAACTTCCAACATGATCCAGATCCTCATTTTCAGACCGAATTCTTGCAATGTTATTCTTTATGTGCGTATTATATTAGTTTAAGGAGAACCCTGAAGTAACCTACTGTTGTCACAACTGCTCATTCAGATTTAAAACTTTAAACTTCACTCACGTTTTCTCATCTCCCAAACATAACGAAAAAAAAAATAGAAGCTAGTGAATATTTGGGTTACATCTGATGATCTTTTGTTTTGTTTCCAGCTCTGCGCGTGTCTCAGCCGTATCGTGTGGTTGGGAAAGAGGGAGAAGTCCCTCTCCGCTGCTTCTTCAGTTCAAAGTTACAGCCTGAGGAAATGCAGGTGTCTCTGTACAGAGGTTTGCATGGCCACGACAGGATTTGCAGCGCTTATGTCAACCTCACTAAGCCATACTTCGCAACAAATGACACAGTTAACTGCAGAGGGAGTATTAGCTCTGGACGAGTGGATATGATCGTCGCTGGACTGCGAGGGAACGACACAGACCTCTATCGGTGTGAGATCGAGGTTTTTTTCCCACCTCCGTATCTCAGAACGATTGGGAACGGCACTGTTGTTTACATACAAGGTAAGCGATAGACTAATCTTGTTTTCAGTCTCTTGCATGTGGTTTCCCCACAGTTTCGCCTTTTTTGTACAGTTGTAAATGTATAAGATGATCTGTAACAATACTGTGTTTTTGTATTAGTAGGAGACAGTTATTGAAATAACAAACAAGCAATGCATTTCAGAAGATAGCCATAATGTGCTCACTTAAATGAAATGCTGTATGGTGTCATATATTCATATTATATTTATACATATATTATATATATATATATTAATCCGGTAGCATTCTTTTAATAGAAAAATTGAATATAGCACTTGTTGAAGCGCTAGAGGGAGCCAGATTATAAAACAGTGCAGAAGGAAATGTTGTTGGCACCTGAGGTCAAGTGGGTGGAAATGGGGCCTCCCCGGCACATTCAACTTTACATCACTTACTGCATCTTCATTTTGATATTACCAGTGGAAACTTTGACTTTACACGAGAATGATGTTTTTCTTTGAAAATGTGGATTTCTTTATGACGCAAGTGCACTCGTGTAAGCGCTTTAAAGACAAAAGAACTAAAAAAACAATCATCAAAGGTGAGAAGGTTAGCCGTCAAAGACCGCTAGCTTCCTGTTGTCAAAGAAGGAGGCCTCAGCCGCTAAATTTGGATCATTCTTAAGAATCAAAACGGCAAAATGATTTATGATTTATACAAGTTTTCAGTGAACGATATTACGGGGGCATAGGGTGACATCCAGAGGGCAACTTTTGTAATAACTACATCTTTTGTCTTTTCTAGAAACTCCAAACTGCCCCACTGCATCCACGCAGAGCCAGGTTCAGAGTCAAAGCCAGACTTCAGAGCGGGAAGCTGTCAGATATGATGTCGGCCTACTTCCTCTGCTATTTGCCATCCTAATCATCACTTCCTGCAGTTTAATTCTACAGGTGAGAAACACGTCTATTCTATTGGTTTTCCTTAACTGACCGCCCCGCACTGCATGTTTAGTTTTGTGCCGAAAAGCTGTACTGAATTTCTGAATAGATTTACTCAAGTTTAGACTTTGATGATCATGTGAACAGATGTCACTCAGATGTCACTCATCTCTGTTACACAGATGTTCGTCTGCAAGTGGAGGACCTCTGCATCCACGGTACCTATGCTTTCACAAAAAGAGAGCTATATGAAATTCTAAGGGGATAATATCTCCATTTGCATGTACTGACATGTATTCTAACCTGCATGTACTCACATGTCAATTTCTCCTGCATGTATTTTCATGTAAATTTAACTTGCATGTATTGACATGTACTAACATGAATTTTCGCTTGCATGTATTCACATGTATTTACACGACATTTCACCACTCTCTTTGTTATTTTGTTTTCTTTCCATTTTTTTTTTTTGGGAAAGAAATAAACATATTTACGTTTAACCATTGTGCTGAACTGAAAATCCCTTCTCTTGTTCACCTGCCTGTCCAGTCCTGATGGTAAATTGCAAAAAAAATGACTTGCTGTCCTTGACTGAAACTCAAAACCCAAGCTCGGCTTGAACTCAAGCCCCTCATTGCAAGAAGCAAACAGGGAGAAAAACTAACGTTTTTGCTTATATATACCCGTGATGATGGCTCACTGGACTGAATGATTAGGCTACTCCCAAACACACATTAAGATGTTTATTTACCTCATTTAAAAAAAAATGGATCATTTTTGGAAATGAATCATTGTAGGCTTTATGCACGTCAGGTTTGCCACTGCCAACACTGCCAGAATTACGAACGATAATGCTTTTTTTAATCAAAAAATGGTAACAAGTGCAGTGCAACGGAAAAAATGCAATGAATAAGAGATACTGCAAATAATCTTTTATAGAATTCTGTCGCCAAAAACAGAATTTGCTGCTAAACGTTTAAATGTATAGACTGATAAATGAAATCTGTTATGGTTACTCTACTTTTAAAGCATTAACCTGTTTTAAAAAAATGTCTACATTATATTCACATATGCAGTTAATATGGAACATATATTTGCCCAGTTACAGCATGAAATACCAGGTTTCCATTGAACTGCCACTTGAAAACTCATTTTCTGCAAACAGCTCGGCTCCGCCCACAAAACGTCATCACTGTTTACAAACACTTAATTGGTCTATACAGTTACTATAAAATGTTAACATACCTCTGATCTTTTAACTGATATTTTCCACCTTTGATGTGTCATTAAAACTAACTAAATTCATGTAACACAGCAACTTAAAAACTTAAAACAGAAAAACTTACAATTATCTGGTTACCCTGTTATGTATAATGAGGCAGTTTTGCTACTCGAATTAACAGTCACATACTTTACTTCATGACATGATACGACACTTATAGAAAAAGTCTATGCTTTGACCAAATTTTAGTTAATTAGTATGAACATAAAACTAGGTCAGACTTATAAGTCTTGTATTTGGTTGTTATTTGTATTGGGGAATGAGATTTATTTTTTACATCACAAAAATCTGCATTGACCCTCCTCTTATAGTCTTATAATGGAGTCAAATAATGCAACAGATCATAATGACTCTTTATCAGCAAAAACAAGTCAAACTTTTGTCATCCGTCAGTATCAATCTCTCCTAACACCACGACATAAAGAAGAAAAAAAAAGTCATCACAAATTTTTTTGTCTCGCGAACCTCAGCGATCATCACAAAAACAGGACATGATAATACCTGATAACTTGCTGTGCTTTCATATTTGTGATGCTTCAACAGGATGTGGAACTGAAAAGTGCCTGGTTTACAGTGTATACGTCTGAATCACAAACAACTGCTACAACTAGGACAGGTTAACTTAACCTTCAATCGTCGCTCTTTCATTTAAGTGGTGATGAAGAAAATAAAACATGATATATAAATCATATACATAAATGTTGACTTATCCAAAACCCCTATCACGCGTAATTTTACTATTGTGAACAAAATGAGAATAATGTTTATGGCTTTGTTTTTTTTATTCTTTTGAAACTAAACTGCATATGCATAAGAGGATCAGAATTACTTTATTGCTCATTTAGTAGGATACGGGTTTTTCCTAACATGGCTGTGCATCAATCATTTTCCTTTCAACAACTTTGTGTTACAAGAAAGCTGCCCACTCACATCCTCACCATCAGACACATGCCTCAGCTGGGACACCTTAAGAAAAGAGGTTAAAACTCAAATTGTATCACACATTATGATTCACACCATAATAAAAATGGATTGTTAAGCAAGTGTGTTAAACGTTGCTGTCTTCTCCTATCGCTAAATCGATTTCTCACTTCAACAAATATGATGTCTGAGGGTGATATTAATCATCCCACCTACATACTTCCTGTGTTTTCTCACTCCAACAACAACAAACCGATGAGCATCGGCCCAGCATCACACTGTCAATCTGACGCGGATACGTTAACATGCCTGACACGTTCACTCTGCTCACTTTCAGCTTTTGTTTCCTACTTCACAATGGTAAGAGGCTAACCTTTTTAATACTGTTGTCAGATACTGGTCTGTGTACATTTACACCAAACATGCCGATTAAAATAGAGGACACAAATTTTGACCTTCTTAAGAAAGTAAAAGAAGGTTGGTTTTAACTGGTCATTTTTATGGTAAATTTGGATTCATGTTTGTTTAAGTCAGCAGTTATAAAATAAGTGTATTACAATAAAACACTCCGTTAAAAGTGCCTATTACCAAAACCAGATTAAACAAATATTCTGGTTTCCGGGAGACAGTTATATATAAATATAGCAGAATATTTATATACATTGTTGTGTACAATTGTAATGGTGTGAATGAGAATGAGCTAATTAAATTACCATTCAAAAGTACTAAATGTGTCATAATAAACAGCAAGAAAGAACATAATGCGCATGTCTTATGTTTATAAGATTTAGGCCCGGTTTCACAAACAGGGCTTATCTTGAGCCAGGACTAGGCATTGGTTAAATTAAGATATTTAAGCTAAGGAAAATATTACAGGTGTGCATGTTAACACAGAACAATGACACTGACATGTTTTAAGATATGTCAGAGCAAGATATTTTCATCTGAGACAGCTCAAACATGCGGATTTGTCTGGGACTAGCTTAAACCTTGTCTGTGAAACCGGGGGTTAGCAGATTCAGGAAAGTATACACAACTGTGTGCATATCAATAGGGTCAACGTTACACTGTACAATCGAAATATAAAATATTTGATCTGTAAATGAACTAAACTGATTTTCTTCTGTTTCTTCAGTTTGCGGTTTTGAAGTTAGTGCACCGCTCAACCACACATTCAATGAAGACAACTCTGTCAGTGTCACATGCATGATTTTTGGAAAGGAAGAGGGTCAACTGGAAGCTAAGTTGAAAATGAATAATGAATATGTTTGTCAGGTTTATAACAAAAGCCAAGTGCAGGACGAGAAGAAAGAAAACTGTAAATGGCAGCATGAGGAAAACAAATTCACGTTCACATTAATGAACCCTAAGGACTTACACAAAAATAAATTTTCATGTGAGATATTAAAAATTAAACCATATCCAGTCATGCAGTACAACGGACCGGAAATTAAGCTTTTCCGAGGTAAGCTCAACCAGTGTATATCAGTTTTATATGTCAAGAAATGCATGCGTGTGGAATATTTCAGATTTAGTTTGAATCTTGCATTAAAAAAAAAAAAACTATGATCTTTATTCATTTTGTAAGGTTGCAATCGGTCTTCCCCTCCACCGGAGCGCAATGGTCAAATCCCTAATGTAACAGTTTACAATACCTGCACACCTGTAAGAAGTCACACACCTGAAGAAATGTATGCCCTATTATTCTGCGGAGTGATAATAATAGTGATAACTGTCTACAGCATGACTATCACTGTGTTCTACATCAGATTGAGGGTAAAACGCTTTGTTTATTTTATGTTTGTGATGTTTTTAACTGTCTTCACCACTTGTATCTTATCAGTATTGTGTCTGTCTACATATCTTGTTATATTGGTTTATTTAATCAAGACGAATAGGCAGTGCTATATTGTGAGTATACTGCAGTCACAGTGCTGTTATTATGTACAACAGATTGACTATATCCACATTACAGCACTGTTTATAAGACCTTACTGCCTTCATGAAACTATCTCCTGTTTTGCGCTTTCCATACTGTTTTTCCCCCCCTGATTTTATGTGCAAGCACTACTTCTTAGCATTAGCATCTGCTATTTATTGGGGTTTAACAAAACTGTCAGCTTTACTTAGTATCTTCAAAAACATTTTAAGTAGTTAACCCCAAAATGTAAATGAGTTACATCCAAGATGTACGTAAATAAGTTTGTTTTTTCATCAGAACGGATTTGGGGAAATTTAG
Organism: Enteromius unitaeniatus; assembly: GCA_032359435.1. Lineage (NCBI taxonomy): Eukaryota > Metazoa > Chordata > Actinopteri > Cypriniformes > Cyprinidae > Enteromius > Enteromius unitaeniatus. Next base: position 6,118,311 of record JAUMHI010000048.1, on the reverse strand, counting down.
CATTATATCACATGCTCACCGATGGATGCTCTGCAGTGAATGGGTGCCATCACAATAAAAGACCTTAAAGCTGATAAAAACAAAAATGTAATAAACATGACTCCAGTCTCTCAGTTAAACATCTAGTGAAGTGAGAAGCTGAACTTATTTTTTAACAAACAGTTGCTTTCGGCGAAATTAGTCTTGTTGTCCATATTCATAATATTGCTTGCCATAATCTTCACAATCAGGAAAGAACAGAAGCAGTAGCAACAGTTTAAAGTTAAAACACCTCATTGATGGATGTGGTTCTTACAAACACAAAGCTTCATACACTCTCAGAAATACAGGTACAAAAGCAGTCACTGGGGCAGCACGTTTTCAAAAGGTTTTGTACCTATCAGGTACAAATGAGTGCTAATATGTGCCTTTAAGATACCAAAATGAACTCTTCAGGTACTAACATGTTCCTTTTAAAAAGGTACCATCCCAGACACAGCTTTTGTACCTTTATTTCTGAGAATGTAAAACATAAAACATTATTTGTGGGTTACTGAGACAATTCTATCAGCTAATTGGACTAAAAGCACCTATTAACTGCAGAGGATTCATTGGTAAATGAATTACTTAAGGCTAAATATCTCCAAATCTGTTCTGATAAAAAAGCATACTCGTCTACAACTTGGCTGACCTAAGGGTGAGTGGATTTTTAGGGAATATTCTTTTGACCTTTTTTGTTGTTGTTTTTAATTCTTAAAGTATAGATAAAGCTGAATGGTGTAATATAGATAGCAAATAGGTTAGATTATGCTAAGTCTATCCCAATTACTGTACATTGATATCCTGCAGTTGAGCTCATATGTATTTATATATTGTACTCCTTTGACTTCCTCTCCAGACCACAAAAGCTGAGTCTTCTGATACACTGACATATGTCCCAATGCAAGTAAGTTCTTTGCTCTTTTGTGCCAACACTGTATTTTTGCTAGTAATTCTGCATGTCAGTGAATGTCTGGTACAGCAGTATTTCAAATACAAATGATTTTATTGTTTCAGAGAAATATAAACCAGCGTAATCTAGAGAACACTGAATATGTGGACATGCGTAAGGTGCAAAAACAGGAAGGATCCCACAGAGATGTGAACCACAACTCTCAACTTGCCTGAACCCACTTCTAGTGGCATAAGTGAGCCCCTGCTTTAACTGCTCTAGGATGTATTGCTGGCTACACTAAAGAATATCACATCTACCAAACAAAACAGACTTTCCTCTTTCCTTTCCAGTCTCGATGTTCTCTGAATCAGATGGTTTCATCTGGTGTCTCTGAATTGTAAGCTGAATTGTAGCTATATACTGTATCAAGCTAAATGTAATGTACCTAGCTTGGGCGTTTTTGTAATTATCATTTTGATCCCATGGACCAATAATCAATGATAATATTTGTTTTGTTCAGTGCTTTTTCTCGCCATAAAAATTATAATATTTCTTTATGACAATAAATCTATAAAACAGAGACTATATTGAATGCTGATTTAAATTTGCTGATTATATGCAGGGCTGTACGTCAACTTTTTTTTGCACACAGCAACTGGTGCTACAGAAGTTGAAAGTTTTGTAGCACAGGCCAAACAGTTGTAGCACAAGTTAAGGGTGCGCTATGGCAAAAAATATCATAGCACCATTTTATTCAGGAATATCACGGTTTTATTATGGTTCTTTGTCATATTACTATTTTGCATGTCGGCAAAATATAAATCTGCCTATATAAGTCTTTTGAGGAATACAATTAAAAATAACAGCAGACAGAAGAACAGATGTTTTAGGCCAAAGTGGACAAAAATAAAAATCTTTTTCATTATTTTATCTTTGTTATTAGAAATGCATCAGCCTAGATTACAACCAAACCATTGCTGGTCAACTTCCATAGTGATTTTTTTCCTACTGTCAAAGTCAATGTGTTACCCACATTCTCCAAAATATCCTCTTTTGTGTGCAGCACAAAAAGAAATTCATATCTGACTGAGTAAACAGTAATGTATTTTCCCCTTTATTAACAGTCGGTTGCATGTTTAGTGCTGACCCTTTAAGACCTGCACGCGTTATCTTCTGTTTAAACGATTTACTTTTACTTTAGACATAACTAGCCGTACTTATATGTAAACCATGCGTGTTTTTGACAGAATTAGACACGAAATCCATCAGATGCGAAACACAACTCATAAGATGAGTGAACTGAAGGCGCTTTTTCAGAGACCATCTCATAAATGTGGCAGGCTAGGAATATATAGATGTGAATGGCTTGGCCATATTATCATTTAGGAAGGAACTTAACAACCAGTGACCACCAGTGCACCAACACAGTATCACAAACACTGTAAATCAGTGTTTGCTAGTTTGTTTTAAACATAGATAGAAAGATCTTTCCTGAACTATTCCCAAATGCACGCAAGGTCACAATATAAGCCATGTTCGCAAATAATGCATGATAGCATCTCTGTGAAAATATGTCTAACGTATAATGTCAACAAACAGGCCACTTACAAACACCTGTAAACACTCAGTGGAACAAACTCAGCACAAAGACGACAACATTTAGGCTAGGCCCACGCTTTCCTATGTCTTACATATTTAATGCATAATTTCCGCATCGTGCAGAAGCATATGAACCAAGCAGGATTTACAATATCCTTCATATTCAAACCACATCCACTCTATTGAAACATGCACATATTTAATCAGATACTGTGATTTGTTTTATTTTTTTTTGACAAAATAAAACTTTTGTGTTTCTGCGTCTGTATTCTTCTAAATCCATTCAGATATTTTCCTGGAGATTTACACGCACACAAAACTTCTCGTAACAACACTAATGTTTTTATTGAAGCAGCATACTGTATGCTTCATACAGAGGGTTAACGCTCCCGCTGAACCGGATGTGATTCCTGCTCCGTTTCGCTGTTGTCACTGCACGGCCAATGGCGGACGGTGCCTGAGCATTTATCTGAAAAACGTACGTTTCGCACAAAAATAATCGGTCATTTAAAGCTTTTAGATCGCACGTGTGTTTTTGGCCCCTCAGCATGGATGTGAATTTGACCATCTCTCTGATGCGGGGCCAGATGGGCGCTGTTATTGAGAAAGCCGTGAACGTCGCGGTGGAGACCGTGCTAGGAGAGATGATCCGGGTGGTTGGACTCAAATTTGAGGAGATCAAACGGGAGATGACAGCTAAAGAGAAGGAGAACGAGAACATCAGGAGGATGTTGGAGACGTCCCGCTGTCAGATGAAAACTATGCGCAAGTATATCAACGTGTTGTCTGCTAAAGACTCCAACCATAGACTGTATCAGGGAGATGGAGACATGGCGACAACATCTACAGGGATGTACTGCAGAAGAGGGCCGACGTGCAATTCCCCAAACCCATGTCCCAGACCTAGAGTCTCAGAGCCAGCCCCTGTAGCTGGACCTTCATGGGTGAGACAGCAGATGCTCATGTCCAAAGAAACATTAAGAAGTGAGAACCACATTGCTGAAGTCCATATTGAGGAGACCCATGGATCTTCGGTTCATAAAGGTATGAAATATATATATATGTGTGTGTGTAAGTTTTCTTTAGTAGTCAATTTAGTCCTCCTCAGTTTTTATTTCCACCCTGTTATCATATTTAGTGGGATGTTACAACTTTTGTACAAACATCTCAGGCTGGGTATTAGCATTAATAAATGGTTAGATGTCTTTGGTTATGTTTTGTTGTGTTAGTCGGTTTGCCTCTAAACACTGAATTATATTTTAACAAATGACATAAATTGGTAAATGCATGGTGTAAGCTGGGCCGTCAATGCTTCACTGAGCTTTAGCTGTTTTCCATCCTGTTATGTTCCACTCTGTTAATGTTCAGTCACTGTTGTGACTGTCGTATTATAATTTCTTTAACTGTGGACTACAGTATGACATCCTGACCAAACATTTCCATTGTCAGCAACGATACAAGCAGATACCACAAGACATCACAAAAATGCACAATCAATAAACAAGTAACCACTTGAGCACTAAAGGGAACTCTTTACATGAAGCCAACCCTTTTATAAGCTCCACAATACAATACAATGGTATTATAAATTATATTCCTTTTTGAGAAGTTACAACATTAAAAATATGCTGCGTAACAGGAATGACCAAAACATTCCATTATTAGTAATTAATAGATTGCTTTAAATATATACTTGGTGGTAGACCAATATGATATCTAAAGCAGAGTTGTCTTATGGTGGCACCAATCATATGCATTAACATTAATACATTTTACAGAAATGCTTATTTTTAAGAATTTTTGTAAAATTGTAAAGCAGGATGGCAGATCTGAATTATACGCAAGTGACCTTCAGCCAAACCCTAATCCTAACACAAAGCATATAGTACGTAAATGCATTTAATTATTATAATTGCACTGTAACAAAAACACTTTCAAATAAAGTGTAACCCAACACTTTTATTAATACTTATTCAACTTTGTACTGCACCAAAAATAATGTCACCTTCCTAATGTTTTCCCTAAACTCAACAGAAAGTAACTTTGTTGTTTCTGCAGTGGAGAACTCAAGCTCTCATCTGGTGGACAGTCAGGTGCTTCTGTCCGAGGCCAGTGATCCGATCTGGGGTCAGAACCCTCTCGCCTCTGTGGAGACTGGACACACAGACATGCCGGACAGCAGCATCCTCTCTGCACCCATACTGGCAGATGAAAGTGTGTCATCCCAAACGACAAGCACAGTGACCTTTGGAGCACCATCACTTAAAATCAAACAGGAGGAGGCGGAGGTTGAAATAGTCTGTGTGAAGGATGAACCCGCAGAAGTTGGTAGCATACCTAGATTTGAATTTTCCAACGCTGATCTTCACCAGCCAGTGGGAGAACCAGAGCTCGGGGTCTCTCTAGATCTACCCGCATCATTTCAAGCTCTTCAGAGTCCAAGCACTTCAGCAGACCTTGCAATCCCAGCATTCATCGGCGTGGACCCATCTACCTGTAAGTATAAAATTGAACATTTCTGCAATGCTTTGTTTTGGAAATATTAATGTAGATAGTAATGCCTTTCATGATGCTGCTAAATCCCAAAACATTTTTAAAATACCTGGACAAGGGAATGATAATAACCGTATTACGGCTTGTTTTTCAAAATCCTTAGATTAAAAGAAACTAGGTTTTGATCTGATTTTCCCAAAAAAATGTAAAATAAATGACATGAGTGGACGTGCACCAAAAAAAAAAAAAACTTCATAATGATCGAGTGCTTTAAAATTATGAAAGCTTTGTCTTGATTGCTTTTATGTAAAAGCTAGTGTAACTGTGCAATTAAAATGTAAAATGAATATAAAATTTTGTATTTACATACAAAATGTACAATAGGAGACCGCATAGGGTCTGTTTACACGAATCAAACCCCACTTACAGGAATTACGTCAGTAATGAAAACCCAAAAGTACATCCTCCTAGAAAAAAAGATTTCCACCTCAGAAAAAGATGGTCAGACAATGTGCTAATTCATGCTTGAATTAATATTTTCAAAAATAAAATTGTAAAGTTTTTCACTAGTGGTTCTCTAAAAGCACTTCACTGAAAAACAGAGAAATGTACTCACCTCGTGTCGTTGAAAAATGTATGAATGTTTCTTTGTGACACAATTACCATAAAATAGTATCAGAGAGCTATTCAACAATATTTTCTGAGAAAAATGTGTTTTGCCACTTTCAATTAACTGAGAGTGTAACCTGAGAGTGTGGTTTTGACACAGACCTCTTTTTACATAGTATGTGAGACTCACCGGAGGTCTGTCAGCTGTTTACCACTGTAGAAAGATCTGATGATACCAGAAATGGAAAGCATGGTTATCTTCACTGGTGGTCATGGTTTTACTATCAAAGCTTGCCATGGATGTGTTACAAAAGGGATGCTAAGAGTGCAGTCACTTTCTGAAGGCAGTTTCTGCAGGGACAAGCATCAATGAGAAATTCATGAACTCTTTTTGATAAACATTTCAAAGCTCAATGCTGTGACACTGCAGTTTACACTGAACTTCAACCCTGAAACATTTCTAAGTATAATTCAGAATTATGGTAAAGTATACCATACATTTTTGTAAAGTAGTATTGTCATTACTTATAAAAGTGTCATATGAAATGACCTTAAGAAATGTAATTCAACTTGCACATATGATGAATTCATACATGTGATCAAGTGATGCTGAGTTTTGAAAGCATCTGTTCATTTGGAGTATGGAGAAGCTGAGCAAGTCTTCATATTGGATTCCTTTTTCAGACACAGTAATGGCAAAATCAGCTGCTGAAAAACAGAGAGAGTACAGGGCGAGAAGGGATGCTGATCCGGCACGCAGGGAAAAGTACCTCAGGAGTGAGCGAGAGAGGTGGAGAAGAGATGTTGAGACAGGGAAAAAGAAGAGAATTGGTGACCTGTGTGAGAAGGCTCAGAGATGGAGGCGCAAGCAGTGGAGAGAGGCCAAAGATCGACAGAAGAGGAGGTTTTTCAAAATAATTGCTACCCCTTCAGACAATCCAGAACCCAGTCTGATGGTGTTGCTGCAACCCTGAAGAGGATGACAGACTGATAAGTCAGAGTCAGGATTTCCCAGGTGCATGGAAACTCACCAGGGCCCTTATAGAGGCCAGAATAGCCTTAAAAGCATTCAACAGGCACTTGAGTCCATTAACACTGAGGCTCCACCTGAGAACTTGTGACCAAGTCAATGAGCTGAACAGTATTTCAGAGAGAGGGCTGAGATTTGTGAGTTGTTCTTAATGAATATGTTACACTGTATTTTATGTATTATACTATTAGTTACTGTGTAAATGATTTGTTAATATTTAAATAAATAAATATATGAATGATTGAATCAATTAATGTATGTTTCACCAACAATAGCCACTTCAACCCTGTTATCATTTTCAACCCTGTTGAATTGCATTCAACCCTGTTACTTCCATCACTGTGTTTTTGTAATATTCTGTGTATTTAGTTCACTGTACCCGAGGTGATCGTAAATTACAATATGTTATGCCTGGCTTTACTGAATATGTCTATAGGATAATGAGTTATAAGTATCCTGAAACATTTAATAAATATTCAAATATATAACATGAAATAAATGCAACTTTAGCCTGAGGTGGGAAAATATTCCTTAGGTCAGCAAAAACATTTATGAAATAATGAGCATTTACAGTCATTAAAAAAAAAACGTTGCATCATTAAATTTGAACTTTTTACAACACCGGCTGAAAATCTTTCTGAACACAGTGAGATTTGTGATTATGAATGTTCGATTTTCACAGACACATTTTGCCAGAATTAATAATAATTGTATTTGAAGAAACCAACACATTTTTCCCACTATATGGCTGTTCATGATTTTTACACCTCGCAAGCCATTCCATGATGAGGATCACAAGAGAAATTCTTCAACATGAGAAGGTGAGTCTAGCTGCTTTATTTAAACTTTAAACTCTGACACTCACAGTCATGGTTTTAAAACAATTACTTGCTTTACATTGTTTCATTCTAGTAAATCTAGTACATTTTAAACATTATTTCAGGGAAAAGAGTTTTAATTTCAAATTGATATATTGTTTCAAGGGTATAATGATAGAAGTTTGGGAAAATTGTTGTGAAGGTAACAGGGTTGACTGTAACAGGGTTGACAGTTACACAGGTAGACAGGTAAAGGTCTTGAAACTAGAGTGTTGTTTAAATAATTATACTCCGTTTTCAAGCTTCAGTTGTTGACTTTACAAAACGATAACAGGGTTGAAATAATAAAGTTGTCCCTACTGAGAAACATACGAAAAGACATGTCTTTGCAGAGTTCACTTCATGAACAGGTGATGTCGCAATATAGACAGAATTTGATTTTAAGCACATTTAAGAAAATAAAAGAGTTATGATGGCAACAGGGTTGAAATACATGGGGAGCCAACTTCAACCTAAATCTAATAATACGTTAAGAAATAGTGCATTTTTCTAGCTAGTGCTTTACTATATTTGTTTAAAATGACTGCGTATGATTTCTATGCTGGGGCAACTTAACAGATTTAGTTTTCTTTGTTTACAAAAATGCCTTTATTAATGCATAGTGAAATTATTTGAATAAAAAGAAAAAAAATATTGGAGACATTTCCTTTTTCTTGTTGGGGGGTTTGAGTTGGAAATCAGACAATGATATTGCTTCATGTTTGTTTTATGCTTTTTTTTGTATATTACTCTTAACAGACCTAAAGTTTTAATGTTTGTACATTTCTTTTTACAGCTAGGTCAGATGCAAGTCCAGAGAGTTGTGAAAATAATCAATGTACAGGTAAGTTTTATAATTTTTTTCAGCCAATGCATTTTTAAATGATTACTATTTTTACAAAGTGAAAGTTTCCAGCTAAATCATTTGTGGTGTTGCAGCTGTAGAGAGGGCTATTCTTGAGTCACAGGGAGAAATGGACTGGAAAATCAATCACCTGACTGCACTGGTTCAGTGTCTTGTGGGGAACAAGCACTTTATGCCTCCACTGCATATAGAGGATGAAGATGAGGATTGTGTCTTTCCTCTGATGTCTATGGAGGATCTTGACCATTTGGAGCGAAGACTTATGGATAGAGGCACAATGCAAAAATTTGTAAGATTTGTTATAATTATGCATCTAAAGAAATGACCATGATTACATTTTTTGGAGAGCTTCTACTCATCATCTATATTTAATTTCTGTTTTAGGTTAACAGATTGTCTGTCAGTGGAGGTCAAACTATGAAAAAGACCATATGGAGAATTTGCACCAAAGTTTTTGCTTCCAATGTGGCCAAACAGCTGAACTGGTGTGGACGGGGAGACAAGCGAGGCATAAGAAAAACAAATATAGGAGCACTAGTAATAGGTATTTTAATAAAATACTTTTATGGATAAAAGTTTGATTGTGATATCATAGTCACACGTGTTTTGTTGCACACTTTTGGAGGATAAGGCCAGCCTTAGTAATGCTATGTTTTTTGGGGGGGGGGTTTATCAATAAAGGTTGTCTTGGCAAACAAGTAATTTTATCTTTTCAACACACAGCTGCAGCTATGAGGAACACTGTCCTTCTGAGTCCCACAGAAGCAGAGGCAGAAAAGTGTATCAAAGATTACCTGCGCTTGGCTCCAGGAAGGACATCCTCCTAATCTTTTGTAAAAATGTATATTTTGTTTTATAAATGTAATGCTTGTACAAAGAACAACTGTATTACATACTGTTAAATAAATAATTTAATAATTGGTCTGTTGTTCAGAAGTTGAAACAATTTAGAAGGACAACATGAAATAACTATTGGTACTCTGGGCCCAATGTGGCAAAAATAAAGAACATTTAAGCAAATACTTTTTCCCCACCTGATCCATTCCTGAGAGTTTTGGTGCATAATAGTACCTTTAAAATGAGATATTAATAAATAAAGTGTACATATAAATATATCTTAACTGTACATTTTAGTATGAATTTTAAAATTTCAATTCTTTTGGGAATTATTTTACCCTTTTACATAGTTCTGAAGTGTGAAAAGTACAAATATTATATGTAATCCTTAAATTAATATGATGTCAGAAAATATGAAAAGTTATAAATTACATTAGGTTACAGTGTAATAATCAAATGCATTAGAAACATCGAGATATCTTGACTATAGTGCAAATGAAACTTGCTCAGCAAACATTGATAAGAAGATACCCGAGATTATCAGGAAACTGACAGGATGTGATGTTTCAGTAAGCAGCCAAAGCAGTTATGAGGAGAGGAAAAAGCTGACATGTATAACGTTAAAAACCATGTTTTCACATGTCAGAGCTGCGTCATGAACAGTATCGCAACGGGTCTGCCAGTACAGAGTTTTTCTACAAAAAGCTTTAGAGTGATCTTTTGTGCCTCCCTGTGACTTGGCATGTGGGACTGCATTATGAGTAAACACTGCCTGTTTTAAAATAAATGAGGGCTCCTGTAATATTTCAGTGCGTGTATATATCAATGTTTACAGCAGTTTCAGTCTAGCTGCCTTTCTTGAAATAACAGTAGTTTTAAGATGGTAAAAACTGGGTAAAATATTTGAACACTTGTGTGCCAAGCTAAGCTACATAATATAGTTTTTTTATATTTTCAGATTTTATTTAAAAGTTTACATTTTCTTTTTGAACTATGTTTATATAATACATAAAAAATACGTACATAAATATAAATGAAAGTAACATTTTGCTTTGGCCGCTAGCTGCAATAAAAATGATTTAATTTTAGTTTATTTTGTATGGTTTTAATTAACCATTACTTTCTACTTCTGTAAAATGGCTCAATGTTTGGATAAAATATGAAATACTTTTACTAATACATGTCATTTCTCCGCATATAGATGACGACTCTCAGCTGTCAGTGGCAGGGGTCCAAAAGCAGGTGCGTCCGAGACGTAAGGACCTGAATCTGTACGAAGAGTACAAACGCAGCCGGACTCTGAGAGGCCGCAGCACGAACCGAGGTCGTAGTACAAACCGACGGCGTGAGCTGGAGCAGACTCTACCACAGGCTCTGCTTGCAGACTTGGTAAGGGAACGAAGGGAAAAGACTCGTCTTCGAGTGGCCCGCTGGCGAGCCAAACGCAAATTACAAGCCTGCCTGATGGCCTCGCAGGCCGCGCAGTTTAGTGGCGCTCCCGTGCAGAGTTCACCCGCCCAGCGCGGCGGCCTGATCTCCACCCGCAGGCGAGGAGGAGCGATGGCGCAGCGCGGCGGGCTCGGAATGAGAAGGGGACTGTCAGAGACTGGGACTTACAACCTGCTACTGCAGCTGGGGCCCAGTTCTACGCAGTCAGCTGCGGCACGCAGCATTAATGAGGGCCTGATGCCGCCTGGACCCTCAGCCCTATCACAGCTCAGAACCACTGCGCCGAGATCAACGTATCAGTGACGCCGTGATAGCGCGCTGGGTTGTCATGTTAATGTGAAGTTAAGCAGTTTTAATATAAACTTGCACTGATCGGTGTAAAAACTGCTATTCAAAAACACATTAACGTTCACTTTGACCTTCGCAAATTGATTATAATGAAACTGTTTGGTTATTTGGTAACATTAAACAACTTAAATTGCAGAGTCAAATTTTTCTGAACTCAACTGAGCTGAATTACATGGAACGAAAATATTGTGTTCATCAGTGAAGAACCACACTGGGTGCACTGCACACAGCGGAAACTGATATTTGTCCTAGAAAACAGTGGTAGTGTGACTGACTGGCCTGGTTATGTTAGCTCATGTGCTTGAAATGTTTTTCATCTGTATGTTTGACTGCATTTCAGGGGGGTTTGAAATACTAATGTGGTTCATTCGTTACAATTTACCTTCATATGAATTTGTGTAGCCTAAAGATTTCCTTTGTATTGTTGGCAATAACAATGCTGACATTAACTGATCAAAAACATTTGAATGCCAGTGCTTTCTGAATGCGCACACATTGCAAAATTGCTGTGTAAGCTGATGTGTGCGTTAGATTTCGAGCAGGCAAATGTGGTTCAACAGAAAAAGCGGTGAATGCCGTTTATAGTTTCAGGAAATTAGTCTCAGTTTTGAAGGCTGATGTAATGGTATGTTTTGGTATGAAAAGGTATGGAATATTTTTCTGATAAAATGCTCACGAGTAGAGTTACTGTGTCAGTAATGGGGAAATCTGTAAACCAAGAGCCGTATCAGTTTTGGTTGGTGGTTCATTTACAGATATTAGTTTTGTTTTTTGTTTTTTAAAACCACAGTGACAGTGCACGTTTGTTATTGTGACAGTTTCTTCCATAATACAGGAGCCTGAGCTTTACGGATCAATAACCGAAACACTACATTAACATTTCAGACTAATTATCGTCTTTCAATTAGAACTTCATAAAGCTACATTTCTGACTGATAAAGTATTACCCACGCTACAGTTAAATTCAGTTTAATTAGTAGTCTGAGAAATGACATTTCAATTAAATTTCAAATCAGCTGAGAAGAAAACACTTAATTTTTTAGATAAATGTTTAGATACACAATGTTTCACAAAGACTATGAATAAAAGTTATTTGAACCCTTTGCAACAATCACAAATTTACATTACATGGACACATTGGGGTTGTGGTCGCTTGTTTTATGTCACTGCATTTACACAAATTATAATATTGGAGTTATTGCTGTCTTAAAGTCACTTTCAGTAGAACAAAGTCCAACGGTTTACAGTAGGTGGGATGTGATTAATAAACATTTGTTTTCTACAGTTTTCATGTGCTATGTTCAGTGTTTTATGCTTTTTGAAGATGAATAAACATGTAATGTTGTGTGTAGTATTACATTTGTTGGTGTACATTAAAGATCCTAAAATTAACAAAGTTATTTTTGTTCTGCCTGCAGAGCAAGCATTTACTGTAAATATGTGCTTACAACACTAACAAGTTAAATATATTTCCATTGGTTTTTCAGTTACTTAATCAGGGTGTTTGATTACCCATTGACTATCTTACTACTGATAGCCCCTGGTAGGGTGTAGAAGATAAGAACCAGGAACAAGGTCACAATCAGCAGCACCAGACCGGCAATGATGTATTTCTTGTAGTTCCCCCAGATCAGGTGAAAGAAGCACTTGAAAGGGTTCATAAACCAGGAGAAGGAAGTGTCTGGGCGACTAGAGAAAAGTTAAAACTTCATATTAGAAATAATTCACATAGAAAGTACAAGAACTACCTTAAACATATACACTGCCAGTCAAAAGGTTCAATGTTTTTGAAGAAGTCCCCCCAAGTTTGCACTTATTTGATCCAAAAGTACAGCAAAAACAGTAACATTTTGAAATAGTGTTATTTCTATTTCAATATATTTTAAAATGTAAATTGTTCTTGTGAACATTACTAGTCACATGATCCTTCAGAAATCATTCTAATATTCTGATTTGCTGCTCAGAACCATTTATTATTATGTTGAAAACAGAAGAGCATTTATCTGACATAAAAATCTTTTGTAACATTATACATGTCTTTATTATCACTTTTGATCTATCTAGATAATCCTTGCTAAAGAATTAATTTCTATAATGTTTCTTGCTAAAGTTTTGACTGGTAGTGTATCATGCACTGTAATTTAATTCAATCTGTTTTGTTTTTCTAATTATATTAGCCTATGTGTTTTGGAATTAATTGACAGCTCTAGTATTATTAAGAATAAAAACATCTTAAAATAGATGTAGGTGTATTAATCATATTACTTTGGCTTCTCTAGAGGTTCTGGCTCCTTGCGTGCACGTCCCACTGGATTTTTCTCTGCTTCTTCAGCTGTTACCAGATGAAACTCTGCTTCCACCTTCCCCTACAGAAGGAAAACAGTTTAAATGCTACTTTTAAGTTAATTACATTTAGAATGAATTAGTCAAAGGTTGGGTTTTGATCGTTGATTTTTGCAAACGTGCTATTGAGCGGTAATTTTTTTTTCCCCGTGTAATAATTCAATTCACACACTGTGAGTTCTCCAGCTTTAATGAAGGGCCACCAGCCTTTGGAACGTTTTTGTTGGAAGATAGAGATGTTCTCAGTGGATTCTGTCAGCATTTCCATCTTACAAACTTTAGCTGTTTTAGCTCCACGTGGAAACCCATGCAGGTCCAACTCCACTGAGCCTATGGACACATAAAAATGATTTTCATGGCGTGTTAACATTAAAATATTTTTAGCCGATTTTCATAGGAATAATTGCATTTTTTTGCTACTGAGTGAGCTGTATACAGCACAAATCGTATCAGGAGTGACAATAGAGCAGTTCTAGGGAGGACGTGATTCATGTAAAAACAGGTGTAAATGTAAGCATGTCAAGCATAAGTGATAATTACCCAGGAAGTCATCAGAAGAAAGCCTCTCAAAGTCCCACACCTGCATAACAAGGACTGCTGGGACCTTCTGTTCAGTTTTGTCCAGAGAGAGGATGCTTTCTCGCTTTTGTACCACCACCACTTTCTCAGCCGGCAGGTAGTTAAAGGGGAACACAAAGCGCCAGTTGAAGTTACCTTCTCCAGTCAGAGAATTGTAATGGACATCAGTTTCCTGGCTGTCATCTTCAAGCCCCTTTAACCACCTGGAAAAGAAGCATGAAATTCACCAAAATTTACTTTTTTACTTTTTAAATTTTCTTTGGTAAGAATTTTAAACAGCATTCTTTTTCAGAAAATGTCTCCTTGTGCAATTTCTATACCAAAATGTAAAAGATTTTTTAAATGTTTTAGAAAGAATCTCTTATGCTTACTGGGAATTCACTCCCAGCGCTCACAATCCCTGCAGGACCTGGGACTCGAACCCGTGACCTCTGTGTTACAAGTCCAACTCCCTATCCATTAGGCCACTACTGCCCTATTAAAGAATGTTTGTTGATTCACTTACCCTTTGACGTAAATGTCACTTGACTGCTGTCCTGTTATGAAGTTGGTATCCTCCAGTATTACATCTTCAGTGTTCCAGATAATGATCCTCAGCTCATACCTTAAAAAAAAAAAACATTAGATGGCAAGCATTGCATTTTCAGAACAACCTAATAAGATGGTTTTGTGAAACTTTACTTTACCCTTTAGGTTTGCGAGGGGAAATATCCACAGGAGGGCCAGGATGTGGCATATCCATTGGAAAAATGTCCACCCACATCTGCAGATGACCCTGAGAAACATGCAAATGCACATTTTTTAAAATGACATTCACTCGTCTACCCATATTGTTTATGTAGATATGTTACAACAAGGTTACAATAACCTCTAAACAACACACATTACCTGGTCTATTCCTGGTTTGTCCTTGAGGTAGAGTGCGCGAGTTTCAATATGCTCGGGCACAAGTTTACAACACCAGTTGGGCATCTCAGGCCACCTGTGCAGCACCTTTAGAGCCAGGTGCTCATACGACTCCACCATCTGATCTGGGAAACAGCAGCAAACACTTGTGCTACAGTGCTCCTGTAATTATTAATTAACAATGCCAAAGGAATGACCTACCTTCATCAGCAAATACAGTTTTCCCTGTAAAAATTTTACTGCCAATGGAAATGCGTCCTGGAGAAAAGTGAGGGTTGTCCAGTCTGTTTTCTTTGCAAAGCTTAATCAACAGTTCTGTTGGCTTGATGCAGTCCCTCCATGCATTATAACCCTCACTAGATCACAAAACATCATCAAAAGGTGGGCATGACACTAATTCGAGAAGATGATAATGTTATGATTTACAGTAAAAAATACTCACATGGCATACTCAGTGGGTAGGCCGCAGGTGGCTCGATGTCTGCTGTAAAAACGGTTCTCCAAATCAATCTGTGTTTCTCCAATCAAATCATCCCCACCAACAGTGTCATAATCATAGATGAGAATAGTTAGCAGGGATTCCTTGGGAAACGTGGCTTGAAATTCAAAGGATCTAAACAGCAGAGGAAGATAAAGAGAGAATGAACCTCAAAGACAACATGCATTTAGTATTTTGAAGTGTATTTCTCATTTATTGTGCTCGCTCACCTTCCAAACACTGGATTGAGCTGCTTTGGGATGTAATTGTCTCTGTCTTTGATCTCAGTTTTCCCAAGTTTCAGCACTATGTAAGGGTCTGCTTTGCCATCTGGGTCTGCAGGGTGTAGGTTGAAGGCCTAAAATGCACAAAAGAGTAACTTCAAAATAAGAAACCGGTTTAATTTAATGTGTTCTTGCTTTGCCATGAAAGTCCATCAAATTGAACCAACAAGTGCTTTAATTAGCATCACTATGCCAGAATCCAGAATACAAAAGGCACTTACTGCAACTACGTACACACGGATAAGTACATCCACTGCTGTGTTTGGAGGAATACCCTGGTTTATTTTAAACTGCCCAGAATCCAAATATCCATCCTCCTCCCCATCATCCATTTCTGGCAGCTTGTACAGACAAAACCTGCCCTAAAGGCACAATTAGTAATAGGACTTTTGTGACCTGCATCTTAAAAAATCCTCAGAGTATATGAAACCAATTTACCTTAAACTTCCCAACAAATCTGTCATCAGCAGAGCCTTCTTCCTCATTGGCCTTTCCTCGATAGAGTTCAAAGGTTTTAACCCAGTCATCAAAAGGCCCAAACTCAGCTTCCAGCTCTTTGTCATACACCTAAAGAATTCAGTGTTAAATTGACAAGTCAGACTGCACATTCATTCAATGGATTAATCCTCAATTAATGCATAGAACATATTTGCAGGTAAGCGAAGCACTGCAATGACACATTTTACCTGTAGTGTTGCAAGTCTGGGCTGTTCTATCACACTCTTGTAATTCAACTCCTTTTTCTTGTCCTTAACGCATGAAGCTAAAGATGCCACAAAAACAGAGTATCTAAATAACTTGCACAGAGTCTAAATGCCTGTAAAGGTAAACTGCTTTTATGAGTTTTATTTGATTAAAGAATCACATAAGTGAGCTTTTACCACTTCCACCAGCATTTGACAAATTCCCAACATAATACCATTAGCATGAAAGCACTTATTGTAGTTTTTTGACTTGCTAACCCTCACCAGACGCAACACAGTTAATTCATTAATACACTGCAAATGAGTAAAAATCAGTACGATTTGTTTTTGAAATAAATTAACACTTGGATTTAGCAAAGACACATTACATTGACAGTAGAGACAATTTCAGTGTTAAATGCTCTTCTTTTGTACAGAGCCAGCATAAGACATGCAAAAAATGAATGAATTAATTATAAAAATAAACTAATAATAGTTAAGGGAACTAAAACAATAGGCCCTGGGACCATATTCTTTATTTAAGGCCACAATGTAAATAGAATTAGGAAATTATTAATTTATTTGATAATATATTTCTATATTAATAAACATATTTTGATAAATGTTTCTTAAGCACCAAGTCAGCATTTTAAAATTATTTCAAAAGTGAAAATTCAGCTTTGCCTCCAATAAAATAATTTCTTTTATTATTATTTTAAATGACATTAAAAGGGACCAATTGTAAATTATAATATTTTACATTATTACGGTTTCACTGTATTGCTAATCAAATAAATGCAGCTTTGGTGACCCTAGATTTTTGTATGTGCACAAAAACTCAGAAATAGAGGTGCAGATCTGGGTTCACTGGGATTGCAGAATGTTGTATGACCTCTTGTTTGCACCGTTTACTGAATATGATTGTATAGACAATTTAATTCCATTCAAATGCACAGGGTTTGCATACAAACAACAACATTTTGCTATCCTGTTGACCGTGACAAAGAAAGAGAGCCATGCAACAGACAGTCTCCAAATCATTCTTACCCAGACTGATCAATCCTTCTGAAATAATGTTCTCCAGAGGAGTTACTGAAATACATCATACAGTGATCATGTTTGACTAAAGCTGGATCATGATTTGTCTAAATGATCTAGAGAAGAAAACTGATTCTGGAATAAACTCAGATATATCACTTACTGTTTTCAAAGAGCAGCGGAAATGGATTGTTTTCTTTTTGCTTTGCCTAAAAGTTGTGGTACAAAACAACAAGTTAGAAAAAAAAAGACAAATAAGACCAACTCCTGCTAACAAACTAGTGTTAGCTTACCACTTGGATCTTCGCCATTGATGCATAATATTTCGACCACCAATCAATGACATTATCAGCAGACTCATCAGCTGTGGTGCGTTTCTTCCTTTTTGTAGACCTTCCTTTGCTCTTCTTCGACACCTACCATTGATGAAGAGTTTTATAGTCATAGTAAATCAAATTCAAATTTTATTGATTTTATTTATAGTAGGTAATGTGTGCGTGTGTTTATTTGCTTGTTTGGTAATACTGGTGTTTTCTCAACTTTTTTTTTGTTGATCCAATCTAAAAAAAACAAACCTTCTTGTCCTGGAAGTCTGGCTCAGTTTTAGGGGCAGAGGTGATAAATTCCTCCTGCTCTATTTCAATGGCGATCTCTTCGTTGGGCGGTGGCACAACGCTCTGCTGCAGAGACAGCTGAGCCACTACAGGCCAAAACAAACCATACTTTTAATTAGATTTAGACAATCCTTTTTATTAATTGTTTAGCAGGTTTAGGTATTAATTAAAAATGGACAGATGTGTTTGAGGAGGATTTTAACTAAATTTTGCTGATGCAAGATTAAGCA
>JAUMHI010000048.1:6078912-6094602 GCA_032359435.1 Enteromius unitaeniatus | reverse complement strand
ACATTGTACGCATGAGAGTAGGATGTGCATATAACAATGACACAAAATCACAACCTCTTCCACAAGGAATCTTAGCTTCTTTTTAATTTTCTGGGCTTCCAGCATCATCTCTTTGACAGTCAAAGATCTCCTCTTGGGCTCAAGAAGTCCTCCTGCTACTTCTGTCATGCTCTCCTGAAGAGCAGCAAAGAAAACCAAAGATTAGTTAAATATATAAACACCACAAGTCACACATTTAAAAACACTTCATAGAATTTATGTTCTTTTGATCCTAAACACTTTTTGAAATTGAACCTACAAATTACATTCTTTACAAATGTTATATTTTGGTTGTGAGAATGGGTTGAGCTAGACTGTAGAGGAAAAGCAGCAATCAGTCATACAAGAACAGTAAAAAAAACAAAGGGTTAGTCTGACGTTTTACAGGTAGATGTTTTTTAAAATGAGAGGATGCACAGAAAAGACCCACCAGCTCCTGTTTGCACAGAGTGAGCCTCTTTTTGTCCAGTAAGGTCAAGTTGCTTCCCTTCACCTTCTTTTCAGCAAAAGCAATAAACTCACTACAGCAAACATACCATTACATCCACATTACATCCAGCAAAAACAAAATTAGGACAGTTTTAGACAGCACACTAAACACATATTAACCCACAAATTAAAAATTCTATCATTATGTTCTCATGTTTTCCCATAAGTGTATGTTTCTTCTGTGGAAAACAAAATAAGAATGTCCCAATTGTTTTTGTCCATACAATGAAAGTCAATGGGGTCTATACTAAAACCTAGACTGTAATTGTAAATAGACTAAAAAAATAAACGGACTGTGGATAAAAGGGCGAGTAATTTTATGACAGAATTTTCATTTTTGGGTGAACAGATATTTTATACAGCTCACACACAATACATTTTCCATTAAATGAAAAACAGTTTTTTTCTATTAAAGAAATTAACTTTCAGAAGGCACAATGGCTAAACAAAAGTGATAACTAACACAACAGTGACACCTATTGGGTGTTTTTCACCCAGTCACATTGTTAGGTATTAGAACATCTGTACATTAAACTTTACCAAACTTTTTGGATATCATGACCCTATTAATGGTGAAGAGCTTTTGTTTCGGTATCACTGAATATCTCCTCTAACTCCTTATGGTCATTAGACTTACCTGGCATCTCTTCTAAATTCCCGAAGAACATGATGCATGAGAGTCCCGGCTTCTGGAGACAACATTTTATCCAATTCTGCCACCTTAGTGATTCCTTCCTCCTAATAAACATTAAATAAAAAGAATCACATGAACTACTGATTACATGGTAATGTGATAAAACCCTATTGGGTTGAGGGTTCACGTCACATACAAACATCAGAGCAATTGTGTCCAGCATGTTGGCGTGATGGAGTCGGTATGCTCGATCCTCCCAGCTGCTATAAATATACACACAGGGCTTCTGTGCTCCAATGGGCAAGTGCATATAGTGTCTGCACAAACAAGAGTATTTGTCCAGTCATGACTGAGGTATTATATTATTTAATGAAGGCATAAACTTCTGTCATAAGCACCTCTGTGCATCTCCAAAAAGAGGTCTGTCTGGTGTTATAGTAGATTTGAACGGCATTGTTGCTGCAGTGTCCAGTAGAGGAGTGGTCACTGACACGTCTTCAAACTTTTTCTTTGAAGGAGTTGGTGCATTACCATCAATTAAGTTCCCAAAGTTACCTGAATAATCAAGTACACATTTAAAAGAGTCATCATTAATTCTATAATCATATTATAGTTACTTCAGGTGTTTAAGAAAATTACATGCATTAAAAAAGTACATTTACGAGTTTCAGACCCTATTTTGAGCCTTTAAGTGTCAAGTATGTTGCTGAATGTAACTCCTGTTATGTTTACCAATGGTGAACTCAAGGCTGACAGGTCTATCACCGATTCTTCGGTCAATCATGGAGGCCTCAAACACACAGCCAAAGAGCAGGAAGGTTTCCATGTCTTCATCATTTACCTAACATATGGAAAAATTTGTGTAATGAAAACATTTTTTAAAAAGAGTGGGAAAAAAAAGAAGACCGACCCTCACCTTCTGTGGGGGCTCCACTGGCATCACCTCAGGCCCTATAGCCTTGGACTTCTCTTCCTCTCCTCCGGCTCCACTCCCAGTTTTGGGATCTTTCGCCCCTGCTTTTCCTCCCTTGTTATCTTTCAGACTGATTTTTGAGAGCAGAGATTTAGAGTCAGAAGCACCTCCAGACAGGATCTCCACACTCAGCTCTATGTAAACCCTGCCTCTGTAGGACACCCCCTCTCCAACACCCTCGTTCAGCTCCTGACTGTCGTCTACCAACGTAGAATTACGAAGTGAACCATAGAGATTGATCCATGCTGGCCCGAATGTGGGTAGGAAACCTTGAGAGGAGCAATGAAATATTAAATTATAGTATGCTGAATAATTGCTCTGGTGTCCAAATATTTTTGTGGCCAGTATAATTCAAAGCATCATCTTTATTTTAGCAATGTAATTAAATGGCGAACCATTGTCTCCATCATTGTCATTTGAGATGGTGTGTAGATCAATATAATGAGTCCCAATGGCCACATCATTCATGCTTCCCTCATCCAGAAGCCGAATCTTCAGTCTCTGACACAGTGGAGGAAACATCTCCTTAAACACCACCTGCTCGTTCCACACTGGGTCTGCTGTGCTCTTCTGAGTAGATGTCCTGCCCTTTCAAACAGAAAATAAAGAACGCAAGTGTCACATTTATACATTGCTATACAACCACAGTCACTAACCAGTATATTCTAATACTGACCATAACACTAATAATGGCGTAGGATGTAAGTCATAGGAGATGAACAGTTGAGTATATGATGGTATTTTTGTTTTCTTTGTGCCTTTTCTTTGGAATTTTTTCCCAGTGTTTTTACCACGTTTCTGGACCTGGGATCATTTCAGTTGTATTGCTGTCTATGGAGGTTCTGATGGCTCTCAAGGGTGCGTAATTAATGACCGAATTTTTGTTTTGAGGTGAAATAACCCTTTAAAACGCAGCAATGAATTTCATTGATATATTCATAAGCATCATTTATGATTATTAGATGAAAAACTTTAGAAAAAAAAATAAAATAAAAAATAAATTATATATATATATATATATATATATGTATATATTGTGTATATATATATTATATTACTAAAACTGATACCGCACAGACATACTTAAAATAAAACTAATACAAAAATTCCAAAAACACACAACAAAACTAGTAAACCTAAATTAAAGTTAAAAAACAAAAATAAATAATATATAAGTATGTAAATAATTCTAAAGAACCTCATTGAGGGACAATGACAGAATCTTTTCATTTTTGGTTAACTATACCTTCAAGTGTGTTTGTTTTGTAAAAAGCTCTGAATTGTGAACTTACAACTTGCCCGAAGAATGACACCTCTACATAAGGGTCTATGAGGGCTGTCGTGTCTCCAACAAAGGCTTTGGTCACGTTGGCCATAATACTGGAGTTTATTCTGGGAAGACCTTCTGCGCGGTACACTATCACGTAAAACCGAGCCCACGGTCGTTCAGGGTTTAAGCCTTCGGGAAGCAGGAGGTGTCTAGAGGAGGACAAGACAAAAAGGAGATGTAGTTGCAGTTTATCAGAAAGGAAAGTCACTGAAAAATTCATCTAAATCTTTAATGTCTGATTACTAAAGCAACAAAGCGTATACTAAATGATAAATAGTTTCTTAAGTATGTCCCACCATGGCTGCCCAGAATAACAATATTTAAAATAATAGGAGATGAGATTTGTATATATATATATATATATATTTTATTACATTCAATCTATAGTATGAAAACTAAAACTGACATCTTACTTTTCTATCTGTTCTTCGGTATCACTGAACTTCTGGGACGGTGCTGCAACATCTCCCTTTCCTGACACGCTGATATCGCATTTCAGGTGACCTTTCACCCCTGTGCGGATGTCAGCAGGGTCTGTGAGCGTGGCCCACTTATTGATGAACTGATGGCCTGGCACAGCAAGACAAGATTTAGTGTTATTTTAGTAGAAAAACATAATCCAAAAGAAAAAAAACCCTCTAGTTAAGGAAAAGATTCAACAGCAAACCAAGTGTTTACCAGGCTGGGCATAAACTGTCCCAACATCAATCTTGAAGGTTCCCACACAGAAGCTCTTCATGATCTTTGAGTGCATGACCTTGGAAGAAGTGCACTAATTTAAGCATTGCAGGTTAGATCAAGAAAAACAATGCGTTTATCCTTAGTACTTACAGATAGTTTGATGACTTTGTCAAAAAAGAGGTCTTGATTGCAAAAGAAGTCAAACACAAAATACTGTTTGGATGAGAGAAACACTATTATTATATTTTGTTACTGTTAATACCATTTTCAGAAAGTGTCCATCAAAGACAGGATGATCACCTCATTGTAAAAGGGAGCGTTGGTTCCTTCTTTCACAGATGTTTGCTTTTTCTCATCTCCAATTTCAATCACGACACTAGGGTCTATGTTGTCCCCGACTAGCTGCCTAGCTTCTGTTATATTGATGGAGATCTTAGGAAGAACAGATTTTGACTTTCAACATTAAGAATATCAGCTATATCATCTCTAAACAAGAAATAACTGCAACTTTTCCTCAGGTTATACTGAATTCTACCTGGAAATGTTGTGGTTTGCTTTCACCTTCCAAGATCTTGGCCACAGGTTTACACCTTATAAGCAGTAAGTAAAAACATGAACATGCTGTGCATAAGCTACAAGAAATACCACATAACACTGTAAGTTTTGACAGAAAAATAAAAAAGTGCCTCTTAGTATAAACCGTCTGTCTGAGGGAAGTGGGTGCAGAGGTGGACGCTTCTGAGAGTCCAGGCTGGGGTACGTCTACAACATCTGCATCATCAGGATTAGTTTCGGACTCAGCCTCTAAAAAGTACAGCTCAGTCAGAATTGGCTTACAAGCATTTTAAAACTTTGACAAGTTTGTCAGAGTTTATGGATTTGAATGTCTCTGTCAACAAAACCATGCAGTTAATCCTCATGAAATCCTCTACATCTTTACTTATGTAACAGTGTTTGCCTTCATGGTCTTACCTCGAGCATTTTTGTTTGCGATTACAACACCCTTGTGTCCTTTCCTGTTCTTCTTCTTCACTTTTATTCCAAATACTTTGCTACAGAAACGCATTGGAATATCAAAACCATTGTAAATCAGTAGTACAGTAGTAGTAGGAGAGTACTCTTCTCAGTAGTTTCCCCCCCTCGTTTTTGTCTCTTTCATTTAATTTACTTGAGGACCCCCTAGGAGACTAGTGAAGTGTGTGCATGGAACACAAAAATCGTTATACTGAGTAAGTTGGGCAATTCCACTTAGGGGGGAAAAAAAAACAGTTTTGGATAAAAGCATCTGCTCAATGTTAATTTAGAATCAACCATTAATGCAATCTGTGCCATTCAGAGAACCTATGAAGACACAATAAAGAAGTAAAACTGCTTTCTGTAGAGCTTACCCATGTGGTGCGGTACTGTCTTTATCTCGGTCCATTCTCTTTTAGGAAGAATTCATTCAAGAGAAAATATCCCGTGACTGTAACTCACTCCATCCAGCGAGACAGTGAGCGCACTTCCTCCCCAAACGTCTGTTTGACTTTCTGTTGCCCGAACGATTGCATTACAAACAAGGGTGGAAGATTGTTGCATGTGTGTTTTTAGGAAACCCAATTGAGGCCGTATACAACATTTAAAGTGCAAACTTAAATAATTATCGTTCATCAAACACTCAAAAATACAGATAGGACTCTTGTATGTATTGTTTAATATCGCAACTTCATAGTTCTTCAGTAAATAATGCATTTTAAGAAATGTGAATCTGTTGTTTTTTTTAAGTGTGCACTCAAACATCCCCTTATCAGAATGAAAGTATGACTGAGGCCATAAAATTTGACACATGGCATTCGAGCTTCTCCATCTGGACTTTGGTGGTACTACTTTACAGTTAGCTTCAACACATTAATTAAAGTGTATCAGGAGCCAAACAAACAATTTTACAGTTTATATTATTCTCTGTTAACGATTGTGCGTTTAGTATCGTAATGTTAAGCGTATTAGTACTAATAGAAATTAATTGCTGTTAAAGTATTATATTAGTAATCTATATGCAGTGTTGGGAAGGTTATCAACCCTTTTTGCTTGGTTAAATATAGCCTTGCTGAGAAAACAAACAAACCAAAAAATTAGAACCCTGTCAAAACACAATAGAAAATGTAATGGATTTAATGGTTATAATGGGAATTGTATTGGTTTTAAAGGAAAGTATAACAGTGTCTACTGGTATGTGATGGATTCTATTGGTGGGACTTTAACTCCTATTGGAAAAATGCCCGAAACACACTACAACAAAGAAATTTTGTAATGGTTTTACTGGAAAACGTTAATGGTATGGTATTTAAATGAAAACCATTTGTATTTCTTTGATGGTTTCTATTTTTTTTAGCAGGGAGATTTAAAATCATAACAAGAAAGAGTTTAATATCAAATTCAAAGTGAAATCTTTACATCGCTATGACAGGAAACACTTGCATCTTACAATGCCTTGGAAAAAACTAAAAATATAGCATATACATAAACCCAAATAGGATGAAATAAATAATTATCAAATAAGCATGTGTCTTAAACTCCTGAAACTGGTGTCTCATATTTTAGAGCAGTCAATGCAACTTGGAGGAAAAAAAAAAATATATATATATATATAAAATTTGTATGTTTGTGAAAATATTCAGATATAATCATGTGTAATTCAATTACACATTTGTTTTCCTCAATAACTGTAACTGATTGTTTTTGTAATCACATTGGGTAACTCTGTTACATGTAACTAGTTAATCCCCAACACTGCTTATGATTGCTGTACATGTTAACTTTTGCCTTGGGTAAATGTAAATGTTCACTTGTGCAGGCTTATTATAGAATGTTTAGTTTCATTTTATTTGAACAGCATTAATTTGTTCTTGTTTGTTAAGACAGGTCACTGACATACAGTAGTTTTGTGTATTAAGTGCTTCAAAACATTAGCCAGTGTTTGAGATATTTAACCTCAAAGGTGCTCGCTACATACTGAAATAAATGCAAGTGTTGAAACTGGTCTGAAGCTCCTACTTAGCATGACACTGTTTGCTAACAGTGAAAAGCAGGATGTACAAGGATACACCTCTGGTAAATATATGCAGCAACAACTCAAACATTGAACTCTGTATTTGCCATCGACAGGCTGAATTATTTATTTCCTTGGATTGAAACATTGTAAAAAACAAATGTTACAAATAATATTTTAAAATGTGTACAAATTATGCTTATTATATATTTATAGAGGATGTTGATGTATTTCAGAACCGCTGTTATAGTTTGAGGCTTATTTTTTTAAGATTTATTCTGTAAAGCAGTTTTTCACCCAGACAACTTTTTCTTTCCCAAAATAATAACACAGTCACATCATTGAATAAAGCATTTTGTTTGTGGATCATTGTATAACATTGTAAATCTACTGAGAGTATGAAAAATCTGTAGGAACACTTCATTTAACGCGATTATCTGTTTATTTACAATAAAAGGATCAGGGGTCTAGAAGGTTTATAACAATGTTGTTATTAAAAAAAGATTTTTGCCAAAAGGGTTAGCATTTTTACACACTGTGTGAAAAAAGATGTAGTTTTGTCTGACATAAAACTATCACATTTCAAATAAATATATATGATAATTATTTAATAAATTATACAAATATACATGTTAAATTGCAAAATAAGATTAAACAAGTGATACATAAAATCCCAAAGTGCCAGCAACAATAAAAATATTTACACGTTCTATCTTCAAACATTCATCTTCATGGTTTGCTCATGGTTGGCTTTAGGACAAAATTCTGGAAAATTGAAGAAAAAAAAAAGCATCATTCCTTTAATCTGCTTTAACATGGCTAGCCTTTCTCTTCTGACACAAATATTTGTTTGGAAGATGGCTTAAACAGCCCATGTGCTCCAAAGCAAACATTATAATGTACTTTCCATTCTATGACACTATAGATACACTCAAAAAAGAAAAAAAAAAGCTGTCACTGGGGCGGTACACTTTCAAAAGGTACTAATACATAGCATATAGGTACTAATATTAGCACCGTTAATATGCACCCTTAAAATGTTGTAAAAAAGGCTTTTTTTTGGAGAAATGGTTTATCTGACAAATAGAAAAACAGCATCTCTGCCTACCTGGTATGATATGAAATGAGGATGACGGTGGAGAGGGAGCCCTCCACTGGTGTTAAGAGAAAAGTGCTTCAACTCCCGCAGGAGTCAAGACCAGTGCCTGAAGCAAATCCGAGAGCGAGACGATTCCCATCACCACATCCTCCGTGTCCACCAGCACTAGACGGTGAACCTGATAGAAACCGCAAAGGACCTTTGCTTAGTGCATTTTAAATGATGCAAATGAAAACAAGCCATCAGTTCTGGAAGGCTATAATAAAAAACTAACAATTTGTTCTACTACCTCAGCCTCAGCGATCCGATCAATGATGGTTTCGAGGGTCTCGTGAGGGTAACACTTCAGCACCCCCTCAATACAGCACCAGCGGCTCTGAATGACCTCCTGCATTGTCATGTTCAGGTTGTTGTACCTTTTCTGTGCAGCCAAATTCTGTTCATGTAAATGCAGATGAGACCAACTTTTAACTTTGCTTAGTAAATATGAAAGTTATTTGCTGTAACATAATCGTGGAAAAAAGGGGCAAGGATGTTAGTCTACATACAATGACATCAAATCTGGAGTAAAGTGCCACCGCTTTGCCTAAAGGGAAAGAAAAATATCAGAAGTTGAAGATATGTATTAATTAAGCAGAAAAACAAAAGCAAACAGCCGTACTCAGTACCTTGCTCGTTGACGACGGGGAGGGCCGAGACCCGTCGCTCTACAAATATTGATAAAGCATCATAAACTGTTTCCGTCTCCCTGATAGTTGCAATGCTCTTGAATGTTCCAATTTTCACTTCCTCAATCCGCCTTTGTAAGAATTGTGGTTTTGGGATCATCGAGCCCTGAGATTCATAAAGCAAATATTCATCATTCAGTACAGAGCTATAGCATGTTGAGAGTCAGAATAAGAATTTTTCATGGCAAAACATAAATATTTAGGCAAACTGATGTCTAATTCATTCTAAATCATGAAATCTGGTTATGCCCCACTGGTGTTTTGGTTTGAGATGGATTTTCTGTATGCATGTGCGGCTTGCCATATCAGAAATAGCCATGTTTTTTTATGAGATCAAGTTAGTGCAAGCAGCTGTTATGTTTTGCTAGCTGATATGGCAGTTGTTTTAAAAGTATAATGACACCTATAAGTTAATATGCAGCATTACACAAATTGCAGACAGCCATTAACCTAAGCTAAAATGGGTGTTGTGATAAAGTGGGTGATATCAAAAAAGTACAACATAAAAGCTCTTACAAAGATGTGTAAGAACTTGAGGATGCGTTTATGGGTGAGTATGTGGAGGACGTTCCCTGATTCTGGATCTATGACGGGTAGTCGGTGAATCTTGTTCTTCAGTAAGGAATAAATGGCTTCGAAGAGGCTGCCAACAGGAAACACAACTCTCGGTCACTGGAAAGATAAAAGTAAAAGAAAAGGACAAACAAAGTGCTGTAGAGGTCCTGCTTTACCTGGAGTCAGGTGTGATGCTGATCAGGGAGTTGAGAGAATACTGTAGGTAGACCTCTGAAAGGAGGAACAAAAACAGCTACTACTTTAACACATCTCACCATGTGTGTGGAAATACATATTTATCCTCAAAACTAAACACAATCACCTCGCCATGTCTCAATCTTGTGTTCCTCCAGCTCATAGATCTGAACCTTAAAAAAAAAAAAAGTACATGATCTTTGTACCTGATGTAATACTTTGTTTACATCAGGTATCTAATTCTGGACAGACTAATAAGACTACCATTCAAATGCTTGTAGTTGGTAAGATTTTTTTTACAATGCTTTTGAAAGAAGTCTCTTATGTTTGCCAAGTCTGAATTATTTAAAGTGCCCCTATCCTGGATTTTTTTTGAAAATAACCTTTCTTGCAATGTGTAATACAGCTCTAAATGAATGAAAACAAAGTCTTAAATCTGTAAGGGAATAAATTATTGTCTTTCAAAAGAAAGAGTTGACTCCAAGTACGCAATTTATGACAAGTACGACATTTTGGAGAATATTAATTGAACACACAGAGTACACTGTTGTGTCAGCATCGCCACAAGGATGCACTGTTTTTCTTTAAATCAAAGTGTGCATAGAAAATCTATCGGGGTGATAGAACAGCACATGTAGTTTGCATCCGGTGCATACTCTTGAATAGATAGATACTATTGAATCAACTCGTTATTTTTATATTCTTTGCAGACAAAAAATATTCTCACTGCTTCATTATATTCAGATTAAATTACTGATGGCAGATGGGAGTATTCTGACGATGTGTTTCATACTTTTCTGGACCTTGACGGAGTTATTTACTTGGCAGTCAATGGGACAAACACAAGCCTCCCGGTTTTCATATAAAATCTCTTAAATTGTGTTCCGAAGTTTTTATGGGTTTGGATCCACATTGGGGTAAGTGATTAAAGACAAAATTGTAAATGTGGGGTGGAGTATCCCTTTAAATTTTCATGCTGGTCTGAATGAAAATGCAAATTCATTCTTTGCCACTAGGTGCCGCTTTTGAAGTGTTAAAAGCTCACAAACTGCTTTAAAATTGACCAATGACAGCAGAATTGGTATTGAAAATTTGAAAAATGTATTTTTGAATGAATCATTCGGGAGTTGATGAACAAATATGGTAGAAATGAATTAATATTATAAGAAAATAGAAGTGTTTGCCCATGACCATGCATGCCTGTTATTTGGGATTCACAAAACCCAAATATGAACTTTTACAGCCCATAATTAATTAAATATACAGTATAACAGCAATGCCATGAAATTACAATAGATTTATTACAATAGATGTAGTCTATTCTGATCTATTTCAAAATAGATAAAAAAAAATAATTGTATAAGTCCTTTGATCTCAAAGCTGAATTTTCAGTCTTCTGTGTCACATGATCCTTCAGAAATCATTCTAATATGATACTTTGCTACTCAAGAAACATCCTATTATTATCAATGTTATAAAAAGTTGTGCTGCGAAAACCATATTACATTTTTCAGGATTACCATGGGAGATCTGTAGTAACGATGGAGAATGTTGATAAAGTCTGTAATGGTGAGCATCCCTGCAAAAACAGAAATGGCACAACGAAAACAAACACGATCACTCAGCTTTAAATTGAATTCAACTTTAAATTTAGATTCAGCAATTAATTCATACAATAGACTTGACAGTGCTGCATGTAAATAAAGTCACTAAGCATTACAGTTTAAAATTAAAACGTATCAAGAGGCCTTCATTAGCATAAACATACTAACTCTCACTATGCACTGAAACATGAACACACTCCTGCGCCCGAGCTTCCTTTCAGTAGGAGGATATGCTTTCTCATTAGCATGGCTATTATTACTCCCAGAGAAGGTTCAGGGGATTAGAGCTCTACCCTGCCATTTCCCACCAGATACCTCGGCCCAGAGGCCACACTAAACTTAGAAGCTGGCACTGGTGAAGGGGACGGGTGCTGAGAATGATCAGTCAGTAATAGTCTCAGACGCTGACACTGAGACTGCTACAAATCAAAGCTGCGTCAGCGGACACACAGACAGTATGTATATGGTGCATACTCGACTGTATGCCACTATTTGAAAGTTTGGGGTCGGTAACATCTTTAAAATGTTTTTGTAAGAGGCTTATCGTGTTCACACAGGCTGCACTTATCTGATCAAAAAATAAGAGACAGTAAAAAGATTTAACAATTGGAAACGAG
The DNA here is from genome assembly GCA_032359435.1 of Enteromius unitaeniatus. Taxonomy (NCBI): domain Eukaryota; kingdom Metazoa; phylum Chordata; class Actinopteri; order Cypriniformes; family Cyprinidae; genus Enteromius; species Enteromius unitaeniatus. Next base: position 6,082,630 of record JAUMHI010000048.1, on the reverse strand, counting down.
CATAATATTTTAACACATTTTAATATTAATATATTTGTTCCTGTGATGGCAAGAATAGCTGAACTTTTAACAGTCATTATATGCTCTTTCAGAAATGATTTTTACTCAAAAGCATCAAAACATTAGTCAAGAGCAGTTTATGTGGTATTCATAAAAAAACACTCAAGCTCTGGGAGCTGAAATTTAATGTCATGTTATGGCTTGCATGTGCTAAGCGTTTTGGCATATGTGAATCATGCTTGCTTTTCCTAATATGGTTTTATAGGTGAAGATGTTGCAGTGACATTATAAGATTTCAGTAATCTGATGCAGGCTCACAGCTGAGCAACCACACTTCAGCAGACTCAGCAGATACCTAATGTTTGCTTACCTACAAAACACTGCAGCTTGTTATCCCATAAAGGTGCCGCTCTGACCCCGTTTGCAACCAGTGCAAAGAATGCTTTTTTCACCTGTCACATATTTCAGTGTTTATGTGTTGAACATCTTAAATGAGGATATGTTTTATTTGAATCAGTCTACTCAAACACTGTAGTAAGCACAAAAGCACACCTGCAGTGTTGTATCAAAGATGACCAGTTTGGAGCTTGTTGGAATGGCATCGTAGCAGCAGTGACTCATGAAGAACTTGGCATACACGTCTGAGTCAGGGTCCTGGAGAGGCTCTTGAGAGGGACACAGAGAGGGAGACCCCTGCTGCAGGTCGGTCAGTCTGCAGCTATAACTGTATGTACCCTACTGGTCAAACATCACAACTGCAGTCCAACTCGACTTTTTTTTGGCAGTCTTATCAAATTAAGCACACTTATTATGACAGTAAAACAGATGTAAAAGTCCCTGGTAATCTCTCTCACTTTCTATTGAACACTAATAGAGCAACCTAATTGGAGGCGGGGAAAAAATGGTAAAAGTGATTCCTTGTACTCACTGGGCTTTATAACACTTTACACTTTTCTCAGAAGTCGTCACAGACGGGAAAACTTCTTTTATAGTGAACAGGAGCTACAATACATATATGTTTGTGTTGCCATTTGCTCCAACAGCAACGGAAATATATATATACACACACACACACACACAGACATAAATAATATTTATGATGTTAATAACTCTGGAAATGCATCATTAAATCCTGTGAAAAGCAAAATGTGTAAATGATATATTTCTGGTATAGCAAGGTAATTTTAAAATAAGTACCGATTTTTTTACCCATAAAACTGCTTTTACCTTTTTTTAGCTTCCTGTTACTAAAAACTATTTAACCAACTTTAATAAATTATAAACATAAAATCTTATAGCAAGTTGCAGTCTAAGAAATGTTGCATTAGATAAACAACTACAGCTTTAAAAATTATTGTCAAATTAAAATGAATAAATAAATCAGCACTTGATTTCAGAGGCAATAGTTCAAGTATACATATAGAAATGCACAGGGTGTACAAAAGATACTGATAGATACCTGTCTTCTTCATAGTCAGCCCCTCATCCTCCATAAAGGGGAACTACAATCAGAGTAGAGAATAAATGGTCTTTTCCTAAAAGGTAATATTCTAAACAAAATAATCAGTCAAAATAAGTAATGAGAGCATAGCATCTATGTATAGCATACCTGTAAAAAAAAAAAAATAATAATAAAAAAAAAAAAATATATATATATAAGGAGAAGCTTTAAGTAACAGGTTGCTTAGTATTTCACCCAGATATTTTTTTGTTTTGGTAACTGCCTCATACCTAACTAACTGACCAGTTACTGATTATACAACAGTTCTTTCCAGTCGTTAAATCTGATTAACCGGTTATGACAGTCCAACAGCTTCACTGTTTGTATCACTCCACTCCTCTGTGTTTATTCCAGCAGTAGCCATGCAGATTTTTCAGTGACTCTTTTCGGCACGCTACCTGATTACACCAGTAGATGGAGACAAGCATCTTTAAAAGTGAGTCATTGAATCACTCATTTAACAAAGTAGTTCTAACACATTGATTCATTCAGGAGTAACATTCTGCTGTGGCTTCACTTGAAATCTTGTTTATTGGAAGAGGAAAAATAAAATAACTTAAAATACTGCTTCAAACTGTACCGTTGGTCTGAATTATTACATAGATAAAATGGAATTGTGATATTGCTTAATTGCAATCCTGCCACAGAACCCTGTAGAGACATGTACAACATTATCTTTACAGTACGACAAAGAGATAAATTAGGATACATATATTATTCCTTAGATACTAACCACAAACTATTACATTGACAGAATCCAACCCAAATGAAACAACGTACAGAGTTGCTCAGATTATTGACATTAAGCCAAAGCATAAAACTTACCTAAAACTTGAACACTAGTCGTTTGCAACCTTGCAATCACTGGTATTTCAGGAAATGCACATGTAGTTAATTATTATTAGAAATAAGGATGTTTTCCAGTTACATACATATCTCTACCTCACGATTTCCACAGAGGCCTTGTCTCCATGCACTGTTCCAATATCCAAAAATAACCTCAAACATAAACACAAATGTACAAAGCAACCAGAATAACTAGTTATTCATATGTTATCTGTTGAATCCAGTAATTGTGGATTATCAACACCGAAACAAGCCTGGGAGTGGTTTGCTTGACATTTCTTCTTTAAACTACAGCAAACACATCAAGTTGATATGATAACATTTCATAAGCAGTAGACACCGAAGTGGCAGAACCATTCCTGGAATAAGATTGCTTTCATCTGAAGCGTATGCGAGAACTTGTACAGGTTGCTCTTTGGATCTTACCTCCGTAAGAGGGTCCATGTTCGGGGGTCCCACTGTGAGACAAATGCATTCAGTGCTTGAGCTGGTGTGACCGGAGCATATTTCAGCTGTGCTCCCTTCCCTGTGTGCAGAGCACAATCTAAATCAGGAGAGAAAGCCGGCCCAGGCACGCAGAGGGCTGGACGTGGGACGGGGGGGAGGAGAATCACAGATGTTGTGGCTGTGACTGGTTGCGTACACAACACCCCTGTAAAAGACCTGGATGGTATGAAGAACGCAAAGCATAGTCAGGACCTCAAGCTTGATCTATAACGAAATTTCAAAGGACATTTATGAATTAAATGTTTAATTAAAAACGTATTTATTATTATTAAATATATAAAAAACTGTTACCTGATTATTACAGTTTGGACCCCTTTATTTTTTCACGGTCCGAGACTAGATTAGGCCACAAATTGGGTTTAATTGTTAACGGATACATGTGTTGACAGTAAAAAGTAGGAAATGGTAAATAACAGAATAAAGTTAGAAAATAAAGTTTAACATTATGCAACTCTAGCAGATGCTGAAAAAACAAAAAATGTGGGTTGTGCATCAACTGTTTCTTTGCGCAGATAAATGGTTTGCAAAACACTGATAAGAAAAAAATATAGATAGATATGTAGATATGACATGCATGCGAGTAAGATTAAGAGTATGAAGTTACTGGAAACATTGATGTTTTTAAAAGTTCACATTGCAAATTGTTAACATTAGACAAAGATTTCTTGTTACGTTTCAATTGTCAAAGATTACAATAAACCCGCTACTGTTTGACAACCATATTAAGTTATATTCTTTAAATTAATTTTTTTATGCCATTAACTTTATACATTATCTATTAGGTTCCGGTCTCTTCTAATCTAGCTCGTCAATCAGTGTAGTAGACTCTTCGCACACACAGCTTTTTTCTTTTTTTAAACCGTG
>JAUMHI010000048.1:6051420-6064559 GCA_032359435.1 Enteromius unitaeniatus | reverse complement strand
CTCTGTCTCTCTCTCTCTCTCTCTCTCTCTCTCTCTCTCTCTCTCTCTCTCTCTCTCTCTCTCTCTCTCTCTCTCTCCTCCCTCCTTCCTCTGTTTAACAGCTGTGGGATGGAGTTGCAGCACATGACTTTCCATCTGGATGCTGCTCTGAGCACCTTTACTGAAGACAGCCGCATCTATCCAAACTTCACAAGACCCCCGACTGTCCACCACACACCTCCAGCGGAACAAAGCTGTTTTAAAAGTAACTTTCCCGAAAATAGCTACACAATCCAAACAGACCTTTATACAGCCAAAGCATGAAGCTCCAGTTCGTTTCTCTTCTCATGTGTGCTTTACTCATTGGCGAGTGCTGCGGGTCTCGTCTGGACCGCTGGGTCCGTACTGGACTTCAGTACCTGAAGCTCAACCTGTGCCGGAGGGTGTCTCTACCGGAGAGCGAGTGCAAGAAGCTGTCCCACCTGCACCTGAGCGGGGTGGTCGTGTACGCGACTGACCCCGGCTCTGGGAAAGTGCTGGCAATCCTGCCGGACTCATATTCGAGCGGTGCGCTGCAGTCCAAACACAGCGGCTTCTCCGCGGACTCTAGCGCGGAAGATGAGCGCAGGGCGAACGAAGAGCTGTACCCCGGCTCGAGTGCGCATGACGCCGCGCTGCTGCTGGACCCCAGCCCCGGCGAGAGCTTCGGACACCCGGTGGTCCTCTTCTATGTGGACTTCAACACCACCAAAAAGAAGTGTGCTCATATGGACGGCATTTATCTGGGTGAGTAAACTGAATGTGTCCATACTGAGATTTCAAGACACCAGTCTAAACGAGAGAACAGAAATGTTTGGCTACTTGAGTAAAAAGCTGAAAGCTGAAACCCTTCAAGTTAACACACGTATTACAAAAAATACAAATGATATGTCAAATATGAAGTGTAAATTGGGTGTTACACATATTACTGTAGCTTCTATCAGGACATCTCATTAATTATAATGACATTATATGTCATTATGTGTAATTGCTATACTAATCATAATAATGTGTATTTACAGCAACTAAAACAGCACAAAATAATTATATATAAGTAGCATAAATGATGCTGTAACATGAAATCTGTGATGCATAATATGTATTTATTCAAATATATTTTACAACTTTTACGGGGAATGAGAAAATAGTCCTGCACAATTTTTTATAAAAACATGCAGATGCATGCATCTAAGCTCTAAGATGTTTTAAATACAAAATGTCAGTTGATGAACTAGGGATAAAAACATAATTTTGCTTTAGAAAAAGTCAGTTTAGATGTGTTTTTCAACACTTAAGAACATAAGCTAAAGTCATCTGCCATTACATGAAGCTGCGTGTGAGGTGTGTGTAGTCTGAGAGGTCTGCACGGGGATCTGCTCTTAGGAGCACTCGGGCCACGGACCCCCTGCAGGGAAAGTCGAGGGCAGATGCACGACTGAGCCGAGAGTCATGCATTCACAATAAGAACGGTCAATAATTCATTTCTGACTGAGAGTTCAGTTCTTAACACCGGGATCAGCTGTGCCCCCAGTCCAGAAGTCAAGCCATCACCTTTGAACTAAACTTGAACATTTGCAGCATCGCGGCAGAAAACTAGAAAAGTTGATTCTACTACATTTTCTCCAACTTTTTTTCCAAGTGACTGTTATTGAAGTAAACATCAGATTGTGTCAGATTGTCGCAATGACAGCTGATGCACTAATAACATCCAGAAGAAAGTAATTTAATATCTTGACCAGACTATGAATATGATTTCATATGGGCCGCAGCTGAGGCTGAAAATCTATGCTGGTAAAGAATCAAGAGATATCCGTATCCAATTATTTGTGTGAAATTCCTGTCTACTGAGAAGCCTTCATCTGGTGAATATTTGAAGGCAACTTTGATGTGTCCTTCTCTTTTATCGGCTAGGATTTTATATGGGATTAGGGTACTTCTGGAAAAATTAAAATTGGCAAATGAGTTATTAAAAAGTACTTTAATTTACAAATTTTATTTTCATATTCAAATAACTTCGGAGTCGCTAAGACTAAGTGTTTTGGGAGGTAGTCACACTCCCCAAGGTGTGAAAAATCAGTAAAAACAGTAATACTGTGAAATATTTGTAATAACTATTCTATTTGAATATCCTCAGCATCATTATCTTCCAGTTATGTCACATGATTTTCGTATGTTATTATTGAAAATTCTTGTGCTGCTTAATTTTTATTTTATTTTGTGATTCTTTGTATTTTCAGTATTCTTTGATTAATATGCCTTGAGGATGTGGCATTTATATAAATATATTTAAATAAACTCTGACCGCATGACAGTTCTTAAAGGCTAAGCGCACATGTCGGGCCTCAAGCCTTCCTCAAATCAAATTGTTTCAAGAAATAATCTTAGCAACTAGAGACAAAATGATGCTCAGGAAGGACAATAATGAGCAGACACATTAGAAATGATAAACAAAAATGCTCTGGTTTACACATGAGCTCAAGGCAGAAGGGCTTGTGTGACTCAGTTCAAATCTGGAACCGTTTTCAAGTCTCGCTGTGTCCAAACCTGACCATCTCATCTGAAGATGTGGTGAGAATCAGAGACCCGGAATGAAAGCTGGGTTTAGCTCTGGCCACATTTAAAATCATCCCGAGTCTCTCTGAATGGGCCTCCGGATACAAGTGACCACAGAGAGAGACTCATTAGGGCTACTGATGCTGTCTTACCCCACATTCCCAAATCACGGCCAACCAAGGAAACATTTCATTGTAAGAGGCAATTTTAGCTGTTAAGTGAAATGGATTTATAATGGCTTGTGATTGCACCTCCTTGCGCTGCTGTCTAATTCAGGCTTCCACAGCGTGAAACTGATAAAAATTGCTTGGCGTCAGTTGCCCTCTGCTGCAGTCTTGTCTTAAGTGCAGCATGTGCCTGAATGGATAGTTTGCAGTTAAGGAGGATTACTGAAGGAATGCATGCTGTTCTGCCCAGTCTAATGCTATGCCTGTTTAAAAGTCATTATTACAGCTTTTCCTGAAAGGGTAGTTTCTCTTTGTCACATTCTCAGGGTACAAATTAGTATTGCAGGCAGCTCTTATTAAAGCCAGGTGGACGATCACATGACAACGGCAGAGCAATAAACCTTGGACAAACGACAGAGAAGGTTCCTGTAAATATTGACACTGGTATGTTCTTGAATGATCACCAAGCTATAAACCAAAAACATCGCTCTTTATAATGGATTGTTGCTTGGATTCTTTATTGGCATCTGTGGTTCCATTAAAAACCATGCATGGAACATTGCACAGAAACTTCTTTATAGTGTAAAAAGTCACTTTTATTGAAACAGATTATTAAAATGTTGTTCGCACTTATAAAAAGCAGCTTTCTTGTGAAACCCATAACAGCACCTTCATTTTTAAACGCGCAAGCGACTATAAGTAGATTGTGTTTGTACGTTAACTGTTTGATGAAACATGTATACAGGAGAGGAGTGCTTGACGATGGCCGTGAAGACACGTTGCCAGAACCAGCTGAAGCGGAGGAGGAGTCGCAGCGACCGTATGGCGAGCCGGGCGAGGGCCCGCAGGAGCCCGACAGGCAGAACCGGCCGAGCGGAGCACAGCAGCGGCCTGTGTGAGATTCACTTTCTTCCTCTGGTTGTGGGAGTGAAAGATAGCAACCGAACCCAACATCTGCACTGTGTAGGTGAGTCAATGAACTGTACAGTTCAACAGGTTTAATTATCTCTGGAAAGCGAATTGTGACAAATTCTTAGGAAGAGATAGCAATAGAGGAACAAATCACAATTACGCACGGTTAAACAAGTTATTTGAATCTGGAATAAAAGGAAATCAGGCTTTATATATATATATATAAATATATATAAAAAAGGTGCTGTACCTGATATATGCGTTTTGAAAAATCCCACAATTTTGCAAATTCCAACCATATGCCTCAGGTCCAAAACACATCTTATCCAACCATTTCTTGTTAAGAATTTCTAATGGCTTTTTTTTGCAGTCACAGAGACAAGTGTGAATTTTTAAGGTGCTTGCACACTAACTTGAAATGTGTGTGTGTTTTCATGTATGTGTCATTCTTTCCTGTTAAAATGCTTGTTATGGATAATTTAACCTGATCTGAATGTTTTTTGACAAGACAAATTTTTTTTTTAAAATAATTTTGTAACTGACAAAATATTGCAAACATATTCGGAAAATAAAAGACAAATAATGTAGCAATGGCACAAAGTTGGATAATTATGCAATGCTAAGCTACATAACAGCCACTACTTCTAATTACACAAATTCATTATGTTGCAATTACACTTGATTCCAAGTATGTGAACAGCTCCTAGCAGAATGTCTGAGTTATCTAATAATTAAAACATGCCGTAAACGCAGCATAAAGAGACAAATAGAAAATGTTTATTGTAGTGATGCATTAAGCACAACTCAAACAGATTTCTGTTTGTCAAAGCGGCAAATTCACACAAACCCATTGCAACGCTTGTTAAACTATATGTTTAGAATGAATCATGTCTTATTTGGGTCTGAAAAAAAGCATGTTGAAATTCTTTTATCCTACTTTTTAATACCGCTCACCTCATTGTGGCTGTCACTGTAGATCATCCAGACTTTGCCAGATGCCCACAGCCTTTGCCACTGACCAGCCCCAGCACACCCATCTCCAGCTGTGAGCTCAATAAAAACACCCGCCGGTGCCATCAGCAACGCCTGGCCACACACCTGTCCTGTCGCCTCTACCAGACCTGTGATCATGCTGTTCTCCTGTCAGGTACAAAACAGAGACTCAAAGAACTCATTTGTATGATCTGACCCATTGATGTTTGAAACGCTAGAGGAATACTTGGACTTATCAGCTGTCTCAGGTATGCTGCTCGTACATAACCTTTAACCTGTGCACGTGCAGGTGGCTGGCAGGAGCAGATAACATACCAACAACATGCAAAGAACCTGCAGCTCTTCTACCAGATGCTGAGGAACAACGGCTTCCATAAGGACCACATAAAGACATTCTTTGCTGGGAATGGGCAGGTAGCAGGTCAGAGGACGTTTCGAGTCATGTAAGCTTTTAATTTACCCTAACGCTTTACATTCAGATTCACAAACTGTCATTATTTCCACAGCTAAGGAGACTGAGGGCATGTATCCAGCCACAGAGAAAGAGGTGATCAGGAATCACATTTCCTACATCTGCCGGAAGCAGCACTGTGCGGATTCTCTGGTTCTGTACCTGAACAGCCCCACACGCAACGACGGCACCATGCTGCTCTGGGACCGCAATAACAACGGCATTGTGAGTTTGTGCATCTGATGTTTGTGTGCTTTAACATCTTCAAACTTTTGGGTTCGTGGAAACCGTGAACACAATTACCAGAGCAGAAATCTTTACTTTACTTGAAATTATTGTTCATATTCATTTTTTCAACAGGGACTTCAAGTTGTTTTATTAAAAATGACAATATAAAAATGATAATACATGAAAATGAGGAAAAAACACTTTGTACTCATGCTATGTAGCATTGTTTTTTTAATGACAATAGTCAATAGTAATGATATAAAACTATTACATTTAAAATTTTAAGTTATATATAATTTAAATATATTTTAGGTATAATGTAAAATATTCATATTTACTAATGCACTAATAGTAAAGAAAACTAAGATTTTTTTTTGAGCAAGGATTATGAAAAAGGATGAAAAGTGACAGTTTTGTGTCCACAAAAATATTAAGCAGCACAAGAGTTTTTAACATTGATAATAATAAGAAATGTTTCTTAAGCAGCAAATCAGCATTTTTGAATGATTTCTAAAGAATGATGTTACATTGAAAATGATTCAATTGTATTTTAAAATATATTCCAATAGAAAGTGTTTCATGGTTTTTACTGCATCTTATATCTCATCTACCTCTAACTTTTGAACAATAGTATATGAGAGCAGTTAGTTTAGGTTGATTACATAATTTGAAGTACTTGGAAAACAGGAGAATTTTTGGCACGTGTCTGTAGTAATAGCGGCTTCTCTGAATGATGGACCTTTTTTATTTGGACTACTATTAATGTAGCTAAAAAAAAAAGTAATTGACTTACAGCCTCTATCTTTACTTACATAATCTCAGACACTGTGGTAGGTCAATTATAAAGGTGTTTACATGACCAAAAATCGAATTCTCTATGGACAGGGAAAAAACTGGGATGTTTTACTTCTGGAACCCAACTGTTGTGCTCTGTAGTGGTTGAAAACCACAAGGCTTGTTTTGTTTGGAAATATTTTAGTTCAGAGGATTTTGTAACAAGATTATATTTTCTCAGTCAGCCCTTCAGTGTTATTCTGAAAGTGCTCAAGTAGATTTGCTCTAAATGTGGAGGGGGGTTCCTGGAATCACAGAGAGAACAGATGAATAAAAAGAGTTTAGGAATTCCTTATCTTCCCGTAAACCAATCCAACGTGTTTCCCCAGGACCACCACTTCAAAGTGCCCACTCACCAAAGGATAAAAGGTTTACACTATGGAAGTTGACTTTTGGTTTTGGTTGACTCATCTGTTCATTCGCTCTCATTTCTTGGAAGGGATGAATCTGTAGACACTTTGCAGTTCGTTGGTTCTTATCTTACGAGTGCATGGAGTATTTTTAGTGCTGCTAATGAGAACGCCACCTGTGCAGCACACATCCAAAAAGGGATGCTTTGTCAAAACATATTCCCTTAATGCACACGGACAACCCAGACCAGACCCCTCGCTTAAAAAAACAAAACAAACAAAAAAACCAGGAGAGAGATTAGATCAAATTTCATAGAGAAATCTTAAGCCCTCAATCTTATTACAAAACTCACAATAGTCCAGCCATACACCTCTTTCATCTATCAATAATACAATCATTCCAGAAACTGTGCACATAATGATATTGCTTTTATAAAGTACACTCAACACGAAAATCCCACAATCCTTTGCGTATTGGTCAGTAATCCCGGCCATATGTTTAGATCAGGGCAAACAGAAGGGAGCAGACTGCACCGTAAAGCCCACCCTTCCATGACAATAAGGACAGGCTCTCTAGGGACAAAGGCAACAACCTGATCCCCAGACAGGGATGTAGTGACAAAGGGGGGCTTGAGAGACAAGGACCACACAGGATCAGGGCCACCAGACGCTCGGCTTCCCACAGGAAAGCTGCTCATTTCTTTTTCGAGTAGAAAAAGCACGGCTAACTGTTCATTTTAACAACTGCCACGAGTCTGAATGCCAGGACAAATGAATGTCCGCTCTCCTTTTGAAGTGCTTAAAACACACCACAGTCATTTTAGCGAAACAGTGCCATGCATGAATAAATTGCACATGCACTGGATGAAATTAAATTGAAACTAGACCAAATTATAGTGTGTGGGATCAATATTATGTGTTTTAATTACAAGCCAAAATAAGTTTGTTAGAAATAACATTTTTATGTGATATTCCCATTTATTTTTTATGTAGTATTTTTAAATAATCTTAATATAATAATATAAAAAGATTTATAAAACCGATTCTGTTCTTTTTAATTTTTATTTATTTATTTATTTAACAAAAAAATGTAATAATATTTCACAATATTACTGTTAATTATCCTACTTTTGGTGAAAATGCAGCCTTCAGCCTTCACAACAGTCTATGATTAAAATATTTTCCAGTCAAGTTTTGCATTACATGTGTAGATTACTACTTTAAATGGCATTTTAAGGCTTAAAATTAATAGTTCACCCATAAATTAAATTCTGAAATCATTTACTGTTTTGGTCACCATTGACTTCCATAATATGTTGTCCTACTATGGAAGTCAGTGGTGACCAAAACAGCCTGGTTACAAACTTTTTAAAAAAATCTTCTTTTGTGTTAAGTAGAACAAAGAAATTCATACAGGTTTGGAACTACACAAGGGAGAGTAAATGATGACAGCATTTTCATTTTTGGGGTGAACTATTCCTTTATTATATAAAACTTTAATCATTTTATATGCTACATTAGGAAAGCTCTATACGATGGTTACATGCTATATATGTCTATGTATATTTTCTCCAGGCAGATCTGAAGGAGCGTTACTCTGTGGGTGAACTGTTGGCGGATCTGGCCGGATGTAGGGCCGGTCGGGTGCTGCTGTTTGTGGAGCAGAGCTACAGTGGAGTCCTCAGCAAGAGACTGATGGGATCTCTAAAACACGTCAATGTTGTTCTGCTGAACGGCCTGCCCTGGGTGCACACAGCTGAGTTCTGGGCCTCTCTGCACCCATCCGAGTGCCTCATAGACCACCTCAGTAAGGTAAGAGTGAGACTTTATGAATCCAGTGTCAGCTGCTTCCAGTTATTTTAGCTGTGCAATCATTCTTTATCATAAACACACTATACACTTTGTTATTCTTCTAGTTATTTACACAATTCACCACAAAATAAAAAATTATTAGTATCCAGTACAGCATTTTTTACCTTAATGTTATTTTTAACATCTGCTAATAAAAGCAAGATGTATCTTTTAAACGTAATATAAAGGGATAATTCACCTTCAGTTGCTGATTTCCATAGTATAGAAAAAACACTAGACCTACATCATAAAACACACAGCCTTTATTCTACTAAGTCCTCTTAACTGTAATGAGGGCTTTGTGCGAGGAATAGGACCAAATCCAAAAAGTCAGTTTTGACTAAAAATGGTCACAAAACAAATGCAGGATAATTTTTGCAGCCACTACAACATTTCAGATCTTCTGTGGAGTAACTTAAATATATGTTTTCCACATAAAGCTATCGTATGACTTAAAGACTTCAAACGTTTTTTTTCTTTGATTAATGCAACAGCAGAGTTCTGCGATGCCTCGACTGGCTGATGCTGCTCTAGGACTGATGAACGTGACTCTGGCCGGTGCTCCGTGCAACTCCACCCCTCCTCTCACCGAAGCCGAAATGAGGAAGGAGTACATGGGCTGCCAGAACCTCCCCACAGCTCTGTGGTACCAAAAACGGCCCAAGAACGACAACAGCAGAAACTGAGCGAACTGACCAGGACTTTCAGATGGACTAGAGCCAACTCTACTGCTCCCAATAACGTAATTCGGACTCTCCAGTGGAGTACTTTTATGAAAACCAAGTACCAACGAGTAGTCCTAGAACTTTGACTTTGTATAATGCACAAACTTCAAACCCGTGACCAGCGCTTTCCTCTCACAAACACAGAGACACACACACACACACACACACAAAACAATGTACCTGTGTGTGCGCACTTAATTCACCCGGTGATGCACATAGACCCTGACAAGCTGTTGAGGAACGGAGACTACATAACGTGTGCTTAAGAGATCGAAAGAAGAGGCGGTACTGCAGGACAGAGAGAGAGAAAGCGTCTGACATGTCCTCACTTTGAACCTCATTTCCCCTGCTTGCTGCTCCGTAGAAGGCATCCCGTGGGGAGCGTCCCATGCGAACTTCTCTTCTCTCCGCCTGCCGCCGGGGTTCAGCGCAGGGGCATCCGCGCTCCTTTACCAGAGTGCTCTTCCGTGGGTCATCGCACAGGGCGCGCATGGAACTGAACAATGGTGACAAGGCCACTCTGAAACACACCTCACACTCACTTGAACATTTCAGGACAAATCTCCTTGTCCCTCCTTCAGCTCAGTAAGGGACAGGGCAGTCCAGCATGATTTAGTAATTAGAAATGTTCCCTCACCACGTCTGGACCCTAGCAGACACTGGGCTCTGCAAGCATATATTTAAGTCATTCCATGCTGTACTAACCACTCTGTCCGCAGTATTCGATTATCTCCACAAACATTTAATCGTCAGTTGCCGATAATGTTGACCGTGATGAGAAGGTATTTCAGGCCGCATGCCAGATTCCGTGGGAATTCATTTGCATTCTTCAGAAATGATAGAAAGAAGGGTCATATTTTTTCTGCAGTGCATCTAAACGCTCAGAAATGTTCGCCCTCATTTAAAAGTTTGGGGTTAGTAAGATTTTGTAAATGTTTTTGGAACAAGCAAGTGTGTAATGTAGCATTTGGTTGATCAAAAACAGCAACGACAGTGATATTTGGAAATATTCTTACAATTTAGTTTCTATTTTAAATTATTTTAATAATTATTAAATAGATTTTTATCCTTCAGAAATCATTCAATATGCTGGATTGGTGCTCGAGAAGTATTATTATTTGTTTTTAAATCAATGCATTTTTTCAGGATACTTTGATGAACAGAAAGTAGAGCACTCAACAAAAAAAGATAAGCATTAATCTGAAACAGAAATCTTTTAAGCTTTATAAACATCTTTACTGTCACTTCTGATCAATTTAATGTGTTGTCGCTAAATAGAAATATTACTTCATGGGGGAAAAAAACCCTACTAACCCCAAACTTTTAAACAGTCACATGGACTCTTCATACTCTTCCCATAGTATTATTGATGTGAGTGGGCCAAAGCCCATCAAACCTCAGTGCATTGTAGCCAATCCTTAACTCGAAGTCTAAATCATTAAAGATAAATATCTGTTTTTGTATAGTTCAGAAATGTGTTATCCTGTAAATATTCCTGTCATGTTCTACTTAATGAATGAATTTTAATGTCAGTTGTCTTAAACATACATGTGACTATTTGTGTTAAACCATAGCTGGAGTGAAAAGATGTAAATACTCTAAATAAATTAACTTTTGTACATAGTCAGGGTTGTATTTATTCGCAGACTTTTGTTTTGTACTTGAACAACTTGTGCACATTTCACAAAAAAGGTACAAAATACCCAACTACAGTTTCCATGAATGGCAGTAGCTGCTCTTCATAAAGTACAATAACATTTGAAGAGTATCCAAAGGCTACAGTTTATCTTTTAAAATGAATTCAATTCGTTGTTCAATTCAGTACATTCAAAAATACAATTGCTTTCAATTCAAAACCAACTCTCATATGTCAATATTAAAATATTGGTTTAAAGCATCCAAACTTTGGTGAATTGTTTTTGGCTTAGCCTAAATATATATATATATATATATATATATATATATTTTTTTTTTTTTATTGTGTTTTTGGAGGAAGAAATTGGAAATGTTACTCGTACTATGCTAAATATTCCAGATAACATCAAAGAACACTTAATGCACACATTAAGTACATGTAGTTCATTAGATTTACTATGTACTTATGTAAATACAGAGTAAGGTGAACAATGTATTGTATAATGTGACTTAAATGTTTGTGCGCATGTTACCAACAATTTCCATCCATCTGTAGAAGATAGAGATACCTCCACATCTCCTCAGTTTACAGTGATAGAATGAAGCAGAAACAAAACTATTGTATGTAATATAAAGAAAAAAACTATGTAACAGAAATGACTGAATATAGTCATCACATGAGCATAAGCATAACAGGGACAATTCACCAAAAATGAAAATGCTATCATTATTTACCTCTATGACTTTCTTTGTGGTACTTAAAAGAAGATACTCTGAGAAATGTGAAAGTATTTTTGTGCATGCAATGAAAGTTGCTCACACTCAAAACCAAAACACAGTATCTGTTTTTACTTTGCGCTGAAGAAAGTTTGGAACAACATGAGAGTAAAGAGTAAATGAGGACAATATTCATTTTATGGTGAAAACTATCCCTTTAACATTTTTAGAGGTACTCAATGATTGGTAGATTTCATGACATCTTGACACCTTTCCCTGAGAAACACTTGTTGCAGTTTATTATTGTTGTGCAGCCTGGTGCCCCTGTGTCTGAGATGAACTCTGGAGCTCAGTGGGCTCTTTTACCATTTTCCAGATTGATTTGACCCATCACCATTCATCATCACCGCTCCATCAGCTTCAGCCACTCTGCTGTGGCTCCTGTGGTTGTTCATCTGTAGAGACCTCTGACTCTGGGGTTTGCTGCTGTTTTAACCACATGGCTGCGTACAGTCCACCCATGGCCAGCAGCTCCTCGTGCCTACAGACAGAGAGCAGTGAGACACAACATACTGTCCGCAGACAGACCACTTGCAAAAAAGTGCAGAAGAGAAAATCGCAACACAAGGAAGTTTCATCTTTCACTTTTTCTTTGAGTTAATTTTTCAGCACGCCAACGTTTTTGGAGATTTTTGACAAGTACCTTTAAAATAGGATATCTGTTTGACTATAACCTAGACTGAAAACAGCTGCCCAGGGCACTGCCAAGATGGCTGCCAAAGTGGACTGGCTGATCTTAAAGGGACCTCAGAGCATTTCAGCCTCACAGGAGGTCGGAGAAGCCAAATGAAAGCTTCCTTCTGGCTCCAGAATCACTTAAGGGTGAGAAAACTCTCAGGACCATCTCGATTCCTTTTCTCAGATTGCTAAAACAGAGTTAGGAGGGTCGGGCTAGGGTCAAGTTTGTTGAAACATCAATTACTTGGAAGTATGACATCAAAAGTGAAGCAGACGCAGTATGGGGCTTTGGGCTCTGGGAAAGAGAATATGGAAAATGTTCTCATTGTAACGGAAGATCACACCAGAAGTTTCAAATGGACTTGAAGCATTCTGTTGCAGCTGCAAAAGTGTATTATTACCTGTATAAATTAATAACTGGCCAGTGCTTATCCTTCTGTATACCCACAGCTTTTGGTTAATAAATATTAGTTTTACAGCTGTTTGTCCTTACTGGATTAAATGATTTAATTATTTTTTAAATATTGCACTTAAAAATAGATTATATTATGTCAGAATATATTTAGCTGTGCATAATTAATAATAGTCACTAAGTGTTTTTTCCCCTCTTTTTTTGTTCTTACTAGATATGGATTCTTAAAATATTTGTAATAATAGAATATGTTATACAAAGCTGATAATAATTCAAATTATTTATACTTTCAAAAACTGTTCTCTGATTTTTTAAAAATCTTTGGCTCAGTCTGAGGTCCTGAGCACTCTGGAGAAGGTTTTGGTCCAGGATATCCCTTAGCTTGGCTGCATTCACCTCTTCCAACGATTCTAACCAGTCGTCCTGTCCTTGAGACTGAAAAACACACCACCATGTTTCACTTTTGGGACTGTATTGCACAGGTGATGAGCAGTGCCTGGTTTTCTCCACACATACCACTTAGAATTAAGGCCAAAAAGTTCTATCTTGGTCTCA
>JAUMHI010000048.1:6019441-6050053 GCA_032359435.1 Enteromius unitaeniatus | reverse complement strand
TGAGCTGTAAGGTCTTATATAGACAGGTGTGTGGCTTTCCTAATCAAGTCCAATCAGTATAATCAAACACAGCTGGATTCAAATGAAGGTGTAGAACCATCTCACGGATGATCAGAAATGGACATTTGAAGTGGATCAAAACCTCTCATTACATTTGCCTTAAAACCAAAACAATGGCCTTTCCTAGTTTTAGGATAACTTTGATGAACTTTTTTGATCCACTTCAAATGTTCTATACTGTACACATCACCTGAATATTTTAGATTTGTAAAACCAGTATGATTTATAGTCACTAATATTTTACATGACATTTCCAGACCTGCAAAAAACAATTGTAAAATTCCCAGATACTTCCAGGTTTCCCATGACCATGTGAAACTCTCATCCTCCCTTCCCCATCAAATCTTTTCCCAGAGATTTCCCAGACCACAGACATCTAGTAAGTAGCCTGTTAAGGGGCAGCACAAGGTGTATCTATTAATTCCCCTATTCTGAAAGCATTAACCCTTCACCTCCCCGAATGGATGCTCCCACCTCGCTCTCTTCCTGTGAACGTGTGTATTCCGATACGCTGTTCCTGTGGGTTAAAAGCCTGTGTGGGTCGTGTTTACATCGCAGTGTCAGTCAGGGCTGAATCTGCGAGGTGTGGAGTTACATCCCTGACGGCTTTGTGTGTGTTGCGGATGGTCTGTTGGCTGTAGCTCATATATCAAAGGGCTAAAGTGCAGGACAGTGAGCACAGGGTTAAAACCAGGGCTGAACAGCCAGGATGAATGGAAATGTCCATTAGTGGGACACTGTGTGTGTCTCCGTTAGGTTTAAGGGAGGTACTCTGTGTGTGTGTGTACCACCTGAGGGCCTGCAGCGAGACACACTGATCAGGGAGGGTGTGGACCGCTCGGACACTGAGAGACTATATCCTGTCTCTGGGAAGAGGACTCAGACGGCCCCTCAGGTTAAGACTACAGATCGACTGATAACAAGAACACTGCCTCTGGGATGCACACTCACACACAGATCTTAGGTTTCCTAAAGATGAAGAAGACCGTGTTTGTCCTAACACGTCTTCTATGGTTTACTCTCCACCGAACCAAAGGAATGTCACTCAATCAGGACAGAGAGGGTGTCACATTTCCTCTTTTATACCGCCTGTGTTCTGGCCGTTCTGAGGGGGAAAAGGCCATGCAGGGTGTGTCGTTTGAATCTTTACAGTAGGTTTTTCTCTCGGAGCATCACATGCTTGAGGACAAACGCGCACATACACACACATACTACTGACCTTCCTTGTTCTGCAATCCGCCCATCATGAAGAACCAGAATTTGATTGGCGTTGATGATAGTGGATAACCTAACAAATGAAAATACAAATGAACGTTACCGCATTATATAGAAATAACCAAATACTTGCTAAAAGTTAATCTCTATTAAATAAATAATTAAATAACGTTAAAAGGCAATCTTCAGGAAACCTCACAATCATATAATTTATTATTATATTGTACATTATAATGTTGTGATGCTCAATTTCACTAGTAGCTATTTATTTAAATGCAATTTTTATTTAATATCGGTTATCAGCCTTTATATAAAGATCATTTTCAGCTTTTCAGTATTGAACTATCATCTGAGTATCATATCATATTGAGTATGCAACAAAACATACTGTGCTGATAACTGCACTTTAGAGTGAACAAATTAAATATCAAAATAATTTTTTCACATTGAGGTTTCCTGAAAAACATCTTCAGGCCATGACAAACCCAGCCGAGGCTCGGCATCAGCCAATGACAAACATTTTTAGTGGTTTGTTTCACAATGTTGGCACTAACTGAACCATCATGTTTGTTTTATTCAGCCGATCGAGTGTTGATTTACTTCTAGAATGAACAAGCGCACAGTGAAAAAAAACTGTGATGAAAGAAAGTGCTGAGCAAGATTATTGTAAAAACAGGTCTGTCCCATCACCCATATTTTCAGTCTTTGAACTTGACCGTTTTTTTACTTCCATGATAAATTTCCGCAAGTGTGTGCAAAACCTTTGATTACCCAGAGGGACACACTTGTAATATTTAATTACTTTAATTACCAATTAATATGGACATGCATGCAAGGTTAAAAATAGTTTCATTGTCTTATAATATGCATTTATTTTTTTTACCTTATTTGCTCAATGACTCCCAAATGACTCTTAATTAATGTTTTCCAAAACCCCTCCTTTGGGTGATGCTAATCTGCAGTGATTTGTCTAATTGGTCTCATTTTAATTTCATCATGCCTGTAATGCCTGATAAAACAGTGTTTGTGAGAGAAGTGCTGCTTTGTCTACAGCGTTACTGTGGGAAAACGCTATTTTTACCACTCTAAAGGCCAATATGCCAGTCCGCTGCCATTTTGATTAAAAAACTAGGCTGTGAGGGTAAACAGGAAATCACAACAAGACATAGCTACAAACCTATTGTGTCTTCCTCATCTTAAGCTCCACTGTCTCAAATATTCAATCACTGCTCATTAATTTTGGCGTTTTTTTATTTGATTTTATTGGTCTTGATTGGTCAAAATCACTCGCTTCTGTGCCTTTTTCAAGCGAGCTAGAGCAAACTGCCACGCTGTCATATAGGAATGATGGGGAATCCTCACTTAATAATAAACATTCGAAAGCATATTGAAAATAAAATAAAATCAGAACAATTTAATACAAGCAAATGTCTCATTAAATCAATTAATATTTAATGTTTCAAATACATCTAAGACTACTTTTATTGCTGTTTTTTTGTGTTAAGAACGACAGGCTGGATGCCACAGACTTTTTTTTTTTACATTAACTTCAACATAGCATTATTTTATTATTGTAATATTTAGTTCCTGCTCAAGATTGAGACTGCAGAAAGCCATCCTGTTTGTTTTCTTTAGCCCATAAAAAAAAAAAAGCAAACTTAATAAAATGTTCCAATCATGTTTCTAAATAAACTTAAGAAAACAAAATGAAATACAATCACTTTTCCGTATAAAAAAAAGAAAGAAATTGAATTAATAGCCTACAGTACATTTTAAATACGTAAGAGATTATTTCTAACATAATAAGAGAATATTTGCAGTAAATTGTCTGAGTGAAGATTGCTCAGCGATCGATGCCCATCTTTGTCACTTCAACTGTATGTCTTTGATGTTATGTTATAAAGACATTCATGTTCTTGTCAAAGTTTTCCTTACGTGTGAGTCTACTTTACTTTACACCATAAACGCTGTTGCCATTATCTCCTGTTTTTTTTTTTCAGGTTTTTTTTTTTTTTTAACAGTTTTTTAAACTGTACAGTACCTTTTTTAAAAACTTTAAAAAACTATTTGTTTCAGTGATTCAGAGTAGACACATTTTCATTGAAAAAAATCAAGCTTCTGTGTGTTTAGTAGTCTTTAGGTAACAGACAAGAATATTTAATTGAGGTGCTTCTAATTAAGTGATAAAAGCATTTTATTAAATACTTCACACAAACTCATCTCAGCGCCAATAACATGACCTACAATTTTTGTGTTTGACTCTTTGACTGTTCTTCTTGAAACATGAATACAGATGACTGCCACCTGCTGGTATGGAGAGTTATTTGTCATTGAGACACTTAGAGTTAGAGCTTTGGTTGTTGATTAGGTGTTTCTGTGACTTTCCATTTATTGAAAAGGATAATCCTCTTAAACTCACATTGTTGTGTTGGGCTGGTCAGGATGCTCAAAGAAAACATGGGTAATGCTTTGATGGCTCCATTAAGCCACTATATTATATATATATATATAAATACAACTTACAAACAGATTACTAGTTGTCTGCATAATAATTTAGGCAGGAGAAAATATTTACAGTATTTAAGCACTAGACTTCAGATTTAAAGGGTACAGACAGGAAACAGGGTCACTTAGTCTGCCCCTAAAGCTTTTTTTTTTATTTCTGCATCACATCAAAACCCACAATAATTGTTTGTACCCTGTTCACAAAGCAGAACGATTCAGCTGCCGATGTACAGTAAACGCATTCCCTAATTTAAAGCAGCGGTAGAGTCCCTAAGCACTAGATCCCTCCTAATCTAATCCACACACACACTACTTCTTTAATTCACACCCAAAACCCTTCTGCAGGTCATCCTCTCAGCTGCCCTTCATCTTCAAACAAAGGAACTGAGACGTCTTTATTGATCGCTAACCCCAGAACCATAACCCCAAAACAGATCAAAGTGACACCACTGTCTCAGAGGCTGGACGGGATCAAAGCTCGCAGACTCTGATCCTGATGTGTTTACAATTTTCTAAAGAGGAGAGCAATGAGAGACAGAGGGAAAAACATTAGGGAGAAGGAAACAGAGACGCTGGATGGGCAGAGACGCTCTCCAAGAGCGACAACAGGAGTACAAGAGTGGTGGAATGTGACCAGAGGAGAGGAAGTGTGCGAGGTGTTTGAATCAATGTCAAAAGTGTTCACTCTTCTCATAAAACGCCAATACACAATAATTCCACACTAATAGCTAGCAGGCGCACACGTGTTTTCTGTTGAGGACACGGCAGACCTTTATCTAACACTATTGTGTGGACTAGAGGTGAAGCCAGTCTTGGACAAAAAGTACTTTGGTACATATTTGTACAGTTTTTTTTAATCTAATGACTAACAACACCTCTGAAAACAAACATATCAAATGCGGATTATAAGATGTGCATTTGTAGTAATTAGCACTGCATCAGGTTTTAATTAGAGAGCATGAGAAACTGTAAGACAGGTGGACACACAAATTAACAAAATAGTAAATACTAATGTGAGAAGTAATGTAAACCATTTTTAGAGGTTGGAAATACTTTTCAAATGTCTTGACAATCACTGACAATCAGTGTTGGATAAATTACTTTCATTTTAAATATTAGATAATATTTGTTTTCATTTCACAAGCTTTCAGATATGGGAAAGACTAGCTTGTTTTCATTTCATATGGATTACATAACCAGAGAATATAATTTTCAATTTGAATTTGTACATTTAAAAGTAGATACTTCAAGCTTTAATTAGAAATATTTCTCATGTATATAGAATTATTTCTAGAATCGATTGGTTTTGTCTTATTTGTCTGATTTCTTTGTAAAGACGCTACACTCAATTCTATCTTTAGACTATGCATTTTGATCTAAAGTTAAATATTGATTTTAGAACTACTGAAATGATTTACAGTATGTAACGCAAGTACTGTACTGCAAGTAACTAATTAAATTTCATATGAATATTTCTAGTAGATAAGTAATTTTAATACAGTAACTTAGTACAGTAAGTACTACAAGTACAACGTTACACCCAACACTGGATTTAATCAGAAATACAGTAAAACTGAGGGGCATTTATGCTATGTAAATGTTTCTATTTTATTATATTTTCAAATCTAATTTATTTATGTGACGGTAAAGAAAACATAACTTCAGGCTGTAGTGTCACTTGAGCCTTCAAAAATCATTCCAATATGTTAATTTGGAGTTGATATGCTTGATATGCTCTATGTTTATGGATTTTTCCCAGGACTGTTTAGAAAATTTGAAATAAAAGCATTATTAATATAAAAAGCACTTCTCACTATTTTAGAATTTCATAATTCTAACCATTAACTATAAGTTCTGTCTCAAATTCTAGTCTCAGACTACTCAGACATCACGCCCACGGAACATTCGCTAAATGGCTGATGCATATGGCATATTGGTTGAATTATACAGGGTTTCCGGGAGACAAATATGTGTTGCATTCTTTAAATGTTCCACCTGGAAACATGATGCATGCTAAAAGGGAACTAGTTGATAATGGGAATTGGTCCCTATACTAAAGTGTAACCAAAAAGCACTTTCAAACATATTTACTAGTTTTATGCAATTTAATGCAAAAAAATAACAAAGAAATAATACACTGACCTCAAACTTCTGAACAGTAATGTAATAGACAAAGCTAGCATATGTCATCCAACCTTAAATGTTTCTAATATGCATGAATCCCAACGCAAGTGGCATAATGACGTTCTTCTGCACCATATGGCTTATTGCCATTTATTATTTTAATTACTGTAAAAGGGGCAATCAGTCAATAACAGTGTTAATCATAAAGGGTTTTTACTGAATCTGTGCACAGGTAATAGTAAAATTGTGACTGACCGCAGAAACGTAATGAAGAATAAATATAATTTTTCTTGCTCGCAAACACCTGCTATGATAAGACCAATATCTGGATCACCAACGTCACTCATGTAATCACACGTGAACAGTACTAAACACAGGAGTAGAAAGATTTTGTGATCAAATCACTGAAACCACATCCTGAGGTGGTCAGACACACATGTGACCACATCACATCTTCATCGTAAGCACTAATCTATTAGTGTCCGGTAAAGGCCCACTCATCTGTCAGTCATCCGCTGCATTAAACAGATATTTTAAATGTTGCCAGCTGACTAATACATTTTATAGGCACATGCAATTGCATTGACAATACTCAACATAACTTCTCCAAGATGCCTAAAATTAGGTCATTATTCTGAAGACACTGGGTTTAAGGACAAATAGATTAATTTAATTAATGCTAGAGATGTGGCCCAGATGGCCCAACAAAAGCTTTTCATGATGTTATCTGAGGGATAAAGCTTACATCCCAGAGCAGTAGACAAAAGCACTGATGACATGTTTATATTTTAGGGTCTTATCATAGCGGAGCATTAAAACAGATATAAAGATACAGTCTCATTAATGAAATTGTGCCACAATTGTGTGTGTGGGGAGTATGTTAGGTACGGTAACAAGTCCATGGAAGTAACACCAGTGGCATTTTTACATCTTTTTTTGTAAAATGATTAGATAAGTGTTACTATTATTCAAATGTGAGCTCTTTAGCACTACTCTTAACATCTGAAGTCGACTTACCTGTGTGCCACGACCAGAGTGGTGTGACTGGCACACACCTTAGCGAGAGAAGCCTGAATGTTACGCTCCGTTTGACTGTCCAAAGCAGATGTAGCCTAAAAGCAGAATTTACAAAACATGACTGAGTGCAAACCTATATCATTATTTGAGAACCTGTAATAGTCTTTACTCACTTCATCAAGCAAAATAATGCGAGGGGATTTTAGGATTGTGCGAGCGATGGCCACTCTCTGTTTCTCCCCTCCGCTCAACTTCAGACCCCTTTCACCCACCTCAGTATCATATCCTGTCATATTCAGAGAAAAGTCAACATTCTGTAATCATTTAAAACACCTCATATTATTGCAATCGTATATCTTTCCTTTCGTAACTGTGGTTGCCTTGCCATCACAGCAATAAATTACACTTAAAAAAAAAAAGTAAAGAGTAAAAAGTATTTAATTATAATAATATTTCTCAATATTCCATTTTTGTACTGTATTTTCCATCATAAACAAAGCTTTGGTGTGCCTAATGCTGCGTTCACACCAGACGCGAATGAAGCGTTAAGCGCAAGTGATTTATACTGTATGTTAAGTCAATGCAAAGACGCAATTAAACATCCTGCGGCACGAATGGCGCAATTCATGCGAATGAAGCAGAGCGAATGCCGCGGTTCGCGCATTTAACGCATGATTGGCGCAAAACACTCAAGTTGAAAAATCTGAACTTTGACGAAAATTTGCACCGCTGTAACCAATCAGGAGCTTGCTCTAGTAGTGACGTGATTACTGTTAAGCAGAGGCAGAATTCCAAAACTATGGAGGACAAAATCATCATCGCTGTATGTGGAGGAGCTGTACGACAAATCTTCGTACTTTAATAGAAACAGGAATAAAAAGAAATAAATCTAGCTTCATTAAACCAAAGTTTGCCTATTAGATATACTCCAAACGAATTTTACCTCATGTCTAACCACTACAGAGACTGGAGCCGCCTGGCAGAAGCCCCTCCCATGACGCGAATTCGCGTTAGCTGTGAATCGAGTTTCACTCGCAAATGAAACGAGTAAACTCAAAATATTCAAGCGTCTAATTGCACGTGAATAGCACGATTTATTCGCACAAGTCGCATCTGGTGTGAACGTACCATAAGAGATGGTAAATTGTAGTGCTTGTACTTCAATAATGTGGAGATCATAAAGCTTGAGAAACATAGAGAAAGACAGCAGTCCTCTACCGTCTGGAAAGGATAATATCTTCTGGTGGATATCAGCAGCCACTGCAGCCTCTTCTACTTCTTGGTCACTTGCAGATATGCGTCCATAGCGAATGTTTTCACGGATGTTATCATTGAAAAGAACAGTGTCCTGAGGAACTACACCAATGTAGGATCGGAGAGAGTTCTGTTTCACCTGTAAACAAAGAAAAATCAAGTAAATAAGTCAACAAAGAATTCTTGTAGGTGTTGCTGTGTGCGCAAATTATTGTTTTCTCTGCAGCTTCACACAAAGACAAAGTCTCTACATAGCCCTATATTATAACAACAGGTGAATCTGCTGACAGGTGGGCGTCGAACTTTAAAGTATTTCACCACCTGAGGTTTTGGAGGTCTCCACTGCCTTTGAAAGCTAAGGAGCCAGGTGCTGATGGGCTATGAAGGGGTCCCAAGCTCTGAAGATCTGAAACCCCAATTATAAAGCAGGGTGACAATCTTCACATGCTGCCTGTTGTTGGGAGGGGTGCGGCGATAGACCCCTGCCGAGATCCAAAGCCTGGCAAACTCTGTGAGGCAGTGCCAGCTGACATCAAGGGTTTTGAACAGCATAAAGAGGAGCAGAGACAAGACAAAGTAGGTCTGGAATGGGCACACATTTTAAGGAAGCTCTAAGCTGGCCCCGCTTATAGTCATATATCAAGAGCTGCGCTGCAGAGATGATCTATGCCCGTACACGGTTTCCATCTGGAGCCAACTGAATGCCATTCTGGTATGCTTTAGCTTTAGTCAATAAAATATATATTAGGGTAATATATGTTTGTTCAGGCAGAGGCACAAAACAAGCCAATGTTTGACAGAATATAGCTGAATTTTTATATTCTAACAAATTTACAACCATAATGTGCAACACTGGTGCTAAAATGATCAAAATTATTATCAATACACTCAAATGTATTGCTTATACGGCAAAAGCAGGAATTGTAAAAATTCCAATATAAGCTTAACTAGTATAGTACATCTCGACAGTCGTGTCCCACCTGGAAGCACTTTTTCTCAGATACCACAACATATACCAACATTTGTAGTCTGTGAGATTTTCTTTAAAGAAATGAATACTTTAATTGAGCAAGGATGCCTTTAATTGATGAGAAGTGACATTAAAATACATATTTGGATGACTCCAAAAATTTCCATTTCAAATAAATCGGTTTCTTTGAACTTTCATCAAAAGAATCCTGAAAATATGGCTTCCACAAAAATACTCACAACATTAGTTATGAAGAGCTGCTAAAAATTCAGCTTTGTCATCACAGGAATAAGTTACATTTGAAAATGTATTCAAAAGTTAATTTAACTTATCAATTGGGAGAACAGACATCATTTTATGACAGAATTTAGAACAAAGTAACAAGATAACAGATATCACGAAGAATGTAAGAACCAAAATATGGGGCTTTACCGCCAATGACTATTAAAGGGAAGGTCAAGGTGTCTTATCTGTAGAATGAACAGAACGTGCAAACAGTCTCTACAAATCAATATTCAATTAGGGGGATTATCCATACTGATTAAAGCTTGTGTCAATGAGGTCATAGCCGGTATTACCAGCTCAATGATGGGTAGTGAAGACAAAATCTTGTGATTACATCTAATATGCTCTCTGTGTCCTAATGTCCCACAAGAGTCTTAGCTGTTTTACTGCAATTAACCTGAGCATGGGTGCTTAAAAATTAACCACAGACTTTTTAATTGATTATGAAATCTTTTTACAAATGTACTGTGATTCAAAACATCACGTGCAGGCTCTTTAGACAACAAATTAAGTCTAAAAATGGGCATGTAAATCAAACTTTAAAGCTTTCTGCTAAATGGTTTATTTACAGTCTAGAATTCTGTCTCTGCATATATAAGTTTGGATTGGAAAACAATTTTATTTTTAAAAAAGCTGAAATTTTGTGTGTCTGGAGCATAGAGAAACAATTGACCCAACAAACCTCAATGATGTACAAACAGAACCTAACTAACTGCTGTAAGAAAAACTGACCGTGATCTTACCCACAACAAGAGAAACTGGAAATTATTCTTGGATCACATTAAAGAAAAGCCCCCGTCTCGAAGCACTGATAATGACAGAGTGAGGGAGAGCAGAGCGAGTGGTGCTCTGGCTGTTCATTCGACCATTAATCCATGTGGCGAGTGGAACCAGCCTCAGTGTTTTCACTTCAAACGCCTGATGAATTAGATCCCCCTTTGAAGTTAGCTTTTTTGTTTTTTCTTTTGTTTATTTTTTGCCTGTTTTTTAGTGTGCTTAATTCGCTGTCTTTCCATTCTTTCTTCCCATTCATTTGGCTCTTAAAAAAAGTCAATGTGAATTTATGAACTAATTAACATCAGACTGGGCCGGGTGAGAGAGGGCTTACTGCAGCCATGTGAAACACAAATGGCTTCCCAGGTCTTTATGGGAGTGTAGCATCTGTCTCTTCACAATACAACTTTTATCCTATGAGACGGCACTTTCGCTCCGGTTTCCGGTCTTATTTGCAATAGTTCTCTGAATCAGTAAGTGTTCATTTTTTGAAATTGAGATTTATACATGATATGAAAGCTGAATAAATAAGCAATAAATTGGATGCATAGGGCAATATTTGACCGAGATACAACTATATGAAAATCGGGAATTTGAGGGGACAGAAAAAACTAAATGCTGAGAAAATCACCTTTAAAGTTCTCACATGAAGATCTAATCAATGCATATTATTAATCAAAAATTAAGTTTCAATATGTTTACAGTAAGAAACTGACTAAATATCTTCATGGTGCATGATCTTTACTTACTATCCTAAGGATTTTTGACCAAAAAATAAATAAAAAGAATTTTGACCCATACAATTTATTTTTGGTTATATACAAATATACCCCAGCGACTTAAGACTGGTTTTGTGGCCCAGGGTCACATTTTTCCCTTTTTCAGTCATAAAAACATGGGATTACATGGGATGGATTAAGCAGCTAAAAAAGTTTTCCATCTGTAAGGAACACTGCATTTTCTTTATAGATTCATAAACAGGGTGGGCCATTTATATGGATACACCTTAATAAAATGGCCTCCACCCATCTTGAAAAGTTTCCCACCTCACATATACTAATGTGCCACAAACAGGAAGTTAATATCACCAACCATTCCCATTTTATAAAGGTGTATCCACATAAATGGCCCACCCTGTACAATAGTGTACAATAGCTGTGAAGAGTCAAGTAGTTCTACCACCAACCTGTGTCAACTACTCAGTTGCACTTGTTCTATACGCTGACAGGAGCTCATTTGCTCAGTTTATAACATGTTTGTTGGCATATTTGTGTGGCCTGTTTCTAACGATCCAAAATATTTGGTAATGCAATGCTTGCATTTCCAAGACTGCA
Source organism: Enteromius unitaeniatus (assembly GCA_032359435.1). Taxonomy (NCBI): domain Eukaryota; kingdom Metazoa; phylum Chordata; class Actinopteri; order Cypriniformes; family Cyprinidae; genus Enteromius; species Enteromius unitaeniatus. Next base: position 6,038,515 of record JAUMHI010000048.1, on the reverse strand, counting down.
TGCAAGCAAACTTCACAGAGGAAAAGCCAGAACTGTTGTAGAAAACTGCATCAAGTTAAGACTCATTCACAGCAAGTATGATTACAGAAACTCTGAAGTTAATCGTTCCAATTCAAAGAAGGAACTAGGAAAGTCCACAATAGAACGACAGCCAATCAGAGCAACTAACCTATACATGTCCTCTGAAGCAGACTGATTGTTTTTTGTAATAAAAATATTTCTATTTTTAAAATTATAACTCAAATCACTGACTTCCGACAACATGTTCGTGAGAGAATCAAGTTCCAGTTTCTTGGCTGACCTCTGACTCGACGTATGGAGTAAGCTGCATTCGTAACGTAAGCTCAGAAGAGAATAAACGAATGAGGATAGAGCAAAAATAAACACCAGTAATTCATTAAAAGTCAAAAAAAAAAAATCTGAGGATTTCACTATAAGAACAAATGATTTAGATTAATGGTTAAGATGTACATTTGAAAAAAAAGAAAAGATAAAGTAAAGGAAAAAAAAGTATTTTGCCTCCTCATTACAGAACACCACGGATACGCAAAATCTTTGTGCGTTGGTGTAGAGAAATGAGTAGTCATGCAAAATCTTAAAATGCAATGAATTGGTCATTTATATAATAGATTTCAGCTATTAATAAAAACTAGAAGTTGCTAGAAACGATTGATCTAGTGCAATTTTAAAACTTGTCTGTACTTGTTTGTGACATTACATGTCCCTTATTACATGTGCCCTTATTTTAATATTGTACATTATATTGTATATTGTTTTGCCTTCGTGTTATATGTATAATTGTATTTATTTAAATTTTTACTTTTCATTTTTGTACTTTTCTATCCAAGGGTTTGAGAGTAACGTAATTTCAATTCTCTGTATGTCCTGTACATGTGGCAGAATTGACAATAAAGTTGACTTTGACTTTTTAACTTTGACATCAATTGGTCACAAACTACCTGAGCACTGTCACATGTGCACGAGGAACAACACGTCTAGACCCTCTGACGAGAAAAACAGGCCATATCAGATGTTTGAAAATGAGAAAAACACAAGCAAAACTGTGATATGCAAAACATGAAACATTGTAAAATTGAATCCACTTGGTGAGAAGCAGACACAAGCATTGTTCCACATATCCGACCAGATGTGCGCACAAATCAGGGCTGCAACCGTTTACTTGAAAGGCACAAGAAAGGCTGGGAGGGAACAACCCATGTGCGCCTAACCTGGACCAAATGTACGCAAAACATCTTGTTTACACGAACCTCCACATGCTGCTCTGTTTAACACTTCACAGGATTGTTATAGACTCCAGTCTCTTCACTTCGGCACTCCACGAAGTTAGACGTAACATCAATGAAGTACAGTGCCTTAGAAACAGAGAGGTTCAGCGGGGGCAAGGGGTCATTCCATTTTGGTTTCTTTTCCATCCTTTGTTTCCTTCTTCTGTTTCTTCTTACATTTACATGTTATTATGTTACATAAAGAGAAGACAATGCAACAGTCAGAAAAATGAATCAAAAGATTGTGACTCCTGAAACCAGGCAATGTCTCTGGTGACCACTTGCCTTCTGTAATCAACCACAACTGAATCAATAACCTCCTTTTATGAAGTGTTCCATATAGAGCAGCATGACAGAAGCACTGCTGGATCCCAGCAGGAAGGGTCATCAACTCCAGCAGTAAAAATGGATGAATGGTTACTATCAGTAAGGCTGGTTTTTAGTACTCTAAAACAAGTAGATTTGTGAAGAGTTGTTATACGTATTTTAAAGGTTGTTTTTTGCTAATTAAAACTTAAATAGTCATCAGCAGCTCCCATCACCTCCCCCTCCCCAAAAAAGTGTACAGGAAAAATATTAATTTGCAGAAAATGTATACTTTGTTTTTCGCTCATATCAAAAATTCCAGACATGTTTGTTTAGAATGGTTATCAGTTCCCAGTGATTTGTACAGAGCCCCTTAAGAGACACAGTGGAGGAAAAAATTTGAAGGTGGAAGGAATTTTATTTTATTATTTTTTGTGTTCTCTTTGTGTTCCCCTGAGAAACGTTGCATTCTCTCGTGAACTTTTTGCATTCTCTCACAAAGATATTTGCGTTTTCTCGCAAAAGAAGAACTGTTCGTGATACATGTGAGACTGTAAAAGTTTCTTGAGGAATGCAAAGTTTCTCGGGTGAACGCACATACCTTCGCGAGGGAACACAAAAGACAAAACTTTTTTTTTTTCTCCCACCCAAAATTTTATCCACTCACCCAGAAATTTTCCACCACCATGTCACATAAGGGGCTCCGTAAATTCAGCCCCCACTACCAATAAAATTTTTAGAGATGTTTTAATATTTGTAAAAGATTCCTCTTATGACTAAAAAGACAACATTTGTTTTTATATATATATATATAATAGTTTTCTATTTGAATATATTTTAAATAAAAATGATTGTCATGGTAAGGCTATTGTTCTCAGCTGTTACTTAAGTGTTAAGCTGTTACATTTCTTAAAAATATGTTGAACACAGCTGTACTGCTTCTTATTTTAATAGAAACTGTGTTACATTTTTCAGGATTGTTTGATGCATAGAAAGTTCAAAAGAATAGTTTATTAACATGGAAAACTTTATAAATGTGTTCACTGTCACTTCTGATTTTATGCCTCTGTGCAGTATAAAATAACATCATTTCTTAAAAAAAAAAAGCTTACTGACCTCAAACTTTTGAACGGCATTAATCTCATAACCTGTTAAAACCATCTAAAAATCTAAAAGACGTCTGCGCTTTGGTGTTCTCATGAACACACACATGCTTGAAGGTAACAAACGGAAATGAACCTTCCTCTTTAAGCACATTGTTGGATTGACAGAAACAGCTTTAAATCTCGAGCAGCGCCGTCTATCAAGTTGAATGAGGTACTTGTGAGCGTGTGTATGTGCGCGCAGCAGAACATGTGGCCCGTCAGCTGTCAGTACAGTGTCTGTGCTGCTCTGCTCCCATCACTTACAAGATCAATGAGCCCCAGCGGGCACGCCACTCCACCCCTTCCTAAAACACACTGGGAAACAACTTTCATTTTCTACCATCAAAAGTCACTTTGAAAAGAAACATTTACGACCCTCAAAATCTCTTATTCAAAAACATTTGCTAGCAAAGCTTTCATGTTACTCATTATTAGCATACTACAATCTTTTCCGTCCTCCCTGCCCTGCGCCCGACCACGATATTTGTTCTCTCCATCTTGTTTGCGTTTGAAAGGTTTGTTTGTTTTACGAGTGAGGAAATTCAGGGAGACGGAATGCGCTTGTGCGTTTATTTCAGTGACAGCATTCATACAGCAACACTCATTCAGCTGTGAATTCGATGAGAAATAGCCCTGATATTTCGTCATACTTTCCTCTCGTCGTCTGAGAGGATGGATTCCATCTCACGTGCAGCGCTCATCATCAAACGCAGCATGGAGAATGAGGAATCAGTGACCAGCACCAGAATGAAAACAGCCTCTAGGAATCTGCGCATTCAAAGACCATGGGACTCAAATTTTGATCTATTATTTCTGCCAAAGCGCTTACCTAAGAAAATGAGCATGAAGAATGACAAACAGATGTTTCTCGCTATCTATATCCTGCGACTGATCACTGGAATATAACAAGATTTGTTGTACAAATAAAGACAACTACTTCTAAAATTACAAGAAATCTATGAAATATAGCTGATATAAAGTATGCATATATTTCAAGTAGTGCTGTCAAACGATTAATTGCATGCAAAATAAAAGTTTTTGATTACATACTATATGTGTGTACTGTGCATATTTAATATAACTACACAAACATATTTTACATATATTACATATTTTGAAAATGCTTACATGTATACATTTATATTCATATAAATTATATCCATCTATATATATATATATATATATATAAAAACATATTTAATTAACAAAGTAACATTTTTCTTAAATACTTAAATACATACATGCATGTGTCTTTATATATACACATAATAAATATGCACAGCATACACATGCACATAAAAAATAAATAAATAAAAAAGGGTTCTCTCGAAAATAGGCTTTTAAAATCGGTAAAATAAACAAAAGGCCACTGATAAATGTATACTAAATAAATGTAATTTTTCGATCCAGGTCTAAAATACACAATACATAAATGTGTTTTTGTTGAAAATATTCAACCAGGACTTTGTAAATCATTTATTTTTAGTTGCACAATAAACAACTTTAAAAAAAGTTAAGTAAATGTGCGTAAAAAAAAAAAAGGCCTTAACATCAAACAATTTCTGTTTAGACTATATTCCTCTTTGCACATGGTGAAAACATTTATAGCTGAAGTCTCACGCATAGTGAGTCACGTCTGCATTTGTTACTGTCAAGTGTTCTTGTTGCAACACCTGACCGAACAACCCATTGCACAACGAACGGCAAAAACTCCACATTAAATGTGATAAGACTGAGAAGCATCTGACCCTAATCTGATTTAAAAGCATCTAAAAATCAACACTGATTTTTGATGCTTGTCTGAACGAGTCCCAAAAATCACAAAGTGCATCTCAATCCAATAAATATTTCACATTCATGGACAGTTATGCAATTTCACGCAATGTACTTTATAGCGCAATACTTGGCGAAAGATCTATTCATTTGCCAGCTCATGCTTTAGGAGTCCAAAGGCTAATGTTCCAGTGAGTTTAATGAGTTCGATCTGGCCAGTAGTGAGAGGGATGAGATGCTGAACCAATGACAGCTGCTCTATAAAAGTAAATCTCCCTTCATGCCTGCACTGTGAGAAAGCGCTCACTCCCTATGAGTGTACTGGCACGCTGACCTAGCTCATACTTCCTGCTGCGCTCCAAACACATTAACGCAGCAGGAATGTGTGGCCATCGTGTGCAAGTGTGAAAGCGGTCGTTTGACGCTGGGTTGCGGTTCTCATAGCTTTGACATGATACTGGAGAGGCTGTGACAGCGTGTGCAGGAGAGGACAAGGGAGATGCAACTATTTACTTGTCCTTCCTTTCCATCTCCTCGTCTGTGTGCCAGCACAGCTTGTCAACAGTGCTTCCTCCATTTAAATGACAAACCACAGCTTCCATCTCTAAACACTCTCCACCAATCGATTTTCTCCTCTTGAGGGAGTTGAGATAAAGACAGGAGGTTGCATAAACCATGTTTCCTGAACTTGGATTGAGGTACTGTCACTTTTAAAGTACCAAAACAAAATAATTTTTTTATATAAATATAAAAGCGACACAGTTCCTCAGTTAAAAATTTTTATATGTGTGTATATATATATATATATATATATATATATATATATTTTTTTTTTTTTCTGGATTCTGTTTTTATTTTCTGAACTTTTTTTAAATAGTTTTATTAAATTAATTTTTATTTAAATTTTATTAATCAAAAAGCATGTCGAATTAATTAAAATCATGAAATGTATACATTTTCACATCAATTTATTTAAGCTTTACAAAAATGTTTAGGGCCCTATGAAATGTTTTATTTTTTTCACCATATTTTTTATTGCTACCAAATTCTGTGTTTTAGCATGTCTAATTTTTATAAACTTATAAAATAACTTCATTTATTCACTTTTGTCTTAAAGTAGTCTTATGATTTTTTTCCACCTCAGAAATGTTGTGTTTATTAAATTTTTTCTGGTTTTAAAATGAAGGCATAAAACCATTAAAACAATTACAACTAAGGCCAACTAACTGATGTTATGGTTAATTACTAATAAATATTATAACATTTTTATAATAGCATTCCTCTTAAAATCTAAATAAAAGGTTGAAAAACCTTTAGTTTATCTATAAAAACTAAATTTGAGCTCTTTAAAAAAAAAAAGCACTTCAAAAGCACCTATCACTGTTTTTATAGTTTGACTAAGTGGGCATTAAATGAACATTAGCAAAGGTAACCCAAACATGAAAATCGGGGAAATCAGCATGCATAATTAAATGCAACAAACTAATATCGTTGAAAAGAACCATATAATACCACATACTTACATTGGATCACTGAAATAAACAATTTCTTATACATTTTAAAAGATTTGCTTAATATATACCTGGGAACTAAGCCCTGCTATGTATGCCTGTGAGCAAAGGTAACAACTTCTGTCCTGGATCAGACCAGGAGCCCAAGAGTGAATCTAGCAGCTCTGAGCAGAGACCAGCACTGTGTAAGAGGCCACCATCTCCCCCAGGACACTTGAGTAAAAGCAGCTTACAGCTCCATATTCATAATTTAAGTCTCTCTCACTATAAATAATTCACAGGGGGCAGGTTTACTTGGAAATAAGAGGCAATAGTAAATCATATTCCTAGAAGCTTGTCATGAGTAGTGGAGGATATATGATCTATGGTTGCGTCTTACATCACTGGTGTCACTGCATTGTAGTTAACAGTGAGACAGCTCGGACGGTTTAGTATAACATCACCTCAAACAGGCTACTGTTACACACTGCTCTATGCTGTACGAGCATTTGTATTCCTGCGGGGTAAACTGCAGTCAGGTTTGTGTCAGAGAAAAGTCTCACGGATTTAGAAGTTAGAAAAGTTTTACGCTGCATGTGCTCGAAACCAATTACAACATTGTTCATTATCAATCGCTACCAAGAGCACTCTGAGATTGAAACTCATTCTTCTCGAACAGACTGTCTGACGCAAGCTTGGTAGGAAATTAATTTTTCACATTTTAACGCAAGCTCTTCGCCCTCTTCCGTCAGTCAGACACTCTTGCTCACTAACATCAGCCCTGTCACTATTCCAACCCTACATTAGAGGTTTTCAACCTTGGGGTCAGCAGACATGCAGGTGGGGTTGAGAGAGATATCTGGTATAATCTAAAAATGTTATTTATAGCTGCAGTCTAGACATATCAAAAATGCAGCTTCCCTTGTGCATAAAATCCTGGTAACTTTTTAAACAGGAAGAGAAATATAGGCAACAATGCGACCTGAGACGCAAAGGTGAACTCTGTATACTGACTTCTGTATATCCTGGAAGGAATTTTGGTTTGCAAACTTTGTCATATTCATACGACTCAAATCCACAGATTTTTCTGCAGGTTTTATGACCAAGCAAAGGCAATTTTAACAATTAATTGAAGGGAACGCAATGCACCAATATGGTACCGTACTCCCAATAGATCTTAATACTTTTATCATCGAAACTATAATATTTCTGTAACTTCTGATCACACTTAAAATAAAAGTGCAGCTCTTCCTTAATATTCACATTTTGTTTGTAAGTGCAAATGTCTACAAATCCTTAAAATCAATACACTTAAGATGCAAAATAGGACATCTTTTACATGGAAAAACTAACCAAGATGAATTTAGTTTATAGTTAAAACAAAGACATTGAAGAACTTTTAAAGGCTTTAAACTGTGAAATGGTGAATGAAGACTTTTTAAGACCTGCAGAAAAATTATTTTCTTAAATATGACACCATTAAATGATGTGTGCAGCCTTCTAATGCGACCTCTAGAGGTCACAGCCTCCGAATTAAGAGGCAGCATTAGTATTTGCGTTTTGAAGATGAACAGAAGTCTTTTGGATTTGGAAGTAAATGTTAATGAAAATGTAACAAAATTGGAACATGTTGGAACACAAAAGGTCTCTAAAATCAAACAAATTTTGTTTTGGTAATTTTACAAAAAATCTTCTATAGAAGCTTTAACATCTAACTCTGTTGTCATGTTTCCTGACCTTAGAGATGTCCTGACCATCGATGAGGATGCAGCCACCCTGAACGTCATAAAAACGAAAAAGCAAGCGGATGATGGTGCTTTTTCCGGATCCGGACGGGCCAACCTGTTGAATAAGACATCAGCAAGGGTGAACATCTTGCTTTTATACACACTTTCTCATTCGATTTTAGTACCCAATAATAATAAAGAACAGTTTAGATGTTATTTTACCAGTGCAACTGTCTGTCCAGGCATCACTGTGAATGAAATATCACTGAGAATTTCTTTCCTGTAGACAAAAAATAAGAAACAAAATTTAAAAAATTCCAACTCAAAAACACTGTTCTCCAACAACAGAAAAAACTTCTTACTGACATTAGCATGACTCACCCAGCAGTGTAACTAAAGCACACATTCTGGAAATCAACCCTTCCTTCTGTGAACAACAGGTCTCCTGCATTCACATCATCCTTTACCTACAGCAGAGGGGGATCTGGAAATTAGAAAGGGCATTTTTGCCATGTGCCACAGAAGACGTGTAGAAAAGCATGGCACTGGGCTGACAGGGAATTAAGCAAACCTGAAGAATGCATTAAAACTGAAAGCATGGCAAAAATACTGAGGCCTCTTTTAAGTCAAATTCAAGATTCAGTTTGCAAATTAGCTCCGACAGCTTTTGCGAAAATATGAAAAGAAACGTGAAGATCAAATAAGGGTTTTAGTAAGATTATTTGCATATGAATAGAATCTAAAGGACTGGGAGTGTCGAGGAATGGCCGGCTGTTGGTTGTGTGACTTTGGGGAGAGGGTTCCCAAAGGACGGGGGTAACTTGAGTTAGTGCAGGAGGTCATGACAATACATCAACACTTACTGGTCCACAAGACCAACACTGGCACGTCCAGAGGGGCCGCAATGTGCCTTCTAGGAACTGACTAGATGAGTATTGTTCTGTGCAAATTGATTTATAAAAAGATTTAACTTTGGCTTGACTACAGAATTTTAGGTTAAACTAGTGCGAGTGCGCATCTACTGCATGATTGTATTCATGATATGGGGGCAGAAAATGTATATACAGTATTACCATAGTTTCATAAAGTTAATCAATATCACAAAACAGTGCATCTTCTCTCCAAAATCAGCATGATTACCAATGATTTTTACAACAGTTCATTAGTTAATGATAACTAATAGACTTAGGTTTTAGATTGCATATTTCCCGTTTTTGCTTAATTTCACCAACAAAAATAAATCCAAACACAGTCACAGCACTGTTTTGTCTCTGAGTAACATGACAGTGTTTTGTTCCTGAATGAATCAATCGTTTAAATGATTTGGTTTAGTTGAAATGACTCACTTGTTGTAACTTGCTGGCACCTACTGACACTTTTAATTTCATATTTAAAGTATGTTTAATTCATTTCAAACATCAGTTGCCAATGTTCTGTTTAAAATATCTAAATATCATTTACGCATTTGTATATGCAGGTTAAAGTAATTAATTAAACTCTGTAAAAGCATCTAAACGCTATTCATATCTATGTTTTCTCTGCATTACAAAGATACTTCTTTGTCAATACTGACTTACTTTGCTTGTTAACAGGCCAAATGTCTTATTGACAGATTAAATGTAAAAGATGGACTTTAAAGGTGATGCACACTTTTAGAAAAATGGCTTTGTAAAAGGTACAAAAATGCCCATGAAAGGTAAAAATCAACTTAAACTTATTGGAAAAGATTAATCTGTTACATGACAATATGTTACAGCAGTTGGAATAATTCAAATCTGGGCTGTTTTTGTTTTATATGCTGCTAAGAAGATGGGTCATGTATAGCTCCATCATCGATAGAAGTAAAACAAATATTTCAAAATAAATAAATAAATAAAAAAAGCTAAAGGAAATTTCTCTGGCATTTCTTTATTTTTGCTGTATCAAAACTGTACCGAACCATGACACCACTGTATTGTATAGAACCAATCCGTAATAATTTTCTGAACTGTTACAACCCTAGTGGCCACTCACCTCTTTTTCCTCTGTTAGCAGATCAAACATGCTCTCCATGTCAACAAATGCACTTTGGATCATTCTGTGATGAAACATAATAGTAAAACAAAATAAGAGAGAAAACAAACAGAAAAGTTTGAGAATTGCCAAAACTGTAAATATATAAGCAGGAAAAATAATGAATGAATGTGGCCACAGATGATACTCCTCTAAGCTTACCTATAATACGTCCCAAACCAGTTAAGTGGAGTGTAGAGCTGAATAATGTAGGTTCCAAAAAGAACATAGTCACCAACCTATTACAGAGCATGAACAACAAAAATATGCTCAAGACCAACAATTAAAAAAAAAAAAAAAAGTTTTCATAACTTTATTGGTCACTACTGTACTTGAAACTTGTTCACTGTAACATAGTATGCACAAAGCAGGGATCCAGCCAACAAGCCCAATCCAATGATAAGGTTCTGAGTTTGGTTCAGGAGAGCCAGGGAAGCATTGGTCTTCCATTCACATGCCTGAACACAAAGAGAATCCAAATCTGCATCTCTCCACTCAGCAGCTTACAAAGTCCAAGTATGTAAAGTGATGGCCATTACCTGATATTTCAGGATAGCTTCCTCAAAGCGTCTGACTTCAAAACTCTCTGAATTATAGTACTTTACCTGAATAGAGACAGATTTTTTAATATTTACATTTTCATACTTTTAAAAACACTCGGTTATTGCACTTACGGTTTCAAAGTTGAGAAGCGAGTCCACTGCTTTTGACTTCGCAATGTTGTCCTGTGTATTCATCTCCCGCCTGTACTTGGTCCTCCATTCAGTGATAATGATGGTAATGGCTGAAAACGAACATCAAATTGAACTAGACATAGAAATGTGCCTGCTGACTATAAAATCATACATAAACATGCAGTAACAATTTCTAAATTATTACTGTGAAACTATTCTTGAGAACAGTGCTGTGTACTGACATCAGGATCCAGAATATTTACTTAAGAAATCTTAAGAATACTTTTATTTTGTAAGTACATTTTCAATTGATCAAAAGTTAGACATTTATTTTTATAATTTTTTTTTTTAAACACTTCCCAAAAAGCAGCATAACCATTTTTAACACCGATACTGTGACTTGAGAATTTTTCTGAAGAGTAATGGCTGTTAAAAATTCAGCTTTGTGACAATTAGATTAAATTAGAAAACTGTTACTAAACTTTACTTTCAGAATGATACTTTTCCTGTATTTTTGATCAAATAAATGCAGCCTAAGTTAAAACCTGAAAACATTAAATAAGCCTCACAATTTTCAACAGTACTCACCTTAATAACAAAAATAATGCAATTGTTAATATTTTAAGCTATCAGCATCCATAATATGAAAATAAGTGTGTTTGTGCTGCACTTACTGAGGTAGAGAAACATGCAAATTAAAACAATGAGGCCAAACCAGGCACTGAAGTACGTCACAAAATAGATGATGGCAATGATGATGTCAGCAATAGTGGGTACAATGCTGAAAACAATATAGCTGTAAAATAAACCAAAGAACATTTAAACATGGGAAAACACTGTCAACCAGATTCCTTCGCTTATTTAACTAACCATGTTCGTTAAAACATCAGACCTTAACAAGTTGTTGACTGAGGAGGTTCCACGGTCAATGCTGCGCAGGACATCTCCGGTGCGACGGCCCAGATGCCAGCGGAGAGAGAGGCTATGCAGGTGAGCGAAAAGACGGACCTGCACCACACGGCTGGTGTACTGCTGGACATAGGTCCACAGGAAGCTGCGCAAGTTACTGACAAACCCTGATGTCCCTGAAGGGAAAGAGAGCTAGTTAATGATTTGTACAGAATAAAACAAGCTGTGGTGTTTAAAAGAATCCTCACAATATTACTTTGAATATCAACCCTCACCTACCCCTCCGCCCTGCAAGAACTTAAGGAGGACGTAAACGCAGACAGTGAAGGCCAGGGTTCTCCAGCGCTCTGTCGCTGACAGCTGGTTCACTAGAATATCAGAATTGCAAAAATACAGTGTGAATGAATTTAGTTGTGCTGGCTCAACTCAATATTATTGTTTTGGTAAAGTAACCACTGCCTTACACCTTAAAGGAACAGTTCACTCAAAAATGAAAATTGCAGCATTTTACCCACCCCCAAGCCGTCCTACTGTAGGTGTATATGACTTTCTTACCTGTATCCCACCTCACAAGTACCAAAAGTGTTTTGCAATATAATACGTGTGACCATTGTTTTGTTTCAGGGATAAATAAAAAAGAAATGCACATGATCCTTCAGAAGTCATATGCTGATGTCAATGTCGACAAGAGCTGTGTTGCTTAATATTTTTGTAAAACCCATGGTATTATTTCACGATTCTCCAATGAAAAGTATGTTCAAAAAGACCTACAGTCATTGCAATTTTTTTTTTACAGGCACATAAATAATATAAAAACCAAACAACCTTACTGACCTCAAACGTTTGAACAGTAAGATTTCTGCTTAACCATCTTTTTAATTGTATGTACATCCCCAAGGCTCTGTGTAGGAAGCACATACTGTGAACACATTTCTGCTGTTTTCCTATTAATGAGCGTGTGCAGAGCATCTTCCCTTTAATCACACATAGACTATAAACTTTAACATCCTGAGTCATGAATAACCACATGACTTCAGTTCAATATACCAAAATTTAACAGCTGCCCAAATCTCACTGACTTATACCTTAACCCACAACAAAACAAACAGGATAAAACCTGCAAAAGGATGCAGTCTGTGCCAGGAGCTACAGCATAATGTATCTAAAGAGAACACACTGGTCTGTTCTGGGAGCTGAGAAAGATCCTCAATCTAATTCATTTACATTCATGGCCGTTTTTGATTGTGCACTCGGAATCGAATGAGGAAAGAAAAGGTGGAGGGATGAAGCAAAAAAAAAAAAAAACAATTCAAGAAAATGCCAAGGGCAAAAGCAAAAACTCTCTTCCTCTCTGTTGAGCTGGGGGCGTAGAAATGGATGGTGAGAGAGCTGATTTTTATCCTTGGCATGGGGGCAGAGAGAGCTGCAGACAAAAAGGCCCTTGTACCAGCGTGTTAACTCGGCTAAAAGCCCCTAATGCCCCCTAATCGTGACTGGCAGGGTTGGTGACCTCCCCTATTACCCCTCTCAATCTCTCTCTGCCACACAAAAGCTCACTTTTCTCCCAGCACCGCTTTCATGTGCCTCCAAATGCAAAGCTGTTACTTGTCTCTGATAATGAAGCACATACACACCACCAACTTCAGGAAGAGATCAAATGAACAACGTACACTTAAAAGAACGAGGAAGATAAGAGCATGAATGAATAAATGAATCAAGACGGGAATTTAAAAAATGGGGTAAAAGTAGAAAAAAAAAAAAAAAAAGAGGCAGAGAATGAAGGGTGGAAACAAAGTCTTGAGCCACAGTAGATATTAGCATAGTTGGGTTTTGTCCCACGTTTCTTTTGTAAAAGTTCGATACTTCTTGGCTTATGTGAACCAAAGGCTTTGACTTCTCTGAGAGGTTTTGGGGGCTGCTCACCCATCCAGCTGGCCCACAACAACAACGGGCTGAGAAAACTGCCCAGGGAGGGGCAATCTGACTTTACAAGCATAAGAACACTCCCACACATACACGCTTGACTTCTTTAAAAACTGACTTTATATATAGTTCCAACAATAAAATTTCTACATCAGAATGATTTTACGTGTTTAGGTTAAGGACCCCGGCACAGATTCATGCATTTTAACTGCAAACAAATCCAAAAATGTATTCCTTCACAAAAACAAAAAAAGCATCTGATCTTCATTACAAGAAAAAATAGTTGGTTTAGCATCTCTCACCTTCCCAGGTAACAGGGCAAATGTTGAAAGCTGCTGTCCTCTACTGGTCATACACGGCAAAGCAAATCTTTTGGGCTTTTTTATTTTATTTATTTATTTAATTTTATTAAAGGGCCAGATCTTAACCTTTTAAATTACTTTCAGGGGTATTTTCTTTTACCTTCAAGAAGATTTTTTTTTCTCTGAACCACATACCTAAACAGTATTTAATACCAATATTTCAATTAAATTTTTTTACTAGAACCTATTTTCTATCTTTTTTTTTTTTTGCTGGAGCACATTTCAATAACTGGCGGCTCTTTATTGGATCATTCCAATAACTACTACCAATACACACTACCATTCTAAATGTTTCAGTCAATGGGGTTTGTTTTAAAAGATATTAATACTTTTATTCTGCAGATTATGCATTAAACAGATCAAAAGTGAAAGTAAAGCAAAGTAATAATTTAATTGCAAATACATTTCCATTTCATATAATTTATGTTCACAAAAAAAGTCCTTTAAAGTCAATAGGTGATTTCTCATTTATAAACTTTCACCTTTTACACAGCGAATAGAATACAGCTGCTGTGCTGTCTGAATAAGTGCTAAAGTATATAATACCTATAAAGGCATAGGGTTGGGCATTTTTGGCCCTGCTGTTGATTTAATATATGCTGCACCCATGTGTATGAAATTGATTTGGGAGAATTCTAAAAGCACAGATGAGTCCAGTCTCACCTATATTCCTGCTGTAAATGGGTACAAACACATTGATGACCCGCTCAAGTCCAAGCAGCCCAACACACAGAATCACCAGAGCCTGCAGTCCCACACTTCCCCTGGGCCACATGTAAGGCACCAGCAGACACACTTTCCTCTTGAAGCCCTGCCATGCTGACCCAGAGACCACATCCACTTGGCCTTGTCTTGGCTTCTGATGAATAGAAAAATAAAAAAAGAACATGCAAAGGTGTAATAGATCCTTCCAATAAACTTTCTGAGAAATGTACCGACACTGAAGTGATTTTCAGTGATGGTCATTCTTACCTCTACATTCAGTGCAAGTGATGCTTGCTCAGTTTCATTTCCCAGTGCCTTCTGTTGGTTCATGTGTCTTTTAGAGTACTTGTTAGCCATTGTTTGACTTCGTATAAAAAAATAGGCTGCATTATTCCATTGAAATGTACTGCAGTCTATCAATTTGCAAGGGTTTAAAAGCCCATGCACGGATTTCTAATGATTATACCGACCGTCTGTATTCAGCTGCAAAAGGGGAAAGCTGTCCGCGTGTCGTATGGGCAGCGTTCACATGACTGATAGATTGTGGTCATGTGGCTCGATGTTAAATGAAAACGCTGACGCTTTTAAACACTGAAAAGGCAGTTTTACTCGGTTAGGTGTTGTGAAAGACTAGTTCTCGTGCGGCAAATAAAAAAAAGAAAGACAAGAATCCTCCAGGGGGCGATTGGCGGTTCAGAAAAGCATATTTTCCCCGCTGAGTCGCATTTTTGTTTTACTAAAACTGTGCATTCACAATATATTAATATTTTAAGTCATTTCTAGTTCTAAGGAATGGTAACCCAAAAACAAATTAAACTATACATCTATGTTTAACCAAGTAATTAGAAAAGACTGTGATTGGTCCAATCTGGCAACGCTGAGAAAAGTAACACATATCACATGACATCGCACGCCGCGTAGATCCGTCCATTTTATATATTATATTATTTTAAATTACTGTAAAAGTAAAATATAACTTAGTGGATATGGACATTGCATTTGTATTCGTTTACAAATAAGAAATTATTTTGTATCGCTTCTCGGCACTTTTTCTTATAACATTTTCTTATTATATGTATATAAATTCACAAACAATACCGTCTTTGCACCAGATTAAAAAACACATACTGAAGGAAATGCTTCTTTAAAGGCAGCTGTTAAATCTCAACAACTTGTGCTACAGTCAAAAACACACAAAACGTGATTTGTTCAGTAGGGGAGAGTGGGGTAAAGTGAGACATTTTTTTTTTTACATTTGCTTCCCTCTAAATCAGTAAAATTGACAAATTTCCCATTAATTCAGGATGTTTTCTAGCAATGGAAATTATCAGAAAGTATTCAGGATGAAGGTCTGTGAAAATATGACATATAAAAAAATATGAATAAAAATATTGTTTTTAAAAAAAGTTGTCTCCCGGTTCAGGGGTAAACTGAGACAGACCACAGAAATCAAGGGGGTAAAGTGATCCACTTTTTCCACTCTCAAACTGCCATAACATCACATGTTGTAACAGTTAGAATCCTGACAGCTAGTTTGACAGCCACACATTCCAGAACTAATGTCAGACTAGTAACAGAATCATGGGGATTTGTCAATTGAACACATGTTGCCTCTGGAGTTCGGACAGAGAGATTGTGATGTGCTAGGAAGCTGCCAAACCTCAAACGAGTAGACGATTCATTATTAATTTATTGTTTTCAAAATAAATGTTTGTGATTATATAATGTATATCTGTGTGTACGGTGTATAAATATTAATTGTATAAAAAAAAAAAGTCTTGGTCCAATTGGCAGGGACAGGGATATTGTTTTTCTCTGCAAAATCAAATGCCAGTTGATGCCACTTAACTGGAGGAAGGCCATGGAACTGTTAAGCTAGTTGTTTCAGGTGTTTGGCAAGCTCTTCCTCCATCTAATGCCTCAGCTACTGCACCCCAGGCTACTGATTTTACTTCCCCATTGTCTTTTTTTAATGAATCTTAGGAGGCTTGACAAGGAGACATCTATTTGACATTTTGGCATTTACATCTGCAAGACATATAGACGTTTATTAGATGTCTTTAAGATGTTTATGATTTAGAATGTGTGCAAAACTGACATCTGGCCTACATGAGGGTTATTGTCAAGAACATCAAACAGACTCAAGTAACAGTCTATATTATTGCTTTGTTCTATAAGTGGTTTCTTTTACACTATTGTAAAATATGACTGCCTGTGATCAGTGCATGTATTGCTTTGATACTCTATTATCAGTGTATTATCATACCAGGTCATGTACTGCTTAACAGCTGTTTGCTTATTTCACAGTGTGTATCGCCTCCTTGTGGATGCATGTTATTAATGCACTGCAGCTAAATCTTTGTGGCCTCCTGTGTATTCCACACTAGTTTCAGCCTTCTTTTAGTTCAACATATATTTTGTGGTAATTATTTAGCTGAATAAAATAAAAACTTGACCTGTATTGTATATATATCTATGGCCTCCATGGAAGGACGTTTAATGGCGGTACATGCTCAATTTAGGTTGTTTATTCATAATTTATCATCTAAAGATTTAAAGTTAACTATCGACCAGGATGACAAGATCCTTCAAGATCCTATTGAATCCGATAAGTAGAAGCTTTTTGGACAAGATTTGTGTAAAGCGCACAGACAAACACAATCCAGGCTGATGTGAGTGTGACCACCGAAGAACGCAAGCTGGTTAAAAAGCCATTAGGTGACTCATCAAGCGATGGGTCTGAGCAAGGTTTTGACAGTAACAGTCTGATGGCATATGCAGCTGAACCTTTCCAAGATGCCAGACAACGACCGCATGTTTTTCTTGGACGATCATGTTTGTCCAGATGGGCTTTTTATTCTCTTTATAAAACTGTGTCTTGTTGGAATATCCAACTAAAGACTCAAAGATGCCAGCAGCATTCATATATCCACGAATAGAAATGACTCCGTTAGTGTGTTTTCGTGTAAGTTTGTCATTGAGAGCGCGCAAAATAGGATGAAATAAGGAGGTGCGTGAAGGTGGGAGATGGTCAGTTTATCTTGAATTATACTGTAATCACAATGAAAAGGAAACAACAGACTTTCTTCTTTCAGCTTTGTCTCTTTTTGTAAAAGCAGTTTAAGGACTGTTTCTATTTCTGTGCGCTATTTCAATCCACGCTCTTTCTTTTCCCACATGGGAGGAAGGAGAAAAGAAAAGCAGCTGCCTTCCCCCAAGCCACACAAAAGAAGGGTGAAAAAACAGAAAAACTGCGTTCGTGTGCGGGTGACGAGGGTGAGGATGAGTGGAGAGTAGCGGGAGAAGAAATCTTATCATTTCCAGCCCACAATGGGCCGGTTTCTATGACAGGACAGTAACAGATCTGTTTTATCTTATCACTGCTTTGTGTGTGCAGTAATGGCTGTCTGCCTGTCAACTGGTCATTATGAAGGCTTTTGTCCCATTGAGCGAGCGTGCGCTGTCCATCACGCAGCTCATTTCGCTCAACTCTTTGTTGTGCGCTCCAGTTCTTATTGCTGTGCCTAGTGGGAAAGCGTGGATCCTGTCTCTCTCCAGTGGTGATTTTCCTCTTTGTAATCCATCTGAACCAGCAAATTGCAATTTTAGGGAGAAGGGAGGGTGAAAAAAGGAGGTAAAAATCAATTTAATCCTAGGGAGTCCGGTGGGGAGAATGACTTGAGCCACCCAGAGAAATGATTGGTATTTTCGATTCTGTGCAGGACACAAAAGAGGATCAAGTTTATTCGATCTCAATCACTCCATCTATTCCGAAATCATTTTTTCTTTTTCTTTCACATCTGTACTGTATATGTTCTCTCAAATTCTCACCTCAAGCACAGTCATTGGTACAACAGAGTCTTTCATGGACTTTTATTAAATTATTCAACTGTCTAACAGGCACCTGTTGGCCTACCACACAATCATGCGGAGAAGAAAAGCCGCTCATTTCATATATGTTCATGTTGAACAGATGGAAGTGGTATGTATCATGACTCAATAACAAATTAGCATTTTGTCATTTGTGGTTTTAATGAAATTCTCACCTATATTCATTTTTACATTCATTCACTTTTATTGTGCATGGCAGACTACGTTTTTCATCTGCTTGTCGATATCGATAAGCAAATGATTTTCACATTATGACCACTAACTGATAAATGTCCAATGTTAAAGTTCTATAATATTTTGTTAAAAGAAAGTAAAGATAAAATAATAAAATACTAAAATCAATTGCTACTAGTGAATTTAGATTTTATGATACTTGTAATGTACAAAAAAATGTATATTCACTTTTCAGATCTGCTCAAGATTATGCTTAACTGTTATTAGATCATAATTATTATTATTATTATTACTATTATTAATAATAATGATAGATAATTATTAGGGTTTTAAATGGTTATCTTGACAAATGTAATTAAAATATATTTAATATTTACAATAATACATATTGTAATAAATAAATAACCAATTGAGTGATCATTAAAACAAAAAAGTAATATGTTGATCCAATGATTTTTGTAAATTCAGAGTTCAAATGCTGTAGCTGACTAATGACAAAATAATAACAATAACAAAACTGGAAGACTTATACAAGACAATAAGCAGCAGGCTATTTTGGAAAGGAACATTTAAAATCTGAAAAAAATATGAATAATTTACATGAATACATATTATCCACACAATAGTGATAATCAATAAAAACTAACTGCAGTCTGA